>CM061534.1:113357244-113968050 GCA_030545055.2 Neoaliturus tenellus | reverse complement strand
TCTTTTTTACTTTGTTGTGCAGGAGAAATAATTAGTTAGTTTCAACACATATAGTGAACCAATTAACTTGTGATAAACACAGTATGATAAATAAGAAAACATTATCTTGTTTTCCCCCAAATACCATAATGACTTAATTAAACTTTCAAATTATTTGTTGAATTTCACTTTTAAGTGGTGTGTATACAGTGAGGCAAGACTAATGGGATTTACTGGTCGGCCCAGCCTAACCAATGACTGGTCTACCTCTGCAGTCAGTTGGCCTGCCCCAACTAAACCCGCGATACCCTCTAAAACCAAGACTATTGTATGCAGCAGAAGTCCGATTATCTGAGCTAAACATTACCGGGATTTCTTTGGATAAAAGAAAACTATGATGATACTTACAGCAAGAAAAGAGGTTGAATGTATCTTAACACGTTGAGTGCTGAAATTCAATATAATTGCGTACCAAAATTTAAAATTACAGAAGTATTTTTTTTGTTAAATTACTATTTAATTGCTTGTATGTCGCCAAAAAGTCATCAGAAGTCTTATACTGTTGTTCGCTTCATACTTTCATTCCTCCATTGTAACCTCTGTTTTGTGTTTAACTTACCTTTTTGAATACTTTCTTCACCATTGTACATTTAAATCTTTCTCCGAGGATATTACAGTAAAACTCCTTTACGTTTGTCACTCATCTTTGTCAAACACAACACAGAACTTATTTAAACATGGCATACTGAAATGCAATGCTGATTGGTCTGGCCCAGTGGCCTGCTCCTGGAGTAATCTGAGATGAGAGTAAAAAACAACAGACGACTGGCACCAACGCAGTAGCCTAACAAACGAAAAACCCTGTGGACCCATTCCAGGCCTAGCAACAGCCATTTATCATAAGCGTTTTATTTCTCAATATCGCAAATAATTTAGTATGCATTCTGATGTGTAAAATCACAACATATCACCACAAATATTGCAAATCACCACAGCTTCACAACAATCTCTTTGGGAAAATTTTTATATATGCCTTGGGTAACCAGGCGGTTTAATTAACTAGATCTATGGTAACTGGACTTACGCTGTACCTTAAAGTAGATTAAGTTTTAGCCATATTATTATTATTTTGCAGAGAAATTACTCATTAAGTAAACAGGCAAACCTTTACCTCAGTACAAAAGACAAATCTTAATTTAACTGACTTTTGGAAAAAAGTTGCAAAATTTTCTGTGAACTTTATCAAGAACTAAGAAGAATAAAGGACTTAATTGTGCATAAATCATCAATTTTTTAAGAGTTGTCTTTTTCTTTTCTGAGTAAACTCTCTGCAGCTTTTCCCTATTTGTATTTGGAATAAAGACCAATGTATGTCAAAATGGTACAGGTACAATATGTAGAGTTAAAGTAGTGAACATAACTTATTTAAATGCATCAGCCAGACAAAAGATGTAAACATTTTAAATTACATTTCATTAAATTTGTGTTTTGTTTTTTTACCCTGCCTTTATTTTTGAGTTTAAGAGACGTCTCAGCTTAGTGGTGAATAGATAAGTCAAACCTGCTGAAGAAAAAAAAACAAGGAATATAGTTGAGTGTAGCTAAGGCATTGACCAAACAAATAGAGAGATATTAGGAAGATCGACCTGTTTAGATCAAGATATTGTTAAATTTTAAATAATGCAGATTTTAAAGGTAACTCCCAGCCAAAAGATCTATGAGAAACTTCACTCTCATTTTGTACAATAACAAAATGTCTGTCATATTAGTGAATGTTTGATGATGAGACAGTAATCATGAGTGTAGCGTTTCATAATGAGGCTTTAATCATGGGTTTATTGGGAGGGGGGAAGGGGAGATAATGTGTTCCTCCAACTTTTCAATAAGTTTTATAAGAATACATAAAAATAACAGTACTGATTTGTTCTGTGTGCACCCCCTAAAGTTTGGTCGTGCTAGGCTATAGTCTTGGTCAGGCTTATTGGCGAGTGTAGTATAGTATATTTTGGTTTTAAAGTATGTGTTAATTATTATTTTTTTTATAATTTTGTTGTATTTCATTTCATTATGTAGAGCCACAATTTAGAATGTGAAGAATAATTTCAGTTTGAGTAAAATTTTTGGCGAATTAGTCAATTTTGTTTCTATTTTGTTGAAATTCCGACAATTGACTGACTCAGATTGCACCTGCGCTTTTCCCTGCAAATGATCAATATTGATGACTAATTATTTACCGACTATATGTATATTTTGGGTTTAAAGTATGTGTGAATTATTTTTTTTAAATAATTTTGTTATATTTTATTGTATTATGTAGTCACAATTCAGAATGTGAAGAATAATTTCAATTTGAATAAAAATGTTGGTGAATTAGTCAATTTTGTTTCTTTTGTAACCTTCTACTACAAAATTTGAAGCATCTGGCCTGGCTTGGGTATGGATTATTGTTGATGGTGTACAGAAAATAAATGATTTTCATTTCATTTTGTTTTGTATAATTAAAATGAGCGTTAGATACAAACAGGACTAAATAAGAAAAAAAAATTGCCATACAGCTTAGTCTTAATGTTTGTAGAAAAAGCATAGATTTGTTTGATTTGTACAACAGACATCATTGTATCAAAGATACGGCAGCGGCCGTAGCTCAGTGGTAGAGCTCTGCATTATCACCCAGCGGGCCCGGGGAGAAAAAGATCGTTCGGCCGTTCCCATGGTTCGGAAGTCACGTTAAGCCGTTGGCCCACCTGCATAGAAAACAAAAAAGTGCAGGCATTTCAGGCGAGGAGAACTATCAGTTAATTGCTGATCTCCCTCCACTAAAAGCCATACGATTATTATTATTATTTATTGTATTAATGAATAAAAAAATAAAGGTCACATCCCATGTTAAATTGCAAAAAAAGTTTATGGGAGCCCAGTAAACCGAAATTGTGCGCTCTAGAGATAGCACCAGTGGAACAAAATTTCTTCAGTATTGCATCGTTAATATATCAAATCAAATGAAAAATTCCTTTATTCCCATTAACTTGTACAAGCAAGCATTGGCTGTGTCATACATCGAATTTGGTTTAGCATAATACAATTAAATAATTAATTAAATTATGTTAAACTAAAAATAAAATAAACCTTCACAGGTTATCTTTCTTAGTAACTGTAAATAAAATGAGAACTTATTGTTAAGAACTTAATGGCTATGCAATTTAAAAGTAGGGTTATGCTAATTTAGAAATTTATAAAGTTTGCGCATTTTGTAGTGGGTAGCCTAGTATCAAAGGTAACAAGTCACTGGTTTATTATTTGACTTTTCACGGTTATTTAGGCTTGCCATACGTCCCGGTTTGACCGGGACAGTCCCGGTTTTTCACTCTTGTCCCGGTGTCCTGGCCGGTTTCGCTTTTGTCTTGATTTTAGTAAAACAAAAATATTTTTTCATTGCAATTTGTATAATATTTTTAAAAATAGACTTAAATTAATTTTTATCTAAACTAAAATCAATATATTAATATTAATCAATATATCAATAGATCCAGTATTTACAAAATTAGCTGTGAAGATTGTGACAACTTCTACGTTGGACAGACCGTTAATTTTATAAAGAGATTCAAGAACCACATATCAGCATGGAAGAACAACAAACCGGAAAGATCAAATGTAGCAAAACACCTTTTAGAAAATGGCCACTCCCTAAAAACCATAGAAGAAAACCTACAAATAGTCAAGACATGTAAGAAAGGAAACTTAATGAACGCATGGGAAGAATTGTATATATTTAAAGAAAAATGTAAAAACAGGGACAAGTTGATAAACGAACAAGTGAACTTCGATTCCGGCGGAACCTACCAGAATATATTCCCGAACATCCGGTAGCCAGTAAGATTTAAGCATGGACGCCATCTTGTTTCCCGGAACTTCCTGCACCAATAGTATTTAAGCAAGGACGCCATCTTGATTCTCTCAGTCTCTGATTGGGCCTGATGATGACCGGTGTGACTGGTCGAAATCGATCGCCATTATAAGATCTTTTATATATATTTACCGTCTTGTAAACAATTACAGTATAAGTGTAAATATATCGAGTAGTGTTGGAAGACGTTTTATTATTTCAACCTGAATATCAGTACCAGCACGTATAATGCTAATCAAGAAGTTATATATTAATACCCAAGCATGATTCGTTTCCCCCTTTTTTCTCAGCTTATGTGCATCGTAGGACAAATCCATGCATACATACGGCTAGAAAAGTATCGTTCTGTAGATGAGCAGAATCCCATTCTAATTCTCATGGACTCCCGGGCTTCGCCCCACAAGCTTTCAAAGTTCCAATGCTAATCTAATGGAGGAGAATAGTTGATTGAATCATTAAACCGCTGTTGTAAAAACAACTTATAGAAAAAACAGGAAGAGTAAATGTTTCAGTAATAAAATATTTTAAAACTTCTTGGGTCTAGATCATTTAAAATTTTGGTCGAATTTGGATCAGGAGGCGATCTCTATAGTCATATTTAATTTATGAACTACCTACAATTTAACCTTCAACATAAATTTAACCTAAAATTTACATAATTTGATCACTGAATGATCACATCATTGGTGGCGATGGTTGGGTGGGGGGGGTATACTGTTTTATACCCTAGGCGTCCCGGTTTGACCCTGTAAAATTATGGCAAGCCTACGGTTATGTATTTTAGAGATAATATCCCTGTCAAATATTGACGATCTAAAGGTTGTGTTTGCATTCATTCAAGCAGAAAAACAAAACAAAACCTACATGACATTTTATATAGAATAAAAAATGTAATCTGTTGTAATTATGGTGGTAGGAAAAATCTTGTATTAAGAGCACAAATAGTCATTGGTATGGTGCTCTCAAAATGTTTGGCCGCATTCAGTAAATACTTCATTCGGCCATCTACAATTCTTAAGTGGCAATTGCGTATTTTGAACCCTTAATACACAAATAACTATATAATATATATACATTTTCTTTTGCTTCTTACTTTCTCCTTTATCTTCTTATTAATTAATTGTAAAATAATTATTTAGGCCTATCACAATATATTTTCTATTTTATTGCATCAAACATGCATTTTCTAATCAGTAATATTCCTAATCATGTCCGTTAGTTATTAGTTAAGCCACCTATGTTCATTCCACACTCTGCTTGTTGGACCAGTGTGTTTTTAGTTTTGCTTTTGTTTTTGTTTTAGTGCTGTTTAATTTCTTGGAGTTTAAGCTTAATTTGTTGTATTTTAATGCAGTCATAAATAGCTGTACTTTTTCAAAAAAAAATTGCTTAATCTTAAGAGCTTGTGTTTTTTTTCTGATTTGGATAAAAAATTAAACATATACAGGGTGTCCAGCTTCCACCTTTACAAACTTTTCCAGGTTATTAAACATGCCAAAACAAACAGAAAAATCATATAAACATTTGTCCGGAAATGCTTCGTTAAGCCGCTAGCCGCCATTTTGTTTTTTACACTTAAGAAATTTTATTTCCGTAACGGGTTGTTGTATGGAGTTCATATGTGGCATGTACCTTAATCACACCAATACGCATTTTTAGAAAAAATATTATTTTTTCCGATCTATATTTTCAAAATGGCGGCCATTTTAAGTTTTTAAACTCAAATATCTAAAAAACCGCAAATTTTATAAAAATTTTACTAGACACAAAAAAGTTGCCAAATTAAATTATCTAAACAGTGATACCAAGTTTGTAAGGATCCGGCAACAAATAATGGAGTTATGGTGGTTTTCCTGTAGAAAAACACTGATTTTGCACTATGATTAATAACAATTTAGGCTATTTTCAGAGAAAAATCTCAATAACTCCGTTATTTGTTGTCGGATCCTTACAAACTTGGTATCAATGTTTAGATAATTTAATTTGTCAACTTTTTTGTATCTAGTAAAATTTGTATAAAATTTGCGGTTTTTTTAGATATTTGAGTTTAAAAATTTAAAATGGCCGCCATTTTGAAAATATTGATCGAAAAAAAATAATATTTTTTCTAAAAATGCGTATTGGTGTGATTAAGGTACATGCCAAATATGAACTCCATACAACAACCCGTTACGGAAATAAAATTTCTTAAGTGTAAAAAACAAAATGGCGGCTAGCGGCTTAACGAAGCATTTCCGGACATATGTTTATATGATTTTTCTGTTTGTTTTGGCATGCTTAATAACCTGAAAAAGTTTGTAAAGGTGGAAGCTGGACACCCTGTATTTCAAAATTCAGAAGATTTATCTTGCTTTGTGTGCATCCAATTTATTATGAATTACTCTTACAACTGAAATGAACCTGAAAAGTAACATAATTGAACTTGGGCCAATTTCACACACATCAACACTTAATCATCAGAATTTTGTATTTATTTAAAATCACACAATGTCAAAAGGAAAGTTTACTTGAGTTTATGATGAGATGAAGGCCAGGCAATAGATTCTATCCAAGGAATATAATAAGCCACTTTAGTGTAGACTGAAGGGGTGCGTCCATTGGCAGTTTCATCAAAACAAGCTTTGCCGAATGAAGCAATACCTGTGACCGTCAGAACACAGCGCTCCTTGGAAAGGTACAATGGTCCACTCTGAAAATGGTAAAATTGTTATTTTTAGTTGAGTGATTGGGTCGGTCATTGAGTTAATATAGCATTATTAACATAACGTATAGAGTGGACCAGCAATGTTAAAATTTGGAAACACTGAATGACAAGATCGTCTGCTAGGGGCGCTACTAACTGGCTACCGATGCAATATAATCGAAAGCTTTCAACAATCAAAAGCTCAATTCAATTCTAATTCTCCTTAAGTTTTCAATGATAATGAAGACTATCGAGTTGATGCTTTATGTAGTCAATTCAATACACCGAAAGCACAATCGATAGTTGCCTCGAGACAGGACTGAGTCCTGTGGCAAGCGTTCCTATCTTCCCTATCTATTGTCCACTCTATGCGTTATGTTAATAACGCCATATTTACTCAATGGGTCGGTCTTACGAACTTTTGTAGTGCCACAAGTAAGAGTTGCTATCCCAATTCAGTTTGATTAAGTTAAACTCAAGTTTAAACCTAAGTTGACCATATGTTTAATATTCAATTTAACTCTGGTTATTTTAAACATACTTGGGAAAGCAGCCCTTAAAGGAAGTTGAAAAAATGGGTTCAAATTGCAGTAAAAAACTGATATGAAGCTAAATAAATATTACAATAATGATTAAATCAAATAAGCTGGCTTGTAAGTGAAGTAGTGCTAAACGTGGTCGATGTTTTCTTCAAAATTTCACACGGTCTGAAATGTCATTCTTGAGGCACAATCAACTCTTGTTCATCTGGCACAAAGACATCCAAAAACTGCTTCATCCAAACTAATGAAACTATCTATTCAAGCTTATATACAATTTACATTGTGAATTTGTATACAGGGTAAACAACTTAACTGTGCCACAATTGGAATATCCTAAACTATGGGATTTAGAGAAAACTTTAAATGGGGAACATCACCTATTTTTTTAAGGTGATAAAAAATATTAATTCTATTTTCTTTTACATGTCCGCCATTTTCCAATATGGCGGTCAACTTTAAAGTTTCTTATGGAACACCCTATATTTTTTTATGTTTTTGAAATGTACATGTCATTTTAAGAAATTTTTATTCTTTGTAATTTTTCTCTAAACCTAACGGTTATTAAGCTACAGGTAATCGAAGTTCATTTTTAGTTCCATAAGAATAACATGAGGCAAACTTTATCTGTCCATATCTCCGAAAACATTCAGTAAAATAAAAAATACTCAATAATGAAAATGTCTTAAAATTATGTTTGAAGAACATTTCACACAAAAAAAAATTATCATTTACGCATAAATTAGCTTATTTCAAATATGGCGGCCAAAAAATAAAATTTGTAGAAAATTGGTGTTATTATGAAAAATGGCATTAAAACATCAGTTTAAGACATTTTTATTCTTGAGTATTTTTTTTATTTTACTTAATGGTTTCGGAGATATGAGCAGATAAAGTTTGACCCATGTTATTCTTATGGAACTAAATACCCCCTTCGCAGCAGACCTGCGTACTCAGCGAATTTCCAAATTAGTAATATTAATTTTGACCAGGTAAACTTCTAAACAAAATTTCATCACGTGCTCATAAATAGGGAAATAAATGTCTATTCTCCTTAAGATAAATATAGGGAAAGAGTATGCAGGTATGCTGCCATGGGGGACACCAAAAGTAGGTTTTTAGCATAGAAAAAATTTATTTCGACCATATAAAGACATATAGTAAGTTTCATCAATATCTGTACATAAATAAAAGAGTTTGCCTATTCTCTATATGATTAACATGGGAAAAGAGTATGCAGGTTTGCTGCCATGATAAGTACAAAAACCAAGATTTTATTACCTTAAATGGGTGAATCTCAACCAAATGAAGCTAAATACCAAGTTTCATCCAAAAATATTGGTTAATAAGTGAAATATTAACACATCCTTATTCTCCATAAGATTAACATTGGAGCCCTAAAAGACAATGTACTGTCTTTAGACTTAGTAATATCTCGGTAACCAATGGAGATAGAGCAAAGCTTCAAAATACTAAATTGTGTGTTTTTTTGAGCTAAATCCAATGGTCAAAATAAAAATTTAAAATATTTAAATTTTACATATGAAAAATGCAAAAACCCCATTTTTGGGGTACAAAACCCCCCAAAACTACCCCTTCCGATAGGTCGATATGTTTGGTTTTCGAACTCATCCGAATAAACGTAGGATTACACATCTCTACCAAATTTGGTGTTGATTGGACCATTTTTACGAGAGTTATCGTGTTTAGGG
This sequence comes from Neoaliturus tenellus, assembly GCA_030545055.2. Lineage (NCBI taxonomy): Eukaryota > Metazoa > Arthropoda > Insecta > Hemiptera > Cicadellidae > Neoaliturus > Neoaliturus tenellus. The sequence continues at coordinate 113,959,233 of CM061534.1, read as the reverse complement.
ACACATACATATATATAAAAATTTTAATGACTATTATTTTTGGTCTCTGGGCACCTAAAAACAAAAAAGTAACATGGTCCCGGGCTTAGGTCTTACCATGAGACCTACGGTAATAGCTTATTCCCTATGGGAAATTCGCTAAAATGAACTTTAATTGCCTGTAGCTCCTGAACCATTAGGTTTAGAGAAAATTGTCAAAGAATAAAAATGTCTTAAAATTACATTTACATTTCAAAAACACCATAAAATGTAGGGCGTTCCAAATGAAATTTTAAAGTTGGCCACCATATTGGAAAATGGTGGCCATTTTGAAGAAAATGGAATTCATATTTTTTAACATCTTATAAAAATAGGTGATGTTCCCTATTCAAAGTTTTCTCTAAATCTCATAGTTTAGGATATGCCAATGGGGGCACAGTTAAGTTGTTCACCCTGTATAACTATTACATACAAAATCAAGTCCCCAAAACTTTAGTAGGCATTAGGGAAGATATAAATTCCCATGAGACCAGAGGTAAATTTAAACTTGAGATTCCTGCTAAGGCTTTTTTTTTTTTTTTTTTTTTTTTTTGAGGGAGAGGCGGAAAAATGCATTACGCACACAGGTGGCCAGCCTGTAGTGTGGGGCTCCCCTAAAAAACGGGTTTACCCACTAAAAAACCTCCTCTACTCTTTAGGAATCTAACCTGGAATTGTTTATCACATTACGTCAGGCTAGGCCTAAATTTGGCTTACGCCCGTCGGGCTCGCTCCTTATCCAGCCGCTCGATCAAGGGATCTGGGCCACTTCGCGGTCCAGATCGGTTTTCTTTTCCAGGAGGATGCCCCGGACGAACTGTGACAAACAATCCCAGTTGCCCTCATCCTCCAAAATCTTTTGGCAGACCGAGTCCACCGAAAATGCACCAAATATTTGTGTGGCCTCCAGGCGGGGCCCTTCCCAATGGGGACAGCGGAAGAATGTGTGTTCCGCATCGTCGGGAACACCCGGGCAATAAATGCAGTCCGGTGAACCGGTCTTTCCCATCCGGTTCAGGTACGATCGAAAATAGCCGTGACCTGTCAAAAATTGGGTCAGGTAGTAGTCCACCTCCCCATGCCGCCGTTCCACCCATGGTTGGACCTGCTTGATAAGTCGCGCAGTCCATCGTCCTCGGGTGTCGTGCTCCCAGCTGTGTTGCCATTGCTGGAAGGTTCGGGAGCGCTCTTCTGTTCTTGCCGTGTCCTTGCCGATCTCGCCACGTCTCTGATGAATCGCTTTCCTCTCCCCTGCCAAGAGCTTGACAGGGATGACTCCGGCGACCACCAGGACGGCAGGCTCGGACACTGTCCGGTAGGCGGAACACACCCGGAGCGCAGCTTGACGCTGAACCCGGGCGAGTCGCAACCTGTAGCACTCCTTATCTAGAGCGCCTGCCCACACCTCTGCCCCGTAAAGGAGCACGGACTGGACCGCGGACATCAACAGACGTCTTCTGCTGGATCGGGGACCCCCGACATTGGCCATCAGCCTACTAAGGTGAGTAACTACCTTAGCGGCCTTGTCCGCCGTACGGAAGATCTGATCCCTCCAGCTTAACTTGGTGTCCACAATAACCCCAAGGTATTTGGCGGCACGAGTTGATGTGACCACCTCCCTTCCCACTCGAAACGGGACGACGGTGTCGATCCTCTTCTTCGTGAGAATCACGATCTCCGTCTTACTAAGAGCAAGCGAGAGACCGTGATCGGACATCCAGTTGTTGACAACCCGCATAACTCGGTTCAACTTTAGTTGGGCCAGCTCAACGTTGCGTGCAGCAATGAGAGCTGCGACGTCATCAGCGTACCCAACCAAAGTGGTTTCCTCAGGCATCTCGGACCTCAGGAGGCTGTCATAGGCAACGTTCCAGAGATCCGGGCCGAGTATTGAACCTTGTGCGGCACCAGAAGTGACTTCCATCGTCCGCGTTCCGTCCCTCGTGTCATAGATCAGGCTTCGAGAGCGTAGATAATCCTCGATGAGCCGCAACAGATATGCAGGAATACGAAAGGTGTTACGAAGCGCATCCAACATATCGACCCACCTCGCCGAGTTGAAGGCATTCTTGACATCAAGCGTAACAAGAAGCACTACTCGGCGGGAGAAATGGTTGTGGCTCTCGGCTCTCTCCACAGCTCTCTGAACTTCGGTGACAGCGTCGATCGTTGACCGTCCCTTTCTGAAGCCGTACTGACGGGGGCATAAGTCCCCGGCAGCTTTCACGGCAGAAGTCAGGCGGGAACGGATCAGCTTCTCGAACAGCTTCCCAGCCGTGTCCAACATGCAGAGAGGCCTGTGGGACGACGGCAGTTCGGGATCACCTTTGCCCTTGCTGATCAGTACAAGCCTGGCTGTTTTCCAGGGAGCCGGAAACACCCCTTCTACCAAACAGGCATTGTACATTCTCAACAACAAGTCAGCGTTGATTGAAAATACTTTCTTTAAAGCCTCACTGGGAATCCCGTCCGGGCCAGGAGCCTTGTTGCTCTTCAGGGAGAGAACGGAGGTTTCCAGCTCCTCGAAGGTGAAGAGTGGAACGTCCTCTACCCGTCCGAAGTCAACCGGCGGTCGCTGTGGATGTTCAGGAAACAACGCAGCGACGATCCTCCCCATGGTGGCGCCCTCCATGATGGAAGGTGGAGAGCGGGCGCCGAGTTTCTGTGTTACAAGTTTGTAACCCAGGCCCCACGGGTCAGAGTCAACGTCGTCACGAAGTCTCCTCCAGCTATTCGCCTTGCTCCTGTTTATCGCCTGGCGGAGAGATTTTCTCGCAGCTTTATAGGCCTCCGACTTACGAACTCTGCCTGCGGGAATTCTCGCTCTAGTGGCGGCTCGTCTAGTTCTTAAACATGTTCTTCTGAGTTCCGCAATCTCTTCAGTCCACCAGTAAACGGGTTGTTTGTCGCGTCGGGGTTTCCTTCGCGGCATAGACTGGTCGCAGGCCGAGACGATCAGTTCCATCGTGGATGTTACTAGTGCCTCGGCCCCAGCCTCACCAGGATTCCCCTGCGCTCCCCGAGAGATGACTTCGGTGAACTTGACCACGTCCAGTTTGTTGGTGTTCCTCCGGCGTGGCCCTTCCCGAGATGCGGAAACTCGACGATTTGCCTGATCATGCAGGTCAAAAACGATGTATTGGTGGTCGCTACCCGTGTAGTCCTCCACAACCCTCCAGCCAGAGATTCTCGGAAGGAGCGACTCAGACGCAAAGGTGACGTCGGGGATCGTGCCTCTCTGCCCGGGGCGCCGAAAAGTAGGTGTGTCGCCCTGGTTGAGGACGACAAGACCGGCCCTGGCGATGAAATCCAGGATGTATTTCCCCCGGGAGCTGGTAGAGGGCATTCCCCACTCGACGGCCCTGGCGTTGAAATCGCCACCAACGACGACATGCCCGGTGGTGCCGAGAACGCACTCCTCTAGGCTATCTATCTTGTCGCGGAAGTCCTGGACGGCCTCGTTGGGTGTGAGGTAGCAACTGAAGATAGTCACGTCCCTACACCGAACCCAGACGAATCCTCGGCCGCGCCCGTGACTCCGCACCAAAACATCTCGTGTATTACGTGCCCAAAATGCAGCAGTACCGAGGCTGTCCGAGATCCAAGTGTTTGGGTCTCTGTCCCGATACTGTTCACTGATAAGGAGCGCGTCAGCACCAAGTTCTCGGGCGAGCTGATCTAGAAGGTTATCAGCTCCCCAGGATCTATGAAGGTTGGCCTGGAGGATGCGAATTACCGGCCGCTGCCTTTTGCCTGTTCAAGTGCGGCTCTGAAGGCACCGCACTGACCAGACCCGGGTAAGTGACCGAGGGCACTGGAGCCTGAATCCTTGCAGAGGAAGCAGGAGGGGCTCGAGGAACATTCCTTACGTTTGTGGCCCTGGCTTCCACACTGGAAGCAGTTGGCACTCCTGTCGGGCCCTTTACAGTTTCGGGAGGAGTGGCCGAAACCGAGACAGCGGAAGCATCTCGAAACTACCACCCTCCGTTTGAGCCTGCAACTGACCCAACCGACTCTGAGGTGCTGAAGGCTAAGCAGCTTATTGGCGTGCTTTTCGCTCATCTCAGCAACAGCCATCCGGAGTTGACTTCGGTTAGGCTTTGTCAGCCATACCCTCACTCCATCGGCCGGTATCTCCGGGAGTGCCACCTGGATCGCACGGGTCACCTCATCTTCGGTGGAGAGGACATCAAGGTCCCGAATCTGGACCGAACACTTCGGTTCCAGGGCCTTGATGGAGCCTTTGTCCCCAAGTGCAGTCTTGAGGGAAGCGGCAAAACCGATCTTGTCACTCGACTTCCCCAGTTCGAGGAGGACATCCCCGTTCTGGGTTCGCCGAATAGACTTGATAACGGTGTCGGTCTCTTCCGGTTTGGCCTGCGATCTAATCTGACCCAGAACATCGGCAAAAGATCGCCCCCCTAAGGGCTTGATCAAGATTGCCTCCGTCCTGGGCTTCTTAGGCCTGGGTTGTTTAGGCTTTCTGACAGACTTGCCAGAGGCCTCCCCAACCGGGTTTGAGACTTGCGTCCGCTCCACCCTCGACGCACTTTTCGAAGCTGCCTCCGCTTGCTTCTGCCTCCTCCTTTCTTTCTTAGACAGGCGCGTCTTCCAGCCCCCCAAAAGTGTTGAGGCAGAGTTTGCTGCCAAGGCAGGATTAGCCAACGGAGCAGGAACCTCTGCAGGAGTAGCCGCTGGAACAACGACAGCGCCCGGGATGGAATGAGCAGCCGGGACAGGAGATGTCTGCGATGATGCAGTGACAAAAACCGGCCTCGGCGCCAAGTCCAACTCCCCGAGCTCAGGGCTTCCCGACGATGAACCGCTCCGCCTCTTCTTTCGCTTTCTTGCTTGAGTCTGGGACTCAGCCAGATGAGCTTGAGGCGAAGCAGAGATGACTCGGTTCGTGACATCGCGCTCCTGTTTCACTGCCTTTAGCCTGATTTTCCGGCATTCCTCGATTTCTTCTAGAGAATCTTCGAGTTTCGGAATCCCCTCTTTTATGGCCTTGTTTACGTTCTTTTGAATTAAGAGGGCCTTGGCCATCTCCTTCAAAAGAGCTTTCATCTTCTTCAGACATGAGTCTTCCTCCTCGTGGGCGTCGTCCTGCTGCTGTCGCAGCATTTGCAGCTCGAATGCCGCACGAAGAGGGCTCTTCCTGGGAGGTATTCCATCGAGCCTCGCTTTTGAGGTTTCTGCCTCGGTCACCTTCATCGCTAGATTGACCTCCACTTTCTTCTTTCCAGGATCGGACGACGATCCGGCGTCACTTAACGTCTTGAACGGTGCCGGTGGGGGGGAGGTTTTAATTCCCACTATCGGCGTCCCAGTCTTCGAGGTCGGAGACCTCTGCACAATAGAGCTTCGCCTAAAAGCGGCTTGCTCATTCTCCTTTACGTTCTTCGTGTTTCGGTTGATAAAATCCATGCTTTCATGTCACCAGCGCATCGTGCGGCAAGGGGCGGCCCTTCATCGGCCGAGAGCGGGTACACCCTCGGAGGTCTACCCCCCGTAGGAGATAAGACACCCCTACCCCGGAACTCCGGGGCCCGAACCTCCGTTTGCCCAGCACCGATACACAAAATGTGCCGGACGTGCTGGGGGTCGCACCGTGGCAATGCAGAGTCCGATCCCTGCATCCATGCCGCATTCCCTGACTAAGGTCCGAAGCGGCTGGCTTCTGACGACACACTGGAGGAGACCATCGGCAGTGCGAGGCACACATCAGTCCCTGCAACACAACAGGGACACTCCCAGGACCCCCCAGCATGCGCCGGTCGAAAGAAGGTGGAAAGACACCCTTGATTCGGGGTCGAAAACAAGAAGGTGAGCAAGGTTAGCTCAGGAAAGAATAAAGACGGTGAGCTAAGACCTGAAAGATGAGAAGAAAGGCCCTAGCTCGGGAAGAACTGTGAGGAGGGTCTCACAGCTTGGCTCAGGTACCCCGGGGTCGCCAAGAAACACCCGTACAGTGGAAAGCCCACTGCCCCTGAGGGCGAGATTCCTGCTAAGGCTAAGAGTGGAAACTGTCATTAAATTAACTGTATTGGTTGTTATTTATTTTTTGTATATAAATTACCTTTGTCAGCTTGGGTGGTTTCTTTTAATGTGTTAAAAGCAAAATTACATGATTAGCTAACAAAAGCTCATTCTATGATATAAGGGAATTTTTAGAAATGTCACATTAAACTTTTGTGATTAGATACCGATTTTGTAAACATTATGTATACATTTCTTGTAAATATGTATTTACATATGTTTGTAAATTTAGGTTAAGCATTAGACTCTGTCTATTCCTGGTAAATGAGGTAAATTACAGTAATACTCTTGATGAGCTTAATACTTTTTTAACAAAGCCCTGATTGAAAATATTAGTTTTTCTGTTTCAGCACCATGTTTACATCCCCCGGATTACACATGTATCACATTCAGCATAACCGGGCAATTCTTCATAATCTGCATCCCTTACTATGAGGCAGTGAAAGGATTCACATGGAAATAGGAGGGAGGGGGGAAGGAACTGAACATTCTCATTCTGTACCTATCAGTCCAAAGACTAAATCACTATTTTGAGACAGGGACCTCACATAGTGGGTATTTCCTGACTGCACCTGGGTTACAAGAAACAACAGTTAATTTTTTTGAACAATGTGTAAATAGCACAAAAGTATTACTGTTTCAATCGAGAATACGCTTAAAGTGATAACACAAATTGAAGTCAACATAGAAAATTGCTGTGGAATATAGAGTGTGATTTGTACACTCTTGAAAACTTAAAGCCGCGTCCGCACTGGCCAAACATGTTCGCCGAACAAAGTTCTTCCGAACTTTTGTTTGTTCGTTGCTAACCTTTTTGAATGTAAATCATATGGCCGGTAATTGTTCGTCAGGAATGTTTGTTGATTTTTTGTGTTCGCCGAACAAGTTCGCCACGAATGTTCGGCCAGTGCGGACGCGGCTTAATGTAACATATTATCTGTTTTCATTTATTATATTCAGAAGATCTCTTGTACTAGCACATCAATAATATTGATTATAACCGTTATTTGTTGTCGCAACAACGGGGGGCTTTTGCCCCTATAAGCCACTAGGAACCAAAACAATTTAAGTATTCATCTATTGTAGTTCATGGAATAGGAACTACATATATGTGTAGTCCAGCGCCCTGTCGTAGTGAAAACTTTGCTACATAGTGATTTCTTAAAATTGTATCCTGTTATTTGAATATCTTTTTGATTGTTTACCAGACAGTCGCCAGGGCCGTTGGCAGGGTCCTTGGTACACAAAGTTGCCTCTGCGTTGATGTTCTGTCCTGGGAAAGTTTCTTCACACTCTGAAGCTGGCTTCACTTCCAACCAGCTTTTAACTGGACACTTATCTCGCACTAAAAACATTTGACTCATAAATAAAAAAATTAATTAAATACTTTCAATTTGTGAGGTTGAAAGCAAAAAGGGAACTCTTGTCATCAAAGTGAATCTTTCAGTACCGTACAACCGATTTAAGTCATCCCAGTCAAAAATATTAATTTTTGGTTTTCAGATAGTTTTTTATTTCCTCTACCAGACCCAATTGATTGTGAAACAGTTTTATTTAAATGAAATTCAAAAATAATTCTCAAAGAAGACTAGCAGTAGAGACCTCAAGTCGCTTATGGAGGTCGATAAGAGGGCTCTTTTCTGAAACACACAAATCTCTTGTTTTTCCCAAACTCACACAATAACTGAAGGAACTATAGTGGGTTTCTATTCATACATTGGTGGCGGCATGGGAGTGATCGCTCCCACAAGGAACGCTGATGCCATCCTTGTGGGTGCGATCGCTCCCAAGCTGTAATGCGTTACAATATGATTCATTTTTAAACCAAGATCGGAGCTAGAATTTTGAAACTTTACATAGCACTGCTCAATAGTGTACTGTATTCTGTAACCAAGTAGGTTTTTACTGGGCAGTGGTGCTGCGACGGTAGGTGCTGCGTTTTTAGTAACTTGAGTCAGTGTCAAAGCGGAGCATGTGCGCAACAGTTATTTATAGCTGTTGACTACTTTTATGGTGTTTTTTGTGTTTATTTTTCTTGTGAAATGTCGGACCTTCATGATCCAGACCATTACTTTAGAATATTCCAGATATCAACTTCCATTGTAGTACAAGTCTCATGTCAGTATGGGTGCGACCGTACCCTAAAAAAAAAATTAGTTTTAAATAATTAATTAATATTGGTTTTATAGTGAAAATGAAAAAAAAATAATAAACATACGTATTATACACAAACCATCAGCATTTATTATTCAACCTATCATGAGTGCAATCCAAATCCCAGGTTGTGTTGTGCGATCACTCCAACAGAAGTAGGCATCAATTTTTACACCTCAAGACATGACGGAAGCATCCAAAAGCCCATCAGTGGAATAATTAAAGGGAAGATTTGTTTTAATTTTTGACTTTCAGGAAAGCAATAAGTTTCATAAAATACCCCCCGTCGCAGCAGACCTGCGTACTCAGCGAATTTCCAAATTAGTAATATTAATTTTGACCAGCTAAACTTGTAAACAAACTTTCATCACGTGCTCATAAATAGGGAAATAAATGTCTATTCTCCTTAAGATATAGGGAAAGAGTATGCAGGTATGCTGCCATGGGGGACACTAAAAGTAGGTTTTTAGCATAGAAAAAATTTATTTCGACCATATAAAGCCATATAGTAAGTTTCATCAATATCTGTGCATAAATAAAAGAGTTTGCCTATTCTCCATATGATTAACATGGGAAAAGAGTATGCAGGTTTGCTGCCATGATAAGTACAAAAACCAAGATTTTTTACCTTAAATGGATCAATCTCAACCAAATGAAGCTAAATACTAAGTTTCATCCAAAAATATTGGTTAATAAGTGAAATATTAACACATCCTTATTCTCCATAAGATTAACATTGGAGCCCCAATAGACAATGTACTGTCTTTAGACTTTGTAATATCTCGGTAACCAATGGAGATAGAGCAAAGCTTCAAAATACTAAATTGTGTGTTTTTTTGAGCTAAATCCAATGGTCAAAATAAAAATTTAAAATTTTTAAAATTTACATATGAAAAATGCAAAAAACCCATTTTTGGGGTACAAAACCCCCCAAAACTACCCCTTCTGGTAGGTCGATATGTCTGGTTTTCGAACTCATCCGAATAAACGTAGGATTACACATCTGTACCAAATTTGGTGTCGATCGGACCATTTTTACGAGAGTTATCGTGTCTAGGGACACATACATATATATATATATACATATATATATATATATATATACATATATATATATATATATAAAAATTTTAATGACTATTATTTTTGGTCTCTGGGCACCTCAAAACGAAAAAGTAACATGGTCCCGGGCTTAGGTCTTTCCATGAGACCTACGGTAATAGCTTATTCCCTATGGGAAATTCGCTAAAATCACGCCGCCGGAACGTGTGGGCGGAATGCTGCTCCACAATTATGTATGTTATCAGTCAGCTAATAGCACAGTTATTTCTCAGCTCTTCTCCAGGAATAGGTCTACTCTCCCACTCTTACCAATCACAGCAGTTTTTCTCCATTTTTCCCCCTGGAACCTAGACTGTACCAATAGCCGCAATCTTCCAAATATTTCTGAAGTCTACCCAGTGAACTGTTGCAGCATTGTACCCATTTTTTAAATAACTTTTATCAATCTTATAACACAGGACCGACAAGTGGTATAACTTTTATAAAATGCACTTATGGGCAGCTTGTTGTAATATATTAAGTTTTGCATGAATTATAGCAGGGATTAAGAGAACTAATAGTGTTTTTCGTTCAGAGAGATCCATAAGCTTAAGATAAAAGCCAAATTCATTGCTTGAAAAATACAAATTCTGTTTTTATTTAAACTCTCAAAGGGCTTTTTCTCAAAACGCTCTTTTCCCTTAGCGAAGTTCAAACTTCCACAGCTCAAACAAAACATATCATAGAGACATGGAACTTGAACCAAAGTGTTATGAATTTAGGTAAATTTGAAAATATCAATACAGTAGAACGTCAGTAATAAGGATACTAATAAGGATACTATAAGGATACAGTAATAATATAATAAGGATACAGTAATAATACTAATAAGGATACTAATAAGGACCAGACCCCATCCGAATTATCAAATTATCCACGTAACAGGAACATAACTCTTAAGTATTATAATTCAAGCACAGAGATACCGCTCAGGGCGAGTGTATGATGCCACTAGAGGGTGGATGGAAAGAGTTGCCATATAGCAGGATAATCAGGTTAAAATAATAAACGTAAGACTAAATTACTTACAAAATTCATCAAAACAGCTCAATAATTTAGAAACATAGTCAGGACATGTTTTGATGTCAGTGCCATCAATGACAATCATCCTCAGCTTCCGGTGTGAAGTTCTTCAACTGTTAGGCCTTGTCATGACCATGTTTCTAAATTATTGAGCTTTTTGACATATTTTGTAAGTAATTTAGTCTCACGTTTATTCTCACAGAACAGGAGTTAAACCATGAGTGAAATACTAAAATGTCTTCCAACACTTCTCAATGTCCATATATTTAAATTTACACTGTAACTGTATACAAGACAGTAATACATATAATGGCGATCGATTTTGACCAGTCACACCGGTCATCATCACGCCCATCCGAGACAAGAACTAATTTCGTATTGGGCCTGATGATGACCGATGTGACAGGTGGAAATCGATCGCTATTACAACATATTTCATATAGTTTTACCGTCTTGTGTACAGTTTCAGTGTAAATGAAAATTTATCGAGTAGTGTTGGAAGACGTTTCATTATTTCAACCTGAGTAACAGTACCAACATGTATAATGCTAATCAAGAAGTTAAATATCAGGGTTTAGAATTGCCTGTGTGACCTTGAACACTCCCCTACTCCTTACTACACACTATTCCCCCATTGCCCACCCTTAGTAAAGAGCGTAGCGCTTTGGCATACGGTATACGATGTTTATTTTTTGCTACAAATCCGGATCATTGACAGTGCTGATTTTTTACGTTCGAGTTATCAACGTTCTACTGTTTCCAAAAGATCTAAAATTGCCAACAAGACTCCCCTTTTTGCTTTCAACCACATATGTGTGGCTAAATCCATTCATCTTCCTGGGAGGATCTTCTAGATTATGCTAAATGACAATCAATCATAATCAAGGCTTGTTTTAGTACATTAAATTGAAAAGTTAATGAGGATTTTATGATTGCTATTTTGTTATAAACCAAAATCAACCTCTTTATTTGAATTTATAGACTACATTAAAGTGTTTTTTGCCCTTTGAAAATCTTAAGACCGATGTAAGTTGGCAGTATCTGTTGTTGATCAATACATTATCCTTGAACAAACCTTGTCTAGTCATGGTTAATTCTATTGTAGTTAACTTTTATTGCAAGATTACATCACAACCACTGATGAATAGAATTATTAGCTTGGGTTAAATTCAACGCCTTCAAAACGATTTTTCAATCCTAGAACTAGTGAAATAAAAATACAGTGTATAATAATATGCTCTGTTTAGCTTTGCAATGGCTGAAATAAACTAGCTAGTCTAGGTCATTAATCAAGGCCTTTCACCCTTTCAACACACCATTCACCTTAAAATACTTTAATAGTGTTGATGTCTTCAATAGTGGTATTGAGAAAACAAGCCCTCTCAATGTAATTACATATCATTTTTACTCGACCAAAAGTTTGGCTTATTAAAGGAAGACTCATTCCCAGTTAACAAATTAGTAAAAAAATAATTGATTCAATGTGCCTGAGTGAAGTTGAACAAGTATAACTAGTAACGAGTAACTCTTTAGAGTACACTTGGTTGTGCTGTTGGGTTTTGGCATTTAGCAGCCAAAGTACTTACATTGGACATAAGCACTGCCGATGGGTCGGCCGACCCCCAGGCCCTTGGTGCCGGCTACAGCGCCCTCTGTGTCCAGACAGGCAGGGATGAACGACGAGTTGAGCCTCTGTTTGAGCTTGACCAGTGCGATGTCGTGCCCGGGGTGGTACTGCGGGTGGCAGGTAGAGCTCAGCACTTCCACCTCGACCCCCAGAGTGGAGTAGGTGGCTCCCACCCTCGCCCATGTCGGCTTGCCGCTGTAAATCACTCTACAGCTAAGGGAAACTGTAATAGTACTGTCCATGTCAGGCAGTATAGTTGTTAACCATTCTAAAAAAATCATAAAAAATACTATTGTTTTTAACTTAGTTATTTAAATTATCATTTTTCAGAATAAAATGGGTTAAGAATATAATTTTTTTATTCTAAAAGTATAACCTCAAACTTCATATATTTTAATAGCAATGTATTTAAGCATTTTTTAAACAAGATTGATGTATTGTCAATGCTTTAAATTGCACTTTTTTTGTTTTACTCTACATAATGTAAACAACAAAAGTGGTTTATAAACCTGTTCCATAATGTAAAACAACAGATATTGTTTGATTTTACAGAATAGTAGAATGGAATCAGCCAAAGTTTAAGCATCTCCATTGGTTTTTAGCATTAATTTATTAAATATTAAAAGTGAAAGATAGCAAAAATGTTTGTCAATATAATAAGCAAAACTTTAAATTATTAATTTTTATAAATGATAAAAGTGAATTTATTAGTTTTTATGATTTTGAAAGTCAAACAAAAATAAAGGGAAATAGAAATAATCTCTTTGATCAAACACTTCAATTAGGATGATAAAATTTAAGGGCATTAAATTGATAATTTGTTTAAGAACTTAATCACCCAATTCAATTCCGTTTATATAGCCTGCAGGGAGAAACTCACTATCGTGTTTGTCTGAGGCAATGGCCGGCTGCAATTAGTGTATCTTCGCTGATGAGAATGGCATCACACAGGTAGCGAACTTCTGTGGCTGAGGTGTTGTAGCCCAGCATAGCCTTCGTCATGCAGCAGCACACAGATTGAAAAACACTACAATATCCTTGTTTTATTTCTTCATTTAATTGGTTTAGTTTAATTTGACCAGACTTAACCCAACAATACTATCTATATATTTTGAATTATAAATACTCCCCAGCATTTGAATATGTGTTTAAATATGGCCATGTGAAAGAAGAAAAATTAAAACTTACTTGAATTGTCTAAGTTCAAATACAGTCACTAGTCCGTTTTCTTAAACCTGATCCTTCACGAGAATATTGGGGTGGGGGAGGGATTTAAACTATAAACAAAATATTTAAACTCATGACAAACATGTCTGAGTATCAGATTTCCTCAAATAACGTTTTAATTTAAAATTTTTCAGTAACTCCTAGTCAGCTGTTATATTTTTGAGCTAAACCTATTTCTTGTTAAAAAGTAATAGTTCCAAAAATAAACTTATTAAAAAACAACTGCTACCAATAATATTGTAAAACTGATACGTGATGTAAAATTACCAGCTGGTATGCAACAGTGAAATGATATAACCCGTCGCAGCAGACCTGCGTACTCAGCGAATTTCCAAATTAGTAATATTAATTTTGACCAGCTAAACTTGTAAACAAAATTTAAGTTTCATCACGTGCTCATAAATGTCTATTCTCCTTAAGATAACTATAGGGAAAGAGGATGCAGGTATGCTGCCATGGGGGACACTAAAAGTAGGTTTTTAGCATAGAAAAAATTTATTTCGACCATATAAAGCCATATAGTAAGTTTCATCAATATCTGTCCATAAATAAAACAGTTTGCCTATTCTCCATATGATTAACATGGGAAAAGAGTATGCAGGTTTGCTGCTATGATAAGTACAAAAACCAAGATTTTTTACCTTAAATGGATGAATCTCAACCAAATGAAGCTAAATACTAAGTTTCATCCAAAAATATTGGTTAATAAGTGAAATATTAACACATCCTTATTCTCCATAAGATTAACATTGGAGCCCCAAAAGACAATGTACTGTCTTTAGACTTTGTAGTATCTCGGTAACCAATGGAGATAGAACAAAGCTTCAAAATACTACATTGTGTGTTTTTTTGAGCTAAATCCAATGGTCAAAATAAAAATTTAAAATTTACATATGAAAAATGCAAAAAAACCATTTTTGGGGTACAAAACCCCCCAAAACTAAACCTTCTGGTAGGTCGATATGTCTGGTTTTCGAACTCATCCGAATAAACGTAGGATTACACATCTCTACCAAATTTGGTGTCGGTCGGACCATTTTTACGAGAGTTATCGTGTCTAGGGACACATACATATATATATATATATATATATATAAGTAGATAGTATCATGTTACTTCTAGGACACTTTTGGAGACAATCAAAAATCAAACAAATTTCACAGTTTTTTAATACAATTATGCAATATTTTTGCCATTTTTTGGCCAATTTTCAGCTTTTGTCAAATTGTCTTAAAAAATATGCAATTTTAATGAAATTTTTAACAAATATGCCTAAAATTTTCTACAAAATAAAATTTTTTAAAAACAAGTAAAATTATCACATTTTATAAGTATTTTTTTAATAAAATCAATAGTTGACTTTTTATAAGTCAATTTAAGTTTTCTAGAGTATTTTTTCAATAAAATTTGAATTTTTTTAAAACAAGTAAAATTATGGTTTATTATCAATAATATTGTAATAATTATTCAAATTTAACTAAAGCAGTTTCTTTATCATCAAAAGTCTTAATATCAGTGACAATTAAATGTAAATCTTTTTTATTTAATTCTTTAATTGATTTATCATCAATTATATTAGTAAATCTTTTTGGTAAATGTACTTTACATTTTTCTAATTCAACAATAATTGTATATCCATATTTATCTTTAATTCTTTCAAATTTTTCAATTTTATATTTTTCATTTAAATTTAAACTTTTTAATGGTTTATATTCTTTAAATCTTAATTCTCCAATATTATTAATTTCTTCTAACAGATCCATTTATATAGGAAAAAATATCACAAACTTGTTTGTGATAGATATGTTAAAAAGTCATTATCATAATTAGGTTTTATACAAAAATCCATATTTAAGTATTTAAAAATCATAGGCAATAATTTTTTGTATGATATATTACTTTTCTTAAAACATAAATATTTATTAAAAAATAGTGTAATTTTTTCTTTATCTTTATTATTCAATTCAAAATCAATATTGTATATTTTGTTTAAAAATTGATAGTAAAATATCCAATTTGTACAATTCCTTTGTTTTAAAAATAATTTTATATTCTTAGGTGTTATTTCAAAATGATTGGAAATACATAAAATATATAATTCATTAATTAATTGTTGTGTTTTATATGGTTGAAAATGGTTAAATTCTCTTAAAATATGTTTAAGATGTTTATTCTTATTACTTTTTCTCTTAATCTTTTTTTCATAAATAATTCTTTTACATATATAACATCCTACACAATTTCCAATAATAGTAAAATTAGTTTGATTATGACATCTATAACACATATCCATTTATTTAAAAAAAAATTATACATAAATGAATGAACCAATTCATTGTCACAAATGTAAGAAAAAAACTAAAAATATTAATCCACAAATCGTTGAAATGAAAAATGGATTATATAGAATTGCTACTAAATGTTCAATTTGTAAAACAAATAAAAGTAAAATTTTGAAAAAAGAAGTTAAACCTATAATTAAAAAAGAATTAACTAAAAATGAACAAATAATTGAAGCAAATGAAATTCATGCTCCAATTAGAAAGAAATTTCTAAAAAGAAAAATAATTACATTAGGTATTGATGATTTATGGGCAGCAGATTAAATTATAATGAAAAATTATGAAAAAGAAAATGATGGTTATAAATATATGTTAAATGTGATAGATACTTTCTCAAAATATGTTTGGTCAAAACCATTAAAGAAAAAAGATGGAAAAACAGTTTCTAGAGCATTTGAAGAAATAATTAAGGATGCAATTAAAATTAATCATAAATCACCTAATCTTTTACATACAGATAAAGGATTAGAATTTATCAATAAAGAATTTAAAGAAATATTAAATAAATATAATATTAAATTGTATCATACAGAAAATGAAGAAAAATCAAGTATAATAGAAAGGTATAATAGAACACAAAATGAAAAAATGAAAATACAGTTTGAAATTAATAAAAATTATAGATGGATAAATATTTTACCAAAAATTGTTAAAGAATATAATAACTCATATCATTCAACAATTAAAATGAAACCAATTGAAGTAAATAAAAATAATGAAAAGGATTTATTAGATACTGTTTTTAAATATAAACCACCAAAAATAATAACCAAATCAAAATTTAAAATAAATGATAGAGTTAGAATTGGAAATAAAAAATCAACATTTTCTAATAAATATAAAAATAATTGGTCTAGAGAAATATTTATAATTTCTAAAATTAATAATACAAATCCAGTTACTTATAGTATAAAAGATCAAAATAATGAAGATATTATTGGAAATTTTTATGAATATGAATTGAAAAAAACCAATTTGTAAATTTTATTTTATATAAATGGAAAAGATATGTTTAAGGTGTAAATTATATAAAGATATATCTAAATTTTATAAAGACAAAAATACTAAAGATGGGTTATATTATTATTGTAAAGAATGTAAGGATGTGTATTATAAAAAAATATATGATAGTATTAAAGTTATTGAATTAAATGAAAAACAATGTCATAAATGTAAAGAAATTAAAGATATTTCAAATTTTAATAATTATCATTATAGTAAAGATAGAAAAAATACAATTTGTATACAATGTATTAGAGAAATGTTTTTAAAACCACAATTTTGTGAATGTGGAAGAAATATTAAATGGACTAATAATTATTTAAGACATTTAGAAACTAAAATTCATGACAAAAATATGACAAAACTAGAAAATTTAAATATATGATAAAAAAATGAAGACAAAATTTTACTTGTTTTAAAAAAATTCAAATTTTATTTAAAAAATATGATTTAAACTATAAATTACCTAGTAAAAAGTGGAAATACTTCTTATATTTTTAAGAGTTTTATTTCTAAGTAAAAATTATTTTTAATAAATAAAGAATTTCACCCCTAATAAATGGAACGAACAAATAAAAATATTAATTGTCCTTATTGTAATAAAAATATATTATATAAAAATTATGATAGACATTATAATTCAACTAAACATTTACTAAATAAACAAAAATATGATAATAAAATATTTGAATTAAAACATTGGTGTAAAAATAATAATATATATAATTATAAAAATAAAACTTTAGATGAATTAACAAATATTAAAGAAACATTTGATCTTACAAATTATTCATTATTTAATATAGTAAAATTAAATGAAATTGCAAAAAAATTATCTGTCAGAAATTATGAAAAATTATCTAGAGATGAACTAATTAAAAGATTAAACAAAATTAAAGAAAATCGAAATAATTTAGAATATAGATCATTTAAATATATTCAAAATTTAGCAATTAAAAATAGTATTAAAATTGTTAATAAAACTAGAAAAGAATTGATTGGATTATTAAATGATTATTTTAAAAATAGACCAATTCCAAAAGAAAATATAATAAATATTCAAGAAGCTTCGTCATTAAAAGGATATTTTCAAGATTATATTTTAACAAATTCAAATGATGATTTAGATATTAATGATTATTTAGAAACTCAAAGAAATGAAATAAAAAAATTGATAGAAAAACAAAAATTTAAAAATATTAAAGGACAGATGGCTTTAGAATGTGAATATGAAAGAAAATTAATAAATGGTGAAATTCAAAATAGTAATATGTATTTTTGCATAAAAAGTTCAGATATTTTAAATATAGATGATTTTATTGACGATCAATTTAAGAAATTAATAGTTAGAGAACAACTAAATCAACCATCAAAAGGCTCTGGTTGGTCATTAAAAAGATGTGTTGAACTAAATCTAAAATTATCTAAAAATAATTCATTAAATGCTGGATCATATATAGAATTACCAAATGAAATTAAGAATAAAAAATGTTGTGTAAATTTTAAAAATAAAGATGAATATTGTTTTATTTATGCAATTAGATGTGCTATTGATAAACCAAACGAACATGCTGAAAGAGTTAAACAATATCAAAAATATATAAATGATGATATTTTTAAAGGTTTTGATTATCCAATATCATTGAAAGATATTAAATTATTTGAAAAAAGATCATTTGATTCTAAATATAACTATCCATCAATGTCAATAAATATTTATAGAATTGATGAAGATGAAAAAATAGTGCCATTACAAATATCTGAACATTATAATTCAAAACTAGAAATTGATTTATTATATTATAAAATTGGTAATAATTCTCATTATATATTGATTACTGATTTAAGTAAGTTAGTATCTAAGCAATTAACACAAAAAATAAAAATAAAAAATATATTTGTAGAAGATGTTTGACTCATTTCTACAAAAATAAAGACTTGAATAATCATTTAGAGATATGTAAATCATTAGAACCTTGTAGACCTATAATGCCATTTAAAGGTCAAACTGTAAGTTTTAAAAATTATTATAAAAAGTTTGAACATCCATATGTAATTTATATGGATTTTGAAAGTATATTAGAAAAGATTGATAATTGTAAAAATAATCCAAATTGCTCATATACAAATAAAATTCAAAAACATAAACCATATGGATTTACAATTTATTTAGTATCTAGAGTAACTAATAAAATGTATAAACCTATTTGTTATAGAGCAAAAAATGAAGAGGAATTAATAAATGTACCAAATAAATTATTTGAATATTTAGATGAAATTTCAAAATATATAGCTAAAAAATATAATTCAAAAAATAAAAAGCCTATGAATTTAACTAATGAAGAAGAAATTAATTATCAGAAAACAAATATTTGTCATATTTGTGAAAATAGTGGTTTTGATAATGATAAAAGAATAAAAGTAAGAGATCATTGTCATTTAACAGGAAAATTTAGAGGTGCTGCACATTTAAATTGTAATTTAAATCTAAAATTCCCTCAAAATATTCCTATATTCTGTCATAATAGTTCAAATTATGATACACATTTGTTTATAAAAGAATTAGCTAAAAAATATGGTAAAATTGATTTGTTAGCCAATACAGATGAAAGATATATAAACTATTCAGTAAATTCTGGTTATGGTTATGAATTTGAAGGTGATAAACCTAGAAAATTTATAAAATTCTCATTTGTAGATACATTTAGATTTATGGCTACATCAATTGAAAAATTAGCTAAAAATCTTAAAGAATTTAAGCATATAAATAAATTTATAAAAGAAAATGATATAATTGAATATGATAATGAAACTTTAAAAATATTAACTTCTAAAGGTGTATTTCCATATGAATTTATTGATAATGTTGAAAAATTAAACTATGATAAAATATTAGAAAAAGATCAATTTTATAGTTGTTTAACAAATGAAAATATAAGTGATGATGATTATAAACATTATATAAAAGTTTGGAATAAACTAAAAGTAAAAACATTAGGTAATTATTCAGATTTATATAATATTCAGGATGTATTATTATTAGCTGATATATTTGAAAATTTTAGATCTGTTTGTTTGAAAAATTATCAATTAGATCCAGCACATTATCTAACATCACCATCATTAGCTTGGGATTCTATGTTAAAATTAACAAAAATTAAACTAGAATTAATAAGTGATTATAATATGTATTTAATGATTGAAAAAGGTATTAGAGGTGGTATTTCACAATGTATAACTAGATATTGTAAAGCAAACAATAAATATACAAAAAATTATGATAAAACAAAACCTGAAAATTATATGTTATATATAGATGCAAATAATCTATATGGATGGGCTTTAAGTCAAAAATTACCTTATAAAGATATAACATGGATGAATCCTAATACATATACATTAAATGAATGGGAAGAAACAATATTAGAATTAGATGAAAATGCTGAATATGGATACATATTAGATGTTGATTTAGAATATCCTATTGAATTACATGATGACCATAAAGATTTACCATTAGCACCTGAACATTATAATAATAAGCTTTGCACAACATTATTTGATAAAAAAGATTATGTTATTCATTCAAGAAACTTAAAATATTATCTACAAAAAGGATTAAAATTGAAGAAAGTTAATAGAGTTATAGCATTTGATCAAGATGATTATATGAAAAAATATATTGAATTAAATACCAAATTAAGATCCAAATCAACATCAGATTTTGAAAAAGACTTTTTTAAATTGATGAATAATAGTGTTTTTGGAAAAACTATGGAAAATGTTAGAAATAGATGTGATATTAAATTAGGTGATGAAAAGTTTTCATTAAAACAAGCAAAAAAACCTAATTTTAAAACATTTAGTATATTTGATAAAGACTGTATTGCTTCACATATGATAAAAGAAAAGGTTAAGTTTGATAAACCAATCTATATAGGATTTTCAGTACTTGATTTATCAAAATTACATATGTATCAATTTTATTATGAAAAATTAAAGAAGTTTGATCCAAATATAAGGTTATTATATATGGATACAGACAGTTATTTTATAGAATTTAAAAAGGATCCATATAAAATTATTAAAGAAAATATTAATGAATTTGATACAAGTGATTATAAGAAAGAACATGAATGCTATAGTGAAAAGAATAAAAAAATAATTGGTAAATTTAAAGATGAGTTAAATGGTGAAATATTAGAAGAATATTGTGGTTTAAGATCAAAATTATATAGTTATGAATTTAATAATAAAAATCCTGTAAAATGTAAAGGAATTAAGAAAAGTGTTGTTGATAAAACATTAAATATGGATGATTTTAAGAAATGTTTATTTGATGATCAAGAACAATATAGAGAAATGACTTGTATTAGAAGTTTTAAACATGAACTATATACAATTACAATAAATAAATTAGCTTTAAGTAATAGAGATGACAAAAGATTTATTTGTGAAAATAAAATTGATACATTACCTAGGGGATATAAAAATAATTATAAATAAATGGAAATTTTAATTGTTCCAAAAGAATTAATAAATAATGATTTTGATATAAAATTATATTTATTTAAAACTAAAGTATCAAATAAATTTTTAATATATCTTTTTAAATATAAAAATTATTTTGTATATCATTATAAGTTTAATTTTATAATAGAACCATTTATAAACATAATAAAAAATTATGTTAAAGAAAGTTTTAAAGAAAATGATCAAAATTATATTAATAATTTATAACCATATGATATTGAATTTATACTATAATTTTATGTATATTTTTAAATATTTTCTTTAATAAATTTAAATATATTCAATAATTTATTGAATATCTAACCTAAAAATATCTATAAATTTTACTTTATTATCATTATAAGTAAGACCCGTCTTTAAGACGGGTCTCAAATTTGTATATAATTTATTATATTTATGAATATTTTTGAATGTTTAAGAAGGGTAACGTTTTGTTACCCTTAAGTTTTTATTGTATGATAAGGTTACCTCCTTTAAAAATTTTTAAAATAAATATTCTAATTTATATGGGACCCATTTTGGGTCCTACCTAATTTTAATAAGTTTTGTATGTTTTTCATTATATGATAGGGGGGGACAAATTGTCCCCTCTAAAAATATCTATAAATTTTAATCTATCCTTATTGTTTTCTACTTTTTTTATTTTAAAATTAATAAATATAAACCAGATTCATTAATAAACATTGTTTTATTATCTATTTTATTGACGCCCTGTTTTAGGGCATCTGAAAAACATGTTTGTACATCAATTTCTAGGGTGTCATAATTTGTGACACCTATAATTTTTATGTAAATTAATTTATCATTATTATGTAAATGTAACTGTTGGTTACACTTGATATATTTTAAGTTTTATATATTTTTCTTTTACATTATCAATTAAAACTTTTCTAGAATTTTTATATTTTAAAATATAACAAATATCTTTTCTTTTAAACCAAGGTTTATTTTGTTTATTAAATACAATTAATTTATTATTAAATATAAAATTATTGTTAATTAAATAAATTATTGTTTTTATTATTTATGTAGATAAATTTTATATTACAAATTTTGTTTTAATCTTAAATATACAATACTTTTAATATTTTCATTATTTATTTGATTTCCATCACTATCTTGAATAGATATTACAATATTTTGAATTTTATTTATATTTTTTAAAGGAATATAATCAATTTCATTTGGTTTTTCACTAATTTTTGATCCATATTCAACATTTGGATAAAATGAATATAGAATTTCTGATTCTTTATGTAAATGTGAATGATCTTTATGATTTTCAAAACTAGGATAAACTAAATTACAATGTATTTCAATAACATCAAAAGGTCTAATTTTTGGTAGTTTTATTCCTTTTGTTAATACATTTGGTTCAATCATTTTATCATCTAATCCTAATAAATCAATTATAATTGTTGTTACTATAATTTTAACAGGAGATTTTATTATAATATATGGTCCATCATTTTTCAGTATAAAATCATTTTCATCAAATTTATTAATTTTCTTTTTAAATTCTTTTAAACTATTAATAAAAATATTTTTTATTTCTTCAATTGTATAATTTCCTTTATTTATATCAAAATATTGATCTATAATTTTATCATCTTCATCTTTAATAGAATATCCATAACAGTTTTTATAATCATTTGGTATATTTGATATAAAATTATCTGAATAAAATCCACTTAAACCAATACTATATTTTCCATCTAAATGTATTGGATGTTCTAATCTTAATTCTAGTTTGGATGAATGACCAATTATTTTAAATAATTTCATCTTATTTAAATGGAGAAATTTTTAGAAAACAAAGATAATATAAAATTAGAATCATATGATAAAAATAATAAAAATGATCAACCTATTAGATTATTAATTATAGGAACAAGTGGATCTGGTAAAACTACATTATTATTAAATTTTATTTACAAAAGATTAATTCCATATTCAAATTTATATATTTTTAGTAAATCATTAGAACAACCATCTTATAAATTATTACAAAAAAGATTTAAAAATATAGAATCAAATATTAATAAACAAATTTCTTATTTTTTATGTGATGATATGATTCCACTAAATAAATGTAAACCAAATTCATTAGTAGTTTTTGATGATTGTATTTTAGAAAAACAAGATAAAATTAAAGAATATTTTATAATGGGTAGACATAAAAATATATCATGTATTTATTTATCACAATGTTATTCAAAAGTTGATATGCAATTAATTAGAAATAATTTAAATATGTTATGCATCTTTAAACAAAATGAACATTATATGAAAAAAATATATAATAATTTTGTTGGATCAGATATGAAATTTGATAAATTTAAAACTATTTGTAATGATTGTTGGAAAGAAGACTATGGATTTTTAACTATTAATTTATTGAAAAAATTAAATGATGGAAAATATATGAAAAATTTTTCTGATATTAAATAATGATAATGGCTTGTTGTATGTTTGATTCAATAATTGATAGAATATTTATTTTATTAGTATTATTTATTTCATTAGTATTTATATATTTAATGAAAATTACAGAAATAAAGTAAAATAAATTGTGTTTAACATAATTAGTGTTTATGTTAACATGATTTGTGTTTGTGTTAACATGATTTGTGTTTTGTGTTAACATGATTTGTGTTTTGTGTTAACATGATTAGTTTTTATGTTAACATAATTTGTGTTTGTGTTAACATAATTTGTGTTTTGTGTTAATATGATTTGTGTTTATGTTAACATGATTTGTGTTTATGTTAACATGATTTGTTTTGAACCTAAATTTTTCTTTGTAATAAATGGATAAAATATCTGTTAATGAAGCTAAAAAATTAGATGATATTGAGAAAAAATTAATAAAAGAATTTAAAAATCAAATTAAAATTGAAGATAATTATGAAAAAATTAAACAAAAAGCATATGAACCTATAACATCAGCAATTGGTAAAGTTGAAAATAAAATTGGTAAAGTCTTAAATGAAAATAAAAACCTTATGGAATTGGTACCTATTGTTAATAATTTTGCCAATATATCAATACCAGAAACTGAAGAACTAAATTTACCTTCAAGTACTCCATTTAGACCAATCAGACAACCAATAATTCAAGAAGAATCGACATTTATTGACCCAAATTTAATTTCACCTCAAACATTAGATAAAATTATTGGTCCATTAGCACAAAAATATTTACCAAGAACAAAAGATGATAAATTTGGTTTATATTGGAATAAACATAAAAAATCATTTATGATTGGTGATAAAATAACTGTAATTGATAA
The DNA here is from genome assembly GCA_030545055.2 of Neoaliturus tenellus. Taxonomy (NCBI): domain Eukaryota; kingdom Metazoa; phylum Arthropoda; class Insecta; order Hemiptera; family Cicadellidae; genus Neoaliturus; species Neoaliturus tenellus. Next base: position 113,934,875 of record CM061534.1, on the reverse strand, counting down.
TGATGATTTAATAATTGATGATAAAAAATATAATGGAACACATGGATTATGGAGATTGTTAACTTATGAAAAGAAACCAGATAATAATTTATATACACAAGATGATTTAAATAATTATTCAAAAATTTTATGGGAAACTAATTCAATTTATAAAAATAATGATCCAAATAGTAAGAAACCAAAATCTAGTAAAGGTGATAAATATATTAATTTAATTAAACATATTTGGGAATTAAAAGGTGAAATTGAAGGTTCAGGAATCAGACAATATACAGAAAATAAAATTGAATATAGATTTATAGATGATTTAAATAAATTAGATAATATTATTAATTATATATATGCACAAGAAAAAGCTGGCAATAATAATTTTTTAAATGAAAAGAAAGCAATTAAAGACTTTATATCAAATAAATTAGATGAATTAATTGAAAAACCTGAAGGAATTAAGTATTTAAAAAGAATTTTGGCAAATATTTCATCACCATTATTAAAAGATGGATCAGGTATTTTAAATAATGTTATAAATAATTTACCTTTTGAATTACATGTACCTGGTTATCAATATCTAGGGCCTGGAACTAAAATAAATAAAAGAGTAAAAAGAGGTGATCCTGGAATAAATGATTTAGATAAAGCTGCTAAAGAACATGATTTATTTTATAGAGATCATAAAGATACAAAATCTAGAAATGAAATAGCTGATAAAATTTTACAAGATAAAGCATGGGATATAGTAACATCAAATGATCATAGAATTGGTGAAAGATTAATTGCATTACCAACATCAGGTGCTATGTGGATGAAAAGAAAATTTGGTATGGGTTTAGAAGTAGGATTAAAATTTTAATAAAATTAATTATATTAATCTATATTATAAAAAACTATAAATTTTTTTCTTAATAAATGGAAAAAACAAATATAAACTTGACAGATAATCAAAAATCAAAAATAAAATTAGCATTTAAAAATAAAAAATCAGTTATAATTCAATTTAATATTGATCAATTTAATGAAAATGGAAAAGATATTATATTATTATCTAAAAGACAAATTAATAAACTAAATAAACATAAAAAATTAAATAAAGGATTAAGATTTTTTGAATTTTCATATAATTAATTAAAAGAAATAAAAAATGGTGGATTACTAAAAGAAATTTTAGATTTTGCTGATAATATACCTATAGTTAAAAATTATACACCAAATATTAGAAAGGGAGCAAAAGTAGTAAAAGAATCTATAATTCCTAAATTTAGAAATTTTGTTGATTGGTTAGATCATGAATTAAAAAATGTAGAAGGATCTGGTTTAGATAAAAAAACATTAAAATATATGAAACAAAATTATAAAAAAATTTTGAACCACTAACATTAGGTGAATTAGAAAAATTGTGTAAAAATATAAAATATTTTAGAGGTGTATTTATGAGAGATATATTACCTAATAAAGTTAATAAATTTGAATGTGGAGTTATAAATTTAGATTCATTTGATGGAAATGGAACTCATTGGGTTTGTTATTATAAAAAAGATAAAATTAAATATTATTTTGATTCAAATGGAAATATAGTTAATAAACCACCAATAGAATTAGTTAAATATTTAGGAAAAGATAATATATTTTATAATGATAATCAAATTCAAAATTATAATGATCCACCAATTTGTGGTCATTTATGTATTTTTATATTAAATGAATTAAATAATAATAAAAAATTTGATAATATAATAAATAAATTAATCCTTAATAAATATGGATTCACAAAATATATTTGATCTGTTTGGAAGACAGAAAAAACATCCAATTAATATTAAAGAAGATTATATAAATTCTAAATTAAATATATTTTTTAATAATTTTAGTAAAAGTTTTAAAAGTCATGTAAAAAAGACTGAAAATCTAGTAAATGCTATTGGTTTATCAAAAAATTATATAAGTATTAATGGTAAAAGAATTGTTAATGTTAAACCAAGTATAAATAAATATGATGTTGTAATAAAATCAGAATTAGATGAAGTTTTAGATTCAATTATTAAAATTGGTAATGATCATTCAGAAACTAAAAAGGATTTAAATAAAATTACAGACTTTTTAATTAATATTGGAAAATATGTTGAAAATTTAGAAGAAAAATTAGAAAAAGAAAACTAAAATTTCTATTTGATGGAGTCAATGAATCCATAAAAGAATTAAATGCTGAAATAATACTAATTAAAGATGATATAGATAAATTACAATAATTATTTTATATAAATGGAGTTGATTTATTGTCTTAAATGTAAACAAAAAACTAATTCTAAAGATATTCAGATAATAAAATTGAAAAATATAAATGTAATTAAATCAAAATGTTGTATTTTTAATTCAAAGAAAAGTTGTTTTACAAAATTTTCTCCCTAATAAATGGCTCTATACAGTTCATTTGATTTATTCATTATCAGAAACCAAAATCAATTAAACAAAGATGATTGGGATGATATTTCTGAAAAATATGAGTTGAGTATTAATATGATGAGATTGTTTCAAAATAAATTAAATTGGCAAAAAATTGCTCAACATCAAAATTTAACTATAGATTTTATTACTGAATTCATAAATTATCAATTAAAAGATTATATTGATTTGATTTGTAAATATCAAGATTTAACTGAATATTTCATTCATGATTATGCATTTACATTAAATTGGGAATTAATTTTAGAACATCAAAAAATATCAGCAAAATTTATACTTGATCATGCTACTGAAATTGAATATTTTAAAAGTAAAAATGAAATTAATACATAAATAAAATTTGACATCATAAAATTATAAAAATTTTACTTGTTTTAAAAAAGCTTTTGATTTAAAAAATTTATCCTTAATAAATGGCTGATTACAAAAAATATGTAAATGATATTGAAAGAGCTGAATACAAAAATTTCTATCCATTATCTAAATTACATTTAAATGAACCTAATAAAAAAAACTGAATTTAATATAGATTTTGGAGATGGATTTTGTACTTCTAAATTTCAATTTTATATATCTGGTAAATTGACTAAATCTGATGGAAATGCATATGATAATGGTGCTAATATAAAATTAATTGATAATTTTGTTCCATTTTTATTTTCAAAAATTGAAGTTAGAAAACATAATAATTGATTAATGAAATTGAATATCCTGGTCTATTAAGTACAATTAAAGGTACTATAACTTATTCAAAATCAGAAATAAATCAGATAAATAATGGTTTTGAATCAAATTTTAAAAATAAATTTGAAGCAATTGGTAATTTATCTCATTTTGGATTAGGATTTTTTGAAAATGTAAATATTCCAATATACAAAGGAGGTTTTAATATAACATTTACTAGATCAGAAGATAATGATGCAATTTTTAGATGGAAAACTAAAAAGGCTGATGGATCTTATGATAATGCTACATTACCAACTGAAGGTAAAATAACAATTGATGAATTTTTTATTAGAGTTCCTATAATTGAATACAAAACAACAAGTAAAATTCAATTAATTAATGAACTAAGCAAATTTGAAAAAGTAAATTTTCATTTTAATCATTGGCAATGCATTGAACAAAAAAATATTACAGGAAAGAATTTAAGTTTTGATATAACAAATATCTATAGAAATATTTATAATCCAAAATTTATTATAATTGGATTTCAAAAATCAAGAACAAATGATCAGTTATTTGATACTTCTAAATTTGATAGTATGTATGTAAAAAATATAAGAGTAAAACTAAATGGTCATTATTACCCTGATGAATTGGAAAATTTTGATATAAACAATGAAAAATTTAGAATTATGTATGAAATGTATCAAGATTACAAAAAAGTTTATTATATTAGTAGTAAAATGTATTATAGTCCAACAGAATTTCTAGATAATAGACCAATTTATGTAATTGATACTACAAAAAATCCAACAAATATTTCAAGTTCAAAAAATGATATTATTATTAATGCAGATTTTGATTATGATATAGTAGCTACTAGTAAAACAAATTGTTATATTATTATTATATCTGAAAAATTACTTGAATATAATATAATCAAAAATGATATTACTGAAATTAATTAGAATGAATTATTACTATTTTAGTCAAATTTTATTGAAAAAATACTATTAAAATTTTAAATTACCTTATGAAAAGTCGACTATTAATTTTATTTAAAAAATACTTATAAAATGTGATAATTTTACTTGTTTTTAAAAAATTTTATTTTGTAGAAAATTTTAGGCATATTTGTTAAAAATTTCATTAAAATTGCATATTTTTTAAGACAATTTGACAAAAGCTGAAAATTGGCCAAAAAATGGCAAAAATATTGCATAATTGTATTAAAAAACTGTGAAATTTGTTTGATTTTTGATTGTCTCCAAAAGTGTCCTAGAAGTAACATGATACTATCTACTTATATATATATATATATATATATATATATATATATATATATATATATAAATTTTAATGACTATTATTTTTGGTCTCTGGGCACCTCAAAACGAAAAAGTAACATGGTCCCGGGCTAAGGTCTTTCCATGAGACCTACGGTAATAGCTTATTCCCTATGGGAAATTTGCTAAAACAAAAAAAAAACCAACAAAAAAACCAAAGGGCTCCAGCCAATGGGATATAACCAAGGAAAAACAAACCCCCACCACCATCTCTCCCTAGAAGGATCAGGTTTAAAAAAACGGACTATATATAGATTTTCTACCTTTCCCTTTAGGTAAAGACCTAGTACCAATCGACAAACGATTTAACAATCAAAATTAATTTACCCTCTGAACAACCAACTATAAACTATATAGTTTAAATAGTTTAAAACTATTTTTCTGCCTAATTAATAATACATTAAAATTGAATACGTTTTTAGGTACTGGCCATAGTAAATCCCTTTTTGAGCGTAACTATACAGAATACCTCGTGTGTTTCCAAAGCTGATTAAAAGCGTATTGTAAAAGTTCGAAAATGTCAATATTTTTATTTAAGAAAATACAGTAATCACTAAATCACTATTTTGAGACAGGGACCACACAAAGTGGTTAATTAATGTTAAAGTAAATACAAAATAGAAAAAAAGTTTAGCTTTTATTTGGGACAAACATTGTGTAAATCGGTGTAGTTAAAGTCTCAGAAGAACTGTCCAAAAATTTTAAATTTTGGTGTTTTACCCAATATTACATCTCCATAAGAAAAGTTTATTTTTCATTTGACCGATAAAAAAAAACATTTTTAAATACAAATAAAACCTGCTAATATAGGACCGAAAACGTTTGTTTTGGTAAAAACCGCATGTAAATGGGCATCAAGGTAAATTGGTCTCAGACGAACTGCCCAAAGGGGTTTTTTACCTTACTGTTTGAAATATATAGATGTAATCTGACCTATTTTTAATCACACTTTTAAGGGTTGTCAGACAGGGGTTGCAACCGCGCACAGTTCTGACAGCCGGAATGCATCTTTTGAGAGTGTCCTGAGTAACATTATATAAATTTCAGCTTTTATACTATGACAAAAATTTTTGTGAAATTTTCGCACATTTCACAGCTCATAACTATGAAAGTAACTGTATCAAAATTTCGTAGTAGGGGATCATTTATATCTCCATTAGGGTAACATACACAGGCAAACTCCCAGGCTTTTTTTACATGACGAATGTTAGATTGTCGCTAGTTCTTGCTTTAAAGTAAAGTACAATCATCAGTTCTATCATCTATTCAGGGATTCAGGATGGCAGGGTGAGAATCCGTCCCATGATGGTAAATAAAATTCTGACTTTAGGCCGCACATTAATTTTAAATGGGTGCATGTCTTCATTAGTAAATCAAAAGGTTTAAATTACCGGATTGTCGCCAAGTGATCCTGTGAAATGGTTGTAACTACCATTGGTTTCGAACCTCTATAGGGTTCATTTTCAAGTTAATAAAAACATCAAGCGCCAATATCTTGTTCACAAAAACATGGAACAATCGTCATAGTTCAGTAAAAAAGCACAAAACACAACACACACGACACGAAGACATTAATTTTAAAAAACTGGCCAGTAGAAAAAACGAGCAAGCGAGTTGTCGCCGGCGGATGGTGAGTCATGACTCATTAGTAAAGCTGCGTCCGCTCCGCACTGGCCAAACAGTGTTCCGCCAAACTTTTGTTTATTCGTTGATATTTATTTCTAATGCAAATAATATGGCCAGTAATTGTTTGTAATTTTTGTAGATTTTTTGTGTTCGCTGAATAAGTTCGCCGTAAATGTTCGGCCAGTGCGGACCCGGCTTTATACTGTACTGTTCTACAATCAACAGTGATTTAAATTTTAAATTTAATCAAAATTATTCCTCATGTTAGCCTAAAGGTGTGTTTACACCAGATGTTGGCATCCAAAAGTTGTCAACTTTGACTGGTACTGAACTATAATTAACTTATCCATTTGGCTGAATTTGACAACTTTTGATTGTCAACCTCTGGAGTAAACCCCCCTTTAGAAACGAAAAGCAAACTTTAGTGGCTGGCTGTGCCCTTTAATATAAAATATCTAAAATCTAAAACCTCAAATTATAGCAAAATCAATGAAATAGTACAAAAGTTTCAAATCTTAAAATTGGTTCAGAAATAAGGGAGAAATAGTGTTTTAATAAATGTTCACACTTATGTTTAAGGATATTATCACGGCGGATGAAACTTAGACTAACACTAGAAGAGTCTTTGTCCAATGTGATTTTACAAGGGCAAAACAGTCCAGAAAGAGCAGGGCTGAGGACCGGATCTTGGTCTGACGACTTAAGCTGCAGTCCATGGCACACGCAACTAGCAAGCCACTCCATCAATAGCCACCACTCTCTCATCAGAAAATAAGAGCTATCCGGAACTCAGTATCCAATGGCATTTTTTTTATTGCAAATTTATAATTACCAACACAAATGTAAATCATTCTGGAAGTTAAAATAAAAGTTGGCCAATTGTAACAAAAAACTCTACAATCTAAACTCCCTATGGTTTGTATCATATTCAAACTTTCTCAGCGATAATTTAGTCCTCTTTTTTTCAATAGTATTTAATAGGCCTACCGGAAAATACTATGTATGAATTACTTTCTTACATAACACATTTTTTCAGTGGCCCATTTGTCATCAAAATCCTCAATGAAAGTTGTTATAACGCTTTGCCATGAATTCCGTTTTTCTATTTTATTGGCATAACACTCTTTAGTACTATCCCAAATGGCTGAATACTTTTAGATCCCGCAAATGAGATCCTCAGTATTAATTTTGTCTTCTATTAATTTGTTTAATCGCTTCTTCTGATCCTTTTTTGCCGCAACGTCCCCCTTATTTTTCTTCTGGTCACTCATTTTGCACAATCTAATAACAGTCTAAATGAAACCAGTCTGTTTACCCCAAAACAGTCAATTGCCGCCACTGGGGTTGACGGCTCGCAGTTGCGCGAGGAGATATAGCTCAGCCACTGTGTCCTGACTGGCAACTGCAGTGGCCGCGTCTGAAGGCCCCCATTTAAAACAATGGGCTGTGGCCGGTAACCGGTGGCGGCCACCAGTTGCAGCCACCGGTGGCCTCGTGTAAAAGAGCCCTTAGAGTAAAATCAACCATTAGCAATTAAGATGTATGTTTTTATTTACTTGTAATAACCTTATCCTGCCTATTGTGTGACGTGTGGGCTAAAACTGACAACCATGGTAATAAATATGTTAATCAAGTTATCGTTTTCTAAGTATGGGAGGTTTCTGTTTTGATCAATAATATAATTAATCCACAGAAAGTAAACCACACAATGTTACAACAAAATTACTTCTAAGTGTAGACTATTGACAACTTTCCTTGGGGATGAAGTACTCTTAAGGGAAGTCTTGGAAAATCTGCATTGGAATATTTCATATCAGTCACAATATTAAAGGGCTTTACATTCTGAGCAATCTACCAAAAACCCGATCTCAAAAGGTCAAGTATATCAGGAGTTATTGCAATTTTTATTTTTGACAATCCAAATTTAATGCAAATTTTGATTTCCTGTTATTTTTTACTTGATCATATTTTAAGGTCTGATTTGCAGCTTCGCTCTCTACTAATAGAGCCCTTTGATATTTCAATATTTATTATTTACAATAGACATGATAAGTGGTAAAACACTTAATCATGTCTAAAAACTAGATTTTAATAGCTTATTATGTACAAAGTTTCATTTCTCAGACTAAATTGGTTCAAAAATTACTAAGCCGTCCTGGACCAGATCTTTTTTACCATACTGTTATATATATAGAAAATATTAATCCAGAGTTAGCCCAGTGAATTGAAGGCAGTTATAAAACTTACCGTTGCAGGAAATTCATTGGGTTCTATCTTAACTCCAGAGTTTTCGTCATCAAAAACCATGCACTTGGGCGAGTTTCCATCTTTCTTTGCTAATGACGCATAATCTAAACATTCTATGAGGGCAAAGTCAGTCTATACACTATACATAAACTTCAATACCTATATATGTAACTATACAGTACAGTTGGTTGCACGAGACATGACACAGCCCACCAGGATTTGTGCTACACATGGGCAGTTTAACAGCTTGAATTTGAAATGAAGACCTTAGTAATGATTTTACTGTATATCATTATACAGCCATTATCCACGCCATGTTGCACAAGATAGAGCCAACCTGCCCATATTTAGCACAAATTCTGGTGGGCTGTCTCACGTCTTGTGCAACCAACTGTACTGTACCTAATTTAGGATTATATTTATCACTAAAATGGAAATAGTACAAAAATGTCCAATCAATCCGAGAACTCTATAATTACTATATTTTAAAATTATATCAAAACAAAGCTCTGACTTTAGCCATTACTAATTCTTCATCTTACCATTGCTAGCGTGTTGTAATTTATTACGATTCTTTGGACCCATTATAGAAAAATCAATTAGATTTAAATCCTTTTTCATTTCTAAGGCTCTGTTCATGTAAAACATTCAAACAATAAAAATAAAGATGTGTGTATAGAGAGGACTTTTGTGATAAAAAATACCCCCGTCACAGCACACCTGCATACTCAGCGAATTTCCAATGGAATTTCAGATTATTTACTTTCCCTATAAAAACACCATAAGATCAAGTAGGTTATGTAGGTTTGCTGCCATTGGGTGTTGTTAGTCTTAGTTAATCAATAATTGGTAAATGTAAACACAAAATTGTATCAAGCTCTGGCAATTTTTATTCTCCCCATAAACCCCATGGGGGTGAGTATGTAGGTTTGCCGCCATATGGGCTTTGTAAGCAAGTATAAGATAAACCTTATCTAGATAATGTACATACCAAATTTGATTATGTTATGTCAATAAATAAGCAAGGATTTTCTTGATTTCCCATCAGAATAACATGGAAAACACATTTTTGGATTTTCCCTGTATATTATGCTAAGATAAAAATTCAAAATACTAAATTGTTTGTTTTTTAAGCTCTTTTAAACAGTTTCAGTTAAAATTGATGAATTTTAAAAATTAAGGTCCAAAAATGTTAAAGACCCATTTTTGACCCCTTTGAAACCCCATAAAACCCCGTTCCCATAACCCGACAATGCTGGTTCGCAAATCGACCTGGTCTTACACCTTCAAACCAAATTTCATCAAAATCGGAGGTTCCCTTCAAAAGTTATCAGTACCACGGGCACATAGATATATCTATATATAAAATATATATATGAAAATGAACGAACGGTGTTTTTGGCTTCTGGGGACCTCAAAATGAAAAAGTAATATGGTCCCAGGCTTAGGTCTTACCATGGCTACTACCGTAATAGCGCATTCCCTATAAGGAAATTCGCTAAAATTATTTCATTTTATTTTTTCTGAAATTTAAATAAAAGCAAAAGATAACTTAAAATGTACTTGGTTTTTTGTGGTTCTGTCAATCCTATCACTCTCGTCCCAATTTTATTTGATATATTTTTACTTAAAATTTCTTTGCTTTTAAACTATTAATAATAATAACCCATGCTAAATTCGGTTTATTTAAAGTAAAGAAAAAAATAGTTAAAATAATTTGAAAACAATAGTTATTAAATAAAATATCATACTAAATTGTTTTACAATTTAGTAAAACTGCCTAAAGTACTAACTATGTTATGCTAGCTCAAAACTATGTTATGTTAACAAATAACATAGTTAAAAGCTTTGTTTGAAAATATTAAAACATACTTTGTTTTGCTACTTGTTGGCCCAAGGCGGCAGCTAAAATCATGAACACTAACAGTGTATTGGTTATCTTTGCCATTTTCCTCAGATGCTACTAGTGCCCTGGCCACTCTGACAATGAAGTCCAACTTGAATCACCTCTGCAGGTTCAAGGTCAACGGCTTTTTTCCTCTTAGAACTGGTTTTTTTTTATCTGAACAAGATGAGTTGTAAACAATATTCTTATACTTTACTATAGTGAGTGCCATATTGGAATCATGTCATGTTACCTATACCTAGAAATGATCTCGTTAGTTTATTATTATTATTTTGGTAAAGTAAATCAAATATGGTTGGCCTATATTTAAATCAACTTACAACATACTAAATTTTCAGAATTCAAAACAATTAGCCTTGATTTTAACGAACTATTAATGTTATTGTACCAATTATAGTAGGTCCTATATACTAAGAAAAAACTAATAAATTGACACTTTTTGCAAAATGTTTAGCTTTTTGTATATAGTGTTTATAAAGTGGATTGATGTTCTACTAAAAAAAAAAATTGTCATTTGAAGTTAAATATTAATTAAAGTGTGAAATTCTAAGCAATTAAAACATAAAACAAAAATAGTTGTAATAGTGAATTATTTTTTCTTTAAGGAAAACATAACTTATAAGAAGAGTAAAATAACTAAGTAACTTTTCAGTGAATGATGCATAGTTATGATGTTACTAGCTGCTACCTCGTGCTTCGATATATTTAAGTTCCAGTAGAAAAGATTAAAATTTCAAATAATCATATTACAATTAACTTGTTCACTTCGTTCACTCACCTTTAAATTCAGTTGTACTTAATTGTTTCAGCAGTTATATTGATACTCCCTTTATGAGTGCTGTTTTCTGTTGCACAATTTGATCTAAATAACATCTTTAAAAAATATCATCAGTTTAATTATCTCTCTTATGGAACGGTTGTACATAAGAAAATGTAAAATTTCAAAGCCAGTGAAGTGGAGAATGATATTTTGTTTTCAAAATAATCCTATATTATAAATTGAAATATTGTTGCTTTATTCTTACTAAATTTTAGTTTTATTTGTCTGTCTTTTTTTTATATTTTGCTTGATGGAATTAATAACTTTTAGTCACTGTAAGTAGATACAGTTTCAAGCAGTATAATTGTTGACCACAGAAATATTTGTTACATATCAAATGGGACAAGAGTGATAGGATTGATGTTAACACAAAAACCAAGTACATTCTAAGTTATGCTACGCTTTTATTTAGATTTTAGAAAAAATAAAATAATTTTTATTCATCACAAAAAGATCTCAAGGTTTTTTTTTTAAAAATTTCAAAAAGTGCAAGATTTTTTATGACGAAAACTCTTGAGGTAAGATAGAACCCAATGAATTTCCTGCAACGGTAAGTTTTATAACTGCCTTCAATTCACTGGGCTTACTGTATTAATATTTTTAAACCGTACGTAAAAAGGTTCCGGTCCAGGACGGCTTGATAATTTTTGAACCAATTTAGTCTGAGAAATGAAACTTTGTACATAATAAGCTATTAAAATCTAGTTTTTAGATATGTTTAAGGGTTTTACCTCTCCAGGGTGTCATAAGTATTAAAATATCAAATTAAATGGCTATATTGGTAAAGAACGAAGCCGTGAACCCCACCTCTTAAAACTGTTTATTATGCTAACATTCACAGTCATCTAAGCTACGGCACTTTAATATGGGGTGGAGAAAAATATTCTAAAAAATTATTTACGTTGCAGAAAAGAGCCATCAGAATAATGTGCAAATTAAAATCAAGAACATCCTGCAAAAAATTTCTTATTGAACTTGAAATACCCACTTTACCATCAATATATTTATATCAATTGGCAATACACGCAAAGAAAAATTTATATCAGTATACGAAAAATTTTGATGTACATGGACATAATACAAGAAATAAGGAAATACCCCCGTCGCAGCAGACCTGCGTACTCAGCGAATTTCCAATGGAATTCCAGATTATTTACTTTCCCCATAAAAACAAAATAGGATCGAGTATGTAGGTTTTCTGCCATTGGGTGTTGTTAGAAAACCTAAGTTAATCAATAATAGGTGAATGTAAACACAAAATTGTATCAAACTCTGGCAATTTTTTATATTCCCCATAAACCCCATGGGGGTGAGTATGTAGGTTTGCCGCCATATGGGTTTTGTAAGCAAATGTAAGTTAAACCTTATATACATAATGTACATACCAAATTTGATTAAGTTATGTCAATAAATAAGCAAGATATAGGATTTTCATGATTTCCCATAAGAATAACATGGAAAACACATTCTTTGATTTGCCCCGTAACCAGTTATGCTATGATAAAAATTCAAAATACCAAATTGTTTGTTTTTTTAAGCTCTTTTAAATGGTTTCAGTTAAAATTGATTAATTTTAAAAATTAAGGTCCAAAAATGCCAAAAACCCATTTTTGACCCCTTTGAAACCCCATAAAACCCCGTTCCCATAACCCGACAATGCTGGTTCGCGAACTCATGAAAATAGACCTGGTCTTACACCTCCATACCAAATTTCATCAAAATCGGAGGTCTCCTTCAAAAGTTATCAGTACCACGGACACATATATATATATATATATATACAGGGTGTCCCGGAACTCTCAGGAACCCTTTTGTATATTTGTTCCTTGCATCGAGACAAGAAGAAAACATCATACAAATAGGGGTCTAAAATCCATCGTTTAACCGCTAGCCGCCATTTTGTTTTTTTCACGTAATAATTTTTATTTCCGTAACAGATGGTTGTATTCTGATCATATTTGGTATGAATCTTTATCATACTAATGTACATTTTCAGGAAAAAAATTATTTTTTTACTGTGTATTTTCAAAATGGCGGCCATTTTAAATTTTCAAACTCAAATATCTCAAATTTGGTAAATTTCAAAAAAATTATACTTTGTACAAAAAAGTTAGCAAATTTAATTATCTAACCAACGGTACCAAGTTTGTAAGGATCTGATTACAAATAACGGAGTTATTGCAATTTTTCTCCAAAAAAACATTGATTTTGCATTATAATTCATGCAAATTATGGCCATTTTCACAGAAAAATCGCAATAACTCCGTTATTTGTAATCAGATCCTTACAAACTTGGTACTGTTGGTTAGATAATTAAATTTGGCAACTTTTTTGTACAAAGTAAATTTTTTTTTTTTATTTACCAAATTTGAGATATTTGAGTTTGAAAATTTAAAATGACCGCCATTTTGAAAATACACAGTTGAAAAAAAAAAAAATTTCCTGAAAATGTACATTAGTATGATAAAGATTCATACCAAATATGAACTGAATACAACCATCCGTTACGGAAATAAAAATTATTACGTGAAAAAAACAAAATGGCGGCTAGCGGTTAAACGATGGATTTTAGACCCCTATTTGTATGATGTTTTTTTCTTGTCTCGATGCAAGGAACAAATATACAAAAGGGTTCCAGAGAGTTCCGGGACACCCTGTATATATATATATAGATATATATATACATATATATGAAAATTAACGAATGGTGTTTTTGGCTTCTGGGGACCTCAAAATGAAAAAGTAAAGTGGTCCCGGGCTTAGGTCTTACCATGGCTACTACCGTAATAGCGCATTCCCTATAGGGAAATTCGCTAAAATTAACTGAATTAGTAAAATATAGTCATACAAAGAAATATTTACATGAAATGTCAAAAAAAGTATTCAATCAATTAGATAACAAGATCAAAGAATTACCTCTAGCAATATTTAAAAATAAACTCAAAACTATGTTAATATTGAAATGTATATATGAAATTGAAGATTTTTTTCATAAATTATCTATATATTTAAAACACAAAGTTAAAAAACCTTTGGACACTTCGTCTGTGACTTCTACTGGACCGATTTACATGCGGGTTGTACCAAAATAAACGTTTTCGGTTCTATATTAGCAGGTTTTATTCGTATTTCAAAAATATTTACGTTAAATCGGTCGAAAATTAAAAATAAACTTTTCTTATGGAGATTTAACATGGGGAAAAAAGCCAACATTTCCAATCCTTTGGTCAGTTCGTCTGAGACTTCCACTGGACCAATTTACACGCAGTTTGTACCAAATAAAACGTAAACTTTTGTATATTAGCAGATTTTATTTAATTTAACGTTATCTTACTTCCTTAAATTAAAAATATCGACATTTTCAAACCTTTACAATTTATTTATTTTACAAGCTTTCAATCAGCTGATTGTAAACACACGAGGTATTTAGTCTAAAAACAGTGGATGAGCAAAAGCTCATGAAGGATTTGGTTTATTATGGCCAGTACCTAAAAACGTTTACAATTATTATGATGTATTGTCATTTATGAAAAGAATGAATGAATGAATGAATGAATAAAAGTTTATTTCCAAAAAATAGGCAGTTTACAAAATACAACTTTTAAAAAATAAATATAAATATAAACTGTTAAAATTATTTTTGTACTTATGAGGCCCAGGAAATCAGCAGACATAGGCTAGAACCTGTGCGTCTGCTGCGTTGCACGTTGCAAGAAAAATTGACCTAATTATTATTAAAAAATTAATATTAAGTTTATTGAAGTAAGGAAACTAAAAAAGTATAATAAATCAATTAATTTTTGGAAAAGGAAGTTACTGGAGTTAAATGAAAATAAAATATTTTTCTAACCAATTAATTATTGCAAAATGCTGGCCGGTTGAGTTTGGTGGCAGGACGGCTGGAAAAAGTGAGTCATTAGTTGTCAGTTAGGTCTTGTCAAGGGTCGGGTCTGTCACGCCGGTAATCTGCGGAGATGATAAGGTCGGCAACATCCACATTCAGACTAAGTAACCACTCCTTTACACGAAGTTTAAATACATTTAATGATGGGGATTCAAAAAAATTTAGCTCATTGAAATAATTATTTAAATTACGAAGGAGTATGTGAGAAATGTAATGAGAATTTGTTGTGGAATATCTATTGTTTAGCTGTAAAGTAGTAATTCGAACCCTAGTAGAATATCTGGTGTTATGTGGATGGGAGATTTCTTGAAATATGCTGTGATAATTTTTATAAATGTTTGTCAACAGACTTTTAATATATAATTGGCGAATGCTAAGAACAGATGTTTCTTTAAAGAGAGCATCAGTAGGAAATCTCTTGATTTTACCAAAACCCACTTTTAAAATTGATTTTTGAGCAATATTCAGTGGTTCAAGGATACTTTTTAAGCAACCCCCCCATGCTACAATTCCAAAGGATAAAAGTGATTGGACATACGCAAAATAAACCATTTTGATTTCTTTTTCTGATAGTATCCCACTCATTTGTCTAAAGGCAAAAATATATTTCCTGACCTTGTTCCTAATAAATTGAATATGATTACCCCATTTTAAACGATGATCAAAAATAACCCCCAAGTATTTGTATGAGTTTACTTTCTCAATACTTTCACATGTGCAATTTATGTTTTGAAAATTATTACAAGAGTGAATTATGAGATCTGGTAAATCGTAGTCAGTGTAATTACTAATAGATATTGGTAAAAATTTTGTTTTTGAAATGTTTAAAGAAAGAATATTTTGATCCAACCATTTCTTAACTACTGAGAGATCATGTAAGGCTTTTTCACGTACTTCGGGCCAGGTCTTTCCCTGAAGGAAAATGAGAGTATCGTCTGCGAACAAAAATAGTTTACCGAATATATTTAACTTTGAAATATTATTTATATAAATTAAAAATAATACTGGCCCAAGATTACTACCTTGGACCACTCCGTAGTCTACAGGCATTGTATCGCTATTAAACCCACAAATAGAAACATACTGGGATCTGTCGGAAAGATAACTTTTAAACCAATTGAGGGCGCTGCCTCGAATTCCAACGGCTTCAAGTTTCTTTAATAGTTTTGAACGATCTACGGAATCGAAGGCTTTTTTAAGGTCAAGAAATATTAGCATTGGATGTTGTTTGTCGGAAATTGAACTATACAATTCTTTATTAATATCAAGTAATGCATCTGATATATTTTTATCCTGCCGAAACCCATACTGACGCTCACTTAGGATATTATTAGTTTGCAAATAAAATACTAATTGATCTTTAACGATTTTTTCAATTATTTTAGTAAAAACACTGAGCAACGAGATTGGGCGGAAATTATTTTTGTTTGTAATTTCATTACCTTTATGCAAAGGAAAAACTTTTGCTAATTTAAATTTATTTGGGAAAATGCCAGTTGAAATACTTAAATTGACTATATGTAAGAGAGGTTGACAAAGTACGTCAAAATTATCTTTAAGGATATCTGCCGACACCCCATCAAATCCCGGCGCCGACCCTCCCCGCAAACTGTAAACATAGCGGCATAAAACGTGTCCAGTGATCGGTTGAAGAGTAAAGTTGCAGTCAAGTCGATAGTCGGAGTCGTTCACAACTGGGTCCCCGCTGGAATCAATTGAATTTGCCAAAAGTCTGCCAACATTGGAAAAAAATGAATTGAAGTCATTTGCCACTTGGTTATACTGACTAACCGACGGAAGATTGTTACTAGTAAATTTTTCGATAGGAAATTGATCTTTTTTATTCACTCTACCTGATAATTCATTGATTAATTTCCAAAATTGTCTAGGATTATTAGAGGCTTCATTTAATTTACTGCGGTAATAATCTCGTTTGGTTTGTTTCAAATTATTATTAAGGGATTGTTTGAATTCTCGGTAAAAAATAATTAGTTCTGCATTAAAAGGTTGTCTTTTAATTCTCTTATAAAGTTTATCTCTAAATCTAATCTGTCGGAGCAATTCAGTTGTGATCCAAGGTTTAAGTTTTTTAAATCTATTTGAAGTGCTTTTAAATAATATTTTTGCTGATTCTACTGAATTTATGACAATTCTACTAAAATGGGTAGCGCAAAAGTCTACATCGTTACTGTCAATGATGGGATCCCAGTTGGAATTTGTGATGAGGTGTGAAAGCGTGGCGGTGTCGATGTAGGTGCGTGGCGGTGAGGTGTGAGCGGTGCGTGCGTGCGGTGTCGGTGTGTCAGATGTAATGGTCAGGCCAGTGCTGTAGTGGTCAGTCACGGTCGTCTGGATCACAGCAGATTTGACTTGGGAACTATCGCTATATCTAAGAAAAATATGATCCAGACAGCTCATGGTGTTAATAGTTACTCTGGTTGGTTTGTCAATACACTGAAAATATCCTAATCCAATTAGCAAGTCCAAATATCGGTCTGAAATTAAGTCTCTTTGCAGTAAATCTATATTTAAATCGCCTAAAAAAATGCTCATTTTGTTTGCGTTAATTCTGTTCAAGTATGTTTCTAATTCATTGACAAAGGAAAATAAATTACTGCCAAAAGTTCTATAAGCAGCTAAAAGGTGATAATGTTTTTTACAGAAAATAAAATTTAGTTCTAGTCCGTATACGTCGCCCAAAGCAATTTGTGTGGCAGTTGGTGAAAGTCGTTTGTTGATGTAAACAATAACTCCGTCATTTTGGTTGCGTTGTGTGTCGGTCTGGAACATGTCGAACCCCTCCAAGCCGGTTCCCGCCCCTCCCTCGCCCAGCCAACATTCTGTCAAAACGATTATATCTAAATCTGTAATAAAATAGTTTAAATAAATTAGTAATTCGTCAAAATTCTTGTAATAACTACGAATATTAGTATGAAAAATACCCAAACTGTCGCTACTACTATTACTGTAAAATATTCTATATTGCGAAATTTCATTCAACTCCAGACAACTAATTGATTCTGAAATAAAGTTGTCATCTTCAGCGTCGTGCAGCATAGGTCACTGACCCCGCCCCTGTCTGCCGTTACCCTGACTTAGTTGCAATATAATATAAACAAGTGCCATAAAAATAAGATGATAAATTTTACCTTTAAAACAATATTAGTAGTACAACAAATATCAAAATTGCTTAATTGTGTAAAAGAAAAAAATTCTTCCTAATAATAATTGCATAATATAAAATAAAATAGATTCTGAAACTATTTTTGTGCAAATTATAGGTACTTATAAACAATTATTGAGAATCAGAGTGCTGCTCATGGAAAATAAATAATTCGAGCTAATGAATAAAAGTCATATTAAAAATTAATGCCAACAGCTTGATAAAATTTGCTTTTTTACAAACAGTTGGTAATATCACATTTTTCTAATGAAAGCAGCTCTTTAACAGTATGTTATTTGTTCAATTTTAATTGAAAAGAGAAACAAAATTTAAAAAAATATTATAACTTAATTACTGTAACTAAATTATAAGATTCATACATAATTTGTGCTTACTGAAGAAATTGTAACTTGTTGTTCCCTAAGAAAAACCATTAACTGTGGTTTAAAAACTCCCAGAGATTTAGTTTATTCTCTGCTAATTAACAATTATTGTAGGCCTAAATAAAAATTTGTTCGTTGAATTGAAATGAAATATTTTTATTGAGGTAATGATAGTCCTAATGAAAAAATTACCTATATCAATTATAACAAAATAAGTTTAAGCTGAACACAGGCAAAACATATGAATTATCTACAAAATAATTGAAAACTCTGAATTATTGAAAACTTCTGTTACTATGGCAACAATTAATTACAAAAAATTCTGTGAAAAGACTTAAAATGTGTCCCAGCCACTTATGAATTATTTAGAATCTTGTAGTTTTTTACGACCTAAGAGTAATAAATTAATAATCTACTAATTCAATTAATGGGAGCAATTAACTTTAAAATATATTAGGCCTACAAATATAAATGCAAAATTAAATTCATCTAACCTTATTAGAAATATAAAAATTCATCTAACCTTAATAGAAATACCTAAGTGATTTATTGGCCGTATTTGTCCAGATCATCGACGCACATAATTCTCACTGAAGGATCCCTCTCCTTCGGCTTGATTAGGATTTTGCCGTTGAAGTATCCCGCGAAGTGGATCTTGCCCTCCCGCTGCAGCCTCCGCGCCATCCCCAGAATCGCCTTGTTGTTGGTCGTAAGGTGGTCGTTGACATACACGTTGCATGGTTCAAAGTGGTTGTAGATGACGGTCGACGTCAGCTTTGTCGCCCTGGCAGCGGCGAGCCATCGCTCCTTGACGGTCCGGGAGACAAACTGCGCGATAATCGGCGGATGAGCATGTTTCTTGGAGAATTTTTGCAGGCGGTGGGCAATTGATAAGTCATCTTTTTTAAATGTTACTTTTAGGGCAGACGCAAGCTTCTCCAGGACGCTGTAGACGTTCTCGCCAGAAGTCAGTGGGATGCCTTGGACCTCGATATTGGCGCAGCGCGAGTGTTGCTCCGCTTCGTCGAGTCGAGCACGTACAGACTTGAGCTCCCTCTCGAGCGCAGCGTTGACACCTTCAAGTGCGTTACACCGGCGATGTAACTTGGACTGGTCTTCTTCTAAAGAATTAAATTTTTCATTCAACGTATTGAGTTCAATCTTCATGGTTTCAAGACTTTGAATAACGTTCCCCACTGCCTCATCGACATGTTGTTTCAAATCGTTTTTAAAAGAAGAAAGCTGTTCTAGGAAAAAACTTTTATCTACCACTGATGACGCCTCGTTATTTCGTTGAAGTGACGAGTAATTCCCCGACACACAATTTTCACACTTCCAGTTCTTGATTTTGGCTTTGGTAGAGTTCTGGGAACCGAGCTCGGTGCACGTGGGATGATATTCGTCATTACAGTCACTGCACTTAGCAACGAGTTCACTTTGCTTAAATTCCACACTGCACTTTTTGCACTTCGGTGACATTTCGTTTGCGACACTAATATAATAAACGGTATCAGTTAACTGACACATACTTTCTCCCAACAATATAAAAAAGATGTTAAAAGCTTCAAACATTAATGTCTTGATGACTCAGTCGGATAGCTACCGGCTGAGCAGCGCTCGTTTGACCCTACGCGCGTCTGTGACTTTTAACAACGTACTGCGTTTACCGCTAAACGAAAAATGGAATTTTCTCCGCAACCACTTGACGTAAAGCAATAATTTAAAATACTAGATTATTTAGTTTTTTGAGCTTGATTTAATGGTGATAAGTAAAATTTATTTCAAGACAACAGCTATTTTGAAAGTCCAAAAAATTGATTTTTGAAACACTTTTTACTCCATAACTTTTGAACGCGAGTTTTCTCGGAGATGCGGGTGGTGTCATTTTATTCGCCATTTTAAGCTTAATAAACCACAAAATTTTAATCAAAATCGTTAGAGCCGTTTTTGAGAAATTTTGATTTTTGACGATTTTTGAGGGTTTTTGGGGTAAAATACCCTTAAAAATCAAAAATTCAAAAAAATGAAAAAAACGCCTGGAATTATCGTGGATTTGGACCTATGTACCAAATTTCATTAAAATCGGACAATTAGGGCATTCTCTAGCTCTGTTTACATCCTGACACACACACACACACACAGACAGACATCACTCCGAAAACCACTTTTTTGGACTCAGGGGGAACCAAAATGGATAAATCCACCAACAACTCAAATTCGAAAATTTTGACGAAAACAATACTTTCTCCATATACTATGGTATAGAGGGAGAAAGTAATAGTTTATAAAAAAATAGAATATAATTTACAGAAATATGGCACATGCACTGGTCGACAGACAGGTAGCGGCACGATCTAGATAAGCGGCGAGCTAGCTGATAACAGGTCCGCACTCATCGACGTCTAGATAGCAACTGACGCAACCCCTTGCACCGACAACAAGAAAGTTGTTTAATCATCATATAATTAACGTTATCTTACTTCCTTAAATTAAAAATGTCGACATTTTCAAACCTTAACAATTTATTTATTTTACACGATTTCAATCAGCTGATTGTAAACACACGAGGTATTTTGTCTGTACCTGGTCAGTACCTAAAAACGTTTACAATTATTATGTTGTATTATCCTTTAAATGGAAAGAAAGTTGCTTAATTATGTAAAATAGCTGATTGCTTTAAAATTAAGACTAAATTGTAAAGGTTTAGTTTAAATAAATTGCTCACATTTGTATTAAAAGAAACTGATGTATCGGAAATTCTTTGTGCAATCAATTTGTCGTTTGCAACATTGTAATGCTTTACATTTACTTTGCTTAACGACAGTATTTGTGGCGCAGTCGGTAGCGTGACTTACTCCAAATCAGACGTCCCAGGTTCCTGACCAATCTTCACAAATATACTTTTTGTAATGTGTCCAATAACGGCGTCACTAATAAATATTTTACTGATGGTACCAATATTTATTTTAAACAAAATAGATACATTAAAATATTTATAGGCCTTTTCAAATTCTCAAAAAAATTATTTATTAAACTAACAAGTTTACAAATTGATAGTTTAGGCTTGCTTATTTTTTGATGTTTTTAACAAATATAACGCTTTGATTAGGCTACTAAGGTTTAGGCCTAAGTAAACAATCGATTTTTTATGTTTATAAAATACTAAAGAGTGTGTGTGTTACATAGTAAGGGTGCAGCATTATTGTTTTTAAGGAATATGCCTATAGGCCTACTCCAACTAAAATTATGTAATTTTCTGTGAAATAAATTTGTATTCTTTAAATTTGGATAGTTATTGAAACTTGCACACTACAGCATAAATATTGCGATATGAAAGTGGTTATAAATGGTTTCTCTACGTTCTATCCTACCCTAATACACCAATATTTGTTAAAGCCAACCATCATAAGTTACAACACTCTAGGCCTTTCCTAATTCTTAAAAAAAAACTTTTAAGAACAATTTATCTAATAGGCAAGTGGATATCGGTCTACTTATTTTTGATGTTGTTGAACCTAATAGAACGGTTTCCTTAGGCTAATTAGGTTTGCGCCTACCCAAACAATCAAATTGACATGTTTATAAAATACTAAAGAGTAGGGCCTATAAGTAGAAGGATGCAACATTATTGGTTTTACGGAATAGGCCTACTTTCCGATGCTCCAACTAAAACCGTAGTATTTTCTGTAAAATATATTATTGTTCTTGGTATGGCATTTCAAAGAAGTACATTTTATAGACTACCTTACATGTTTGTGCTATTATAGCGTTTCAATGGAGCTATATCCGTCGAGTATCGACGGGCAACAACTAGTAATAATATTAAGTAGGCCTATTGTAATAGCAATGTATACCTATAATTGTATGATACATCCTTGGATGTCCAATAAAGATATTGTAATTGTTATTGTTAAAATAAGATCAAGTAAAAAAAGGCAGGCGATCAAAATTTAGATTGTCAAAATAGAAATTGCAATAATTCCCGATATACTTGACCTTTTGAGATCAGGTTTGTGGTAGATTGCTCAAAATGTAAAACCCTTTAAAATTGTGGCTCGTATGACATATTCCAATGCAGATTTTTCAAGACTTCCTTTAGAAATGCTTCCCCAAGGAAAGTTGTCAATGTTCTACACTTTGAAGTAATTTTGTTGTAACATTGTGTGTTTTACATTCTGTAGATTAATCATATTATTGCTCAAAACAGAAGCTGCACATACTCAGAAAACGATAACTTGATAAACATGTTTATCACCAATGGTTGTCAATTTTAGCCCACACATCACACAATTGGCAGGATAAGGATATTACGAGTACATAAAAATTGCTCAATGCTCATGATTGATTTTACTAAGTCTTCAGACCAAGATCTTGATCCGGAGTCCTTAGTCCATCTATTTTTCTGGACAGTTTTGCCCTTGTAAAATCACATTGCACAAAGACTCTTCCAGTGTTAGTCTAAGTTTCATCTGCCATAAGAGTATCCTTAAACATATCAAGTGTGAACATGTTTTAGCGAATTTCCCTATAGGGAATACGCTATTACGGTAGTAGCCATGGTAGGATCTAAGCCCGGGACCATGTTACTTTTTCATTTTGAGGTCCCCAGAAGCCAAAAACACCGTTCGTTCATTTTCATATATATATCTATGTGTCCGTGGTACTGATAACTTTTGAAGGGGACCTCCAATTTTCATGAAATTTGGTATGAAGGTGTAAGACTAGGTTTATTTTCATGAGTTCGCGAACCAGCATAATCGTGTTATGGGAACAGGGTTTTATGGGGTTTCAAAAGAGTCAAAAATGGGTTTTTTTGCATTTTTCCTGAAAATGGACATTGGTGTCATAAAGTTTCATGCCAAATACTTAATACAACAAATCAATTAATTACTATGTGTAAAAAACAAAATGGCGGCTAGCGGCTTAACAAAGCATTTTAGGACATATGTTTATATGTTTTTTACTTTCTCCCCCTATACCATAGTATATGGAGAAAGTATTGTTTTCATCAAAATTTTCGAATTTGACTTGTTGGTGGATTTATCCATTTTGGTTCCCCCTGAGTCCAAAAAAGTGGTTTTCGGAGTGATGTCTGTGTGTGTGTGTGTGTGTGTCTGGATGTATACAGAGCTAGAGAATGCCCCAATGGTCCGATTTTGGTGCAATTTGGTACGTAGGTCCAAACCCACAATAATTCCAGGCGTTTTATTCATTTTTTAAAATTTTTGATTTTTAAGGGTAGTTTACCCCCAAAAACCCTCAAAAATCGTCAAAAATCAAAATTTCTCAAAAACGGCTCTAACGATTTTGATTAAAATTTTGTGGTTTATTAAGCTTAAAATGTTGAATAAAATGACACCACCTGCATCTCCGAGAAAATGCGCGTTCAAAAGTTATGGAGTAAAAAGTGTTTAAAAAATCAATTTTTTGAATTTTTAAAATAGCTGTTATCTTGAAATAAATTTTACTTATCACCATTAAATCAAGCTCAAAAAACTAAATAATCCAGTATTTTAAATTATTGCTCTACGTCAAGTGGTTGCGGAGAAAATTCAATTTCTCGTTTAGCGGTAAACGCAGTACGTTGTTAAAAGTCACAGACGCGCATACGGTCAAACGAGCGTTGCTCAGCTGGTAGCTATCCGACTGAGTCATCAAGACATTAATGTTTGGAGCTTTTAACACCTTTTTTATATTGTAGGGAGAAAGTATGTGTCAGTTAACTGATACCGTTTATTTTTTTACTGTCTCGACCTAAGGAACATATGTACAAAATATTTCCAGGTTGTTCGGAAACACCCTGTATTAAAGCTAACTGTGATGTGATAAGTAAATCATCAAAGTAAGGCAAGATCTTACAACTTCGCGAACGAAGGTAAGAAGCATATGATTAGATGGAAAGAACACAAAATGTTGGGTTCGCTGTATGTGCAGGCATTCTATTTCAACATATGTTATTATTACCTTCGCTTGTGAAACTGTAACATGCTTTGTCGCATCATGGTCGGTATCGTTTTGGTATTCGGCCGGCCTAGTGATTATGGGTGAAATATGTTGAAATGTAGTTAAATCCGTCTTTTATAAAAAATAATTAAAAAATCTTCACAAAAATAGCTTGTGCGGTCCTACACATGAAACTTCTTTGTTAAAAAAAAACTTCACCTATAGCTCTTTCAATTAATTGTAATGAGGAGTTATTGATATAGTCACGTACATAAAGATAAAGGGCAGCATCTTACAGTGCCTTCCACTTTTCCATACACCTTGAATAAGGCAAACTAAGGTAGCAGTCAAATTATACTAAAAAATCTTTTCTGAATGTACTGTGCAGTTTCTCAAGTCCGGTAAATTGGGTAGTCGACCTAACCTGAACTATTATTTCACTGCATATCAGTGTATTTTTGTGTATATTCTAAAGATATTATAAAGTAAACTTCCACTAATCTGGCATCCTATGGTCCGGCACGCTTGATAATCCGGTATGACTTTCAGAAAATTTTTAAGGTAGGTATGCAAAATAATAATGAGTATTCAAGTTCATTTGTTATCGGAAGTTACGAGAGGACCATACTGTGTCATACAAAGCATTTTGGAATGCGTGGAAGGGAGACGAGTAGTATTTATCAGGTGACATTGTATAAATCTCATTTTAGTTTCATAATCATGAACAGTATTTTTCTTTACAGTATGTTTTGCAATGTTTTCATACTATAGGTAGTAAAGCTGTTTAAAGAATAAATTATATATTTTTTTATATACTTTTTCTTGAATTCACATTTTTCTGACATTTATCCAGTAGGCCTAATGTAGAATATTTTGTAACCCGGCATGTTACAAGCCGGCAAGTCTCAGACATGCCGGATTAGAGGAAGTTTATTGTATATTTTAATGGATAGAAGAAGCAGGAAACAATGATAAGACAAGTAATAGAAGACCAAATTTTTATTTGCACAAATTTACAAATTTTATGTTTTTAATGCAAGTAATCATAATATGTATATACATTTTTACAACTGTACAAATTATTTTTTCTGAGATCAAGTAACTTTTCAAAAGCTTTTAACATTATTTTTATCTTTTTACATTACTATAAATTTTATCTTCATTTACAAAAATCATATATAGTAAGAAAATATTGATATAGATCACAGTTGTTCCAAGCAGGAATAAAATACACTCATTTCATAATAATATTTTATTTACAGATATAAGAGGATGAATAATTACAAATTACATTTGTTCTTTCAATATGAAATATTCTATATTTTTTCAAAGAAAATAACAGTTTTTACAATATTTTCACACATATACACACGCACACTCACACACCACAATTCCACACTCTTATGATTACATACACCCATTTTACATAACAATTTTCAGCTCAGTGCACTCAATTATCAGGAAGATAATTCTTACCATGAGAAAGAAATTGGTACTGAATCATAACAAATACCAAAACTCAAATTACCTTGTACCTGAATAAGGTAACATTCTTATTCTAACCACAAAATTATTATATTCAATAACTACAACTAATTAACTTATCATTAAACATATAATGTACATACCGATCGATAATATGACTCTTCACTGCTTAATTAACAATAGAAATAGGTTTACTAGAAATAAAAACTAATCCAACCTGGCAACGTTAATTAATTAAAGTCAATAAAAAGCGAAAACACAAACTGATTACATGAATATAAAGGTCACATTCCTATACAGAGTTATTTGCTTTTAGGCATACATAGAACAAAATTTTTCCGACCAAAGAAGACAATATTTTTTTATAATTATACTTAGATCCAGTAGTGTATCATGTATTTTTTTTCTACAAAAATTAGTTTTAAGAACCATTATGGTATGGTATATGGGCACTTTTCACTTTACACATATTTTAAAAGATCAACACAAAATCTTTTCAAGCCCCATTGATGTTGGAGCTTGTGTTTTAATTTAAAAGATTGAAATCAAGTGGATAAAATTAAATAGATCGAATGTCAATTTTTAATATTAAAAAGAAAGTATATTTATAACAATAAATTTTAACAAATACTTGGTAATTAACAAAAAATTAAGAATTTAAGAAATTAAAACAATAATACCAATATCATAAAGATCGAACAACAAATAACGGAGTAAATGAGATTTTCCTTATAAAAACTGTTTTAGCTGCCAACCTCTTGCAAATGTAGACAGAACAGAATATTTTTGAAGAATGGAAAATTTTAACATTACCATGCATCTATATATACGAATCTTTAAATTATTTTAAATATTTCATGAAAAAAATTGAAGAGACAGACAAAATTAAAGAAAACCATTATAATTTAAGAACTACTGAAAATTTTCCCATTCAACCACACAGAACAAGTTTTTATCAAAATCAATATATGTTTTCTGCAACCAAACTATTTAATAAATTACCAGATAATATAAAAAATGAAAAATGCCCATTCAAGTTCAAAAAGAAATTAAAGAAATTACTTCAAGAAAAATGTTATTATAGTGTCGAAAATTATCTTCAAGACAAATTCTAAAAATACTTTACTTATGATTCAAAATTTTTGTAGCATTTATCTGTAAAAAACCTATGCAATTTATACAATTGTCAATGGTCAATAAATAATAATAGTAAAAAAAAAAAAAAAAAAAACAGTTTTCAAGTAAAATTGCATTAACATAATTATTTGTTGTTTGCCCTCACAGTAAATAGTGGCTTAACAAAGCTGAAATTAAAAAAAAAACCTTAAAGAATATTTTCTATTTATATTTACACTTAGAATGAGAATATGCATAGCCTGTTCCGGATTTTCGTTACACCCTGTGTTATTTTTGAGCAAGTTATTTATTAGGAGATTTCAATATATCTTTCACATTTAGGCCTATAAAATATATAAATCTCTATGAAACAACAAAAAAAACCTTTTGTAGTTAGTGAAGGCACGAATTTATGTTTTAATTGAGGTATTTTATGTAGTAAAATTTTATAATAACTTGGAATTAGATTATCA
Source organism: Neoaliturus tenellus (assembly GCA_030545055.2). NCBI lineage: Eukaryota > Metazoa > Arthropoda > Insecta > Hemiptera > Cicadellidae > Neoaliturus > Neoaliturus tenellus. Next base: position 113,907,340 of record CM061534.1, on the reverse strand, counting down.
TTGTAAGAAACATGTAATTAGAATTGTTAAAAGACTGATTGGTGTGAGGTTTAAATAACAGGAAATGAAGTATTGGAAAAATCACAAAAAATTTTGAAAATCACAAATTGATACAATTTAAAATGTTCAAATTAGTTCAACTTATTGGGAAAAGTCATATCATTCCTCAAGTTAGCACAGTTAAAGAATACAAAGGATGTGACCTTTATATTCATAAATCAAGTATTGAAGTATAATTATTTTCTTCTTGTGAAATTAATATATTATTTCTCTTGACCAAATTAAAGTAGGTACTAACTTGGCAAAAATATTAGCACAGTTACCATTTATTAACAATACTTCGCAATAATATTTATAAAGACCAAACAAGAGAATTAATTGTTATATTCATAAATAAATTAAATCAGTTACAGTTCATAAAATCAGTAAGCATTCTTACTAATATTATTAACATTAGTCTTAATCTTTATATGGCTACAAAATGAAGACATTGTGAAACACATTTAAGATTGCAATTATATTGCTGATATAATCGTTTATAATTAATTACTCTCAAAAGAATAAGCATGACATCATTGAGTAGCTTAAACAACCAATGACACAGTTAAAAACACTGAGGAAATAAATTGTAAAATATTTTTTAAGTTACTTCAATAAGAACAAAAACACAAACAAATAACAAATAATATGAATAATAATAACAAACGACTTGATCAACAAGTCTTTTATTTGATACACTATAATATATATATGGGACTGGAATTAGGATAAAAACCTTACAACTAGAGGCAGAATAAATAAATATTGTTAAAACTGACAGAGGACCAAGGAGAATTATTTTTAATCAAACTGAAACACAACTGGTAGAAAATAAACTACTGCTAAAGTACACTGAGCTTTCTGTCAATGTGCAACTAAAGTTACTGAATAAAGCTACTTATTCAATAGTAGGTGATAGTTTAAGGCTATTTAAACATATAATAACATTGAATAGTTACCAAACAATAACATGTCTATATATACACTTAAACCGAGTCTTAGTTTCAAGTAATGTGTATTTATTTCTTTGCCTCGTTTGGTCTTCTCTTCAAAACATTCACAAATAGTGTCAACTGCTTCGCTGATCAGTCAGGCACTTTAAACCTAAATGTTACAACAGACAACAAAAGATGATTATTGGATGGCTACAATGATTGAAGCCAGGCTGAAGCTTCTGTTGGACGACTCGATGGGTGAAAACGAACATGTATGTCACAGGTGAATACAGTATAAATATCACAGCTTATGCTTTGAAATTATTGTCTACAGTAATTAATTACTATATAAAATATAAATGTTTAATAACTGTTTTATAACCCAAGAAATATTATTTCTAAAAACAATATACTTTAAACAAAAAGTTTGGTTTACAATGCGTTAAGGCTCCGGTCTACCTGAGCCCGAATGACGCCTTGCGGCCGTAGCGATAGGCGAGTTTTATGGCTGCAGAGGTTTACAAGAATCGTGTTTTAAAATTAACCAATTACGATAGGGATTGACTCTTAACTTTTCCTAATAGTAGAAAGACGGATCTCGTCTTCTCTGGTTTTAGAATTTTTTAGTAAAATTTCTAATTTCAGCTATAACTGTCTAAAAACATCTGTTTTTCTACATTTTTAATTGAAGTTTTCTATTAGTTTTGATGAAATAATTACCATAGTGTATCAAAGCAAATTTAGTACCATTATTCTTCTTTAATATGATACCTTATTTATAGCTCTAGGCTGCATTTAGCAGAAGATAACACGATTTTAAAAAACCCCTGCATTTGGGTGGCGCGCAAGGGGTAGACCGGAGCCTTAAGTGTATAACATATATTTTTGATGCTGTTTTAATTTGACTTATTAACCCTCCATCCTCCATAGCGGAGGACACCTCCGCACTTGCAGAAAAAAGTTAGGGGCTTTTGTTTTCTAGCCTGGTTTTCAAGTTCCCTTAAATATCACCCTAGAGGAACTATGTGATGCATCGCTTTATCTGTTTACAATTATAGTATTGATCTGGGGGTCGATTTTTTCGAGTGTGCGGAGGTAGCTTCCTTGTGCCCCCGATTGTGCTACCAAAAATAATTGTTTTAGCCCATTTTTTTTTTTCCTAAATTGTTTATTTAGTTTGTCTATTGTTTTCTTCTAGCTTTTAAACCACATTAGATGAATATTTATTTAATAACTGATATTATATAATACCTTTTTTGTCCTCAAAACATAAATTATATTTTTATCAACGAACTGGTGTTAATTTTAAATTTATGGTGTATTATTAGGAATAAAGGGTAATTGAAACAATTTTACGTTAAAGAAAAATCAAAAGCTTTAAGACTATACTTTGTGCATCCGTGCTTTATATAAATAGTATAAAGGTGGATTACTAATGTACAAAATTATTATTTCAAGTTACAAATCATTCTAATCAACACGGAATTCACAGTTTATCCATTATAATCATGAGGTATTTTATTTATAATGAACTTATTTTTAATTATTCTTACTTCACGGCAACTTAATTCCTTGAACCCTTTTTGAATATTAATAATATTGTATAAAAATATTAGCTATACTATAAATTATAGCAACCCGGATATTTTTATATGTGTAAAAATACATTCAAAGTAATCCTGTCCAATAAAAAAAAATATTCTTCCAAAGAATGATTTTTTTCATTTTTCTGATTGCTGAGGCAACCTCCGCTTGCGCCCGATGGCGTTTCAGAATTCAAGCGCCCAATGGAGGGTTAATTATAAAAATTCACTCATTCATTCTGAGCTAAAATGTAAATTATAATAACCAAAAATAAGGATAGAAATTTCTAAAATATTAAACATCAGGTTGTAAGAAATTCTATGGACTTAATATTTATACAAACTGAAAATAACTTACATCAAGAAATAAAAAAACCCTACAATGGGGAAAACCTATAATTATTCCTACTGAATGGTAAATATAATAATTAAATCAAATATATTGTATAGGCAAATATTTACATTTTTACAAGCTCAACAGTAAAAATTCAATTAATTCTTTATTGATAAAGAAATATTTAAAAGAAAGTGAATTTTAAAAAGTCCCATGTATTTTTTATTTAAATTAATTTGTACTTTGTCAAAAAAAAAAAAAAAAATGTAAACCTCGGAGAACAGACATGACGTCTTACTACAAATGTATGAACAAAACAACACTGGCCATATAGATATTCAGTGCTACAAGGGTGATCAAAGCGTAATTTACTTTGATAATATGAGTGTTACAGGTCATTGAGACTATTTACCGATAAAAAAAATGGTTGAATAAGACAGGAGTAAATATTAGTGAATATGTAACCATTTAATAAATGTTTTTTTTTTTTTTTAATTTTATATCTGGGTAGTAATATCTGCAGGTGAGGAGGCTCTAAGGTCTATGACATTAAGAAGCTGCCAGCCTACTTCTGACGAAAAACTAGTGTATTTTTATTGCTTGGTTTCGACTACTTCAGGACTTGATATTGTTTCTTAGTACAGGGTGAATGTCGTAAGGTAATCTAAATAGATTACAGACAAACACCTGGTCCGATATCCTTCAAACAAAATTATTTCCCTCTAAATTGATCTCAAGGAACACTGTAAAAATATTTTTAACTGTGTATAAACACTATAAACCCATAGTTAGGGTATTCTAGAAACTATGGGTCACAGGTTTTAATTTCAGTATTTTCAAATGTAAATGCCTGTTATACATCATTTTAAAGATCTAGTACAAATTTGGTTTTTCACATATGTTGGTGAAAATAAAACTTACATATCCTCAATGGTTTCAAAATGGCAGCTATTCTTTGAAAAAAAAAAATCAATTGCTATGGTATAATCTGTATTTCCGTAACTAATGCCCCAAGAATCTCTCTGATTCAAAAATAATAAAATTGCAAAAAATGGATTTTTTAAAATTTGTATTTGGTTACAACTTAAAAATTTCAAATTGTAACATATGCCAAGGAACACATCAATTTAAACATCTTTAAATTTCTAACAACTTTTTAATTTACATTCATCATGTATCTCTATTCGTTTTTGTATAGTTATTAGCAAAATATACTATTTTAATACATGTTTGTGTTTAGGCCTAAAACAAATTTGTGAATAGAGATTATATCTTACTATAATGGGTTGTAAAATATAAACGCCATTTAAATGAGAAAATAGAATATTGTGCAAATTACAACAAAAACGAATAGAGATATATATGATGAATGTAAATTACAGGACCACAGGAAAAAATAAACAAAAGAAGGGCTATTTCATTTCTTTGGTGTTTCAAAATGCCGCTTTTGATTCAGACCTGTGACGTAATCCATCTGATGTACATCAACATGTACCAGCTGTTCTAGTAACATAGAGGGTACAAGTTTTACCCACTAATGAAATAGCGCTTGTCTATTACATTATTACATTACAACGGCTTTCCCCAGTCCTGCGTAAATTGGAAAGTTGTTAAATATTAAAAGACCTTCAAAATCATATGTTACTTAGCATTTGTTACAACTTACAACATATTTGAAATTTTTGAGTTATGACAATATACATTTTTGAAAAATTCAACTTTTAAAAGTTTTTTTATAATACTTACATACCACATATTGTAGCAAAGCTCAGTTAATAAGGATTCCAAATTTTTAATCAGAGAGACATCATAATGTTTCCAAACCTCAGAGAATCATAAAATTTTTTATTCAATGGTCTACACAGTAAAATAATCTAAGAAGAGAGGTTTAATAATTCTCAGAGTCCCCATCAAAACTAAATCATTTTACTGTGTCAATTCAATAAATTTTAATGTAGGCTAATATATTTATAATTAACTATCAATTGTTTAACTATGATATATATTAACTTAATGCTGAAATAAAACAAATATTAGTTAAGGCATTGCTGTCTTAATACTTACATAATAATCAGAGACCAGAGTATACAGAGGGAGAGGAAAAGGTATTCTAAGGAAAGGTAGCTAAAAAAAAGACCAAAAATAAATTAAGGGCACCATACTGGAGTGTACAAACAAACTATTGAAAATGTTTCAATTTCAAACCATTATTTTTAGCAACAAAAGCATTTTATAATGAGTACTTACGCACCCTTTGAGACCAAACTCTCCAAATTATGTATATGAGCATCCATATCATGAATCGTGACCATGAACTTGTGAACAAACCATGAAAACTAATCACAAACCATGATCACAACCCTTTGATTGCTCAACATGATCTAAGAGGCCTTTAGTTTAGCAAAGAAGAGGATCGGGAGAAGGAGTTATGATTATGTGTCATCCTTATTACAAATTAGCAAAATGAATTTAACTTATTAATACAGTGATAAATATAATATTGAACAAGGTTGTTGTTGTCACAAAAAATCAGTGTATAAGTTTATCAAAATGTTATTTACTTTTTAATAATATCAGGCATGTTTTTCTGATAATTGGTTGAGAATTGTACATTTATTTATTTATTTTTTTTAAATAGAACTTAAAAAAATTAAGAACCAAGATTTCACTTTTTATAAGTTAAATTAAATTTCATTAAGTAAGATGTCAAGAAAGTTGCTTAAAACAAACTAAGCAACAATAATAATTTGCAAAAGCAAAAAAATACACAACAAAGAATTTTTCGTACTGGTTTTGAAAAGTTTTGCAATACATTCACAGATTAAATTACGAATTAAGAAATTCAAGCCTACGGTAAATTTTTTTTATTTTTCAAAGAAAAACAGATAAAAAGCACTTTGAAATATATTGCAATATATTTCAATTACAAGTAGCTCATAGAATGCTGAAGAAACAAAGGATAAAATACTACACAAAAATCTGGAGGAAATTCATATTCAGGCAGCATAAAACTGTGGACAAATATATTAGGCAAGGTATGTGGAGGCATTTAATCAGATTCCATCTAAAACAACAGTCTAATTATGATACTGCCTGAGTACTATAAATAGAGGTGTGCGGATATCCGAAAATTCGGTTCGGTTTCGGATCGGATCGGATATCCGAATCCGATCCGAAGATTTTATTGATATCCGTATATTCGGGTCGGATATCCGACTTTTCCGGATAGACTGTATATCTGGTGTTAAAGACGAGATCAATGCACAAATATTGTTTTGGGCGATGGCCATTCTGCATAAAATGGTGACTATGCGACGGAACGTCTAAAATGAGTCCAATGTACTGAAGCAGACTAATAAGTCAGAAGTCAGATAATAGAATAACAGGAAATAATCAAGACACCAACGACCAAGGTTAAGTGTTTAACATTCAACGGCACAATTAATTGACAAAGTGTCAATATTCTGAACCCTCTCGCTTGGAGCGCTAGCAGTAAAGATTCAAGTCTCGGCCAATCACGGCAACACGAAAAGCTTTAGTTTTTATTCCACCCGCCTGAATCGCTAGTGTCGTGGTGTTTTGACCGCTAGTTGTTGGGGGACAATTCATCATTCGTAGTTTCGTGACTAAATATAAGATTTAATCTAATGAAGATTACGATCGGGTTTGACTATGAACTTGTGAAGGCATTGGATCGCGATTCAACCGTACGGTCTGTTGTCGATGTCGTCTGTAATTAATTATTTGCTCTTTGATGTTGAAAGGTTATGTCTTTATACCTCTGATCGTGTTTTAAACTGATTTAAACATTTTTATTGTCTCTTAATTATTGATGTCTATCTGGAAAGAAAAAAGAAGAGAAAATGAGTGTTGTGTGGAAGTCTTTTGCCAAAACTGACATTGACTGTTTGACAGAATGATCTGTATGCAAGATGAAGCTAGGTTATGTTTTCCTACCATCATTTTGGTTTCAAATAAAATTATATTTTGCTAAAAGTCCTACTTTGTCATATTGTACACTGGGATATTTGCCTGGTGAGTAGTTTTGGCCTAGACCTATAGCAACTCTAATTAGAGCTTAGGTTAGGGCTAGTTCAAAATAATGTTGACATGTTCATTTAGGCCTAGGGCCAATTAATGTTTACGGTGATCATGACAAATTATAAATTGACTTTGTTTTAAAACTTAAAAATAGTTGAATTTTTGTTAAATTAATTGATTTTGATATTCCTAAACTTTTTATAATCAAGGCCTAGATCTAACCTAAAAATTGTGGCTTCAAATCGGTTACCTGTTTGTCTTTCGGTTTACTGCGCAAAAATCCGAATCCGAAAACTATCCGATCCGATCCTGTTACTATCCGATCCGAACCGATCCGAATCTTAACTATCCGAACCGAATCCGATCCGAAAAAAAAATTCACTATCCGCACACCTCTAACTATAAACATGGTGATTTTTCTTAATTGATTGAATTTAAAATTGGGTAAGCTATGAGTGTGTGAGAGAGGGGGGGGGGAGAGAGAGAGAGAGAGGAATTAAACATTTTATTTTGAAGCCAAAATACAACTGAATCCGTACAACTGAATCTGTACAACTGAATCTGCTACAAAAATTTGGTTGGTAAAACATTAATAATATACAAACACAGCAATCTATTGGCTCTGCAGTCATTTAGAATTTAATATTTTAAATATATAAGGCTATTAATTGTGGATATGGATGTGAACATTTTAATTGTTAAAATTATGACCTTATTTCTTATGGTATTTTTAAGGTTCACATAAACATCTCAAATTCTTTCACTGTCACAAACAATGTAAAAATTCATGGTTAAAATAATGTGACTATTTTGAATAGACTATTTTTGTTGAGTATTTTGTAATATTTTTCTCACTGAATTAGAATTTCACCCAGACTTTTAAAAAGTATTTTCTTTTAACTTAAATTTATATTTCAAACTTTGAACTCTCTTAATTACCACAAATGAAAATATTCTTTTTGTTAAGGTTTTTAAATTTTTCTATCTATCTATGTATCTATAGTGGAGTATTTCCAATAAGTAAATAAATGGTCTTTTAACGAAAAATGTAAATACTTTAAAACATCAAAAAATTGTATTCTTTAATAAACATAATATTCGGTACTTTTCTAAATTTTGGAATATATATAAATATATATATATATATATATATATATATATATATATATATATATAGTGATGTAAATATTGTATAAAAAGTAAAATCAATGAATATTTGCATGATATCTAAAGTTTTTACAATTCAAAACTATAAATATGGAATTAGTAACTTACTGAGAGCGTTATAGCTTAAATTTCAATAAGATATTTGCCAAGGAAATGTCGTGAACTAAGGTAACACGAACACACAAGAAGAGACTATCGATATGTGGTTGTATATACCAAGCATGCAGGCGCACCCCTACCTGACTGCGGCGAGAGTGTAGTTTCACCTTGCGGCCACCAGCCTTTGGCTTGTGTGGCGGGGGCGGCACCGTGGACGTGCCCAGCCGCAGGTAAACGGGTAATTTCCGCTTGGGTGCAGCCGCAGCGTAACGCTCCTCCTCCTCTGATGACGATGACGTGTACGACGACTCTGATTCAGATTCCGCACCTGTTTTGAACATTTATAAGTTCTTAGTTACATTGATTTTAAAATGCATCAATTAAATAAATGCATAGACAAATAAATTTAGGTATAAAAGTCTTGACTCTTGATGAAGTATCTTTTATATTATTTTCATTAATGTGTACCAGTAGCCTTAAAACACAATGTTGTTTATTTTTGCTCAATTAGTACCTATTATGTATTCAGATTAGGCCTATTTTTGTTTCATTTCTTAGTTGAGTAGTTGAGAGTAGTCGTTTAGGAGGGAATGTAACATGAGTTACAAATATCTCAATGCAGTGTCACAAAACAAACTCGATACAATGCGTATTTGTAGTTTAAGGATATAATGTTAAAGTATAGGGATTCCAAATGAGAGAGATAGCTGGTACATTCAACATCAGAGGCGCGTGAGGTACGGTACAGCAGCAACAATAACCGACTTCAAACTAGAGGCGTGTATTACAAACAAAAGATGTCATTTGCAAAATAAACTGACCGGATGACAATAAACATTGGAAAACCAGCGGTGTCTAGAGACTCAAGAAAGTGAGCACTTGGTGAGTAATTTATTGTGAATTAAAGTGAAATGTAAGTTTTTATATTACATAGCTGCACAACTAAATTTATAAGATATACGAATCCCGGGACAGTCTTTTATCAATCTCGAAATCCCGGGATCGTAATTATTGTCGGGGATTGACACCCCTATGAATGTGGTTAATTATGGGAGGTTTGGAAATTTGTAATATGATATTTTGGCTTGTCTTTGTGCCAGGAATGATATCTGAAAAGGTTGGTAGAGTTCAGGGACGCCCTGTGTAGGTCAGTTATTTTAAAAGTAACACTTGTGAGTTTACAACCTTGACATGAATTATTCAAATGATTTTCCACACAATTAGACAAATAATAAATAAACAAATTATGACTTTAATGAAAACTTTTTAAATTTTGGTCTGTATGATTGAACATGTTACATATGCATGTTGACAAGCATGATTACCTCTCGATGGAAACGTAACATTGATGTGCGCAGACTGCATCTTGACAGCAGCTGGTCTTTTCAGCACTAAAACCCTTCGTCCATCACTCTTTTCTGCAACAGAATTATAACATTGAATCTTGCCTAGAAGTTTTCAACAAATAAAGTCAAGATCATTATTTTCCATAAACAAATTTACATTACATTAGAATTGACAATACAATAAACACAAAAGGTTAAATATACTGACTATGATAAAAAAAAAGGTCATCTTTTACTTTATTTTTGTGAAGTTGATTTTATATAATAAAAAAATATTTTTCAATGTGATTGGAAATTTTAAAAAGTTTAAAAATTATTCAGCAATTATATTTTTTGGTACCAAATTACTTTAGGTACCATTTAACTAGGGCTATTCAAATCAACCCTGACTGGGTGTACTTGATACACTATATTAGTTTGTACAATACCATTATACATAGTACATCATTGTGATAGTACATACAGTTAACTACAGTTTTCTTTATCGATAAAAAATTACAACCATTATCATTCATTCATATGCAACTTAAATTTATGTCTAATAACTAAATTGTTTGCTTACCTTTGTGAACTGGAGGGGTTTTATCTCTTTTCTTAACCTCTTTCTCAGATTTTTTAGATTTATCTTCTCGTTTCACCTTTTTCCTGTCAATCACAATGTTAATGTCAGTAAAAGTTTTATTAGAATCATTCACAAATCAGACCTGCATACTCAGCAAACTTAAAATTTAGTTTAGTGAATTGGATTGGTATAACTTAAAAAAATTATCTACACATACAAATAAATCATAGGAAGTAATGTTACAAGAAAGTAATATGTATTCGATTTTAAAAAAAGTATAAAATATTATCAGGTTAATAATAATTACATTTTTGAAGAACTTATATATAAGTATAGGCGTTGAACAGATTTATTTTATAAAATTTACATTATTGCTTTTCAGTAAACAAACGGTACTTGTTTGTTATACGGATGACCCTAGTTTACAGCGCGCTGCAGCAGTTAGGTTTGGTATTTAATTAATTGCTCAATTCGTCTGAAATACTTTCCTTAATGCGAAATACCACTAACTAAAATTTGTGACTTTTTTTGGTGAATTCAGTGAGGACTTCCTCTTTTTTTTACTGTGAATAACTTTAGAAATAATTTTTAGATATATTTAGCAATAAACTTCATAACCTAACCATCACAGTGAAAAAAACTTGGAGTTCAAGTGTCGTGGCCGCAAGCGGAGATGCAATTGAAAGAGATCCTCGCAAACATGCCTGCTTTTAGCGAATTTCCCATAGGGAATAAGCTATTACCGTAGGTCTCATGGTAAGACCTAAGCCCGGGACCATGTTACTTTTTCGTTTTGAGGTGCCCAGAGACCAAAAATAATAGTCATTAAAATTTTTATATATATATATATATATATATATATATATGTATATATATATATATATGTATATATATATGTATATATATATATATATATGTATGTGTCCCTAGACACGATAACTCTCGTAAAAACGGTCCGATCGACACCAAATTTGGTAGAGATGTGTAATCCTACGTTTATTCGGATGAGTTCGAAACCCAGACATATCGACCTCCTGGAAGGGGTAGTTTTGGGGGGTTTTTGTACCCCAAAAATGGGTTTTTTGCATTTTTCATATGTAAATTTAAAAAATTTTAAACTTTTATCTTGACCATTGGATTTAGCTCAAAAAAACACACAATTTAGTATTTTGAAGCTTTGTTCTATCTCTATTTTTTACCGAGATATTACAAAGTCTAAAGACAGTACATTGTCTTTTGGGGCTCCAATGTTAATCTTATGGAGGATAATGATGTGTTAATATTTCACTTATTAACCAATATTTTTGGATGAAACTTAGTATTTAGCTTCATTATGTTGATATTCATCCATTTAAGGTAAAAAATCTCGGTTTTTTTACTTATCATGGCAGCAAACCTGCATACTCTTTTCTCATGTTAATCTTATGGAGAATAGGCAAACTCTTTTATTTATGGACAGATATTGATGAAACTTACTATATGGCTTTATATGGTCGAAATGAATTTTTTCTATGCTAAAAACTTACTTTTAGTGTCCCCCATGGCAGCATACCTGCATACTCTTTCCCTATAATTATCTTAATTAGAATAGACATTAATTTATTTCCCTATTTATGAGCACGTGATGAAATTTTGTTTACATGTTTAGCTGGTCAAAATTAATATTACTAATTTGGAAATTCGCTGAGTACGCAGGTCTGCTGCGACGGGGGGTATTTGGGAATCAGAACTCAAAAACCTTTCAACAACATAGAATAGTGTAATTTTTACACAATATTCATAGAATGATCTTCTTCCTATTCATTTATTTTCATTTATATTCAATTCAAAATAGCCTTAAAAAATTAGAGACATCCGTAAACAGAGTGTCTACCGAGCTCAAGACTAAAAATTCCTGGATGATGCTCAACATTTAAGATAATTTAACATTTAAAACCATAAGTGTTTTTTTTTATTGTTTATATTTTAACTGAGTATAATTTATTTCATTCAAGAAAAGAAATAAAATTTTAAGACCTAAACATAAGAAGATAGTATAATCCATCATGGAAAATGGCAAACTTAAACATTTAAAATGATAATGCGTTGTTGAGAGAAAAAAAATATTAAAATTTTATTACAAAAACAGTAAATTTAAAAGTAAAAACTTTATTTTCCACTCTTTATAAAAATGTTCTTGGTAGATACAAGTTAAATGAACTCGAATAAGTGTTCAACCTATCAAATGGAGGGTAATCCAAAGGCCCATATGTTGTAAACATTTCAATTAATGAAATAAGTCTCTTTATGTAAGATAAAAACTAACATTTATGTATTACAACATTGCATAAAATTGGGGGGGGGGATGAAAAATGAAATTTGGAAAGTAAAAAAAAAAAAAAATTGTAAATTACAGTGCATCTGGAAATTTAAATGTAGCCTACCGTGTGTTTACGATACAACAAAAAATTTAAGGATATTGACTGATTTCCTGAAAATTTGAGGACATTTCCCAAACATATCATAGCGACAAGAAATTCAGGGACCATTCCCGGTCTTCAAGGACTTTCCGGTCAGAATAAACCCTGACATAACAAACAAATTAAATAAGTTTAGTTATTTTTCTTTTGTGGTCCCTTAATCTAGAAATGGCTCATGTAAGTTGATTTTATTGAATGTTTTGGTCAATGTTTCAAGGAAATGATGAAGCTGTAGTTAACACACTTATCGACAAGCCTGCAAGTTTCCAGGGACTGATGTATTCTTACAATTTCGCACGGGAACTCAAGTTTTGAAAAAACTCTTAGACTTGAGTTTAGCGATGTGGGTTAGGTTTAAGTTTAAGTTAAGGTTAACGTTTAAGTTGGGTTAGGGTAGGTGGGTTAAGTTTATTAAATTTAGGCCTAGCAATTTTCATTCTGAAGATTTTGTTATTTTTAATGTGTTATAAAAATTGTTAATCTGAACGTCATTTTTTAATCGCGATTTTTTTAATCTGTTGATCTGAGCGTCAATAACCCATGGCTGGTCTATTGCCGATAATAGATTTCACCGTTAATAAAAAAAACAGCCTAAAATAACAACAACAAAAAAATTATGTAAGGAGATCAGGTTATTAATGATTTGCGAAAGTAGTTTGTGAGCTTGCAGTTCAAGATTTGCTTGTTTTTAGTTAAGATTTTTTATTTCAAACTAAACCAGTTTACTTTGGCATTGTAACTTTTTCTGTTATGTTGCTTTCAAGTGCAATATTTAGGCTTATTTTAATCAACTCTGAAAATATCTTTCTTGTTTTACATTTTTAAGATAACATAGGACAAAAGATATTAGTCATATTTTTTGCTTGGGTTGATGAAGTTTGTTGAATTTCGTGGTTTTGAGCATCGATTCAGTCATTTTCAAAATACCTACTACCGAAATAGTGTATTCCCTACAGGGAAATACGCTACTATTCTTTGTGCAACAATATCTGCCATGTCTCACAAATAACAATGATTCTAGAATATCCCAAGAAAACCCAAGCATTTTAATTTTGTCAATAGGGCCATTAGACCAAGGGTTTAGTTAAAAATTTTTAAATCATTTGTCAGTATTATGTAGATTCTACTGATATTTATTTGGCAGGTACTTACTTGCCCAGAGCACTTTCAAATGCATTTTGCAGCAATCTACGAGGAAGCTTCTCATGCAGCGATCCAGCCTGTCAAACAACAACACGATAAGGTTAATAAATTTGAAAGATAAACAATTTGAAAATTGGTAATAATGTACGTTGTACACACATCACAGGAGCAAAGAAGAAAAAGGATAGGCATTGTTTTTGGTTACTGTGCTGAGATTCTTTAAATTATTATTGTGATCTTTAAATTTGCATCTTTATCTGGCCTATTTATTTGTATGAAGAATTGTATTTGTATCTGTTGTTCAAGTAGGAATAAAATATGAATGGCACTGAGAGATACTTTCTCTTGATATTATTTTTTTTAAACAATTAGAGAATAAACAAAAGTTTAAGAACTCTGTGCGTGTATTGCAGGTTTACTCTCGATTGGTTAAGAATAGCAGGGCTCTGTCAGTGAACAAGTGAAGTAAACTTCTTTGTGCATGTGAATAGGACAGATTGGTTTAAGATTAAGCTTACTTTGGTGAGTCTCTCCTCACGTCTTCGGCTAAGCTCTGCTCTCAGATCGCTCTCATCCCGATCTTTGCGCTCCTCTGGCTCCACGTTAGCTGCTGACTTCTGCTCAGGACTTGGACTCCTACTCCGCACATTTCTCTTCTGTGGAGGAGTCGGAGGAAGTTCAGGTGGTGCTATCTTGACGGCGTCACCTAAACCAGATGAAGAAAATTTTAAATTATCTCCCATTATAGGTATGTAAAAAACTGCAAAAATTGTGATATCATGTTTTAAACTGATACTGAATATATTAAAGAATTTGGCTCTTTTTATCATGTGTGTAAAAACTTAAGCTTACAGCCGTAATGCCTAATATTCATGTGTATTTCAACATTAAAATGTTTTTAACAAACCATAATAATATGATTTAACCAGGGTTCTCACAGGCATTCAATTGAAAAACACAAGTACTCTATGACAAAATAATTTCAAGAGCACAGCTTAGGGTCAAAATCAAAGTTTAGAGTTTATTGTGTAAAATGAAATATTTAGTATTTTTGAATTAAGTAAGTTAAACCGGAATAGAAACTATGTAGATTTATATACTTACGTTTTTCTTTGGATGAAGATTTTTCATGGCCAGACATCTGCTTCTTTGATGGTTTAACCTTACTAGAGGATTTCTTGGTAACAGTTTTCTTCGCTTTAGGTATCAAGTCTTCATCAGAATCCCATACTTCAGCTGACAAGTCTAGTACATCTTCTTGGTCCTCATTCAAAAAGTTATCAATCTCATCAACTTCTTCCTGACCACTAAATAAGTCATCCTCTGTTTGAACACTGTGTTCAACAATTTTCTTCTCTTCTGGAGGAGACTCCTGTTTATCTTCGGAATTTGGCATTGCATCAACTTGACTAGACTTCTTACTCACCAAACGAATCTTTTTACTTGCTGGTTCAACCAAGGCTGTTGACTCAAATTTCTTTCTTCTAGCTTCAAAAACTGGGTTATCAGCAACAACTCTAATGTTCTCCTCTTCTTTTGGCTCTTCTTGTTTATCTTTTTCCAGCTTATTTGTTTCTTTGTCTCTCCTCGTTTCTCTTTCGAATCTATCTCCTCTGTCTCTACGTCTTTCATCAATTTTCCTCTCCCACTGTCTAGTCTCCCTTTCTCTTTCCCAAGGTTTACTGGATGGGTTTCTTCTTGCCTTTATGTCTCCACTAGCTAACTTCTCTGGTGAACTTGGTCGCCTGGGTCTAGAAGATCTATTGCTCACATCAACCACCTCTCTCCTTGGGCGTAGAGGTGACTTATACCTTAAAACAAAGTTAAAATATTAATAAGTGATTTAAGGGAGAGGAAACCACAGAATTCGTGATTACAAGGCCACATTCACATGTCCAATGTACAGTATTGAACATTTAAAAATTCAAAGCCTTTAACACAATTACTGCAGACGGATCAGTACTATCACATGGCGATTGCATGAAAAAAAAAATAAATAACAGAGATTATCATGTTTAAACATATTGTGGTTAAGTGAATTTGATTGCAATTAATTATGTTTCAAATGTTGTTAAGAGTCTTGTACGTTTCTTTTCATTGTTTTATTTAAGAACGGATCAAAAAGGAGTAAATTCTTCTAACATGAGTGTTGGTGCCTCCGTATATTGATAAAACCCAATTTCTATGTCAGGTCGACTTCAAACTTTCGAGGTAGATTTTATGCGTAATTTGTAGATACTGTACAAGTTTGTTTTTGTTATCATTCTGTGCATGGATATTTCTTATATAATATAATAAACTAATGAGCCATAATTGGATTCCACATTAAGGAATTCAAAAACTTAAGATTAACTTTAGATTAGTAACTTCATTATTGTGCATGTGAATAGGACAGATTAGTTTAAGATTAAGCTTACTTTGGTGAGTCTCTCCTCACGTACTTATTTTAATTATTAAATCTGGAAATATCTACAGTATTATTATCTCTGGAAATATAGTGCACATTACAGGCTGTTTTAGTGGTGCTTGTTTTTAACCAACATAAATGCGTCAGGTCAGGCATAGAGCAAGGATGTTAAAACAATTTCCTGCCTGCTGTGACACTACGCGAAATTCTATTAGTTATTTCACAAATAGGTATATAAAAAATAACATACATAAATAGAAAAATCTATATTTTTTACTAATATAGATAAAAAGAGGATTTTTTAAAGTGGTTAAAACAATAATAAAAGTTGTAATGGTTGAAATCGACACATCCAATCCAAAAGTTACGGGTCCAAAAAATTATTTAAAATATTACATTTTATTACCTGTTTATTAATGGTTGTATTAAATTTCATGGTGTGAATTTATAATAATAAAGATAACAGTAAAATAAAAAGGACTTCTATAAGTACAATTGTACTAAGGTAAACCAAAGTAGCAGATGTGTTTTAACCATGGAAAAACACAAACAATAAGGAATTTTTTTAGCAATTTTGATGCTTTGTTTTACTTTTTTAAATTAATTATTATGATTTAGCTACTTGAGCTGTGATCATCTGACCAACCAATTAAAACAGTACAATAGAAGTCAGATTTTCCAAATTCCGGTAATCCGAGCAAAGGGTTGATTGAAGAAATTTCAAAATCACAATCAGATTTTTTATAAGGATGTGCAATATTTTTACAATTAGCATGTGTTTAGGTTATTCGCAACCCTGATAAATGAAGAGCTTGCATGAAATGGCTATTGCTAGGTCGGATATGAGTTTAATCAAAATTTGTGTTTGTTTGTTGATTCGTGCAGTTTGTTTTTTAGTCAGTTTACGCTGATAACTGAGCCACATTCTAATCTATATAGTCATGACACTCGAAGCTATTTTTTGCTATTTTGGCTATTTTTGTATTTTTGGCTGTTTGTACCCGATGTTATTAACGCTCTAAAGCCAGCATTTTCCAAACAAATCTGATATTTTAGCGGCCCCAGCGGATGGAATAGAAACAACTAGATCCTAGCGGCGATGTGATTGGCTGTACAGTTGACTTTGACATCAATCGCAAAGCGCGCTAATGCATTCTCACAACCGCTCCAAGCTACTTGAAAGACAGACAACGGGGAACACCTTAAGTGACCGAGTGTCATGACTATGACTGTCTCCCGAATTCCTTAGTAGACCGGGCCACCGGTCCCGTATGTACTTTTAATAATTAATTGATAGTGATAAAAATTATAGTACCTGTATTTATTTTTTATCAATTATTTTTCTATGTTAGTAAATGAACCGTATTTTTAAAGTTTCTTAAATTTTTGTGATTGATTTTCTCTCATTCAACGCATTCCAACAGCACTCATCGGTCAAAAATGAAGAGTTCAAAGTTTTAAAAGCCTAATCTTATATTTCATATTACCCGAGTTTTCAGTTATTTGAGATAGTCCCAGTCCCGTTTAGCTTAGATAATCAGATTTCTGCTGGAGATGTGTTATTTGTAAAACCTTCATAAACAAAGGTATTTTAAGGTAATGAGTTGAAAAAGACTGATACAGCGTTTATGGGCTCCCTTTTGAAACTCTCTTTATGTTTGGAAGTTTTTATCAGCTAAAAATAAATCTATGTTTTCAATTATTGTTGTGATGCTGCTTCTCACTTCATGTTCTTTACTACTTAGCATTAAACTGATATCATCAGCATACATGCACAGGTGTGAAGTACAAGGACTTCAACTTAGTGATTAGCGTACCGTACCATACCAATTTTGTACCGAGAACCGAGGTACACAAAAATGTACCGTACCGACCTGAAAATTCTTGTACCGCAGACCTGTGCAAGTTAGCTAAGGTTAAAGTTTAGGAATTACCTTCGAGTTTGTCCTTTGATTTCTCGGGGAGGGGAGGGACTCAGGCTAAGTGACGGAGTTCGGCTTCGTTGTTCTGCTTTTGAATGACTATCCTTCAGAGGTGGAGGAGACACCATTCTTCTTGGGGAAACGTTTCTTCTGGGTGAAGGTGACCTCTGCAATCGCCTAGGGCTTCGTTGTGGTGAGTATTTTTTAAGAGGAGGTGACTGTTTATGTCTCGGACTCAAAGAGTTTCTTCTGTGGTTGTATTCCCTTCTAGGAGAAGTCCGTCTCCTCTGAGGTGAGTAATCTCTCTTTCTCATTGGTGACTTTGATCTTCTTGGAGATACAGATGGTGTTCTTCTCTTGGGAGATCCCCGGTAAGTAGGTGAATATCCAGGCTTCCTTACCCTTGGGGAAAGTGAGCGCCTACGCCCTGGTGATCGATACCTAGAGGGACTAACGGGAGAATGTCTGTAACCAGGACTCCAAGGTGAGCGTGATCGTCTTTGGTAGTGCCTCGGGGATGGTTCTCTCGCAGTTCTTCTGGGAGAGAGAGACTTTCTCCTAACAGGACTGCGAGATCTGTTCACATATTCTCGTTCTCTTGATTTATAATAAGGGGAAGTAGATCTCTTTCCCGTGTAATACCTGCCTGGAGATTTCTTAATGGGTGATCTTCTCTCAGGAGTTAACCTTCTTGGAGATATCCGCCTCATGGCAGAAGTTGTTCTTACTATAGGAGACCGTGACCTTGAATGAGAGGTTCTTTTGGGTGATCTAGATTTTCTAACAATTCTTGTACTCTGACTTGTATCTCTCTGAGGAGACCTGATAGGAGATCCATATTGTGGTCTCAGATTGGTTGGGGATTGGGAAGATGTCTGAATAGGTGAGTTACCACGTCTTTCTACCGGAGATACCTTTACTGTGCGTTCCAAATTAGTTTTTTCAGTTAGGTTGTTAATTCTGACTGCATTAATTTTTATAGGTGATTTTGGTCTTTCCTGTCCTGCCAATTTATTAGTGTCTTGCTTCAGTTGGTTATCTGTATCTATCACAGTTGGTTCAACTATTGCAGTTTTTGTCTCTCCTTTTGGTTTTTCAAGTGCTGGTGAACTCTTTTCATCAGATTTACTTTTCTGTTCTTTCTCTTTCAATTTGTTATTTTTTAATTTCTTTTTTTCTTTTTTATTAGGTTCAAGATCGATTCCAGCTTCAATTTCATGTTCCATCTGAGCCATTAAAGCTTCCAGACTGTCATCCTCTTCCTGTAAGGCTAACACATCTTCTGAATCATCAGAGGACTCATTACATTCTTTTTCTTCATTTTCACTTTCTTCTTCGGATTCTGATTCAGTATCTTCATACCGACTGAACTTTGTTGATACTGAAACAATTAATTAATATTTTAATGAATGAAAGGAGCTAAGGTATAAAAATTAAAACTAATCTATACTTATTTAATACTCTTTTTGCTAAGAGTTCTTTTTGTTAAGAGAACTCCTCCTACAATTTTCAACCGATTTTCAATTTTTTTGGGTCGTTGGATAGGGTTTGGTGCTGTAAACACTTGTGGTTTTAGGTGATAACTGATATTCACAATATGTGATTGGTCGGATGTCATTACATCATAACTAAAATGTATTACATCATTACATCATAACTTTTGTATTGTTTAAAAATAAATTGCTCGATTTCAAGCAACAAGTACACTAGTTAGTTAGAAAACTATGATTGCTTTTAAAGAGATGGCTAGGCATTGCAACATTGGAAACCTTTTTTTAGAATTGAAATCCCAATCATGAAACCCACAAAACCTGATTGCAGGTCTATTAGTGAACTATTATTGGAGGTCTATAAAAAAAAGATCATTTAAAAAACTACTTTGATTGAACAAGAACAGAAAAAAAATCATGAGTGAGAATAGGTTTGGCTTCCCTATATTTTACTAAAACTTCTATAGAAATTGAATTTAAACAAAATTTAAATATATGAATTGAATCAAAAGGACTGTAAAAAATACTAAGTAATAATAAGTGGAGTTCCAACTATTCAAAATTATTATCACAATGTTTTCCTGGTAGTTGAGACAGCCCAAAAATTGTTTTTGAGGGTTCCAAGAAAACAATAATGTCAGCCTACTTAAATTCAGTAAAATTAACCTAAACTTACATAATGTTTTCTGGTTTATCGCGGGGGTGCATACAATTTCCTCTCAAAACCAGACAGCAGCACAGTCCGTTTTAACTGTTAGGTCTAAGCTTTTAATTTCTAAAAATATCTTACTTTTGATTATGGATGAATCGGATTTTTAAGTTATCGAGACTCTACTGTATCTTCATAAACAATATATAAAATTTAATTTGTAGGCTATTCTTGTTTCATAATATCTAACACTAAACTTGACTGTAGCTTCCTTCAAATTAATTTTTTAGAAATCACTTGTTATACATAGTTGTTGAAAGCATTTAGTTAATCAAAATGAAAATCAAAATCTCTTTATTGTCACATAACGTTTACAATAGCTATGCTATTTTTACAGGTGTCATTGTCAATATTTAAAACTAAAATCTTACACTATATTAAAAAATGCATACTGCAATAAAAAATAGAAAGAGATAAAAAGTGGGAAAATTAACTGGATTTCGTCTTGATTCGATGACTATGGTCAGCTGCTACTATCTTTGAAGTGAGAAAATCAGCATTGTTTTCACTTCACCTCAAATTAATAACAAATTTTACAGAGAACATGGCTATAAAAAATGGCTATGAAAAAAATGCTGAGAAAATTTTATGGAGAAAATGGAAAATGGTGAAAAGTGGATTGTAGTCAATCCTGATTTTTTCCCACTTCTAAGAAGCAGGAAGCAGCCATGTGCTATTTTAGAATTTACTGAAGACATTCATAACACATGATAACAGTACCTTCTTCCTTCTCACGAGTTTCACTATCCTCCTTTTTTTCCTGAACGGTAGGTGCAGGGTCTGTGCTCGGTGCCTGTGGCAGAACCTTCAAGGTGGTGTGGGGTCCAGGGGCGGCACACCTGTAGTGCTGGAAGGTTGCTCCTCGCCCCTGGTGTGGGTGACAGTGGCCGTGCGGGTGTGGGTGATGCCTGTACGGTCTCTTGTGGGGCACTTGTGGCTCTTGTGCACCCACTGGTATGATGGAAATAAGGTTTGGGTTGCCAAAATGTGGTTTAAACGTAACCTGTAAAAACATATGATTAAATACCAGGTGTTCAAAAAGTCCTGGTATGGCATTTAATTTTTTTAATATGAATTAAGATAAAGTCACAGAACCGATAACACAGCTCTAGGACCTTAGATACTATTTTAACACACTTTCAGTGATCTAATATTTATCCTAAAGAACAGCCCACAAGACACGTAATTAAAGAATATCTTAATTGTAAGAATGGGTTAGTAAGGCCTGAATTAAAAGAGAGTAATGTTTCAAATCAGACCTCAATATTGTCAATGGTGCACCCGTTCAACACGTAATGGCAAACTTTAAATTTAAATCACAATAACAAAACTTCAATATTCCACAAAATTCAAAGTTTTGGGGTTTAGTTTTAAACCAAAATACTTAAATACCTTTAAAATTGTGTATGACAGGAGTGATCAGTGAACTTTCATCCACCACTTCCTTTAAGGAACGTCCCCTATGGCAGTCATAAAAAAAACTTGTTTAGATTCTCATACATAATTAAAACAATCTTTAACTACTGAACCATTTGAAACAAAACTGATATTAAAAGGTTGAATTTTTTAGTTTTAGTATGTGATTTAATGTAAAGTTTGATTGCCCGCCACTTTAGAGGCGGTCCTCCATTTGAGGTCAAATTGTTGGTATTGTTCTCTAATAATTGAGACATTTGATGTGAACTTTATTTGCGTATATGTAAGATTTGTTTCTGCTTCCTTGTAGAGGTAGGAGATCACTGAAAGTGTGTTAAAATGGTATATCCTATATCTTTTTTATTTGTTTCGCTGGTAAGTTATCTTCATTCATTCAGATGTCACACAACAATCTTTCACAAGTTTTGCAAATACCTTGAAGTTTTAGATGTTGGAAAATTTGTTATATGATTTAAGAGAATTTTGGGATGCTCATCAGACTATGCTTGCCTAATTAGGCTAGTGTTTTTGCTGGCTTCGAGGTATGCAAGTGGCACGCTTTTGTTTTTGAGTGATTCGTTTCTTTTTTTTTTTTTGTGCATGGTGTGCTGTTTTCATAGACTTTTCTGGACTAAGAGCTTGATTGTTGTTAGTTTTAGTGACCTGGCCTATTATTAACCACTGAACGGCTGATCAAAATTTGAATCATTAAAAAAATAATAAAGCCATTATGACACACTATGTATAATGTCACATTAAAACTTACTGTAGAGTAAACTAATAAAATTAGTTATAATTATTGTTCAATTATGTTATAGCCTAAGTTTTTACTACATGCCAAAAATGAAAAAATCATAGGCCAAAAAAAACTATGCTATTTAATTGTGTTCAAAATAATTTTAAAAATTCTCACTTTTCAAGCAAGTATGTAAGAAATTACTATTAAACTTTTATATTTTTTAACCTTGATCGACTCCCAACTGTTAAAAGAGTTTGTACCTCATAAGATGGATTGTTTAATAACGGGAAAACATAGGGCTAGATATTTTATTTAGTGGAAAAAAGTTGTATGTCAATAGTTTATCATAAGATTTAAATTATCAATAGGATTTCAAAGTTTGATAAACTTTTGAATTGTGTGTTGCTACAAATTGATTAATTATTATAAGGCCTCTGAGCCTATTTTATTGTCCCCCAAAGCAGAACTTTCTGTGGCGGCAAACAATATAGGCTAATACTTTTATGCAATAAAACTTTTAAGAAATAATTTTGAAAGTGATTAGATAAGTTAAAAGCAAATTATTGTTAAAATTATAGTGAAAAGAAAGGAAAACTATTTTTCAACTTTCTGCCAAAACCGATTTCTGCAACTGCCAATCTTTCTACTACCGTTGATCTATTTGCTGAAGCAGTCATTCTTTCTGACGTCGCCAAGATTTCAGACAAAACTGAGTTTTCTGTGGCAATCGCAGCCAAATTAAATCAAAATCTCTTTATTTACAAAGCATTAAGATTTCTAAATACAGCCTTATAGCCTTGCTCAGACAATGTCGCACTGACGCCCACTGTTTTACTTTGGGATTTTATTGTGACTACTTTATTAATAACAATGCTTCGCAATGCCAACTTGAGAAATCTTTTGCCTTTCAGGTGAGCTTGTTCGATATGCTCACTCGCCGTAAGGTTTAGTTTTTTTGCTACCCTCACTCCCTGTCAGGATTAGCTCGTTCACTACCCTCACTTGCCATATGTCAAAAATATCGTCTAGTTTTTTTATTAACAATCTTCCCTCAATAATTTAAATGAGAACAGCTGTTTATAAAATTAATGATCCTTTAAATAATTATATGTTAGAATACAAAAATGTTGCTTCCATAAGAATAACATGGTAACTTTGACAGGGTGTCTACTGATATCTGATTTTGGAATTCCAGTATATTTCCAGTATTTCCAGTACATTTTTCAAAAAAATTCCAGTATCACTCGCAAACTATTAATCTGAATATGAATAACAAAATTTTATACATATAAACAGATTTTTATATTAAGAGATCGCCAATGGTTGAAATTCTACCAAAAATTCACCTGTTTTGGACTCTAAATTATCCTTCTTCTATGAGGTTAACACTGAAGTTTTGAAAGCCTGTAGGGTGTACCCCTGGAGGCTGATGTGAATTATAGGCATTCTGTTCATCTACAGGATGAACCTTTCTAACTGTAAGCAATGATTTCTCTTACAATACGTACACAAGCTGAGAAAAAATGAGAAAAATAAACATGCTTGCCTATATATAGATACTTATGATTGTGATTAACACTTGGAACCCTGGGCGCTGATTTGCCGTTTTAAGTGCGTTACTGGCCAATTTTGGGGTTAAAATTAAAATTCGTAGCTTGCTATACATATTTTTTACCCATATAAATTATATATCAAAATAAAGAGAAAAATATAACCTTTCTAATGATATAACTTTTAATAAAATTACAAAAAAAATTTTTTTTAGGATTCCACATAAAATTTACCTGAAAAATTGAAGAAAATAAAAATTGCGACCGTGCGTACACTTATATTTAGAACATAGTTTAATATTTCCTGTGAATCTAAAAGCTAATTCACAGTCTAAACACTTATTTAATAACATAAAAATATAATAACAGTAAAACTACATTTTATTTGTCACGAAAATGAACGTAAACAAAGTCAGCCATTACTGCAGACAACAACACTGCGTCGTCAGCTGGCGACGCAAAACATCGGCTGCAGGCATTTGGATTTATTTTTCTGCTATAAAACAGATGGCTTTTTGTGAGACTTGAGGATACTATAATCAATGCCAGATGATCAAGGAAGCGTTCCGTAGCAACGAATAGCGCATATAAGCCGAATACAGGTTGCTATGGAATTTTATTTCGAAGCCCGACCTATACTCGGGCTTCGTTCGCGGTGACATACGCTATGCCCCGAGCTATACTCGGGCTCAGGGTTCAAAGTGTTAATAAGTACTTTCCAGTGTTAACACTTCTTAATACAGTATTCATTTTTTACTACGCCATTTAAACTCCTCTTAAAGTTTTTCATACGGTCATCTTTATTTTGTATTTTTTATTACAAAAAGGGATAAAAAAGTACAGTTAACTGCAAAAAATTAATGAAATAAAAAATAGAATAATACTAAAAGTAAAATAAATACTCACATCATGAATAAAATTTAAGAAAGAAAACTCAACTTTTAGTACAAAATCCAACATTTTCTAAACTTAATCTTTACACAAACGGTTAGATTTCTTAGTTGCTAAATTAATTATTTGAATGTAACTATAAGTTGTCTGATTTTGGTTTGCAAAACATACTTGAACAACAATAATGACAAGTGAAATATTTATATATCGGAATGTACAGATCACATGACAAAAGCTATATTTTATGCATTTTAAAAACAAAAATTTCTGGATTTTAATAAAATTCTATTTTTTCAGTATCTACTTTGAAATTCCAGTATTTCCAGTATGGAAATAAAATTCAAGTATAATTCCAGTAATTCCAGTATCAGTAGACACCCTGTTTGAGGATATCTAGGGCGTACCCCTTTGTGAATATTAACATAAAAATAGTCAGACTTTACTATTTTAAGCCTTAAGAATGAGTAGGCTATACCAAATTTCAGCACTATAGCTCGTCAGGAAGTTGAAGAATTAGTGATGAATGAGTGAGTCAGTGAGTGACGGCTTTCCCTGTTGTATGTTTAGATAAACTTTCTTAGACAACATTTGGCTTAAAGTAATTACTTAATCCATAGGTTAACAACATTAAATAAAGTAATAAAATTCTATAAAATAATTTTTTTTTTTTTTTTTTTTTTTTTTTTTTGCAAGGAAAGCTAGTTTAAGTTCTTTAAGCATCTAATTGTTTTTCGGAGTTCGTTATTTTCATCTTGAATTCAATGATAGCTTTTAAATTCTAAGGTCTATAATGATATTAAAAACATTTTTTTAACGGTGTTTATGGAAACAAAAAAATTGATGGATATGGTTAAAAAATTATTGATATGATTTATTTGCTATATGCTCTGAGATTCAAAATTGTAACGGTTATTTTTGAATCGATAATTTTAACTCACAGTAGAAGTGGAAGCAGGCTGCACAGATGGCTTCTTGCGTAAAGTCATCAATGCTGCAAGACGTAAAGCTTCAATTTCTTCGTCTTCTTCATCATCTTTATGAATGTCAGTTTTCTTTAAAAGAGAAAGTCGAATTATTAAAGGCATGAGCAAAATTTAAAACTGTTACAAAACACTTAAAGATAACATAATTAGAACTACTTGTAAGTAATGTTAAGAGCTATAGATTTCAAGGGAATACAGTAATATATTTAGTACCTTAAAAGGATTCAAACTTCAATATTCTACCTTTCTACAGCATAGCTGTCATCATCAGGTTCATCCAAAATAATAAAGAAAAAGTACGTTCATAAACATTGTTTAACCAATACAAAATAAAAATTATTTTGAAATAAAGGATATCCTAATAGAATATTTTTAATTTAAGAGTACATGTTCTTTTTTTAGACAGGTTTTACAGAAATAAGCAATAACGGCACATTCCGTTGTCCAGAGAATTACGGGACACTCTATTTATACAGGGGTGCTGAAAAGTCAGGAAACACCTTGCTTTTTATCAATAATTTAGGTAGGTATGGAACTCAATTGAGAGTATTCAATTGAGGGCTAAAAACCTATTCTTTACATTATAACTTAGTGTCCAAATCTGGTTGGAGTCGGCCCATGAGGAGTCGATTTAGCCCATGAGGAGTAGAAAATCTTTAATGTCCTCACATAGAAGAGTATAATGCCACAATTCTGATCTCAAATGAATAACTGAGCATCGTGGCAGGCAATCATACTTCTCATTGAAATCATATTGTTCGAACTTAAAAATTGAATGACCGGCTATATTTAAAGTTATGTCATTTCCTTCAAGACTTCCTTCAGAGATGTCCCTTGACTTGGACTTGGGCCACTTGTGGACAAATTTTATATGGCAGATGTGGCGTCATATTCAAAATTAACTATTTGCTTATCCATTTATGATGCCTTATGGTAAGTTCATAGCCTACTTAAAATTAACTTTTGGATATTTTTTTATGGAAACGAGCTTGATATTAAGCACAATGTCCAGGTATCTACATCAGACTTGTCAACCTGGCAAGATGGCGATGTGGGAGATTTCTTAACCTGATCTTGCAAAAATTGCATGAGAATGCGTGATATGCAGAAAAATAAGTTAAACAGTCTTAAGACAAAACCCGTTGATTTTATGTAATGATTAATATGAAATACCCCCATCGCAGCAGACCTGCGTACCTAGCGAATTTCCAAATTAGTAATATTAGTTTTGACCACATAAAACTGTACACCAAATAAAATCACATGCTCATGTATAGGGAAATAAATGGCTATTCTCCTTATGATAAATATAGGGAGAGTATGCAGGTATGCTGCCATGGGGAACACTAAAAGTAGGTTTTTATCATAAAAAAAATTATTTCGACCATATGAAGCCATGTACTAAGTTTTATCAATATTTGTCCATTGCTAAAGGAGTTTTCCTATTCTCCATATAATTAACATGGGAAAAGAGTATGCAGGTTTGCTGCCATGATAAGCGCAAAAACCCAGATTTTTTACTATAAATGAATGAATCTCAACCAAATGAAGCTGAATACCAAGTTTCATCGAAAAATATTGGTTAATAAGTGAAATATTAACACATCCCTATTCTCCATAAGATTAACATTGGAGCCCCAAAATACAATGTACTGTCTTTAGACTTTGTAATATCTCGGTAACCAATGGAGATAGAGCAAAGCTTCAAAATACTAAATTGTGTGTTTTTTTGAGCTAAATCCAATGGTCAAAATAAAAATTTAAAATTTTTTAAATTTACATATGAAAAATGCAAAAAACCCAATGGTTTACGAACTCATCCGAATAAACGTAGCATTACACATCTCTACCAAATTTGGTGTCGATCGGACCGTTTTTACGAGAGTTATCATGCCTAGGGACACATACATATATATATATACATATATAAATATATAAATACATATATATATATATATATATATATATATATATATATATATAAAATTTTTAATGACTATTATTTTTGGTCTCTGGGAACCTCAAAACAAAAAAGTAACATGGTCCCGAGCTTAGGTCTTACCATGAGACCTACGGTAATAGCTTATTCCCTATGGGAAATTCGCTAAAATGTACAAAAACAAATCATCCATCATGTAATTGCAAATAAACTAACATATTTTACTTTTAGTTTAAAGAGAAATTAGACTTTACAAATTAAATCTTACAAATAAACAAACTGCCTAAATTATACGCTGTTGCATATTATCTAGTTGACAGCTAAATGAAACAAGCAGAAGCTCTCTAATTGGTTCAGGTAACCGTGTTTAGTGTTAATCTTTACAAAGCAACCAATGGCAGTTAAAGCCCTTTTATCATCATATGGCATTCCAAAATAACCAATTGAGAAGGCTGTTTATATTAGAGTCGCGTGGTTTCACCAGGAGCTCCTCTGTTCAGGCTCAGTTTATATGATTACTGACAGATAGCTTTAGTTGCATTGAGCACTCTCAAAATGCTTGAGTTCGTCTGCGATTGGCGTGTGAGCGCGAGTCGACGATCAAATGCGTGAGACTCACACATTCTGTGATACATTTGATACAAAAACAAGCTATATTATTTCTGTACATTTCTGTAATTATCATAAAAAAATATTGTTTAGTTCACTTAAGTTTGAGAAGGCAGTTCAGATAAAGCAATAAACACCATGGACTTATTTTTTTAAGCTTTTTCAGCCATTTAATTTACGGTAACATTTCAATTAAATTTTAATTAATTTAAAATGGGCTAGCTAATTTGTACGCTAATTATGTTTAAATCACCAACCTAAAAAGTGGGTTAATTTTTAACCCCACTGACTGTATATAACCTATACATAATGTTACTTTAATTAATGTGCAAAGCAAGAACATCAAACAGTGAGGGCAGATGTAGTACAGATACGACACAAGAAATAAACTTAAGCTGCTGATTGGCATTCCTTCAATATAGGCCTAGTAAAACACAAAATCAGTTCACAATCATGTTCTTAAAATTGTTTAACAAACTTCTTTGTTCGGCCAGGAATCGGACAGTTTCGGAAGTTCAAAAAGAATGTGAAGAATTTTCTATTGGTTCATCCTTTTATTTGTCTGAAATTCTTTGATCCCTACTCCAAATTAAATATTAAGTAGTTTTTTTAGTGTTTGAGCTTTCTGCATGGTGTGCATTTTTTTATTTCTTACAGGTGAAGCACCAACCTGACCGAGACTGTTTAAGTAGGTTGGCTTTGACTTGAGTAGTTTCATCGCAAAGGTTGTGCATGGTGTGCAATGTTATAGTTAAGTAGAATTAGATAAACGTTTCCTATTGTATATGGATGTTTAATGAAATAAAGGATTGTCCATTGTCTATATTTTGAAGGTATAGCAACTGTTCTGCTCCCTATAAATAGGTGATGTTTTTGTAAATTTGTAAAATATAAATAGTTACAGTTCAAGCTGTGACATCAAAAATAGATACCGGTAACAAACATTCAGATTTTTTAGTTTTCCAGAAAACATAAATATTTACGAAAGCCTATATTTACGCTTACATGGTGTCCACTGAAAATCTGTCATCAATTTTCCTGCCTTTCCCTGACCTTCACTGACTTTATTTACTACCAATTTCCCTGACTCACGGACTTCACAGAAAATTATAATTAGTACTGTATCTAAGTTAGGCAGTATAAATCATTTTGAAGAAAATATTTAAATGGCCCATATAATAAAACATAGCCTATATAATAAAATATTACAAAACAACTAATTTTTTAAATTTTTTAGGCTCGATGGTATTAAAACAAATTTCTTGATTCAAATTACTGTTGAATCTGGTATACTTGAAGTACAGTTCTCAGTATAGCATATAAATTTTCTCATAATGTTGCCACCGATACTTTTTTCTTAAAGAAAACGGAGAGTATTGCTGGCAGCGAATAAATTATTAGGTCCTCCAAAATGCGACATTACAGCTTGCTCATCCATTTTACTGAGCTTGAAGACTTGTGACACACTTTACAATAAGCAAAACTTGCATCAATAACCACCAAATCTATCTTAGGCCTACCGTACTCGCTAATTTCAAGAAATATTTATAAATCAAGCCACAATTTAAATGAAATTTATACTCTAGCCGGGATTACGGCCAAAAGCACCAAATAGAAAGAAACCGCAGATCGTTTTTATTGATTTAACTGACTTTCCAGACTGTTTGCTTAATTACTTCCCTGACCATAACTTGATTTGTTTCCCTGACTTTTCCTACTAGGCCTATACCTGACTTTCCAGAATGTGGACACACTGGATTAAGAACATCTACTGTAGGCCCTACTAGGCCTATATAATTATAAATAAAAATGTAAAGTAGCGATACATCGTGCCTCGCCTTTCATTTGAAAATGCAAAGGAACGATATATTGGCGTGCCGCTGATAACACTAACACTATTTTGAGACAGGGACATCACATAGGCCTAGTGGGTATTTTAACCCTCCAACTGGTCATTATAACCTCCTTACTGGTAAGGTTTTTTTGGCCGCCGCGCAAACATTTAGTACAAACAACATAAAACATATAAATTGGTATATAAAACATACAAATTATATATCAATTTTTTCAGAATGAAATAGGCTATTCAAAACAATATTGTTTTTAGTGTACTTACAAAAATTTATTATGTTAATCCTCCTATTTTGTAACAATAAAGATTTTTTTTCTTATTATTTTCCTTTTAGAGTAACATGGTAAGGTATGTTGTCCATAAAACAAAACTAAGATAGCCAAAATAACCACAATTTTATTGGCTTTTTACTGATGTATAACACTTGATTGTTTATATTATAAATAAAATATTACAAAGCAAATATGTGAGGTAAGCACAAACCACATTTTCGCTGCCATATTTTTTAAATTTTTTTTTTATTTTATTAATTTTTTATGATAAAATTTTTACTAGGCCTATTTATAAATAATAAATATAACTATTTATTATGTATATAAATAATTATATTTATTTATAATAAATTAATAAAGTTAGGCCTAGGCCTATTCACTCACCTAGGAATAAGGCCTAACTCACAACTTTCATGTTCACTGACAACTTCACTTTGTACTCTGAATCTTCATTTAGAAGGCCCTAATAGCACTATAATTACTCAATTCACTCATTATTACATTGCAAACTAACTATAATTCACTAAAATTTGCATTTCAAGTAAAACATAACCTCAAAACAGCGCCGCCCCTACGATACGCGTAAACAAAAACAAACACCAGAAATTCAGTCTTACCAACATACTGATATTTCAACAAATACAGCTGAACATATGATGACTAGATTGCGCATCTTTTCCTCTTTCATACTATATAAAAAAACATCGACATTGACCATAAAATAACAAAGTAAATGCATTTTACATAGACCTTTCAAATGGATCGCGATCGCGCTCTTACCAGTTTAGAAAGGCCTAAATGGGTAGCGATCGCGACGTTCACCAGTTGGAGGGTTAACCTGAGTAACTTATGATTGATAGATTAGTGTAGGATGATTGTGAGCGCGATCTTGTATCAATATGGTGGGCTTGAACGGGAATTCAATTGTCTCAATTGTTGTGTCGAATTAGCCTACCAATGATTTCATTCTTTCTCCGCCATATGATTGAGATCCAAAATATCATCTTCTAGCACTTGAGGGTCGATATTTTTTTAATAGTATATTTCACCACTAGTCCGGAAAGTGACCCATTTCTGAGCGAGATAGTGTTTTACGCGCGAGGTGAAGCCGAGCGTGGAAAACACGGCGAAACTTCGTTATCCGTCTCCACCGTTATTTTCGATGTGGAAATTTCGATATTGCGATAATATTGCTATTATATCGATGATAGAATTACATGATACGATTACGATTTTATCACCTGATTTAGTTTCTCGTTCTACTAATATAATGAAATAAACCTTTTGACAATAAAACAAATACCGTGTATATTCAAACAAGTAACTGAAAATAACAACAGAAAAAGTAAAAATTGTAGCTAATGTAACTTGTAACAAAGAACAACACAAAATAAACTAACCAAGTTTGTTGTGTAGCTGTAGCTGTATCTAAATTCTAACTGTGAGAAGAAGCAGACTTCGTTAGATCTAAAATGGCGTCACACAAATGCTGCCAAATACAAATCAGAAAGTTTTTTTTTGCTATTGTATTGAGGGAATATGCATTTTAAATGTTTCCAAACACCATAGATTTTGTTGTTATAAACATCGCTGTCAATTAAAGTGACGGAGGTTTACGGTTGGTTACACTGTTAGGTTAGATTATTATGATACATATCTCTTCTCAGTATCGCTGTTGATTCGATTGTTTTCATCGCTCAATTTCAATCGCAATATCGAAATTTCCACATCGATAATAACGGTGGAGACGGATAACGAAGTTTCGCCGAAAACACTATCGAGCCTGGAAATGGGCTTTCCGGACGAGTTGTGAACGATACTTTTCATCACGACGCAATTATTAATAAATGTGGAAGTTTTAAAGGAGGATTATTTTTGTAAATTCTTCGCCATTGAACAAAGTAAACAAAGCTGGGATTCAAAATTTAATTTATTTTAAACCCAGCTGATTGTTGCTGTATGGAAAAGTTTGTTTACCTTGGACGGAAAGTAAGTTAATGTTTACAAACATTACTTTCCGTACAGGTCAGTAAAATCAGCTGACGGTGACAGTTTGGGAAATAACTACTTTCCAAGGTCTCAGCTGTACGGCAAGTTGTCACTTTCGTATACGGAGTGATGAAAAATTCTTATCTCATACGCTCTCCTCCGCCTCCTTGGATAAGTAGCATTTCTTGTGGAAAAAGGCAATGATGATATATCGTTCCATAGCTCTAAAAGGGGCGAAACTTCGTTATCCGTCTCCAGTCTCCACCGTTATTATCGATGTGGAAATTTCGATATTGCGATTGAAATTGAGCGATGAAAACAATCGAATCAACAACAATACTGAGAAAAGATATGTATCATAATAATAATCTAACCTAACAGTGTAACCGTAAACCTCCGTCACTTTAATTGACAGCGATGTTTATAACAACAAAATCAATGGTGTTTGGAAACATTTAAAATGCATATTCCCTCAATACAATAGCAAAAAAAACCTTTCTCATTTGTATTTGGCAGCATTTGTGTGACCCCATTTTAGATCTAACGAAGTCTGCTTCTTCTCGCAATTAGAATTTAGATATAGCTTAGCTACACAACAAACTTGGTTAGTTTATTTTGTGTTGTTCTCTGTTACAGGTTACATTAGCTAATTTTTTCTTTTTTCAATTACTTGTTTGAATATAGGGATACGGTATTTGTTTTATTGTCAAAAGGTTTATTTCATTATATTAGAACGAGAAACTAAATCAGGTGATAAAATCGTAATCGTATCCTGTAATTGTATCATCCATATAATAGCAATATTATCGCAATATCGAAATTTCCACATCAATAGTAGGCCTAACGGTGGAGACGGATAACGAAGTTTCGCCCTAAAAGGGCTCAATAGTGTTTTCCACGCTCGGCTTCGCCTCGCGCGTAAAACACTATCTCGCCCAGAAATTAAACCCTACTGATGTAGAGAGAACAATTCAGTTGGAGAACAATTCAGTTGGAGAACAATTCAGTTGGAGAACAATTCAATGGAGTACGAAGGATAGGTTTAATTCGGCCTAGGCTTGGAATTCAAGGAGTAGATATAAATAGCCTAAATTGAAACTGTATAGTTCTTAACAGCTTAGCAATCAGACAAAACCTATGGAAATAGATAAACAAGGGGGCAACCTTGTTCAATAGCCTACAGTACTATGTCAACTTAACTATCACTTACATTTAACACAGACGCCATCTTATAGGCTAATCATATAATATTGACACACTAAGTTTTACACCTCCACAAAATTGTTCACTTCTAAGATTAGTATAACAATTTAGTATTAAAAACTGAATACACTAAATACACTTCTCATCCACCATCCCCAAACTTGGGAAAATCTGAAAATCTGTTCTGTGTTCTGTGTTCTGTTGTTCTTGTTCTTGTTCGTTTCTCGTCTTCTTCTTCCATGTAATTCTTAACGCGCTCTCTCCCTCTCTTCTCTCTGCCTCTGCCTTTCTTTCATCGTCTCATTCGTTCTTCTCCCTCATCTTTTTCCTATTCATTCCACCAATTAATTCCACTTTCCACCGCCTTTTAAATCAGCTAAAAGAAAAATGAACCATTGATTTTCTCTTTTTCACGAAATAATAAAATATACTCAAAATAACAACATATCATTCTTCATACATCGTGTATATGACTGATATAAAATTATTATTTATGTATTGATGATACATTGTTAAGATAGTTAATTTTAAGATATATAATTATTTTCTATCTATTACAAATTTAAACCAATAATAATATGATTGATCATACGTGATGAAACTCTCTTTCGTACTTCCTTGGATTTCCTGTCAATCATGTAATATTTTTGGATAATTACAATCAACAAGGTTTATTTATTTATTTATTTTCCACGGCAAACACCATTTACAATATTATTTGATAAGCTAAATTAAATGGCTGAAAAAGCTCTATTTTAAACCTCTATTCTATTTCAAAATGGCGGCCATTTTTGTAAGAAAAATCTACATTTACGGAATACTCTGTAGTTCTTGTATTATTTGTCATAAATAACTCCTGATTCAATATTCTTATTTGAAATGATCTAAGCTTTGCAATGATATGTCACAAGACCACATTTATTATAAAATTAAAAATTTCAAAATTTAATAATTTTGAAAATGTTAAACAGAACTCAAAAATTCTAAATGTAAACATATTTCATATTGTAAATCACCTTAAAGCTCTCGTTGAACTGAGCAACTTTGTAATTTACACTATTATTGTATCTCTCGTGGTTTTGTAGTAATAAGGTAAAAATGACATTTTTCCGTATGATTTGCATATTAATTGTTCAGGGCTTTATAGTATGGAAGTCCTCCTTTGATTGTTGCCATAACATTAATTTAACATACAGTTTATATGGAAAAAATGCATTTTCACGTTATTACTACAAAACCACAAGAGATACGGTAATAATGTAAATTACAAAGTTGCTCAGTTCAACGAGAGCTTTAAGATGATATACAATATGACATATGTTGACATTTAGAATTTTTGAGTTTTGTTCAAGTTACAATTTTCAAAATAATTATTAAATTTTGGATATTTTAATTTTTTAATAAATGTGGTCTTGTGACAAATAATTGCAAAGCTTAGCTCATTTCAAAAAAGAATATTGAATCAGGAGTCACTTATGACAATACAAGAACTACAGAGTATTCCGTAAATGTTGATTTTTCCTACAAAAATGGCCGCCATTTTGAAACGGAAAAAGATTAATTCATTCTATTTTCACCAAAATGCTCCTTTCACTAATACGGTTAAAGTTATGTAAAAAAATATGCATGCTTACTAAAGGAAATTTTGAGATTCGAACCCGTGACCTCCAGTTTTGGAACACCCTGTATACTGGCATTGATGAAAATATTTTTATTGGAAAGCCCATATGCGATTTAGGGGTAAAAAACTTTATTTCATGATTTTAACTCAAACCGTTCTCCACCTATAAATAGTGCACGGGTGGTCTGAATCACCCTGTATATCTACACGTTTATTCGAAGCAAGAAATCTAGAATGTATATATATTTGCCTATATATATTCTAGATACTGTGATTCGAAGCAATCAATCACAAAATTAAAAAATCTGTGTTCAAACATAAACTTAACCTCTAACTTTCAATTAAACCAAACAACACGTGTTCCACCAATGTTACCCCCATTCAATGGTCTGACTCGACATATGAATAAGACAAATATTGACAAATAAGACAAATATTTCTTCAATGAATCCCATAACGAAATGGAGCAGGAAAAAGAAGAGGAGAACTTCGTCTCTCCTCGGAAAATAGCGAAAGCTAATTCCATGTCCGAAACTCATCAAAGGTATATATTAGACCCGTCTCAACTTTGTAAACAAAACCCATTAAATGCACTTTCTGATCACAACTATGCATCTAAGAGTAATACCGAATCTTCCCCAGAATCCCCTGCTCAACCTACCCAAAAACAAAATAAAATTCCACCCATTTTCCTTCACGAAGTGAATAATCACCAAGAAATTATTAAAGATATAAAGATTAATGTGATCAATGACTTTACTACATCAGTTAAAGGCAAATCTCTTAAAATCAATCTTACAGACATATTCGACTTTAGAAAGCTAACATCTTTTTATGAACAATCCGATGTTTTCACACTTTTCAAACCACTTTGGACAAGAAACTGGAAGTTGTTATCAGAAATGTACCGTGTTCTTTGACTGAAGATGAAATCAAAAATGAACTTTTAAGCTTCGACCTACCAGTTTGTAGAGTAACCAGATTACTTAACAAACAAATACATGTCATTCCTTTGTGTGTTGTTGAGCTCGAGAACAATGATGCAGGTCATTAAATTTTCAAAATCACTAAATTATGTCACTCCATTGTATCTGTTGAACCAAAACGGAAAATAAGGATATCCCCCAATGCACACGTTGCCAACGGTATGGTCACACCAAAAACTTTTGTCGTCTCGACTCCAGATGTGTTCGCTGCACAGGTAACCACCATTTTTCTGCGTGTCCTTTGCCTAAAGATGTTACACCTACTTGTGTTAACTGTGGAGAAAACCACACTGCCAATTTCAGGGGATGTTCACATTACCAGGGACTTCTGTCTAAAACTAAAAACCTAAAACAATCTAAGTCTAAGCGGGTCAATTCTGAGCCGTTTTTACCCCCAGCAGGAGGTATCTCTCCAACTGATGCTCAAACAAGACTGCCTGAAGCTACCCGACCCCACTCATACGAGGTTTCCTACGCTGCTGTTGTCAACGGGAAACATTCACCTCACAAGCTTCCCCCAAGAACCCACTGTTTCCTCAACACATGTAGCACGAGAAAACGGATCAGACCAACCCGTCACTGTTGAACAGCCCAGCTCATCCTCTTTTGAAACTCTAATAATGGACTTAGTTAAATCAATAATTCCAATGATTAAAACATTTTTTACTAATGTTTTAGGTTCCTTCTTAAAAAAATGACACTGCCTAATGTGGTTGAATTTCAAAGCTTAAAATCCTGAATTGGAATGCAAATGGTTTATACAAACAAAAATCTATATTTTCTGCATTTTTAGTTCGTCATAATATTGACATTGCTTGTGTAACGAAAACTCTTAAAACTTTATAAATAATCAACCATTTAAAGTAAGTGGATATGATATTTATAGAGAAGACCGGACCGCTCCTTTTGCATCTGGTGGCGTTGCTTTTTTTATTAAAAGATCAATAAAACACAATAGTCTATACTATTATCCCTGATGACCATCAAATTCCCTGAATGACGGGAGTTTTGTAACTATTGTTTCTGCTTATAAGTCACCTAACCGGAGACTTCACTTGCATGACTTAACGAACCTACTTACAGCTCAGACTCCCACATTGATCATCGGCGATATCAACTGCAAACACCAAAACTGGGGTTGTAGAGTTAATAATCCTAATGGTACGTGCCTACTAAACTTTATTACAGACGTTGGTGTAAATGTTTCGGCTCCGGAGGAACCCACATTTTACCCGTTCCAATTAAACTGTGAACCAGACATCTTAGATATTATCCTCTTATTAGTCTAGTAAATAGCTAAAAAAATGCTAAACCCGGAAATAATTGCAAACTTTGTGATTTTGATCTATTCTTATGTAAAATTACCCGAGAAAAACGATGGTGAAAAGTCTACTACTCTCCGAGGCTGCGTTCACCTGCTATGGCCGATTTTTCAAAATGGCGGCTGTTCTTTTGTAAGTTTTTGTTAAATATCTCTCAAACCAATAAACATAGCTAAAACATGTAAATTAGTAAAGTGTAGAGGTTAAAATTGTACACATTTTAGTATAGAATATGTATGGGTAATTGCACGCTACTCTCGATAATTAGTTCTTTAAATATATTTTTCATTTTTCAAATGGTAACAAATTTTTCCAATATAAAATGAGCTATTACGGTACTTGTAATGGTAAATCCAACATCGACGGCATGATAACATTTACGTAGGTCCTCAGAACTCGAAAATATGGTTTTTAAAAATTTATATAAATGTATGTATGTACTTATATATTTATATACATAAAATCTTTTTAAATCTAAGAACTTTTTCCCAAAATATCCGATTTTGATCAAATTTGGTAGAGAGGTGTAAATTAAGGTATATTTGTAGGATTTGGCAAACCAGGACGGTCGGATTGTGGGAACTGGGTTTTATGGGGTTTTTTATGGTTAAAAAAACAATTTTTCATTTTTTCACCTACATTTTATAAAAATTCACTATTATGGTTGGTACTATCCAAAAGAGCATAAAAAAACAAACAATTTAGTATCTTGAATCATTACCGTAGCTTTACCGGCTGCTGAGAAAATTAAAAATAAAGATTTTCACCAGAAACTCACCCTGTATACTGTATTTTATATACAGGGTGAGTTTCTTAAAGTGATCCAATAGCTAACTTTTTTATTCTATTTCTTAAGGGGGACCCCCTTTACTTTTTTATTTTGCTTTCAGGTATGTATTTCACTTTTCAATATTTCCCGCCATTTTTCCAATATGGCGGCCAACTTTAAAATTTCTTATGGATCCCCCTGTATTTTATGGTGTTTTTTGGAATTTACATGTAATTTTGAGACATTTTTATTCTTTGGCATTTTTTTCTAAACCTAACGGTTATTGAGCTACAGGTAATTAAAGTTCATTTTTAGTTCCATAAGAATAACTTGGGCGAATGTATGAAAATCTTTATTTTTAATTTTCTCAGCAGCCGGTAAAGCTACGGTAATGATTCAAGATACTAAATTGTTAGTTTTTTATGCTCTTTTGGATAGTATCAACCAAAATAGTGAATTTTTATAAAATTTAGGTGAAAAATTAAAAAACTGTTTTTTTTAACCATAAAAACCCCCATAAAACCCAGTTCCCACAATCCGACGGTCCTGGTTTGCCAAATCCTACAAATATACCTTAATTTACACCTCTCTACCAAATTTGATCAAAATCGGATATTTTGGAAAAAAGTTCTTAGATTTAAAAAGATTTTATGTATATAAATATATATACATATACATACATACATTTAAATAAATTTTTAAATCCCATATTTTCGAGTTCTGAGGACCTTAAAGTAAAAAGTTATCATGCCGTCGGGGTTGGATTTACCATTACAAGTACCGTAATAGCTCATTTTATATTGGAAAAATTCGTTACAAATTGAAAAATGAAAAATATCTTAAAAGAACTAATTAACGAGAGTACCCTGCAATTACCAATACATATTATATACCAAAATGTGCACATTTTTATCCTCTACACTTTACTAATCTACATGTTTTAGCTATGTTCATTGGTTTGAGAGATATTTAACAAAAACTTACAAAAGAACAGCCGCCATTTTGAAAAATCGGCCATAGCAGGTGAACGCAGCCTCGGAGAATGGTAGACATTTCACCATCGTTTTTCTTGGGTAATTTTACATAAGAATAGATCAAAATCACTAAGTTTGCAATTACTTCCGGGTTGATCAACATTTTTACTAGACTATCTATCAAAACTTTGCAGCTCCAATCCAACACAACATTGTACCTGAACTGGACTCTGACCATCTGCCTGTTATAATCAGTTTCATATTGGAACCTGACTTCAACCCACCACCCCCAAGATTGATAACGGGAAAGGTTGACTGGGAAACTTTTGGCATCAAACTGGACGAATTAATTCAGCTGCCCAAAAACTCGTATTCAGTTATTGGCATTGATACTGCTATTCAAAATTTCACTACCAGTATTCACAGAGCTACTAAACTTGCAACATTTAAACAATTCACTCCAAAAACTAACAATTTCCTCACTCCACCTGTTCGGATTGTAAACCTAATCAAAGCTAAACATCAAGCTCGACGCCAGTGGATCAGATATAGGGAACCCCAAATGCGTAGGAGGCTTAACCAACTAATACGCCAAGTAAAGTTCGAAATCGACAAATTCAAACTAATGTCTTATAAAACTTATGTGAGTGACCTAAGCCCGAATGACTCGAGTCTATGGCAAGCAAATAAACGCATTTTGCGCACCCCTACGGTAATTCCTCCCCTGAGACATAACAACATTACCTACGAAAGTGACCTCGAGAAGTGTAACGCTCTTGATGACTTCTTCCAAGAAGCATTCTCTCCAAACAATGTTACCGATGACGACACCACTGCTCTTGCATGTAAGTGAAGCTATGAAAACCACAACATTGACTGTTGAACTTCCGATACATCATGTTTCTCCATCTGAAATCAAGGACATAATCAAGAGGCTTCCTTTGCGAAAATACCCTGGACCTGACCTAATCCCAAATGTTGTTCTAAAAAATCTAACCAAGAAAGCAATATCAGTTTTAACATCTATTTTTAATTCCTCATTCATCAAGGCTATTTTCCTGATTCTTGGAAAAAGGCAGAAATTATAGTATTTATCAAACCAAAGTTTTCCGTCTCCAGCTATCGACCAATAAGTCTGTTGTCCTGCATATCAAAATTATTAGAAAAAGTTATCCAGAGAAGACTAAATACATTTCTAGAAGACTCAAACTCAATTCCTCCCCATCAGTTTGTATTTCGGCCTAAACATTCAACTACTCATCAAATTCAACGCATTTTCATCGAAACAAATGTAAAAGGTTTTGAAAGAAAGGAACACACAACTGCTATATTCCTTGACGTTTCCCAGGCATTCGACAAAGTATGGCATGAAGGCCTTCTTTATAAAATGAATTGTCTGGGATTTCCACTTTATTTAAAACGAATAATTAAATCATTTTTACTTAACCGTCAGTTCTGTGTCAAAATTAATTAATCGTCATCTTCATATCGCCCAATTTCAGCAGGAGTGCCCCAAGGCTCAATATTGGGGCCTTTATTATTCAACATATTCAAGAACGACACCCCAATTCCACAGAATGCGACTCTGGCCCTCTACGCTGATGATACGAGTATCATCACTCAAAACAGCGACATATTCTTTAAGAATACAACCATCTTCAAAATTCTGTCGATGACGTGATTTAATGGTTCAATAAATGGAACTTTTGTTTGAACTGAACCCTAAAAAGTCATAGGCAAAATTTTTCACCCTAAGAAGACCATTGCTGCCTCCTGAAATCACCATAAATGGTTCTCCCATAAATTGGAATCCACCTGATCAAGCAGTAAAATATTTAGGAGTGTTATTGGACAAAAAAATTAAACTTCAACCTTCATGTAAATTCTAAAATAAATCAAGCTATTCTATTCTTTTTCCTCTCATAAATAGAAGATCTACACTCAAGATACCATGTACAATATTGATTTATAAAACTATTCTCCGGCCACTAGTTTTGTATGAATGCCAAGTTTGGGGCCTTTCAATTTCATCTGCAAAACTTAAAAAAATACAGATCTTTCAAAACAAAGTATTGCGAATTGCAGTTAATGGTTTGTTCGAAATTCACAGATTCATCGAGAACTTGGAGTAAAACCAATAGCTAATTGTATCAATAAGTCTACGTTGAAATTCTCCCATCGTCTAAATGACGTTCCAGGAGCACAACATTTTGAAATCGGACTGAAGACTACGTCCAAGACTTTTTCAAGATTTACTATTAAACTGTTCCTACTTTCCACATTATTCATATTTTAATCATCTAGGACTGATATAAAATCCTCGATTATTCCTTTGAAATCATTCCTTTTTTCAGTGTCTTTTAGTTACAGGGTGCCTCTAATTCAGAGCGAACCCACCATGTTAGTTTACTGTTCAAATTGTGTCTTTTAACTACTGTTCTGTGTATAACACTATGTATGTTGAGCCAGCAATAAATGTTGCAATAAAAATACGCTTATTTACAGCTGTACATTAACAGCAAGGTCTGTAAAGGAAGGAGCATAACTTCTTCCCAGGTCAGCTGAATAGCTTTTTTTGTGTTCCGGATATGATGCGTTTAAACTAAACGCATAAAACGGAAGTCAAGTTACGTTATAATATTTACCATTACACAGCTGATTGAAAAAGCGAATAAAGCAGTCTTGCCATGGGTACGATATTTATCGTAACAACACCATATTACTCTATTTTAAATTTAGATTATTAGTTGATAACAAACCGTTATTTAATGTCCAAATTACAAATTATTAATCAAGGTAAATATAAACCATAAATTCTTCCCTAGTTTGCTTTGAAATTCCTTATTTTAGTAATAGTTGAGACAGAAAATCTCCAACGCAAACGAGAACGATAGTTGTTTCCTGCAAGTGTTGCCAACAGAAATTCAAAAGTTAATTCAAAACTGCAGTGTTGGCAACACTTGCAGGTAGCAAAGAGTAAAATGTTGGATTTTTAACACTTTTTAAACCGACAAAACCTCTGTGGCGACATCCACGGATGTCGCACAAAGTGACACCATTGCTCTTATGGGATGTAGCTCACCTGGCCTGGCCTACAGTCACCTTGCATTAACAGATGTTTTAAATGCTTAATTCAAT
This sequence comes from Neoaliturus tenellus, assembly GCA_030545055.2. NCBI lineage: Eukaryota > Metazoa > Arthropoda > Insecta > Hemiptera > Cicadellidae > Neoaliturus > Neoaliturus tenellus. The sequence goes on along the minus strand of CM061534.1, from coordinate 113,864,851 downwards.
CTGATTCAATCTCAATGTAATTCTAATAAGAACATTTCAAAATTTAATTATGAGCACCTTTATTTTGAGTCCGATTTTCAACACTTTTTGGCGGAAACCATGGCGGAAACAACTAAAAACTTGAAAATTGTATGAGGAGTTTTCTCTAAACAAAAAAGTCTTAGAGTATTTAAAAAAATGGATAGAGAATGATAAAAACATGTTAATTTCTGCCCCCTCCCCCCTGTTTATTTGCAACATTTTATCCACAATTAATTGCCACTGTTTCATTGGTAACTATAGCACACTTTACTCTCGTTTCCTTAGTTACCAGTTTTAGCTATTCTGATTGGTTACAAGCTTAAAAAATTACAGATTATACTTTTAATTTGTTTGTTTTATTTTATTTTTTGGTGCTTCGATCTACATGGAGCCAACGATGCCAGTGGCATCTTTTGCGTTTTTAATTAAAACAGGTTATTTGATTTGAAAACACTTTTATTTGGTTTCTACTCAAATCTGTTATTGATGTGATTGTAGGCCTGCTCACAAAGGTCATCAACCTCTGTGTGAAGCATGGTTGTTTCCATGAACAGCTAAAGACCGCTCCGGCCCTCCCGGTTTGCAAGAAGGGGGGCCCTCTCTACTGTCAAATTACAGACCCATAGCCATTCTGCCTGCATTCTCCAAGGTCATTGAGTCTATAATGAAGCACCAACTGATAGACTATTTTGAGTCAGATAACCTACTGGCTGATGCCTAACATGGCTTTCGGAGGGGTCGCTCCTCCACCACTACAGCCATTGCAAGCCTCGTCAATAAAATTAAAGATGCTTTTGAATCGGGGAATTCAGTTCTGCTCAACATGCGTGACTTGAGCAAAGCGTTTGATGTCGTCTCTCACGCCATCATCGTCTCTAAACTCAAAAAGAACGGAGTTGGTGGTGCTGTCCTTCAGAGCATCGCCTCCTTCCTCAGTGTCAGAAAACAGGTTGTCCCCCTTGGTGGTTCTTTCTCCAGTGTGTGAAAAAGTGTGCAGCACGGTGTTCCACAGGGCTCCGTCCTTGGTCCTATTTTGTTTACTATAGTCATCAATGACCTTGTGCTAAACAATTGTACATTGGTTTTTGCAGACGATTCCACATTGAACTTCAGAGGAAAGGATCTGGACCTGCTGAAGAACGAAGGGTAAGACCTTCTGGCAAGAGCATTAAACTGGTTCAGTCTAAAACAGCTCAAGGTAAACGAAGACAAAACTCAGGCTGTACTGTGCACCCTAAAGCCCGACCATCCAGGCAGTGACCCTGTAAAGCTGCTGGGATTCTGGATTGACCAACGCCTAACCTGGAAGCACCACATTAAACAGGTATGCGTCAAATTAGCTAGGGTAGTGTTTCTTCTAAGGAAGCTTGCTCTGGTCATATCTAAGTAGTACCTTGTCACGATGTACCAAGCCCTCTTTCACAGCCATGTTAGCTACGGTATAACACTCTGGGGCCACTCTCCTGCAGCGCATGACATCCTGCTACTTCAAAAGAAGGCCTTGCGAGTTATCGGGCTATCGTGACCGTTGTAAGCCTCTGTTCAAAGATCTTGGAGTACTGACTGTTTACAGTCAGTATATCCTGAACAGCTCAGATCAGCTGAAGAAGAGATCAGCCCTGCTCCCTAGGCGAGAGGATCATCATTCTTACGGAACACGCCATGGACACTTCTTGATTTGCCCCACTGTCCCCTCACTTGGACCCAAAAGGGTTATCGTTACCATACGAGCAACAGCAAGCTACCAACAAGCTACCAGTGAAAGTGCGCGAGTCGCGAGTTATATTCATGGAAAATTTTAAAGATCCCCTGAGGGACTATTTGGTGGGTAGCGTTATATTAGTGTACGTGAGTGTGTGTGAGCCTACGGCTCGATGAGGGCTCCGCCCCCATGCCCCCTTAAATGTTGCCCTAAATTTGTAGAATAATTAAAAGTCAAGTATGTAATAGGTTAGTTACACGGAAGAGCTAAACATTAAAGACAGCAACAAAACTGTTTAATAGCCTACACAAAATTTACAATCAATAGCAAAAAAAGCTTTGAAAATCTCCTATGAATCCGTTTTAATACCCCTTCGTAAAAATTGAAATTGAAATTTTAAAATTACGCCCCTTTTTAAGGGTGAAGGGGATGAGATGCTACAATATCTCACAGGGCCGAGCTTGTAGAGCATCTAAAAATAATATAATCCTGACAAAACATATATCCATATGGCAGTACTTTTACCGGATCAAACAAAATCACAAAAATCTATAAATAATTAAAAAATGTTAATAATTTCGTATTTTCACCGTTTTTTTAACAACTACTATACTGAAACTGGCCAATGGCTGCTCCTGAAGTAGGTCCTTGATATGGTCATAATATACTCCACATTTGTGGCTTCTATATTGTGCACATTGTGCCATAACAGTAAACGACAAATGTTGAAATAGAGCAATTGCTGTGAAAGAATTTCGATATCTTGAAAGTATGCTCCTTTTTAAGGGTGATGGGGGTGATATACTGCCAAATTACAAAGAACCGAACTTGTAGTGCGTCTAAAATAGAACAAATTACTGGCAAAATATTAATCAACATAGCAGTATATTTTTCAGTATAAAGTAGTTTACAAACATTTTACATGAAAAATGTCAATCATTTCGTGTTTTTTTCAATTGTTTTGGTCTTAACCTCGATTGAAACTGACCAATGGCTGCTAAAATAGTAGAACTTATAATAGTAGTTGGGTCTATAATATTGACTATGTTTGAGCCATATGTGCGAAATAATAGTAAATAAAAAATATTAAAATAGCGAATTGTTTGTGGAAGAATGTATAAAGTTTGAAATTACACACCTTTTAAGGGTGAAGGAGGTGAGATACGCCAAAATGTCATAGAACCTAACTTGTAGAGGGTCTATAATAGAATATAGTAATGGCAATACATATATCAATATAGCTGTATATTTACCAACTTTAAGTGAATTACGAACACTTTACATGAAAAAATGTTAAGAATTTTGTGTTTTTACAAATATTTTAGGCTAAAATTCGATTGAAATTGGAAAAAACTTCTTCTATATAGATAGAACCTGTTGAGGTCATAATATACCTAAATAGAAATCCATGCATACATATTACATAATAGTGAATAAAAATATAAAAATATCAACATTTTTGAGAAAAAAATTTAGAAATTCTGAAAGTACACTCCTTTTTAAGGGTGAAGGGGGTGAGATACGGCAAAATTGCATACGATCGAACTTGTAGAGCGCCTGAAATAAAATATAATACTGGCAAAACAATATATCAATTTTGCAGTACATTTGCCAGATTATATCAATTTACAAACAGTATACATGAAATTTTTTTAGAATTTCGTGTTTTTATGATTATTTAGGACTAAACTTAGATTTAAATCGGCCAATGAATACTACTATTATAGTTAGACCTATATTAGGGGATTATATGTGTAAAATTTCACTCATCGATGTGCCATAATAGTAAATGAAAAATATTAAAATAGTGCAAAATTTTTTAAGAGTTTTGAAATTTTGGAAATACGCCGCTTTTTAAAGGTGAAGGGGATGAGATATAGTAAAATGCCACAGGACCAAACTTGTAGAGCATCTAAAATAGAATACAATACTGGAAAAACATTTATCGATAAAGCAGTATATTTACCAGGTAAAAGTAAATTAATTACAAACAGTATACATGAAAAATTGTTAAGGATTTCAAGTTTAACGATTTTTCGACTAAACTTAGGTTGAAATTGGCTAATGAATGCTACTATAGTTAGACCTATATTAGGGCATAATATGTACAAAATTTCACGCATCGATGTGCCATAATAGTAAATAAAAAATATTTATAAAAAAAAAAAAATAAATAGTACACAAAAATAGCGAATTGTTTGTGGAAGACTGTATAAAAATTGAAATTACGCACCTTTTTAAGGGTGAAGGGGGTGAGATACGCCAAAATGTCACAGAACCAAACTTGTAGAGCGTTTATAATAGAACACTAGCAGTTAACTGGCGCGCGTTGCTGCGCTAAAATTAAGTTGTTTACATAAATAAAGCAATTTTAATATAACAAAAAAGTTAAGATAAGTTTTAAGTTTTTTAAATATAACAAAAAAAAAAACAATGGAATAGAAAGTAAGTATATTAATATTATTGTAAGGCCAAAGGATTAACAGGTAGTATGAAAATTTAAACCCAGAATATTCAAAGTTTGCCTTGTATCTTATTGATCGTAATTGTAATTACAAATGCAAGAGCACCTATGAGCAAAGAGGCACGTCCAAGTAAAATTTCAACCCCGGTGGACCTTTAAAATTTCAATTTAAAGTCCAGTGGGGCGGAGCCCTAAAGATCTTTAAAAAACTATATTTGCAAAACTGTTTCCTAGTGAGTACCTATGAGCAAAGAGAATCGTCCATGTAACATTTAAACCCCGGAGGTCCTAAAGTAATTTCGAAGTCCAGTGGGGCGGAGCCCTAAAGAGCTTCAAAAAATATATTTGCAAAACCGTTTCTTGGTGAGTACCTATAAGCAAAGAGGCACGTCCATGTTAAATTTCAACCCTGGTGGCCCTAAAGTAATTTTAAAGTAAAGTGGTTCGGAGCCCTAAAGATCTTTAAAAAAACTATATTTGCAAAACTGTTTCCTAGTGAGTACCTATGAGCAAATAGAATCGTCTATGTAAATTTTCAACCCCGTAGGTACTAAAGTTATTTTGAAGGCCAGTGGGGCGGAGCCCTGAATTGCTTAAAAACTATGTTTTCAAAACCGTTTCTTAGTGAACACCTATGAGTAATGAGAATGGTCTGTCAAATTTCAACCCCGGTGGCCCTAAAGTAATTTTGAAGTTCAGTGGGGCAGAGCCCTAAAAAGCTACAAAAACTATATTTGCAAAATGGTTTCTTAGTGAGTAGCTATGGGTGAAAAGAATCGTCCATAAAATTTCAACCCCGGTGGCCCTAAAGTAATTTCGAAGCCCAGTGAGGCGGAGCCCTAAAGAGCTTAAAAAACTATATTAATTTGCAAAACCGTTTCTTGGTGAGTCCCTATGAGCAAAGAGGCACGTCCATGTTAAATTTCAACCCTGTTGGCCCTAAAGTAATTTTGAAGTTCAGTGGGGCAGAGCCCTAAAGGGCTTCAAAAACTATATTTGCGAAATCGTTTCTTAGTGAGTGAAAAGAATCGTCCATCCAATTTCAACCCCGGTGGCCCTAAAGTAATTTTGAAGTCCAGTGGGGTGGAGCCCTAAAAAGCTTAAAAAACTATATTTGCAAAACCGTTTTTAGTTAGTACATATGAGTAAAGAGAATCGTCCATCAAATTTCAACCCCGGTGGCACTAAAGTAATTTTGAAGTCCAGTGGGGTGGAGCCCTAAAGAGCTTAAACAACTATATTTTCAAACCCGTTTCCTAGTGAGTATCTATGAGCAAAGAGAATCGTCCATGTCAAATTTCAGCTCCGGAGGTCCTAAAGTAATTTTGATGTCCAGTGGGGCAGAGCCCTAAAGTGCTTCAAAAACTATATTTGCAAAATGGTTTCTTAGTGAGTAGCTATGGGTGAAAAGAATCGTCCATCCAATTTCAACCCCGGTGGCCCTAAAGTCATTTTGAAGTCCAGTGGGGTGGAGCCCTAAAGAGCTTCAAAAACTATATTTGCAAAACCGTTTCTTAATGAGTACCTATGAGCAAAGAGGCACGTCCATGTTAAATTTCAACCCTGGTGGCCCTATTTGAAGTTTAGTGGGGCAGAGCCCTAAAAAGCTACAAAAACTATATTTGCAAAATCGTTTCTTAGTGAGTAGCTATGTGTGAAAAGAATCGTCCATCCAATTTCAACCCCGGTGGCCCTAAAGTGCTTAAAAAACTATATTTGCAAAACCGGTTCTTAGTGAGCACCTATGAATAAAGAGAATCGTCCATGTCAAATTTCACCACCTGTAGGCTTTTAGTGTTATTGTGAGCTTCCGTAGGGCGGAGCCCTAAAGACAACACAAACATCAACATTATACCTCACGCCTGGTTACTTCTATGACTATAAGCATCTGCTCGAATGAAACTTTCAAATTTTTTAATTACAGCAGTTAATTTTGTGAACACTAAATTTCTAAAACCTGACACCATTGTTTGCCCTCTGGCTCAAAGCCCTTTGGACAGATTTGCACTAAACTTTACACAAACCATCCTTGAATAATACTTAATAATGCCTGAAAGTTTCATTGCAATCGGCTGAGCGGTTTCGGAGTCTATAGGCAACAAACATATATATAAATATATATACATACTTCCTCTTTTGTAGATATAGATATTAATGGCAAAACATATATCAATATAGCAGTATATTTACCAAGTTAAAGTGAATTACAAACACTTTACATAAAAAAATGTTAACAATTTGTGTTTTTCCATTTTTTTGGACCCAACTTCGATTGAAATCGGCAAAAAGCTATTACTATTGAAAGAACCTGTTGAAGTCATAATATAAATAGAAATTCATGCATAAATATTACATAATAGTAAATAAAAATATCAAAATAGCGCAAATTTTAGAAATTTTGAAAGTACACCCCTTTTTAAGGGTGAAGGGGGCGAGATACGGCAAATTTGCAAAGGACCAAACTTGTAGGGCGTCTAAAATAAAATATAATACTGGCAAAACAACATATCAATTTTGCAGTACATTTGCTAGAATAAAGTAATTTACAAACAATTTGTACAAAAAAATTGTTAAGAATTTAGTGTTTTATTTCAATTTATTTTTTTAGACTTAATTTTGATTTTGATTAAAATTGACCAATGGCTGCCACTATGGCAATATCTAGCCGAGGCTATAATATATACAACCTTTCAAGCATCTGTGTGCCATATTAGTAAATAAAAAATTTTAAAATAGCGAAGTTTTTGTAAAGGAATTCAGAAATTTTGAAATTACGCCCCTTTTTAAGGGTGAAGGGGATGAGATACAGTAAAATGTCATATGATATAACTTGTAGAGCGTTTAATTCCCAACTAACGATTTTCCCTCAGATTTGAGTGAGGTAGGACCTCTCGTTCAAATGTTATAGCTAAAATAGAAAACCCTTACATATTCAGGTTACCGATGTCCTCCCTTTGAATTTTTTTGAGGGGGTTACAATTTGAAAATTCAATGTTTTGGGGATTTTCCTTCGTAAAATTTCAAGAGTTTCTAGCTCATCAATATAAAAATTAAATTATTAAATTAGAGTTTTTAATAATTAAAACTCAAAATTTAGAGATAAATTTTTTAAACAAGTATTACCTTAACATCAATCAAAATTCTTTGAAATTCTTAGGAGTTATAATTGATTCGAAACTAGATTGGAAAGATCATACTCTGTATATCACTGGAAAAATTAGTAAAGGCCTCTACGTTCTTAGAAGGTTAAAGGGAAATGTAAATTTAGAAGTTCTACTAAATGCATATTATGCGTATATACACTCCTATTTAAACTATGGCACTATTATTTGGGCAAATAGTACAAACTTTCACTTAGTATTTAAAATATAAAAAAAAATAAGAATAATTACAGGTGTTAAACCTAAAACACACTGTAAACCATTGTTCAAAAAATTAAATATATTAACTTTGGCATCATTAAATATACTTCAAAATTTATTATACATAAAAAAGAATTATTCAAAATTTGTATTAAATTCGGATATTCATCTACATAATACAAGAAACCAAAACAAATTGAATATATCATTATTTAAGTATTCAAGAAGTAAGAAAAGTTATAATGACATGGGCGTCAAAATTTTTAATACTTTACCAAATGATTGGAAAAATTTAAGTGAAAAACAATTTAAGAAGAAAATCAAAGAAAATTTACTTGAAGAATGTCCATACAAAATTGAAGAGTGTTTCAAAACCAATTACTGGGAAAATAAAAGAAAATAACTTATTGGACTCACAACTTAAAAAAAATTATATATAACATAATAATGTATTACTTGATAATACCAATAAAGATATTATTATTATTATTATCCGGAAGTCAAAAATACTTAGTATACATGATCAGTGAGTGAGTCAGTTTCACATCGGGTTGTATAGTTATTAGACACATAGGGCTGTATAGTTTATTAGACTCGCCTACGGCTCGATGGGGACTCCGCCCCCATGCCCCCTTAGGGGGTTGCCCCGAATTTGTTAATTGATCTAAGTCTTAAGTACTGAACAGGCTAGTTGGGGCCTCCACCCCAACGCTATTCTTGTCTTCGCTGACTTAGTTTAATAGTTTAGAGAGTCTAAAGCATTTAAGATATCCTCTTGATATTTAAAGTTTAAATTGATACTTTTTTATTTTTTATATAAAATGCTCAGGGTATGTGTGAGTAGCTAAATTTCAGGCATCTATGTGCCATTAAACGGCATTTTTATGGACGTAGTTAGTGTTATAGGCTATTAAGTTTTCAATACTATGGCAAATTATGAGTGAAATCGCGATTTATAAAAGTGTATTATTTGCCATTTTAAAGCTAGGGACATTTCTAGGGACAAATTTTCTTTGATCTAGGGACTTTTCGCTCAGGATTGGTGGCTACACTGAAACAGAAACAAAAACAAAACAACAACTGAAACTGACAGTTTACGTGGAAATACACTAAATACAGAAACAGAGCAACAGCAACGGACGTCAGTGTCAGTCACAGCGTTGCCAATTCGAGGGTAATTACCCTTTTTGAGGGTATTTTGAACCTTCGAGGGTATTTTCGAGGGTAATCGTTTTTGCTAATAAAAGGATAATTTTACTGAAATTGTCAAGTTTGACTCAAATATGTGAATTTTCGGGAATAGGTTAAAACCCGAAGTAGATTTAATACAGGAGTGATTAATATTACTTGAAAGCTAATACCAATTAAACAGCTTATACACTTATATTAATCTCCCCTGTGTGCTAACAACTTAGATGGTGGGTAAATTTAGTGATTTTCTGGTATTTTGGCACTTTTGAGGGTATTTGAGGGTAATTTTGGCAAGGACCGAGGGTAATTTGATGAAAAGTGATTGGCAACGCTGGTCAGTCAGTAGTAGAACCAGAACGAAGAACGAACTAACGAAACGAACTACTTCAAAAATTAACCATAACTAAAGGATAGGAACCAAATTACCGCCATATTCATTAAATTACAGACTATTTTAACATTCTTCACAGAGTTGTTAACACTTTAGTATCACCAATCAATCCAACATTGTAAGTAGTCTCAATCATTGTAATAGGCGTGGTTATGGTTATATTATTGTTTGTTGTAATGGTTCAGAGATAACTTAGGTTTTAACCTAATGTGCAAAAATAATGGGATTTGTCTATTTCCATTAGTAGGCCTATCTCACATCTTTTCTTTTTAAAATTGCCAAATCAAATAATTGGAGTAATACTGGTACCTACCTAATAAATCTATATTTGAATGAATGAATGAAAATGTGTTTTATTCATACATGTTTATAAATTACAATACAAATCAATAAAATAAAATCAAAGACTTGGTAATATAACTCAGATATATATAACTCCTTATACCAAAATGTAATTTAGATCTTTATGTACATTCAACATGCACTTTTCAGCAATGGTCAGCTAGACCGTCTGCTGGGTACTGGTACCTACCTAATAAATCTATATTTCAGATGGTTCTAAAACAGATTCTTGTTAGCCTATATCACCCAAAGGAATTTTTTCAACATCCAACAGTGTTTAAATGTTGGAAGGCCTACTTTTTCGTAAAACTAGGCCTAGGCTTTTTATCTGAAATTACTATTATTTTTATTTTCAAAGAAGCCAATTCAGAGAGGCATTTTACTAGCTTAACAGCTAGTGTCTTGGACTAGGTTCTGACTTAATCTCCAGGATGTCCATTAAAGGCTTCTTCACTTGCATATGCGTACAACTGGGGGAACTATAGAATAAAAATTATCGACCAATACAAACAATAGTGTCCCATAGTCTATATGGATAGTGTAGTGATCTCATAATTCTATCGATTCACCCGATATTTTATCGAATTACCAAATTGATTTTAAAAAAATATGGTAGCCAAACTTTAAACCCTCCAAGCTTTAAACGTTGATTTTTCAGCCCAGCTTTACAACCTTAGAGCGTTTGCATAGGTTTCTCAAAGGTTAGAAAACGTGACGGAACTTTATAGTTTAGTAACTGTTTCCCGTCTCGGCTTCTCCCGTGATTGTGTCAATCCATATCAAGTGGTCCAGTGGTGGTTGCTTCAACATTTTATTCATGTTTTATATTTATAGAATTGAAAGTACAATACATTGAAAGTAAAATAATGCAATCAGTTTATTATTATTGGCATCCAAATTTCTTTTTTTTTTCTTTTTTTTTTTGGAAGAAACACCGATTTTTAGCTATTTTATACAATCAACATTTAAGTGTGAGCACGAAGATGCGTGGTATTTGGATTGTAGCAGAAAATCGTTCACCGTAAAACTGTCAATTTGTATTTCATGTAACTCTATGTTCTCATTAATGTATAAATGGTGTACCCATTTGGACTAAAATGAATAAATAAACAAGGACTACCGCAAGGATCTCTGATTGGACTAGCTCTGTTCATCCGGATTTACCAGTTATATGCCTTAGAGTGTCTCAGGGATTAATGTGAGCCTTTGATTTATGATGAAGACACCACACTGCAATGGGTGGAAAGACATTAAAATAACGAAACCAAGGAATTACACAAGTAGTCTACCAATAACGTTTTGGGTCCGACTTGGATCTTGATATCAATTTTCAAGGTTTTTGCGGCCCAGGATTTTTAAAATATACCCGCCATGCTGATTTAATAAAATTATACCATCATCTATCATGTCTTGCTAATTGAATAAGTTAATGGGACCCGGAGCAAAACTTGCAATTGGCAGGAAAATGGCATCATTGTTTTTGTCAGTGATTGGAGATAGCAGCACAACAGCTCCTTGTGGCATTTACACAAGGAGGTTTCATGTAGCAAAATCGCTACAGTACGGTATAAATTTAGAGTTCTTGAAAATAATGTTCTAAATTATAGAGGGAAATTAATTGAGAGTTGATGAAATTGAACCCTATCGAGTGCGGAGCCTATTCATGTTGTGAACCGTCTATGTAGACTTTAGTCTTGAATTCGGTACCAAATATTAGGTTAAGAGTTTTACCATTATTTATCTTCACTCTAAGGGACTTTTTGGTTACCATACCGTACCCTGTATGTTAATCTAAAACTGTTTTTAACCAAACATATGTTCAGTAATTGAATTTCTTTCAAGTTAGTAGATATCATAATACCCTAATAATTTTATGTTTTTTCCAGTTTACCTGATGACTGTCGGGATGATTCGAGATACTCAGACACCTCATAAAGCTGCTTGGTTCTACTGCACTTCTTCAGCAGCTTATCTTCCTGCTTTCATTTTGGGACTGTTTCTCAGCAAAGCGTACTTGTTTGCTGGACAAAATTCGTACATACCAGTGTATGCATTTCTAGTTTTTGCAGAGCTATTAAAATTTGCTTACATCCAATTGGTTTATCAAAAAGACTCAACGTATAGTCCAAAGCAAGGTTTTAAGCTTTTTAATATTTTGTTTTATTTCATAAAACAAATCAAATTAATGGAACTTCTCCGCAACATCCTTGTGTTAGCAGGATTTACAAGTATTGTATTTGTAATTGCTGTGTGTTTTGGTGCCGAAGTGCTCTCTAGGCACGAAGAGACCTTGATGTTCAGTTGTTTGATAACGGTTTTAACAATTTTCCCTGTGTGTCTCCATCAGGGCCTACCGAGTGTAATGCAGTTCTTGAATGGAACATTTGGAAGTGATGCATTCACACAGGTTTTGCTGAGGAATTTCCAGTTTACTATTTTTGGAGCTTGGCTAGGAGCATTTGTTATTCCACTAGACTGGGATCGCGAGTGGCAAGTCTGGCCAATTCCATGTTCTTTTGGGGCATTGCTTGGATTTGGGTTTTCTCAAATATTTTCACTTGGAGAAATGTGGATGAAAACTAGTGGGAAGTTTGGAAAAATTAGCAGCAAGTACAGATAAATCTTTTTGAGTTCACACTTGGGGGTAAAGAAGATTTTAAAGTTATTTTTTTTCTGTGTACAATTCTAGTCAAATTTTAATTAGTCTTAATGGTAAATTAAAACTATATTTTTATGTTATACTACTGAAAACAGATGATATTTAAGTGAAGTTTTAATTTTCAATTCAACCTGTAGTAAAAAGCCTTTTATCAATTGTTATTCTCTTTGCGGATATTACATTATATTGGTATATAGTGATTTAATCAGCCCAGAAAACCTTAACTTACTGTGAAAAGTTGAGCTATTTCAAATGAATACAAAGTATTTCTGTCAGTAAATTTTAACATTAACAATATACACAGATAGATGATAATTTCAAAAATAATTCTTTACGAAGTTTAAATGTTTGGTAAATCCTCAGTTCTCTCTGCAAAGTTAGATGACCTTTCTCAATAAACATTGTGTACAATGTTTATTATTGGTTTAGTCTCTGAATCACAACTTTTTCGCTAACTTTTTACTAATGTTTTCTCATATTTTTTATATAACTTTCTTAACGTAAAACAACCATTATTACTATAAGACTAGAATTAACACTTCACCCTAAACAAACTGATATGGTATTCATGATGAATTAGCCTCTTGATCACTAAATATTAGCAGAAAAAGGTTTAAGTTACTTTAGCCTCTATCGATTGTTATCTGGTTTTCTAGTGACCAAGATCCTAACCTCAAAAGTTCACTTCAAGCTAAGAACAGTAATAATCATTAATTCACTTTATGCATACTCAAAGAAGCTTGGTCATGATTTTCATATACTAAACTTACAAACTGCAATACAAAATTGGCCAATATTTAACACGCAGTATTAACACTTCACAAGGTTGACGTGTCATCCCTGAATTATAAGTCATCACTGTCGGAACCTCGTGTCCGGTAAAATGTTATCCCTTCCTCCCACTAACTTGGATTTATAAAACATATATGCAGTTAGGGAAAGATCCTTGTGCATTTTGCCAAGCCTCAGCTTGAAGTTGCCTTTGTTTCTCTTGCTGCCTCCATATTATTATTGTGGTGTAATATTTTGATTTGAAGAAAAGTTTGTTATCCAGCAAATGTTGAGGATTATTCTTGGAGGAATGGTACATCTCAAATTCTTAGACAGTTATTGTAAAATTACCTTATTTGCCAAGGCGAGGGAATTTTAAATTGCATTATGATTGAAACCTACCTTTATAACTGTGGTTGTTGTCTGTTAAATGATTTGCTTATTCAGACTTTTATTATTTTTAAATATTCTTTAAATGACCTATATATCATTGGACTTTATTGATTTGACACAGCAATGTATTATTTGATCTACGTTCATCTTCATAGTTGCATTGATTGAGGGGGTTGAAATTAATCAGTGGACAAAACTATTTTATGATGTCAATTTCTGATTGTATGGATGGTGAAAAGATTTGTGGATTGTTTGGTCAGTTGTGGTACGCTTATCATGATATATTTTAGAATCGAATCTGCCATTGTTTTAAATTATTTTCAGGTCTAAAAGGAAATCAAGTTTTCCGTCTCCTCCAAAAATAATAGACACAGAGGTGGTGAGAGAAACAAAGGCACTGGTTAACCCAAGTAAGTCAGGGGAAGGGATAACACGTCACCGGACAGGAGGTATTTACAGTGAAGGGGGCGCTGCTGGTAGCACGTGAAGTATTTTATACTGGCCAGTTTTGTGTTGCAGTTTGTGTTTTGAAATGTTATTAAATGATCGTATTGTGTATAAAAATCGTGACAAAGCTTCTTTCAACATAGATTTAGTGGATTATTAATTACTAATGTTTTTAGCTCGAGAAGTTGATATAGAAACTGTAATCACTTTAGTTATATAGAAGGTTACTTGTTTAAAGTCGGTTAATTATACTTTAGTATGGAGTTGACCAAATCAACTTGCAACTAAACTTAAACTTATTTCATATGCTCATGGTAAGGACCTTGCTCGGGTTCAGGAAAAAGTTTCAACTGTAGAGTCTCTCTTACTTTACCTCAATGGGCCCTAATTTAGATGACCCAAAAAGTCGGTTATATCCGGGCAACTACTTATCTAAATAATTATCTGCTATCTGATACTCTAAGATTAAGTATAAACATGTATCACACACTGCTCTAAAAACAACTTTGCAAATAGCTTAGTTATGGGATAAAAATAATATGAATTTAAAAATCAAAACAAAACAAATAAATATTGAGAAGATCTGGCTCGAACTTTCGAGGTATGATCGACATGCATACAGGGGTTTTGCATTGTATATCCAATTACTGAGCTGTATTGTAATCAAAATGCTTTTAATGTTTTCACCACATTTTATACTGATGATTATTTAGATAAACATGCTATGTAATATTTTTAGATATTGTTGAAATGCATTTTATTATAAATAAAACAGAACTTTTAATAACAATAACATTAGGTGATAACTGAAAAAGTAAAACCCACGTGTTACAATTTTATCATGTAGTTTATAAAATTAAGACCTGATTGCAGCACCCTTAGGCGTATATTAAACACTCTTTAAGGCGAGTGAGCAAAGCAAACAAGCTCGTCAAGGGGGGGGGGGGTGTGAGCGGAACGAACGAGCGCGTCTTGAAAAGAAATAATTAAACCAGCCAGTTTGAAAATTCAGAAGGATAAACAGAAGATGTTATTTTTTATGTACCTGGTGTCCATAAAGTCTTGCCCTGATTTCCTAGCTTTGTTGTACAGACACCATTATAGTCACACGCATCTTACATTTCTTGTTTTCAAGGAAATTTAATCTAGTTTTTTTTTTCTCATTAATTGGTTAACACCTAAATTCAGGTGATTGACTCCAATGCAGTTTAACTAAAATGCACTACAAAACAAATCGTGGTGGCCCGACTAAATTGCCACCTCGTTCACCATGCTTAACCTCTCTGATTTTTTTTATGTCCTCTGATTTGTGGAAGATTTGGTTTATTCTTCTCCAGTTCCTAATTTAGAAGCTCTAATAGACAAATAATAAATAAAGCGTCGCCTGTTAGTCAGGAAATGTTATCTTAAACCAAAAAATGGATGTTAATAAAAAAAATATAAAAAACTAAAAAGTCTCCTTGGCGGTTTACAGGCTACCCAAGGCATTGAAGTGTTTAAGAGTTTTTCAAAGATGTAAAAAACTTAAGAAGTTACTTGTTAAAACTGAAAATAAAACTTTATCTTACCACAAATTGTTTTCATACTATACGGTTTCTTTATCAGGGCAAGATTTTATGGACACCAGGTATTTGACAGCGACCAAGGAATACCATATAGTAATATTTTATCCCTTGGTCACTGGTATTTGATTCCCAGACAGAGGTGATTAATCCAGGTCGCAGTTGATTTTAAGAGAGTGTCTGCTGTGAAATAAAAATAAATAAATAAAATTGATTTTCTTAAACTGTAACACTTTCTAAGGAGTTAATTTTTTATTGGCGCTTTCTGTATAAAATAATCTAAATAGAAAAATAAAAAATTACCATTTTGTAAGTAAACTCTACATCTTGATTTAATTCAAGACATACAATTTCCAGAGTACACTTTTATTGGATGTTTTATAATAAAACCTTATTTAATGGATGTGTATTTTTTTTATTTTCAGCAAATTCCCCCCTCTAAACCCAATAGGCCTATGGAAATCAGAAATCAGAATCTTTATTGCCGTTACAAGTAATACAAGCATGGCATCGTCAAACAGATAAACAACAGAATTATTTACATTCAAAATTATGATTATATAAATATTCATTTACACTGTAAGGACTAAGCTTTAGTAGATAATTTGTTACAGTTTGCTTGAATTTTTTGTTATCTAAACATCTAATTTTTTGAGGCAACACATTATAAAACCTTTTTGACTGCTCTATAAATCTATTTAACGTGGTACTGTATTTACATTGACTTGGTCTTAAATTAAATCTATTTCTTGTAAAATAATCATGTACATATCCATTTGTGTCAAGCCTACTAAAATTACTCTTTGCAAAAATCAGACAGTTTAATATATACATAGCTTGAAGAGTTAATATATTATTTAGCTTCTATAAACAAAGGTTTGCAATGTGTCCTATAATCTACATTGTACATTATGCTTAATGCTCTCTTCTGCAAAATAAAGAGTTTTTTGGTGTAATTGCTGCCACCCCAAAGTATTACACCATAATTTAAATGAGAATATATGTGAGCAAAATATACACATTTCAGAGAATCTAAATCTAAACAGTTTTTCAACCTACTTAACATAAATATACCTTTAGCTATCTTTTTGGCTACATAATCTATGTGGACTTTTCATTTCAGATTTGATTCTATAAAAATACCTAGAAACTTAACAGGACTAGATTTGTAGCCTACTTATAATTGAAACTTAAATTTAAATCTTGGGTTTTGTTTGACAGAATTTAAAAACAATTTATTTGAATAACACCAATCTTCTATCAAACTGGTAATATTATTGACCCTTCACACTACAGTACTTGAGTAGATTTCATAGAATAGTTATTTGAAATAGTTTTAAACCTGTATTAAAAAAGGTTTTTAGTTTTAGCGAATTTCCCAAAGGGAATAAGCTATTACCGTAGGTCTCATGGTAAGACTTAAGCCCGGGACCATGTTACTTTTTCTTTTTTAGGTGCCCAGAGACCAAAAATAATAGTCATTAAAATTTATATATATATATACGGTATATATATTGATTTAAATTCACTTGTAAGGGCTACTGTATCTATTACGATCAATGTTAAAATAAAACATGATGGCAAATCTTTTCATGCAACATTTAGAATCAACCAAAATAATCAATGATTCCAATCCATTAAAGAATAAAATTGTTTTTTGGAAAAGATATGTTGATGACATCTTTTGTATCTTTGAAAATGATGACAACTTTACTCCCAACGATCTATTAAATTACTTGAACACCATTTCAAATACTATTAAATTCACAATGGAAGTTCAAAATATTGAAATCAATTATTTGGATTTATCAATTAGAAAAGAAAATAACAAACTTGCTTTCAAAATATTTAGAAAACCTACCCAAACAGACCTCATAATACCATCTAAATCCAATCATCCGTGGCAACACAAAATGGCCACCTTTCACTCATTAGTTAATCGTCTAATTAAAATCCCCATGAACCAAAAAGACTACGATGAAGAAGTAAAGACGATCAAAACCATAGCAAAATGTAATGGTTATCAAACAAAACTTATTGATAACTTAATAAAAAAGAAAAAAGAAAATCTTCAAAAAAACACTCATGGGGAAAACAAAAAATCAGAATACTTATGTGTACCTTATAGTTCGACACTTAACAAAGCAATACGGAAAACGTTCACCAACTCAAATTATAAACTATCTTACAGGACCAGAAATAACTCATTCAATCTTATAAACAAACTAGCTAACAAAGAAGATACAATTAAAACTAATGATTACGAAAAAACTGGTATTTATAAAATCAATTGCAGCGAGTGTCCTAAATACTATATAGGTCAAACAGGTAGAAGTTTCCAGAAGAGGTATAACGAGCATATCCAAGCGATAAAATCAAACAACAAGACTACTCAAAAATCTACCTATGCTGATCATATTCTAAAGACGGACCACACCTATAAAACATGCAAAGAAAACATGACCATACTTGAATTTGAAACAAAAGGTAAAAAGATGGACATAAAAGAAGAATTATACATATATGAAAGTTGCCAAACTGACAAAGACAATATTTTGAATGCAATTCAATTCCCAGCCAGAAATCCTATTTTTGAAAAAATATTAGATTTAAAGAAAGATAAAAAAAACGATTTTACCACTGAAGAATTAAAATCAAGAAAAACTAAAAAACATCTGGGATTTGTCATTAAAATATTAGTTTGTTATTAGGTTAGGTAGAACGAGCACTTGAAAATGACTTAATAGTCAAAACATGTTGTGCAATAAAAATGAAATTAAAAGGGTACTCATGTTTTATTTTAACATTGATCGTAATATATATATATATATATATATATATATATATATATATATATTACAAGTATTGAAATTACCTGAATACCCTTCAAATTCATTTTTTATTAATCAACTGACAATTGTTTCGGCGATAATGCCATTTTCAAAGTCAATCAATTTTTTTAGTACATATTGTAACCTTCAAACTATAATCAACAAGCTGGATTTCTTGATTAAAGTTTGAAGGTTACAATATGTACTAAAAAAATTTATTGACTTTGAAAATGGCATTATCGCCGAAACAATTGTCAGTTGATTAATAAAAAATGAATTTGAAGGGTATTCAGGTAATTTCAATACTTGTAATAATTATAATAGCCCTATTCAGTGAACTTAAGCCTATAATATATATATATATATATATATGTGTGTGTCCCTAGACACGATAACTCTCGTAAAAATTGATCCGATTGAGACCAAATTTGGTAGAGATGTGTAATTCTACGTTTATTCGGATGAGTTCATAAACCAGACATATCGACCCACCGGAAGGGGTAGTTTTGGGGGGTTTTGTACCCCAAAAATGGGTTTTTTGCATTTTTCATAAGTAAATTAAAAAAAAAAGTATTTTGAAGCTTTGCTCTATCTCCTTTGGTTACCGAGATATTAAAAAGTCTAAAGACAGTACATTGTATTTTGGGGCTTCAATGTTAATCTTATGGAGAATTGAGATGTGTTAATATATCACTTATTAACCAATATTTTTCGATGAAACTTGGAATTCAGCTTCATTTGGTTGAGATTCATCCATTTATGGTAAAAAAATCTTGGTTTTTGTGTTTATCATCCAAACCTGCATACTCTTTTCCCATGTTAATCATATGGAAAATAGGCAAACTTCTTTTGTAATGGACAGATATTGATGAAACTTAGTACATGGCTTCATATGGTCGAAATAAATTTTTTTTATGATAATAACCTACTTTTAGTGTTCCCCATGGCAGCATACCTGCATACTCCCTATATTTATCATAAGGAGAATAGATATTTATTTCCCTATTTATGAGCATGTGATTTTATTTGGTTTACAGTATGTGGTAAAAATTAATATTACTAATTTGGAAATTCGCTGAGTACGCAGTTCTGCTGCGATGGGGGGGTATTTTTTATTACTCACAATTTATTTATACTTGACAAATTTTTTAATGAATTTAACATTTTAAACCAGTTTCACTCAGTTTCAATGCTTACTACAACCATTCAATAGTTTCGCCTGAAATACAATAATTTTGAGCTTCACGTACGATAGTTGACCCTGGCCAATATGGAAACAATGGCTTGCAAACTAATATGTTTCAAGTTTGCATTCAGGTTGCTACAAGCTCTACGTTGATTTTAATCTTAGTATCCCACTAATCACCTGGATATTTTATTGGTGGCTGCTTAAAGCTCATTCTTTCACCCAACTTGACAAATCAAGGTTATACACCTTTCTACCCTCTCCCTCCAATGCTTCATTATCACATCGTCGGTTTGAATGAACAGAACGTGTCATCCGCATTTAAATCTACTTTATTGAAATGATTGTAGCATTTTGATTTCCACATTCCACAAAAAGCACATTATACTGTATGCTCAGAAAGTTTTTGTTTTAAATTTTTATTTTATTACTATGCAAATATTATTTTATGCTATTGGTTCTAAGGAAATAATCCGTCCTTGTAATGTTTTCCTTAGTGCAATGTGTATTTTTATAATCAGAGGGGTAGTAATTTTTAGGTGTACGCTCAATTACATAATCATCAAAATAAATCGTTAAAGATTATTTTATCCATGATTAACTTCAAGATGTGTTATGGTGTACATTAAGTAAAATCAATTTTTTGTTGTTGTATTTTTTGTTACAACAGTGAATTTAGATTTGACTTCAGCGCATATGACTTGACCGTGTTTTGAGCTGCAGTCTGTTTTGTCTGCTTCTTCCTAATACCAATCAACGATACGATTGTATTTAGCGTTTCTAACATATTTGACTACAACTGATATTTGATTCTCGATATTCGTATTTTAGTGTTAGAACAGTACCATTCATGTATGACAAGCAATAAGGACAAGTTACAAAATAATATTGTAATTTCATCTTAGCATTGTTTGTTTAGGTTTTATATTAATTTTATTTAAATGCCTGTTAAAGATTTAGACTCAACCTAACAAAAGAACCAATCACGACTCAATATCGAAGGTCTACACAGGACTGGGGAAAACAATTGTAAATTTTTTTCTCAGTCTTGATGCCAACAGATGTGTTTCATTTTCTTAGTCATCTTGTAAATCCAGTAATGCCCCATTCTACATGAACTGTTTTAGTGCTGCGTATGTTGTTATTTTTAATGCGTTGATCAACATAGTTTACCAAACAATGGACTTTAAATAGAAGCTACCATAGTATGTAGAAAATATCCGGTGTCCCAAGAAGAGGCCGTTATTATTGAATTGTATACCAGACGTTTTGAACATGCCACAACCAGAAAACTACAGCTGTAATAAATAAATAAGCACAAAAAAATACCCTCGAGTTGTTTCTTTTTTACATGTCTATTCATTATAGCCTAATTTTAGTTTCCAGTTGGTACTATGTTCGTAAGGTATAGCCTATTAATTAAAAAAAGAGTGACCTCTTCGTGGAACTCGAAATATAGGCAGCTACTGTACGAGTACATTAAAAATAACACTTCAATATTACCGTCTGTATAGAATTGGCTTAAGCTCAGTCTACATGTTGCTATGTCATAGTTATACCTTTATACCCAGTAAACACTTTTCATTGTTTACATATGGTTAAACGATTCAATCATGTAGATTATTGAGTTGGAAACAATCACAAAGAAGTAAAAAAATGACTGCGAAAAACCGGGAAAAAGCAGTGAATTTGAAATTTAATTCATAGTAACCACCCTAATTGATCCCTAATTCATTACATATTAAACAAGCGGGTTTTGTAGTTGGGGGTTTGGCTGGAAATTACTTTAAGATCGTCCAAGGGGTGAATTCTTTATAAAAGTAAGGAAGGGTTGATTAACATTGAACAACCTTAGTGACTCACTTTCCACCATCTTTTAACCTACATTCACCCTAACAATATAACAAAGGGTCTGTAAGTTTGAGAAACAAGATTTTTTACCTCTTTATTTAAAAATATATTTTTTTACAAAAAAATCAATAAATAGGTAAAAATACAAATTGTTTAATTGAATTTTTTTATTACATTATATAAACTGTACAAAAGAATCCTTTAAACGATCAAGATAACGTGCATAATTTTACTCCTAGAAATAGCGCGAAGTGTGACATGCAAAAGAAATGATCTGTTAAAAAATTTCAATTAATTAAATAGAATATCATAGGCTAGGAGTAATGTTTATTAATGTAGAGATGCTACACAAAATAACACAGAAATTAATAACAATATTTGAAAAGTATACTTATTATTCAAATTTGTTTTTCTTGGAATTTTTCAGCCCTTTTCAATAATTTGGTGCGCCCTCGTTGATGTCTCTTTGATTTTTGCTGAAAGTATTCCAAACGATCTTTTTTTATCCTGTCCCAATACGCTGTTTCTTCTTCTCCTGTAACATTTCGATTTTCGTAATTATAGGGAAGTAAGGTAGCGTTAAAGTAAATAAAACCTGCTATTATTGAAAAGGTTAGCTTTTATTCGGTACAAACTGCATGTAAATCGGCCCAGTAGAAGTCTCAGACACACTGCCAAGAAGTTTTTATTTTTTTACTTAAATATATAGATATTATGTTCATAATTTATAATTTATCTGAAATACATTTAATATAATTAAATAATATTTTAAGCCTCAGTAAAATGCCCACTCAATGATTTTTATATGTAAAAGTGTAGCAATACAAATAAAACATTTTATACAAATATATATATATATATATATATATATATATATATATATATATATATATATATATATATATATATATAATGCCTATTTTACATTCAAATTGTAGGGCTGCTAATATGTACAATAAATAAAACATATTTTAACAAGAGCACCCTTTTGAGAATGAAAACTTTTTTATTTTGTGACACAAAATAAAAAAGGTTTTCATTCTCAAAAGGGTGCTCTTGTTAAAATATGTTTTATTTATTGAATATATATTATTTATTTGACTTCACAAATTAATCAGAATTCCAGCC
Organism: Neoaliturus tenellus; assembly: GCA_030545055.2. Taxonomy (NCBI): domain Eukaryota; kingdom Metazoa; phylum Arthropoda; class Insecta; order Hemiptera; family Cicadellidae; genus Neoaliturus; species Neoaliturus tenellus. Next base: position 113,842,550 of record CM061534.1, on the reverse strand, counting down.
TACAGAATTGTGTTAAGTGTTTCAAGATTTGAACCCCTGAAAAGTAACAATGCAATAACATGTGTGAACAGAGAGGTGATGTGTGAACATCACTGACCGTTTCTTCTTTATGCAGCTTCCAAAGTATTAACAACTAAATTTGTTAAAAGGACACAGTTCCTTTAATCACTTTACCCCAGAATGGACTAGAGATCTTTGTAATCTAGTAACAAGTAATAGGGACATAGCCCAAACAGTACTTATGTTAACTTCCACCCCTTTGAGTGAATTTCCCTGTATCTTACCTTGTAGTATCTCCATGTTAGGCCAGTGCTTTGTCTGTACAAGTGATACTGCAAAATCTGGAGAAGTAGTGCGAAGATACACACAACTACTACCTTCCTTTGCATCAATGTAGCATATATCTGGATGAACCCGGAACTCATTCTAGAAATCATGACAAATATGTAGAAAACTGATCGATTGATTAAACAGTATGGGCCAATGCACGAGACGTGAGACAGTCCACTCATGGAAGAGGGAAGCTAGCCCACTCAGCTAGGAGGGTTAAGGAGTAAGAATCTGAGAGGGGCGACGGAGTACTAGCCTGGTTACACACGTTCGCCAGCTTGCCCATTTAAAGTTCTGCTACCAGTTGGCTATTCAAAGAGTGTAACGGGTTTAAATAATATTAAAATACTAATGTTTGAAATGTAAACAGTACTATTATACTTTTAAATTTATTTATTTCCTGGCAAGAGTCTAAATTAAGTAGTCTAAATACTGTGAATGAAAAGGCCTACAATGAATTTTAATGCGGTCATCACGGCTTTAGGCCCGATTACTTAGGTAAGATAAAAAATAAATCTTAGGCTGTAAAAACAGGCCAATTGGTTTTACAAGGTATTTTAAATAAGAATAAAAACAATTATGTATAATCAGTATAACATAGGCCTATTAAAAACTTTCAAATAAAGTGTACGTACTTTTTAAAGAATTGGTATACATTATAAATAACACCCCTCGTCTGACTGCAAACAACAGGTTTTTTAAAAAAGATCCACTACTTTAAGGTCTTGCCGGAGTTTCCATTCCTTGTAAAACAACTAAAATTTTGGTAGCCTCTTTTGCTCCCGCGCATATGATACTCTGTCTCACGTCTAGTGACTGTATCTGTAGAATAGAAATCCTCTTAACCGGAACCGGTCACCTCAGGAACAGACGGGGATTAGATAGCGAAATGGCCGGTTAATTTAACAACATTAAATTACAGTTTTTATGGCCTATAGTCGCGGCCACGAAATCAGGCGGGTGAATGATTTTGCAACGTTGCCAAATTTCCATGTGGTTATTAATTTAATCATATGTTTCATATTTATGTCAATGTTTTTATCTGTTTTATTAGATGATACTTAGTTTGATCTTTTTAAAGAATGTACATTCAACATACGGTATAGGCAACGCTGGATGATCAGTGTTGCCAGTTTATGCATCAACATACGCAATTTTCGACAATCTCTTTCATCTTTTGGTTCAATGTGACAACATCGCGTTTTCAGTCACCCGCCTGATTTCGTGGCCGCTACTATAAATGCAATACTGTAATAATATAAAAAATAACACCAACTATATTACTGTATAGAATTTATAGCTGCCATCCTAAAACTTATTTTCCTGTGTCATAAAACAAAACACAGACTAAGGCTACGGAGGAAAAGTTCAGTTTTGTAATCTACTACTGGAAATAAAACAAAAATTCAAACTCACTTCCAGTTGTATTCACTTCAATTTCGAGGAGTTCACTGGGAACAACTACAATATGATATGTATTTTTTTTAAAGATAGATATGAAAACAACAGTTCAGGCAAAACAAGACCAAGTACTAAAGCGATGTTACGCTAAAAAAATGGTTGGTTGAAAGGAAGTTATTTTTGGGAAAAGATAGGCCGGTTAAAGCAGAGACCGATTAAAAGGTGGCCGTTGAAGAAAGAGTATATTGCATTCAAAAATTAAAATATCTCATTATAAAGCATGTAACATTTGTCTCACAATAATTATTATTTACCCTCCACTCCATTATACTCGTTTTTTTTATTAAATTTTTTTAAATGTGATAATGTTATTAGAGAACTCGTGCTGTAATATTTTCAGTCTTTCTTAAATATTTTAGCGTATTTCCCATAGGGAATAAGCTATTACCGTAGGTCTCATGTTAAGACCTAAGCCCGGGACCATGTTACTCTTTCGTTTTTAGGCGCCCAGAGACCAAAAATAACAGTCATTAAATTATATATATATATATATATATATATATATATATATATATATATATATATAAATTTGAAGGGACGGTGTTTTTGGCTTCTGGAGACCTCAAAACAAAAACGTTACATGTTCCCGTTAAGTCTAACTGTGACTACTACCACAATAGGGTATTCCCTATAGGGAAATTTGCTAAAAACTAAATTGGAATTAAATGTTTTAATTGTGTATGCTAATAGTGGAAATTTAAATTTAAAAAAGTTCACTGAAGTAGAGAGAAGTCGTTACAGTTGCACGAGACGTGAGACAGCCCGCCAGGATTTTTACTACAAATGGACAGTTTAACAGCCTCAATTTGAATAATACCTTAGTAATGATTTTACTGTATATCATTATAATGATTAATTCACGACATGTTAATGTAGATAAAGCCAACCTGCCCATGTGTAGCACAAATTCTGGCGGGCTGTCTCACGTCTCGTGCAACCAACTGTATGTGCTATAATATAGAAAATAAAGCCATTTCCATGTTGAGTGTGTCAGTCGGTAACCTTACTTTACTGCTGGCGGTAGCGTTGATGATGGGTTCTTCCAACGTAACTTTGATGACTGTTCCTGGCTGGATTTTCTCCTCCACGTTGGGCCCCCGAGCCTCTGGCCTGGGCCTGTACAGTTGTTGCTTCAACTTTGTCATCACCTCTCGCTGCATGTTCAGATACTTGTTACGCAACTGCTTCCATTCCCTCCTGTCCAATATAAATTCTAATATTAATCAGTTTTCATTGTATTCACAGGACTGACTTCTTAGAAAAAGATCATTTATTTTAAAATGTCAAGTAGATAATTATTTTAGACAAACAAAGACATGTTTAAAAATTTATCAAGCCTTATAAATTTTCTTATAAAAGGTTGATAAGACTGTTTATTGTGATGTTGTATGTTGCCCGGCACTCATACAGAGGAATATTTTTTATCTGAATGGAATCTGCTTAAAAATTCAAAATTGTTGGAGATACAACCGTCTCACTTCTTAACAGATCAATCTAGAATCGACAATTTGTTATCTGTCATGACAAATAGCAAAATAAGCTTTACCCAGTTAATCCCTTAAATACAATTTTTTATGAAGAAGCATACAAAATTGCCAAAGCAGCCACCAACATGCATCCTATCACTCAAACAACCACCGCTCTCCGGTTGTATTGCTGCAGCTCACAATACCCTGAGACACAGGTGGGTACAAAGATGGAGCGATGAGCGAAGCCGGAAGCACGCATCAAGAAGTAAGAAGTATTCCTTTGATACAATAATGCTTAATCTATATTTTGATAGGCAAGCATGTTTCTTTTCCTCCTTTTTTTCTCAGCTTATGATCATAGTAGGAGAAATCTGCGCGTACCGTTAGAAAGTACAGTAGCGTCCTGTAGATGAGCAGAATCCCATTACAATTCACAACGGCCCACAGGCTTTCAAAGTTGCAATGTTAATCTTATGGAAGAAGAATAATTGATTGAAACACGAGATAGTTGTTATAATAACAAATTCTGGCAAAAAAGGAAGAACAGATGTTTCAGTTATAAAATGATTGCGCCCAGATCAAGTGACATTTTGATCGAATTTCGACCAGTGAGCGATTTGTAACAAAGTAATTTCTACCCCCATTTTTTTTTCTTTGAAAACTAGATTACCCAGCATGCTTTGCAATGCCAACCAGAAGAAATTTTTGCCATTCAGGTGAGCTTGTTCGCTACGCTCACTCGCCACTAGTCTATATCCTCTAGTTTTTTATTACCAATCTCTTCCCTCCACTCTGCACCATTATACCTCTACTGGGTACCATTTTCTATGTAGTCCCATGTATGTATTGCAAATTCAAAATTATTTATTTATTTCCTTATTTATATCTGTATACAGGGTATCTTTAAAATCCGTCACAAAACTTCATACTTTAAATGAAAACAGCTGTTGAAAGAAGTAATATTTCTAAATGTAATTATATGTTTCAATACAAACTTGTATTGAAACATATACAAACAAACTTGTATTGGAGCATATAATTACAATATAATATGTTCTATAAGAATAACATGGTAAATTTGAAGACGTGTGGAGCGGAACCCTGTGAAATTTTCGTCACTTTTCTCTCATAAGAACCTTTTCATAAACACAACAAAAAAAGAATTGGCGAAATCGGCCAGCTGTTCACGCGTGATGCTTTGACCAGAGAAATAGGGATTCATTTTTATATACAGATATACTTGAGCTAATAAATAAATAATATTGAATTAGCAATACAAACATGGGACTACATATAAAATGGTACCCATTAGAGGGAATAATGGTGCAGAGTGGAGGGGAGAGATGGTACCCAGAAGTGGGGGTAAAAGGTACTCAGTGGAGGAGGTTAAGCGAGCACCCCCCACCACTGCCTACAAAACCAGGCGGCAGTGCCCCAGGAAATCAGTTGGGCCCTAGCGGCCCAAACCCACCAGATGGGCGAGTTGAGCTCCTGGTGCGCTGGATGAGCATGTTGACCCGTTGTTCCCCAGCACCTGGATGTGCGTGTTGTGTCCCCGACACCCCGCATGAGAGGGTTGAGCCCGCAGAAGGCCGGGAACGTGTGTTGAGTCCCTGGTACACTTGATGGGCACCTTGAGCCCCCAGCATCGTCGGATTGGCGTGTTGGGCCCCCAGCATCATCGGATGGAAGTGTTGAGCCCCTTGAGTGGTTTGTGGCCCAGAAGTGGTAGGGATAACTAATGTGAATTCTCCTCCCACTTCATATAATAATAATAATGCCTTATTTCATATTACAGTATATCAGGAGCTGTAGTAACTACAGCAGGTAGTAGCCATCAGGACTGCAGCTTGAACGGAACATGAGAGATTCCAGCTGACTTCCGATTTGAAGCATCGGAATTGTCTCCAGTGGAGAGCAGCAGTGGAGTGAGTGCACTGGTGTGCAGCGTTGCCACACGACCGTGTATCCCCGTGTCACCATAAACCTACATGGTCATCGAGGCCAAGGGACAAGAGAGGAACATTGTGGAGCTTGTACAAGAATCAGCAGACAAGGTGTGGCAATAACCCTCCGGGACATCACAAGAGTGTCAGGATTGATCCCCTGCATCGCGGTGAGCCACACAACAGTGTATCCTGTGTCACCATAAACCTACGTGGTCATCGAGGAAGAGAGGAACATTATGGAGCTTGTACAAGAATCAGCAGACAAGGTGTGGCAATAACCCTCTGGGACATCACAGGAGCGTCAGGATTGATCCCCTGCATCGCGGTGAGCCACACAACAGTGTATCCTGTGTCACCATAAACCTACGTGGTCATCGAGGAAGAGAGGAACATTATGGAGCTTGTACAAGAATCAGCAGACAAGGTGTGGCAATAACCCTCTGGGATATCACAGGAGCGTCAGGATTGATCCCCTGCATCGCGGTGAGCTGGCACCCGGAGCCAACACCACGGAACTACGGACCACATTCGATCAAGAACAAATTAGAACATTGTGTACAGGGAATTTGTGTAAATAAACTAAGTGACTGAGATCCAGACTTTTCACTAGTGAACCTTTGGGGAAAAAACCCCTTAAATACCAGTGCTCCGTGAGGGAATTTCCTTACAGACTTCTAGTTTAATTTAGACATTCATTTTAAACTAACTGAGTGATTTCAAAACCATCAATCTTCAGTGTGTAGCCCTGTGGCAAATTAATTAGTTGGTAAAAACTACCAAATGAAACGTCTTGTTATGAATGCTGCATGTAAGGAACTGTTAGAAAATGTGAAATGGATTATTTTAATTTTATTTTTTTATAAAGCATATGCCTAAGCGAGGTTGAATAAAAATTACTTACTCAGCATTGGCTTTACAAATTCAAATTACCAAATCTTCATAATCATTTATACTGCCTACTTCAAGATGATAGAATTTCATTTGCGTAGCAAAGTCATGTTCTTAAACACTAAATTTTAAGCTCAATCTAGACCTGGGGGATAGAAATAACCTTTTTCCAACTTCCCAAATGCAAGGAGCTCACAAATGTCAGTGAAGGAGTTTTTTTTTCAAATATTCTTCTAATAGGCTGTTTTTCACTAAAGGCACTATATAGCTCCATTTACAGTATAGGTCAGTAACTGTACGAACAAATTATTCTAATGTAAAGCCATCAAAAGAATAATACTATTATAACCAGAAATATTATTATATTAAGGTATATTAAAATTATAAATAAGATTAAAGTCATACTTAGAAAGAACTCTAAGGCCAAGGGAACTAGCTGTAACTTTATCTTTCTTCATTTTTTTCTTCCTTTTCCTTTTTTTCTGTTGTTTTGCGGAATTATCAGCAGCCTCTTCCTCTGTTTCTGATGCTCCTGAGGCAATGAACAAAAGATTAACAATGATTATAATCACATTTATGCCACATAATTTAGTCTAATGGAAATAACTGAGCTTTTTCAGTACCCTCCAAATGTGATACTGGCTCATCTTGCCTACCGTACTTTGTAAACAGTATATTGTCGGGCAGTAAATAAAAATACTACCAATTTTGAAGTGCCAGCAGAGAAAAGTTTCTCATTGGCAAAAATCATAAACCAACTGAAATATATTGTACAAACATAAAAAGCATTGAACGAACAACATGTCTAAATTTATCGCACAGTCATAATGTAATAAAAAATAAGCATCAGGATGGAAAAAAGTTTTATTCATCAACGACAATGCTTGTCCACACATAATTTTTTTTTTTAAGATGGATAAAACTATTTTTCCTCTATTAAGATGAATTTTTAATATTAGCTTTTATTATTTTAAACTTTATTATTTAATTAATAATTGTTGATTTTATTATTAAATACCTTGAGAAAAATTGAGTTGGCTTTAATAAGCTTGAGACTTGTTTTTTGTTATAAGAAACCTTACAAAAATCACAACCTCCACACTCTTACACAAAGATCATTATCCAAATCATCAAATCTATCATACCTTCAGTATCAGATTTAATTTTCTTTTTGGATGGTTCTAAATGTTCATCAGAGGTTTCTTCACAGTCTGCTTTTACTTTGTCAGACAAGTTTCCATTACTGGAGAGCTTTCTTTTTCTATTCTGTGAATTACATTTTTCTTTATTTTCTGGTTGTTTTGTTTCAGCAGTGTTAGTACCTAAAAATAATGCAAGAAATAGGAAATGCAGGTTTGTTAATGTTGGCATCTCATTAACTTATTGTAACTTGGTTGGTTTGAGATCTAGTGTAAAAAACTATAGGCCTATATTTTTTATTTTATTTAAATACAAAGCAGAAGAAAGCTGTAATATAAAAGAGTCATTACACAAAGAAAAATTAACATTAAATTTACAACAACATTTCATTTACTGAAAATAACTCCTTTGACTAAAATTGACTTCAAAGGCCTGCATCATTATAAATTCATTTTTTTATGGACCAAACCTCATTGGAATGAGTAAACAGATCTTCTATTTGACTGAACAAAACAACAGAGTCTGAGGTGGACAAAAACCCAAGGTCAGGTGTTCTATTTTCTTTTGTTTAGCTTCGGGCAGCCGGCGCTGGGTGAGGGGGGTGGGTAGGGTGAGTGGAAAGGGTACAATGCTCATTATTGGAATATTTTCACTTAAATTTTCTCCTAGAAGTGTTATAAGTAGGTGTCCGGGAGGGCGTGAGAGGGTCCGGCACTGGGTGAGAGGGGGAGAGTAATAATATTAATTATCGTATGGCTTTTAGTGGAGGGAGATCAGCAATTAACTGATAGTTCTCCTCGCCTGAAATGACTGCACTTTCTATGCAGGTGGACCAACGGCTTTACGTGACTTCCTAACCACGGGAGCGGCCTGACGATCTTTTTGTCCCCGAGCCGGGAATTGAACCCGGGCCCGCTGGGTGATAACCCAGAACTCTACCACTGAGCTACGGCCGCTGCCTGAGGGGGAGTGTCCGGCGCTGGGTGAAGGGGAGAGGGTATAATTTATTCAAGATGAGAGCACACATATAAAAACAAATTGTGGTTCATCTTTTGTCTAATTGGTAAAAATTTAAGAAAAACCAAGTGTTCAAAATGTATGATAATTAATTAATAAGGCTTATAAATTTTTAACTTTGTAAAACAAAATTTAATGTCACTTTATCAAACATTTCTTGAAATGCCAAACAAACACATTTTGAAATGTGTTGTAATACAATATTACTAAGGGTCACTGAACAGTACTGCAAATTAGAGTAATAATCACACACTAAACTGGAAACAAAATGAGACCTGTCTTGGTTTCTATTTTTAGCGAATCCCACCGGGGGACCAGGTGTTTCCAGCAGTCATGGTCATTACCCCGCAGTTGCGCCCCATCCCATCCCGCTTCGTCACGCCATCGTTCTGACTTGTTCCTCCCTGACCACATGACTATAATCCCCCCACCAAATAATTTACAGATAAATTTGCGTGTTTCATTGATTTTTTCCATTGATAAATCAAATAATAATTAGTAAAAAGATTTCTTCTGAAGAAATTTTTACATTTATAAGATCGATAAATGATGGTATTGTTGTCTAAACTGAGAAAATAAATAAAATTTAAATTGACTTTTTGTGACACCAGTTAATACCCAACCCGGTTTACCCGCCCCCTGATAATCGAGAGTTGGCTGTAGTTTAAACTTTCATGTAAAACATTAATAAGTTGTCCTAAACTTAAAAATCCTTTTATTTAGTTAAGTTTTGATTTTACAGGGTTTAAATGTACTCAACACCTTTTGACCAATGACTTAACCCCCCTTTGTAAATTGACTTAGCCCCATCTAATCTTAAAAAGTAAGAAATTAAATCACTAAATTCAATTGGAAACTTCTGTAGTTATGTCTGCTGCAACAGACAAATTTTAATTGCTGATATTCAACTTTACCTTTGATTTCAGTTTTTAACTTCTTTTTATGAGGCTCTTCTTCTTCATCAGACTTTTTTGGTTCATCATCAGTTGACTGCTTTTTATCTTCATCACCCGGATGTTTTCTTTTGTTTTTCTTTTTATTTGAATTTTCATTGGCTCCACTCCCTTCCTTATTTTGACCATCTTTATCAAATGATTTAATACTGACCAATTCTTCAGGGGCCATGTGAGGGGATAGACAACAACCTCTTGCACTTAACACCTAAAATAAGTGCAATCTTGTTACTATCGGTACCAGTAGTAGAAAATTATTTTATTAGGGGAAAGAAGGGTAATGGTGCGCACCTAAGGGAAAAAAATTCTTCCCAGGAAATGTGCGGGCAAAAATTACCAATACATGTGTCAAACTCTTTGGTATTTAATGTAGTTTCTTATAAAAAATTATCATTATCATATATATTAACATTGATTTAATATACACCATTATATAAGAATATGCACTTGCGCACGATTTTCCTACCCATCGGGTAATTGTGCGCATGGGGGTGGGTAATGGTGCGCAGGGACATATGGGTTGAAATAATTAATTAGAATAAATGTGTTTCATTAATTCATTAATATAAATCCAATATCAATATAACATATGGAATGTCTTAAAGCTAAACAAAACTTTCTTTGAGCTTTACAATACACTTAACAAAAGTTTTGATTAAAATTACAAAATTGTTCAAGGGTTAATGCAAAATTAACACACGTAGGCTAATTTTCTGCTGTGTCTGCACCTGAGCTGTCTGCATGACTCCAGGACGAACAGTTTATGAGCATCTGTAAACAAGAATGTGAAAAGGGGAAGTAATTTTTTTTCTTACCTATAACTACATGGTGCCCACTGCCGCGCACCATTACCCGATATTGCATTTGAAAGTATTTTATTTTCTCATTATCTTAAGAAGGGATGAAACCATAAATTAATTGGTTGAAACGATAAAGCAAAAACTACCATTAATTGTAATACTAAATAAGTATTAAGTTATCTAAAGATCTGCCCTAACCTTACTATTTTCTGAGGCGCAAAAATAACATGACACGCACGACTTTTAGATTTTGGCCTCTCATAACCTCAAAAATTTCGGTATTGAAAACCACGAGGTCGGGTATTAGTTGTTGAGTCTCCCGCTAGGCTGCAGCACATACTGGAGCTTTTTAACTTATTTCATTCATAAGAAACTACGATGCGCACCTTTACCCGCCGCGCACGATTACCCTACTCTCCCCTAAGAAACAGAATCTTCTGACGTCTAAATTAATAATAAAATATAATACTTTTGACACTTTCATCCCTGTAGAATTAACTTGAGTTTACTGATGCATAATTTAGAGAGAGGTTTATCTTCTTAAATATATAAAAGGCAAAGCCTTCACTCACTCACTGACTCACTCATCACTAATTCTCCAACTTCCCGACTAGCTAGAGTACTGAAATTTGGAATACTCATTCTTTGGGCTCAAAATAGGAAAGTCTGACTATTTTCATATTAATATTCACAAAGGGCTACGCCCTAGACGTCCTCAAAGTTCCCATGTAATTCTTATGGAAACAACATTTTTGTATTCTAACATATGATAATGGAAATTGAATTAAGTTTGTTTACATCTGCCACATGATGATTCATTCAAGAAAATGCTTATAAGCATAGAAGTAACCAGGTGTGAGATATAATGTTTATTTATGTTTGACATTGTCAAGATTATAGTGATGTACTATTACTTTTAGGCTGGTGTACTTTGGGTGTATTAAGTGCAGTTAACTTTATTTTGTATTTTATTACTATATACTTTTTTACTGTTCAAGGTATTAACTTTAAAGGTATATATATATATATACCTATATATATTATATAGGTATATATACCTGTTTAAGGTATATAGGTACTAACAAACGGTTTTGCAAATATAGCAACACTTTTTGAAGCACTTAAGGGATTTCAAAATCACTTTAGGGCATTCGCGAGGTTGACATTTTTGACATGGACGTTCCTCTTTGCTCATGGGTGCTAACTAAGAAGCTGTTTTACCATTATTTCGAGATTGTTTAGGGCTCTACCTCAAAGAATCTGACAATTACTGTATAGCCTACATGTTGAAATTTGACAAGGACGATTCTCTTAGCTCATAGGTACTATATCTAATCTAAGAAACGTTTTGCAAGCATAGTTTTGAAGCCCTTTAGGTCTCCGCCCCACTGGACTTACAAATTACTCTAGGGCCCACGGGGTTGAAATATGATGGAGGATTCCCTTTGCTCATGGGTACTCACTAAGAAACGGTTTTGCAAATATAGTTTTCAAAGTTCTTTAGGGCTCTGCCCAACAGGACTTCAAAGACATTTTAGGGTCTCCGAGGTTGAAATTTGACATGGACATTCCCCTTAGCTCATAGGTAGGTTACTCACTAAGAAAAGGTTTTTAAAATATATATTTTGAAATTCTTTAGGGCTCCGTCCCACAAGTCTTGAAAATTACTCCGGGCCCCGCGGGGTTGAAAGTTGACATGGACGTTCCTCTTTGCTCATAGTTGCTCACTAAGAAACAATTAAGCAAATTTACTTTAGGGCTCCACCTCGATCACAGAACATCAAAATTACCATACATGTAAAGGGATTAAAATCTAACGTGGATGCTCCGTTTTACAAATAGGTGCTCACTTAGAAACGGTTTTGCAAATACAGTTTTCGAAGTTCTTTAGGGCTCCGTCCCATAGGAATTATTCCAGGGGCTCCCCCCCCACAAATCCTCAAATTTATCATAAATCCTATGGTGAAGAAATTTAACGTTTATGTTCCGTTTTGCTAATAGGTGTTTACTAAGAAACAGTTATAGAAATATATTTTTCTTTAGGGATCCGGCTTACATGATTTTAAAATGACTGTAGGGCCTACGGGGTTGAAATTTGACATGGTTGTTCTTTTTTGCTCAATGGTTCTCATTAAGAAAATGTTTTGCAATATTCCTTCAGAGATCAACACACAGTAGTTTGTTGTTTCAATGTCATTCTTAAGGAAGAAGATTTCGTTGCTCTTTTAAAGGTTTTATTACCTAAAAAATAATTCAATCACGGGCGAAGCCGTGACGGGAAACAGCTACTAAGATATATAAGGTGATAGAGGTTTAGTTTCTTTTCATGCACATTGTTTGAACATTTCTTTTTCTGATTGCAAAAAGAACTAGAAAAATGATAGATTAAGAGTTATCTTCACCTTTGGGATAGTAGAGCAATCTACAATGTTAACCATAGGGCTTTTAGACAAAACGTTTAGTTCCCCAACGCAGAACTATGGGACATTGTCGCAGAAAGACGGCGTGGGCTGCAGAAAGCTCAGCCTGTACAACGGGTTGCTTTTTTTTCTTTTTTTTTTAATAATGGCTGCAAAATCCTACATAAGTTTATAAAATAATTTTAAGCAGAAAATATTTCTGTAGGAAGTCAACAAAATTACTTTCTGTGGAAAAATTCTCCATTTCTGCATACAGTATAACGCTACAACTTCATTAGCAAAGCTGCCACGTCAATATTCGGTGCATCGATGAAGAGAAACAACGCATAGAACCGAATTTCCACAGCAATTCAATGTTATAAAAGTAGGCGTATTCGGACTCAATACGAGCCGTTGAAAACAAATATCGATATACGATTATAATCAATCATTGACAGAATGTGTACTCGACTCGAATGCATCGTTGCGCGAAGTGCTCCTGCGCATCGTCTGCTGCCACCGGCATCTGTTGGTCAGCACAGCTGTTACCTGTAAATGTAATTCAGTCTAGTGAGTTGACTAACCTCAATTTTGTGTTTTCGTACTGGGCTATAGGTTCAAGCTTTCAGTTTTAGTTGAAAGTTAAAGTTAAATTTGTGATTTGGCAAACATTGTTATGTTTGCGTGTTGTGATGGCTTCATCCAGCGAACAAGTAAGTGATTTGCTCGGTATGTTCTGAGAAAATTATTTTGAAAACCTCAAAACTCATTCTTTGAGAAATCACCCAACATTGCTGGTAAAGTACCAATCGGCTACAAACAAAAATATAGGCAAATTATTTCTAATATTGAGCCTGCTGTTAAAAAGATTGAAACGGCCGGTGATGAAATGTGTATACAATACAAATTTATTACACGTATAAGTGAATTATTATTTTTTGGATATGCTTTAAACATAAGTTAAATTGACTATTTACACACAATGTTCTTAGAGTTTTATGTCAGTATTGCACTCTAGGCCTAAGTAAAAAAGAATATTATTAATTTCATTATTATTACTGAAACAAGATTGAAATATTGAGTAACCTAGTGTATTATTAAATTTACTTAAAATATATGACAAGTACTTATTTATTTCCAAATTTTCATTTAAACGTTGTCAAGTTACACGCAACTTGGCCGCATATGGCCGCAGAATTTTTTTTTTTATTTTTCAAAGTCCGTTGCAGAAAGTTTAAATTTTGCTTTGGGGGTTTAGATGAATGGTTAGGTCTCCCATACCTTGAACATTGGAAAATTTGAAAATATTACTGTGACAATAAGTCACAGTAATATAAGAAATGTAGTGACTTATCGTCACATTACTCTCAGTGATGTTGTAAAATTGCTCAATCTTCCTTACTTTTAGGATTTTTTTCTACTAAGTTAATACCATTTATTTTTACTGATGCATTAGGTATGATGGACCTAGATATAACCTTAATCTACAAGAAAACATATTTTATCGATAAATATCCAAAAACAGCGTTTTTACAAGGGTGAAGATGACTTTTACTTTTATCGAATAAATAACCAATGAAATCACACACCACAAAAAAATATCCAGAGGAAAATCAATTATTGTATAGATTGGGTTCTAAGATTTTTTTAAATAGCTTTCTTTAACTGCTAAAGAGAGTGTAAGGGAATATTCTTATTGTTCAACTTTGGGTGTCTACATTCATTAAAGTGTACGCTTCTTCAATAAGAATATTACTCCTTATTATTTATTCATGGTTGGCATTCTCAAGATATTCTTACCTCCAGTGCTTTTTTGGCACAATCTGGGTCTCTGAATTCAACAAAAGCAAATCCTTTAAATTTTCCATTGTGAGAAAACCGTGGTATGGAAATATAATCTACATGACCAAACTCTGAAAACACCTTAGTTAAAATGTCATGGTTTACATCTGGTCCTAACTGTTCCTGAAAACAAACAAAATTATAAATTATATTGTCCACTTTAATTCAAATCAAAATTAAGGTGAAATTAATTTAATTCAAGTTAAGTGATTGGAAATCTAATATATGTCATTGAATATATAAAGACACTACATTGGATAAGAAAAAAACAGACAATCAATTTGAATAAATTAGATTTTGTTTCATAATTGTACAGATACCAAAACAATAAGATCAATAGAATGAACGACAACTGCTCCTCATACATTCTCCTTATCAAAATGAATCCTGAACTTACAGTAAACTATTCGTACTTTTTCTTATGTTTTCTCCTTTCCCGATAATCCAGAATTTTCACAAACCTGGACACCGTTCAGTCCACATTAATTTGGGTTTGCGGGACTCTACTGTAGTTAGTATTATTACTCAGACTAAAATACATACGACATAAATTGTGCAATCCTCTTCATTTTCCTTTTCCTTTATTTCAGTTGTACGACATACTTGGGTTTCATCTTCAGACAACTTGAGAAACTCAGATTGTTTTACAGACTTTGCAAGATCCTTAATATCTGTAGTCAATGCCTTTATTCGGTTGAAAGTAAGAAAAGTGGAGAGATCCAAATAAACAACTGTAATAAAAACAGCAGGAATTGGTAATTAAATTTCCTTAATTTGGGCCTACTACAAAATACCCTCTAAAAAAATTTTAAATTACAAAACTAACTCATCGAACAATTACACAATTAAGTTTAACTTGTCAACATAAGTTTAACTTACTGGGAGAGATTTTAAAAATACAATCTATACCGCCTAAAGTGTTGGTATAGCTCAGTAGCGCAGAGGCTAAAGTGCTTGACATCTCTGATGCTGCCAGTTTTATTCAAGTTACTGTATATTTGTGGTTTATTTTTTTCTTTTTAGTTTAATTTCTGCTTCTAGTGGATGACATATTGCACTAATGTACTGTTATACAACTTTTGCCCTTGAGAGAGGGGATTGTATTAATTAATTCTAGGAAATAAGTGAAAGAGGAATAAATTAAACATTACAGTTTTCAAAGCTTGCCTATGCAGTGAATATTTGAAGGACTAAAAGTTCAATTTATCCTCATGTTATGTATAAATTTAGCTTAAAAAGTAAATCGTTAAACTTACATGGTTTTCCTTGGATACGACTATTCAGAAATTTGTCATGGGCCAGGTTTACATCACCCAAGTAAAATTCCATCAACTCAAGTAAGCTTTTATGCAGAAGCTTCTTCCTTTTTCGTCGATGATCCTTAGCGGATTCATCTGCTGTAACACCTTCTGCCACTGTTGTTGGCTCTGTTTCTTCACCCATTACAAGGTTCTGACCTAGGGATATAAAATATAACTTACAAAATTATTACCCTTCAGAACTAAGCAATGCTCACTCATGTAAACCGATGTACGGTAACAGTTAAATAAATAAATAATAGTCTTGTCGCAGTAGACTCAGCGAATTTAACATGGCTGATATTGTTAAATCAACAAATATATGGTGATATAAATGAGTAAAATATTGGGGTTGGAGTTATGTTTCAATATAATTAACCCATACAATAAAACATTTTATTCACATAGCTTATAGCCTAGTACAGAATAATTTATTGACATATAAATTTGAATTAATTTGTTTCAGGAATGAGAAAAAATATTCATATCTAGAGCTAGAACATCAAGCAAAAATGATCTGTTTATAAATCTCAAAATATAATATAATAGGCTGTATGACAAATGTAGTAAATCAACAGCTGATTATGTTGACACCTCTCCATGTCTCTCTCTTTCCCATTATACATTTATTTCTTACGTTTGTTTCATGTTGAGGTCCTCAGAAGCCAAAAACCCTGTTCTTTGAATTTCATGTTTATGTAGGTACTGTATATAGTCAGGGCCAGCGCTAGTACTTCTGCCGTCCAGGCAAAGGTGTCATTTGCCGCTCCTGCTCCCCCCCCCCCCTTTTCCCCCATCACAAACCTTCCCATATCGTGGAAAATCTGGTCCTAGATTGCTTTATAATATCAGATTATTGATACTTACAGCCTGAAGCAATCTTCATTTTTTGGTTAACCAACTTCCCATATCCTCGTTAAAACATCTACAAAAATTTACATTCCATGGCAGATTGTTTTGCATCAAAAAATATTATTTCTCTATTCTATTTCTTCACATTGATAGTTACTTTGGTGAGTCAACAATGAAATCAAAAAGACTGAGCTCCGATGAAAAAGGGACTTAACGGGCTTAATAGTAGCGCAGCGTGTATGCCGCTGCCAAGTATAGTAGCATGCAGTGCCGTGCGGGACCGGTCTGTTCTCGTGGGACAAAACCACTTCAGTTACAGCTACAAGCGTGGAGTGAAACTCCGGTGTGTCAGTGGTACTGGGGTCAATCCCAATTCCGTCAACTCCCCGTACAATAAGAGCAATGTTAAATGGGAAACACAATAACTTCTTTAGATGTGATCAAAAAGGTTATTTTTTATATCAAGTATAGTTCTTTTTTTACAAAATGGAAAGCACAAATTAAATTCTTTACCTAAATGATGTTCAAACCAAAGGTGTATGATTCAGTTTCAAATACAATTTATTCTAAACCATCAAATGGATAAATACCCCCGTCGCAGCAGACCTGCGTACTCAGCGAATTTCCAAATTAGTAGTTTTAATTATGACCAGAAAAACCTGTCAACCAAATATCATCACAAGCTCATAAATAGAATCAAGAATCAAGAATCAAGAATTTTTATTGTCGTTAAACACAGTGTTATGCAATTGACAAAGTCATGATCTTAAATATACATACAATCTAAGAACCTTGGTTTCCTAAAGGTACAGTACACAAATTACATTATAATGCATATTAAAAGTCAATGTCAACAATTCAATATATCCTCTAGCAGCAGCAATAACAAAAATTATATTTAAAACAGAGAATGATGTAGATAAATAAACAAAAACAGTTAAATAATTTAAATACTTAAAGTGCTAATATCACAGGCTAAATATTCGTCAACAGTATAAAACACATTCTCTCTCAACCATACCTTAATAACATTCTCAAATCTTTCTGAGGTCATATACCACATGTTTTCCGGTAATTTATTAAACAATTTAATTTTCATATAAATGTGGCTATTCTTTGTTTTTTCCAATCTCACTGACATTAAGTTAAGGAGGTAGTTTTTCCTAGTTGGATAGTTATGTGTTTCTTTTCTTATCGTAAATTTATTTAATGAGCTCTTTACATCCAACAGACTACAGTATACATATAGATTTGCAAGAGTCATGATTTTTAGCTCTTTGAAAAAGGGTACACAAGACTCTCTACTGGATACATTTTTTATAACCCTTACAGCTTTCTTTTGCCATTTAAAAGCCACCTGTGCATTGCAAGAATTACCCCAAAGAGTAATACCATACCTTAAATGTGAGTGGAAAAAAGCATAGTAGGCAGTTATCAACATATTTTCAGTTACACAATTTCTTAATTTTCTAAGGAGATAAACTACTCTCGACATTTTTTTACACAACTGCTCTACATGACAATCCCAACTTAACCTACTATCAAGGTACATGCCTAATAATTTAACAGGTTTTATATCTTTGTAAATAGAAAAGTCCAGAGAAAAAAATATACGCTCAGTCTTTTTGTCATTAACAATTAGGTAATTTGAATGAAACCATTCCATCGCTACTTCTAGGGCTTGGTTCTCAGTTCTTCTTAGTTCATCTAGGTGCTTATTGCTGTTGAGAAGTGTGGTATCATCTGCATACAACACTGAGGGACAAGGAACATTGTGAGCAAAGTCATTTACAGCAATAATAAATAAAATGGGCCCAAGAACTGAACCCTGTGGCACACCCATCAGTATCTTTTTAAAGTCAGATTTATCACTGCCCTGTACTACCATTTGTACTCTGTCATTCAGGTATGATTTAAATAGATTGAGCTCTTTGCCCCTGATACCATACTGAAACATTTTTTTCAACAGGAGCTCATGATTCATACAATCAAAAGCTTTAGTTAGATCAATGAGTAAGGCAGATGAAATTAGCTTATTTTCAAAGTTTTCCAACACTTTTTCTACCATATTTTGTACAGCTTTGATTGTATTTCTACCTGGCATGAAACCATATTGTTCATCACAAAACAATTTATTATTTATAAAAAACTTATTAAGTTGAGCCTTAACGCATGATTCAAATATTTTGCTTACTACCGGGACCAGAGATATTGGCCGGTAGCTAGATGGACTCAATTCTTCCCCCTTTTTGTAAACCGGTATTACCTTTGTCACTTTGAGTGCTTGAGGATATACACCTTGATCTAAGAACATATTAAATAGTAGAGATAATGGTGCAACTATTAAATGAATTATTTCTTTCATTACTCTATTTGATAGACCATAATAATCTTCACTACATGAGGAACTAAGGCTAGCAACAATTTTCATCACATCTTTTGTTTTGATTCTCTGCCATTCTAAACATTCACAATCTCTTTTTCGTTCAAGCAAAAAATTATTTAATAATTCTACTGCATTGTGGGATACATTCTGATCATCAGATACACTTAAATTACTTGCTACATTTACAAAAAAATCATTAAAAGTTTCAGAATCAATTAACACTTCTTGCTTATTAGTCATGTTACAGCTTGATTCCTGTTTTATCAAATTCCAAGCTGCCTTACATCTATTTGAAGAATTCTGAATATACTTTTCATTTGCCAATTTTTTACAGTAATTGACTTTATGTTTGTACCTTTTTTTTATTTCTACGTATTGTTCTTTGAATGTAACTTCATTGTCTGTACCCTTGCTGTTCTTATATCTATCATAAAAAGCAGTTACATACATTTTAAAACTTTTTAATTCTGGTGAATACCATTTTAAATCAGGCTTCATACAAGTTTTCACCTTAACGTCCTTAATTCTACAGCATTCATTAAATGAATTTGTCAACATTAAATTAAAATGGTCAAAAGCCATATTGACATCTTTTAAACTAAATAACTGTGTCCAGTCAATCTGTGATAAATTACTCTTGAAATTTATTAGTGCTGTAGGAGTCAAATCTCTGATTTTTTTCCTTAAAACATTGCTTGGTTTTGTGATTTCCATAGAGATTTCAGGAAATTGTGCATATACCCCTGCATGATCAGATAGATGAGGTTCTCTCACACAACAAATTACTTTCTTTCTGTCAAAATTACATACTATATTATCTATACATTTTTCACCTCTTGTTGGTTCCTCATTCAACCAATACATGTCAAAAGAACGTAGTAAATTTAAAAATGATTCTTTTTCTTGTGATTTAGTCAAAATATCTATATTAAAATCAGCTGAAATAATACACTTCAATCAAGAAAATTTTCTATTTAAATACAGCAACAAAGATTCAAATTGAATAAAAAATATATTGATGTTGGAGTCAGGAGTTCTATATAAGGTGCAAACAATTACATTAACATTAGGTAGTAAAATTGCCGTTACTTCAAAAATGTTATCACAGTAAAATTGATTTACATCTAAAGGTTTAGCCTCAACACCCTGCTTTACAAAAATAGCACTTCCACCCCCTCTATTTTGTGAATTATTCCTAGCACAAATGTTACCTAAGGTGTATCCATTTGGTATATAAAATGAGAATTCTTCTTCAAACAACCAATGCTCATTTAGTGTAAAAATATCACATCTTAAACTACTTAAAAACACATCAATTAAATTTAACTTATTCCTAATTGACCTGACATTACAGTGATAAATACTAAAATAAGTTGTTGAAAGTTCTACGGTTGATGGTCTTGTGTTAGTGGTGTGTCGTTTCCCAACAGAGACTCAGTGCCGGGTGGGGGAGGTTGTTCTTCATTTGGACTTACTGGGTCTTCCTTCTTCTTTTTCATCAGAGCCTCAGATATTCTCTCCGATAGCCATTTTTTCCCTTGATAATTGAAATGAAGACCCTGGCGTTTGTGCAAATGTCTTCCAGCATTGCTTGCCTCCACCAAGATGACATTATTATATTTTTCACTTAGTTCTTTAAGACGCTGATTGGTTTTTCTTACTTCTTTGTTAACGATTGACCAGTCTGGCAGGTCATACCTATTTGGTAGATTTACTAGTAGTACTCTTGGTTCGTTAACTGTAAGTTCCAATATTGAAGAGACACCATCAATAACTTCATCCGTCGTTTCTAGCAACATCATTTGTGCCACAGAGTAATACTAAGACATCATCTTTGTTAAGATCAGCTTCCTCTATATTTTTATTCTCTAGCACTTGTCTTGTTCTTCCACCAGGTCTAACATAGCCTACTGCTTCATAGGCCTCTTGGGATTTATTTATGTGCCAGGCTAAATCTCTGCCATGGCTGTCAGCACAGATCAGTATTTTATTGATTTTTTGTTGCTTACTATTTTCTAAATACTCAACATTATTGCTTGCAACAGTCGTGACATCGGGGGTTTCTTCCTCATCCAATCTTAAAACCTCAAAACGGTTTTGTAAAAAACTGGATTGCAAGTTTTTGTTTGTTCTTTTGGATCTAACACTAGGTGTGTCTTTACCCTTAACAGCCACTGCAAAAGATTTATTTTTATTTTTACCTAAGCTCCATTTCCAATTTGTTCCCTCATCAGAAACAGGGGTAGAGTGTATTAGAGGGAGGCTGTGTTGCAGATCTACTTTATTAGATCTCCGAGGTTGCAGTTTGCTAGGGTCATTATTATCTTTATTACTCAACAGATCAATTTTCCTTTCTAACATTATTATAGTTTCTTCTTTTTTCAATAACATAGTTTCAAGTTGAAGATTATGGCTCTGTAGCTGTTTAACTACTCCATTTGCCTCATTTAAATCATCATTAAGTGTTTTAATTATCTCATTCTGTGTTAATAGTTCCTGTTTTAAATCATTATTAATGTCTGTAACTTCTCTTTCAAGTCCCAATGTAACATCAAGAGAAAGGCATTTTTCACAGGTCCATTTTTTTGTGGTTTTAGCTAGATTTTTAAAATCTTCCTCAGAAAGTGAAGTGCATTTTAAATGGTGCCACTGTGAACATATTCCCCGACATAACACACCTCTACTGGACTTGCTAACATTTTTTAAGCATTTTCCACATGGATACTTTATATTTTTCCCTGTCATTTTCAAATAGGCCAATTAAATAATATTTATCAGTTCAGGCTTACTAAATCAATTATAGTTGAAATTGGTAATTTTTTACTGTAATTCAAAAATATTAAAGAAGTTAGAAAAGTAACACAGAAATATTAGTTTGTTTGTTTACATCAGAAGTCAAACCAGGAAGTAGAACAGCTTGGACTGGACCTTGCCCAGGCACGGGCACGCACGCACGCACTCACGCACACACGGAAAGTCTCTTATCTTATCTGATAACAGAACCCTTCCTAATCTGAGCCTGTCCTTCCAAGAAATTTATTTAATGTTTTTTCTCACTTACTTGGCCAAAATTATGTTATCTACTCACACCTTCCACTATAGTGTTTTAATGCTTTTAACACATATTCTGAACTAAAAAATGTACTTTAAAACTGATTTTTTCCTCCTAAAAAATCACAAAAAAGCAGGAGCACACACAACAGTGTTCTGACCATGTGGGTCTACCCCACCAACTCAATAACTACTTAGGGGAATAAATGTCTATTCTCCTTATGATAAATTTAGGGAAAGAGTATGCAGGTATGCTGCCATGGGGAACACTAAAAGTAGGTTTTTATCATAAAAAAATTATTTCGACCATATGAAGCCATATACTAAGTTTCATCAATATCTGTCCATTGCTAACGGAGTTTGCCTTTTCTCCATATGATTAACATGGGAAAAGAGTATGCAGGTTTGCTGC
The DNA here is from genome assembly GCA_030545055.2 of Neoaliturus tenellus. NCBI lineage: Eukaryota > Metazoa > Arthropoda > Insecta > Hemiptera > Cicadellidae > Neoaliturus > Neoaliturus tenellus. Next base: position 113,820,303 of record CM061534.1, on the reverse strand, counting down.
CATGATAAGCACAAAAACCAAGATTTTTTTACCACAAATGGATGAATCTCGACCAAATGAAGCTGAATGCCAAGTTTCATCCAAAAACATTGGTTAATAAGTGAAATATTAACACATTCCACTTCTCCATAAGATTAACATTGGAGCCTCAAAATACAACGTACTGTCTTTAGACTTTTTAATATCTCGGTAACCAATAGAAATAAAGCAAAGCTTCAAAATACTAAATTGTGTATTTTTTTGAGCTAAATCCAATGGTCAAAATAAAAATTTTAATTTTAAAAAATTACATATGAATAATGCAAAAAACCCATTTTTGGGGTACAAAACCCCCCAAAACTACCCATTCCGATAGGTCGATATGTCTGGTTTACGAACTCATCTGAATAAACGTAGGATTACACATCTCTACCAAATTTGGTGTCGATTGGACCATTTTTACGAGAGTTATCGTGTCTAGGGACACACACATCTATATATATAATTCCGTAAGCGAATCGGTCCCCACGAAATATCTCGAGTTAGAAGGAAGATAGGGTAACGTATGATGGCTCATTTAAAGCTTTTGGGCCAAGGACGCAAGGAAAAATTCCAGAATTATCAAAAGTTACCTGGGACCTTCCCATTGGACCCCATTGGGAAGTTACCTCCCCATTGGACCTTGAAGTCGTAATGTTAATCTAATGGGAAGAAGAATTTTGGATCTGCACGTGTCATTAAGCAGATGTTAAAGTAAATATTTTTTTATTATAAACTCAGCTGTTTATTGAGCAGATATTTTGAGTAAGATAACCATACAATTATAACTTTAAAAAATTGGCAATACACTATAAAAAAGAAGAACAGTGATAGTCATGGACAAATTACCTATTCACAACGGATGTCTTCTTCGCTACCCCAACTATATCTTTAAGGAGGCAGGAGTAGAATAATTTTGTATATGCTGATATATCACGATTAAAAGTAGATTAGACGTTTCATGTTTGATATAATTGTTAAATATATATTGTCTTTAATCAGTGAATTTTGTTTGAGTTATTACATTAATGCTTTATATATTGGGCTATTTAGAGTAGTTAGAGTGGAATCGTTTTATTGAGTGTTTGTTTATTTCCGACTGAATCATATTATGTAAACTACTAACATTGGATAACCTCCGAATGATGAATATTTTGTTTTGGTTTGAATCCCTTCTCCGCTTATTCTTATGTTGTTTGTAGGGAAAACAATAAACGCCCGTTAATACATAAAGACGGGGAGCTTTTCATGTGAAATAATAGTATGCGAAAACGGACAACACAGTGTATCAATCATGTTATACTTAATTGACCGAATAACAAATAGACTACAATCATAGCACGAGGACGTCGGTGGCACTAAGGGTAAGGGAGCATGGGGCACGGGGGAAATAGGGGGCACTGCGGAGGGCACAGGACGGTACGGGAAGGACGGCGGGGATGACGATAGGGGACTATGGGGAGCACAGGATGTTCGAGATATGGGAGCATAGAGGGCACGAGGGGGGCATGGGGGACATAGGGACAAGGGGAGGAACGAACGAGGGCAGAGGAGCATGGAGTACACGGGAGTGCGGGGGAATAGGCACTCTGGGGTGGCATGGGTGACATAGGGGGGTACGGGGGGCATGTGGTAGCGGGGGTGTGGGGGCACAAGGGACACCAGGGGCGTCGGTGGCAAGAGGGTTAGATGGGTATGGGGGTGTCATGCGGGAGGCATGGGGGACATAGAGGGTATCGGGACCACGGGGAAAAAGGGTGGGCATGTGGGCACAGAGCACCGTGGATGGAGGGATATGGGGGGGGGGGGGGGCACCAGGGGTGTAGGTGGCAATGGGGGTTAAGGGCATTGGGGGCCAAGATTGAGGCTTGAGGCATGAGTGACATAGCGGGCACAGGGTGAAATGGTGAGCACGGAGCACGGGCATATGAAGCATGGGGCACAAGGACCCTAGAGATGTCAGTGGCCCGAAAGCTGGTTGGGAATGGGGGCACAGAAGAGGAATGATGAACATAGAGACCACGGGGACCATAATGAATAACTGGATAAATGGCATCATGGGAGAATGGGTGAAAAAGGAACATGGGGGCACAAGGTCCGGGAGCATGGGGGTTACTCGGGCCCTATGGGTTGGAGCTACAGGAAACACTGGACCCGAGAGTTGAACGGGGACTCGGGGAGGCATGGGGGACACGGAGGAGTGTAGGGGGACTCGGGAGTGTGGGGGAATGGTGGGCATAGGGGTCCAGGGTGAAGGAGTAATACAAGTATTAAAGGGCTAATGTTGGATTGAACTATTTTATTGACTTGAGTATTCAAACTTATTATGAACATGTTTAAGGTTAAAACTATTTTTACCGAGTCCGGTTGTACAATAGTGCAAAAGCGCTTTCCCCATAAAATAGACTACTGCATTTTAGTAAAGGGGAGATTATTGGTAAATTACTGATTTGATAATCTGATAATCAAGTCAAAAATGTTTCGTCAAGATCAGGTAATATTTTATTAGGAAAATCCAAACGTATTATCATACTACAACTTGAGATGAAATAGAGTAATTGTGCAAGGAGGTGATGAATTGAAACTTATTTTTTTGGAGTCAACATCACGATTTTGATTTTTAGGGGCCTTTGCCCCTACAATCCCCTAGTATATATATATATATATATATATATATATATATATATATATATATATATATATATAAATTTATAAAATTTATATATATATATATATAAATATTAATAAAATTTGTATATATATATATATATATAAATTTTAATGACTATTATTTTTGTTCTCTGGGCACCTAAAAACGAAAAAGTACATGGTCCCGGGCTTAGGTCTTACATGAGACCTACGGTAATAGCTTATTCCCTATGGGAAATTCGCTAAAAATAAAGAAGTTTTTATAAAAATGGCAGGGAAAGGTTTAACGTGTTGCTCTTGTAAGAAATAAATCCAACATGGATTCACCCTTTCACTGGTGCGGAAAAACGCTGCTAATAGTGGCATGATATGAAAAGGATGAATAGGTCAAAATTCTTACTACTCTTACTCAGCCTCCAACTTTTTACATAGGCATAACACAACTGCAATACATAACCAAATTGAAAGGTTCACAACAAATCAAATTGACAGCATTTTAACATTATTGTTTGTTGATAGGGTTGACATATTACATTAAGTTTAAATCTACTTTGTTGTAAATCATGAACCATAGGCCTAAACCTAATACATCCAGGGTTGGAGAGTAGCGAGCTACTTGTAGCGTGCTATTGTAGCAACGCTACTTGTAGCGCGCTACTTTTTTAATAGGGTTAGTGTAGCTCCGCTTCTTTTGAAAATCCTAGCTTGTAGCTGTAGCGAGCTACATTTTAGAGTAGTTATAGCGGATTATTTAGCTACTTTTCCCGCTACTTTGGTTTCATAAAACATAATAATTGTGTTTATATTACATCAATCAAGGCTTCCAAATAAACACGAGAGAAACCTTTGTATGGTTAGTCTGCTGTTATGTTTTTTGCTCGTTGTCATCGAAGATTATTTTCAATTTCAATCCACCAGACGCTCCAATTGAGTACCATAACCACAAAGGGGCGAACCCAGGGGGGGATAAAGGGGATATTCCACCCCCCCCCAAATGTTGGAGGATAAAAAAATATGCTCAAAAATAAAAATAATCTCTGACAAATCGTTAAAATATTTTTTTTTCAAATTAATTGTATTTTTAAGTGGGGCGGTTATACAAACAAGAGAAAAACAGGGCGGATTGCAGCGAAAGTAGCTTAAATTGTAGCGAGCTACTTTTTAATTGTAGCTGTAGCTATAGCTAGCTAATTTTTTGAAAATGTAAGTTAGCTATAGCTGTAGCTAAGCTACTTTTTAAAAGGAGCTTCCCCAACACTGAATACATCAAACATAAAATTAGATACAGTATAGATCCTGATGACATTAACAAAAATGAAAAACTAAGTACCGGTATTTGATTTACAAATGTAATAAACCCAAAACGTGATGATTACATGTAATCAATGTTGCATCGGCAAGTACGTTGTGCACAGATGCGGCCGGTCTGGGGGAAGGGGAAGGTTTGTAGGGGCGTCACTGTTGCACAAGGGCCTGACAACTGATATGCGCAAGCGCTCGTTCAAATTAGATTCATAGCGTGGCGCAAACGGAGAAGGTGCAGCGGTACAGTCACAAATTTGAAAATTAATTTTAAAAGTAGATATCAACAATTAATAGTTTTACTATAGCCTACAATATTGTCTCTTGTGTTTCCTTAGAATTTAAAAAAAATATTTATTTTGAGATAAAACTTTTTTATTTTGCCCTTTTTTTGCTGCCCCCAAGAAGGTGCCAACCTAGGCGGTCGCCTAGTTCGCCTCATGGGTGCGCCAGCCCTGTATACAGTAGACTCGCTCTTAACTGGTCACATTGGGACTAGTGGCCAGGTAATAAATTGACCGGTTAAACCGTAGAGCCTTTTACAACGTTAAATTATAGCTGTCCAAAACTGGGATAAGATGAAATACTCCCGCCCAGCAAATCGACATACTCAGTGAATTTCCAATGTAATTTGGTATTTTTTATCTTCCCCGTATACACTCTGGGATTTGGATGAAGGTAAATGAATGAATGTATTTCATGCCATGGTTTGCTATAGTTTGCTGCCATGGGGGTGTTGTAAACAAATAGACGTAAATTCCTTTAAAGTGCAGGTACATGCTAAATTGTATCAAATTCTGGTATTTTTTATTTGCCTCATAAACCCCATGAGGTGAGTACCGTATGTAGGTTTGCCGCCATGTGGGTGTTGTAAGCAAATGTAAGTTACACTCTACTACCTAGTGAATGCACATATCAAATTTTATAATAAAGTTATGTTAATTAATGAGTGAGATAGAGGGATTTGTTGATTTTCTTTGAAAATAATATGGACAACATATTTTTGGATTTTCTCCATAATCTGTTAAGACAGGTTAAAAATTAAATTGTTTGTTTTTTTAAGCTGTTTCGAAATGGTTCCTAGAACTAATTGTTGAATTTAAAAAATTGAGGCCCAAAATTGCCAAAAATCCATTTTTGACCCTTTTGGAACACCCATTCCCATGGTCCGATCACGCTGGTTTTCGAACTTAACCTTATAAATGCTGCCGTAAACCTCTGTATCATATTTAATTAATATCTGAGGTTCCGTTTAAGAGTTATCGAGTAACAGACACACACGTAGGATACATATGAATTTGAACGGTGTTATTGGCTTCTAGGGACTTCAAAACAAAAAAATATTATGGTCATTGGCTGTTGGGTTATTAATTGACAGTGTTCTCTAAGGAGAATGTCGCCCTTAGTCAGTAACAAGACTACAAGATCGCACCACAATCATCCTACACTCATCTCTCATTCATATTCAGGTTAATATAGGCACTATGTGAGGTTCCCTGTCTCAAAATAGTGATACAGTAGAACCTCGATAGTTCGACACTTTGTGGACTTAGAGAGTGTTGAATTATCGAAATGTCGACTATAGGGAGTATATGGGAAATTTTAACACTGGGAGTATAAAAATCATAATTTGAATTTAGTAAACACTATTCAATTCAATTCAAATTAACTTTATTCATGAAATTTGTACAATCATGCTTACATTGGTAAAACAAAATTATACAAATATGGAACGGCATCATACTAAATATACAACCTTAAGACTAATTAAGACTAATTACATTTTAAGCAGCATTTACAGTAAACTCTTCAAATGAGTATAAAGCCTTTTCAATTAAAATTTTTTTAAACGTTTTAGGAATTTAGAGTTGTCTGTAATCAAAAGTAAATCTTTTGGAACATAACTTATAAATCGTGTACCCGCAGCACTTGTTTTTTTTAAATGTAATTCAGTAGAATGTTTTTGAATAGCCAGCTGGTTTTTATTTCTTGTGTTATAGTTATGAGTTGATCCTAATTTTAATAACCTTTCGCCATTATTCCTTACAAACATAACAGTTTAAAAAATGTACAGGCTGTATATTGTTAATATTCCTAGTCTTGGGAAAATTTCTTTAACAGATTCTTTGTTGTTCAAGTTCATAATTATTCTGATTGCTTTTTTTTTTTTTGAAAACTCAAAATAGCTAACAAATTTTGATTACTTGTCGCACCATACAACACAACCCCAAAAGAAATGTGGGAATGTATGTGCGCATAGTAAATTGTTTTTAATGTTTCTATTGAGCAATATCTTGACATAGTTTTGAGAGCGTATAATCCAGAAGCAATACTATTTTTTAGTGATATAATGTGATTATTCCAAGTCAAATTTTCATCTAGTGGTAACCCTAAAAATTTTGTTTCATTCGTTTGAAATATTTTTGAATTATTCAATGTAATATTTAGTATTGGCTTGTTTCTGTTTTGTTTTGTATGGAAGGAAATGAGGTTTGTCTTTTCCAGATTTAGTAACAAATTTTGATTGCTGAGGTAATTATTAATTAATTTAAGATCTTTGTTGGCTACAACTTACACTTCATTCACAGTTTTACCCATAACTATCAAGTTTGAGTCGTCAGCATAAAGACACAATTTATGATGTGATCCAGTTAGAATTGATGGAAACCCCTTCAAATAACAGAGAAAGAGAACTGGCCCCAAAATGGATCCTTGCGGAACTCCATGCCTCATTGTTTGCAAGGCAGATTTTGCATAATCTATTTGATTCATTTTATTTATATATTTCAATTGAACAAATGGTTGACTATTTGAGATGTATGACCGAAACCAGTTTAGCGCGACATCAACTATGCCAATGGTTTTTAAAGTACTTATCAAAATTTCGTGTGATACACTATCGAATGCTTTTGAAAGGTCCATGAAAATTCCGGTTGCATTCTCTCCCCTATCAACAGCATCGACAGTCCTTTCAATAAAATCAATCCCAGCTGTTACAACTGACCTACCAATTCTGAATCCATGCTGTTCTTCATAAAAAATGTTATTTTTTCTAGAAAATCAGCTAATTGTAAATACATTGCACGTTCAAAAATTTTAGAAATGGTCGGTAAAATAGACAACGGTCAATAATTTTCTAATGAAACACACTAACTAAACTAAATTTTAATGAAACCACAACCTAACTTAATTGAACTTTCACATAAACAACATTCAAATCATTCGCCAATTTGTTTACATTTTCACCTTTGTCAGGCTCCAACATGGACACTATCGGTTATTATTAACATGTTGTCATGGACCATGTCAAACTAGCCTATCAAGAGTGTCGAACTATCGAGGTTTTACTGTATAGTGATATAGACAGTTCCGCCGCCATGCAATGTTGATCATTGAATCCACTAAATCTCTTCAAACCTGGGTTAGCGGATTCCGGGATTGGGCAATTATGATGATGAACAAAGTTAGTGACTTCCGTCATAGCAAAACTAACCAGGTACAGAAGTCTTGCGCAATGCTAATTTCAGTCACGCGAAATTTTGTAGTTGAGCCAGTCAGATCATAAGAGGCGCTGCAAGCACAACAGGCCATGCAACTTTGCCGATCCGACAGCTGCTGGCCAGCCAACCGGCCGGCTGAGTCAACGGATTGTTAACGTCGCTTGGCCGGTTTTGCTCGCAGCACTTCCTATGATCTGGCCGGCTCAACTACAAAGTTTAGCGTGACAGAAATGAGCATTGGGTGAGACTTCTGTACCTGGTTAGTTTTTCTATGCTTCTGTCAACATTCATGTATAAGTTATTGTATATATATTTAGTGTATATAGTCAATGGTGATACTGACTGTTGTAAACCTACAAACTAGCCCTAGGCCCTAAAAAATTTGTTATTTACTCTTTCATAATAACCTAATAGGCCCTAGTTATTAACAATGTCACTATATAAGCTACTTACTATATTACGTCTATCACGATAAACACGAATACAGAATGTAAATCCCCAGAATAACAAATTATTAACAAAAGTATAACTTATGTTCCAAACAGTTCAAGACCAATCTCTTCCTTTTCCCAAGAGGACGAGCATCGGGAGCATTAGCAGTAGCAGTCAGTCGTAACGTAGCTGTTTGTGTACTTGTACTTGTAGGTTAGGTTGGTTTTTTTTTCTTCTAGTTTACCGCGAGGTTGGCTTTGGTGTTTTACCATGAAGCCACGAGGTTCAATATTATTATTTTTTGTGGTTGTTTCTTTTTATTTGTTAGTATGTAGTATGTAGTAATTGGTTTAATTAATTTGGTTGGGGACTATTGTCAGCCATATATTTGTTAGGTAGCTGTGCTCGTGCTGCTCTCGTCTGCTGCTGCGCTCAGCGCTCAGCTCGTAGCTCGAGCTCCCGGCTCGCCGCGCTATAGCTAGGCCTATAACGCAAATAAATAAGAGTTTGTTATGTTCTTTTATTAGGCAGGCTGATGTATTTTATAAAAAAGCATGCAGTTTTTCAGTTCGCAAAAACGTTTACTTTTTTCTCCCACATATTTGGATATTTGGATGGGATTTAAAATAGAGTAACTTAATAGGATGTCGTTACAATAAATATTGTACCCATGGCAGGACTGCTTCATTCTCTTTTTCAATCAGCTGTGTAATGGTAAATATTTTTGTAATGGTATATTACTATTACTACGTAACTTTTTTTTACCTTCAATTTATTTACAATCTGTTCAACTTGAGGAACAAATTCATAGCACTTGAATTCCGTTTTAGTTTAGACGCTTCATATCGGGGCCTACGAAAATTCATATCCGGAACACAAAAAAAGCTATTCAGCTGACCTGGGAAGAAGTTATGCTTCTTCCTTTACAGACCTTAAAAAGATAAGATAGAGAACAGAACAGAAAAGAAAGAGCCTTATGCTGGATCAAAAACTATCTCACTGACAGATTGCAATAGGATCCGAAGACAATGGTGGTACTACAGTGGTTTGTAAATGAAAATATCCTGTTTGAATAGTTCTTTCAACAAACAACCTCAAAATGGAGTTCAGAAGTTAATTGATAGTCTTAATAGATCAATAAAAATAGAACTTAGGTAGCTTTGACAAAAAATATTATTTTTAGCGAATTTCCCTATGGGGAATACGCTATTACGGTAGTAGTCACGGTAAGACCTAAGCCCGGGACCATGATACTTTTTCGTTTTGAGGTCCCTAGAAGCAAAACACCATTCGTTCAAATTGATATATATATACGAAAATTCATATCCGGAACACAAAAAAAGCTATTCAGCTGACCTGGGAAGAAGTTATGCTTCTTCCTTTACAGACCTTAAAAAGATAAGATAGAGAACAGAACAGAAAAGAAAGAGCCTTATGCTGGATCAAAAACTATCTCACTGACAGATTGCAATAGGATCCGAAGACAATGGTGGTACTACAGTGGTTTGTAAATGAAAATATCCTGTTTGAATAGTTCTTTCAACAAACATAAATATATATATATATATATATATATATATTTGTATATATATATATATATACAACACATATATATATATAATATATATACATAATATATATATATAATAATATAATATAATATCATATATAATAATATATATACGTTTTAATATATATATATATATATATATATATATATACAGGGTGTTCGGAAAAAACGTTTCAGGAATTCAGGAGGTTATTGCCCACATAAAAATAAGCAAAAAAAATCCTGTAAACATATGTCCTAAAATGCTTCGTTAACCCGCTAGCCGCCATTTTGTTTTTTACACTAAATAATTTTTATTTCCGTAATGGATCATTGTATCAAGTTAATATTTGGCATGAACCTTCGTCATAGCAATACCCATTTTCAAGAAAAAAGTTATTTTTTTCCAATTTGTATTTTCAAAATGGCGGCCATTTTAAAATTTTAAACTAAAATATCTCAAAATCGGTAAATTTTATAAAAATTTTACTAGATACAAAAAAGTTGACAAATTTAATTATCTAACCAATGATACCAAGTTTGTAAGGATTTCACAACAAATAACAGAGTTATTAAGATTTTTCAATTAAAATTACCTTAATTTGCATTAATTACAATGCAAAATCAATGTTTTTATGCATAAAAATCTCAATAACTCCGTTATTTGTTGTCAGATCCTTACAAACTTGGTACCAATGGTTAGATAATTAAATTTGTCAACTTTTTTGTGTCTAGTAAAATTTTTATAAAATTTACCGGTTTTGAGATATTTTAGTTTAAAATTTTAAAATGGCCGCCATTTTGAAAATACAAATTGGAAAAAAATAACTTTTTTCTTGAAAATGGGTATTGCTATGATGAAGGTTCATGCCAAATATTAACTTAATACAATGATCCACTACGGAAATAAAAATTATTTAGTGTAAAAAACAAAATGGCGGCTAGTGGGTTAACGAAGCATTTTGGGACATATGTTTATAGGAACTTTTTTGCTTATTTTGATGTGGGCAATAACCTCCTGAATTCCTGAAACGTTTTTTCCGAACACCCTGTATATATATATATATATGTGTGTGTGTGTGTGTGTGTGTGTGTGTGTGTGTGTGTGTGTGTGTGTGTGTGTGTGTGTGTGTGTGTGTGTGTGTGTGGGTGGGTGTGTGGGTGAGTGTCCGTGAACACGATAACTTTTGAACGGAACCTCCGATTTTGATGAAATTTGGTACATGGGTGTAAGCCAGCATCAACAAGGTTGAGTTCACGAACCAGAATGATCGGACCATTTGAACGGGGTTTTATGGGGTTTCAAAAGGGTTAAAAATAGGTTTTTGGCATTTTTCGACCTTAATTTTTAAAATTCAACAATTTTAACTAAAACCATTTAAAGAGCTTTAAAAAACAAACAATTTGGTATTTTGAATTTATATCTTAGCATAACTGGTTACGGGGAAAATAAAAAAATGTGTTTTCCATGTTATTCTTATGGAAAATCAAAATCAATACAATATTTTTGTTCCTTGTTTATTTATTGACATAACATAATCAAATTTGGTATGTGCATTATCTAGATATACTTGCTTACAAAACCCATATGGCGGCAAACCTACATACTCACCCCCATGGGGTTTAATGGGAAAAATAAACAGAACACCATAACCTTATAAAATTTGGTATGTACAATCACTAGATAGGATTTAACTTATATTTACCAACTAAAAACATATTGTGGCGGCAAACCTACATACTCTCATCCCCATGGATTTTATGGAGAAATAGAAAATATACCAAAATTCCATTGGAAATTCGCTGAGTACGCAGTCTGCTGCGATGGGGGTATTACTTAAAACGGAGGTTTGTTAAAAATTACGTAATTTTTCTGAGAGGGGGGGGGGTCAGACCAATTATGATGGTAAGATGATTTTAGGGGGGGGGGGTTCCAAAAATGGCCAAAAAGCGATGACGTAGTTTATGGACGGCCCCTTAGAAAGAACTCTCCTATATCGATTCAATTTGGCATGAAGCGGGGGTAGGGTTCTTCAGGTCACAGATATCGCAGAATATCTTGGCCTCTGTCATACTCCACTTCTGGATTTAAATACGAAAACACATGGCACTAAAAACAGGCTGCGACAATCTGCAACTTCGTCGCTCTACTCGTCCAAATTGTTTGAACTGTAGATGGTCATCACAGGCCAAGATATTCCGTGTTACCTGTAAGTTTGAAAACAAGGATGATCGGACTATGGGGACAGGGTTTTATGAGGTTTCGTAGAAAGTCCTGTTTTCATGGCTAGTTGCTTGCAAGATGACTGTAGTGCCAGGTGAGCTACATCCCATAAGAGCAATGGTGTCAGTTTCTGTACCATTCGTTTATTCGCCATGGAGTTTTTGTTGGTTGTAAAAGTGTTAAAAAAAACCAACATTTTACTCTTTGTTACTGCAAGTGTTGCCAACGCTGCAGGAAACAACAATCGTTCTCGTTTGCGTTGGATATTTTTTACTCAACTATTAATAAAGTAAGGAATTTCAAAGCAAACTATGGTCGAATTTATAGTTTTTGATTTATATTGATTGATAATTGTTTAATTGGTCATTCATTACACAATGGTTTTTATAAACTAATAATCCAAATGTAAAATAGAGCAATATGGTGTCGTTACGATAAATATCGTACCCGTGGCAAAACTGCTTCATTCTCTTTTTCAATCAGTTGTGTAATGGTAAGTATTATAACGTAACTTGACTTCCGTTTTAGTTTTGACGCTTCAAATCCGGAACACAAAAATAGCTATTCAGCTGATCTCAGAAAGAAGTTATGTTTTTTCCTCTACAGACCTTGACTTGTTTGGCCTTTTTATAACCTGGTTTTATAGCTCTGACATAAATACGTTGCAGTTTTGAAACAATGTATTCACTTGTTTTGACTATATTTATTTCATATTTTGTTGTAATGTTAATTATGCTTCATTTCGGAATGTTCAGCCTCTACTCAGTTTACTTATTGCCTAATTTTTGTGCTGTTTTTAGACAAGATGAATTCTTGTTGCATGTAACTTATTTGAATTTTTATTATTATTACTGATTATTGTATCTTTATCGTGTATTGCATGTATTTGTTTAATGACCCATTTCTCTTGAATCTTGATAGAAAAACTGTGATCCTATACAGAGGTGTGTTGTTGAATATTTTCATGGGATGTTGAGGTGTAGGTCAATGTTTTGCCTATTTCGAGTCTTAAAGAAGCGCTGGTTAAGTCTGATGGTTTTAAATGATTGTTTCCATTATATACTGACAGATGACAGTAAGAATATTGAGTTTAATTAAGTATGGTTTAGTGTTCTAAGGGAGGAAGTCAGAGTATTCTGAATAGGTTTTTTCTACATTACTAAAATTAATTAAAAAATAATTAATTTAATTAATTAAAAATGATTACTAAAATTATGGGTAGCTGAGTGGTTAAGAAGCTCGCCTTTGAATCTGAAGGTAGCCGGTTCGATCCTGAGAAAAGTTAGTGCTTTTTGATGGTTCGATACTGGACCCAGCTGCCTTTGGTCATTGGGCTATTAATTAATGATCCTGACAAATAAAACAGCTGATATTTGTCAGTAACAAAGCTACACCTCACCTGATCCATCACAATCATCACACTCACCCCTTCAGTCATACTCACCTTAAAATACGCACCACAGAGTGCGTCGGTGTTTCAAATAAAGTAAAGTACGTTCATATTGTTAGCTGATATGGATTAACAGATTATTTACTAAAAAAAAAATATTTTCACCTTGATTAATTCAAAAATAAAGAAAAAAATTCTATAAACTATAAACATTGACGACACGTCAAATATAATCAATGATATCATTAATCCTTGTTCCCTTCATTGACTTTACATACTAAATGTAAATTCAATGCTACTATCATTGACTAAGGATCCTATATCAATTAATTGGTAGTATCAATGTATCAATAGTCAATGCTACTATTTTGTAGGCAAGCACGATTTTCTTTTTATGTTTGTGGCAGGCTTTTCTTAACTTTGCACGACGGCATGCACCAGCACCGGTTTCTGCAGGCGGGCGGCCACTGGCATTGGATACGGATTCGTTAAAGCTGTGTTCGTCCTTTTTAATTTAAACTTAATTCAAATTCATACGCTTAAAGGCGTCCGCGCAAGCTTAATACTCTATATAAGTTGTTTTAATTGTGGTGAGTAGTTTTTTTTATAGCCTAGACTCTTTTTTATTTAAAATTTCAATTATTGTATGACTTGACTTAACCCACCACTTCACTTTACCCATAGGCCTTTTTGGAGGTTAGTGGAATCGGGGAGTTTGTAATTTTTATAGGCTACCTAACTTTCATTGTTGCGCTGGCAGTACCGACTGAAGGTGCGTTTACTCTAGAGATTGACAACCAAAAGTTGTCTTTACACATATTTTATTGTCATATCTATATGGCCAAAGTCAACCTCTCATGTAAACAACCCTTAGCCTAAGTGGCATTTTTCCTAAATTGAGTTTTTTGTTTTTCATAGGGTTATTTTCGTCTTGAATAGTGATGGGATCGAAATTATGTCACTGATATTTTTCACTGATATTTAAAAATCACCTTGGTAACTGCTACTTCAAGGAGTCTGATATCAGTGATTAACGGTGACGGTGATTGTCGACTCTGCTACTGCGGCGCAGTCGCAGTGTCTCGTTCTGAGACTGTGACTGCGACGCTGTGATTGCGTTCTGACTGATATATCAGTGATCGTACTACTGTCGCTACTCAACTGCGCGCACAGTTACTACTGGCTTCTGTCTGCGTTTGTACTTACATATGAGTTAGTTTGGCCTAATATTTTTGCTTCTTTGGAATGACGATGAATAGGCCTAAGCCATATCTAAGTCCAATATCTAAGAAACTAGAAGCAAACTGATCAAAGTAACTTTCACGTTCTTTAACACTGTTGTCAGGTAATGTAAACATATGTCGAGGCCTATTTTTAAAATTTATATTAATATTTATTATATTTAAACCAGTGTAAGTTTATAATTAAACATGTTTTTCATATTGGGCATATTATTGATTTATTAACATTTACTTTCTTTAAACAAAATAAACCCGACAAACTAACACATTTCCCAGTAAATGAATATACATAGGCTACTAATTAAAACCTCGTCAAGCATTCGAGATGTTCGTATTTTATGGTATAAGCAGAATAACATTTCTACAAACGATGGAGGAACCGGTAGCAGTAGGCCTAATCACCGCTAATCACTGATACAAATCACTGATATCTAAGAATCACGGTCAGAAAAGTAAAGAAAGTAAAAAAAGTCAGAATCACCGATAGTGAAAAGTAACTGATATTCCCATCACTAGTCTTGAAGAGACTCATCAGTTGGTACGGTTGAAGTTCACACAGAAAGTTGTGTGGAAGCATTATTGCCTATGTGAATAGGTGCAAGCAATACCGCCTAGGCCTATCTGAGATTTAGCCTAAATTAGGGTGACCAAACGTCCCGGAAAACTGGGATTGTCCCGGTTTTTTATAGTGTCTTGCGATGTCCCGAAAAATTGTATCGGGACGCCCAAAAGTCCCGGACTTCTGTTTTTAAAGGGATTTAAATACATTGAGACATAAATATTGGCCAATTCAAATTTTGAAGAAGGGAAAAGAATGGAAGTGGACTCGCTGGTGAAAGCACTCTTTCAAATTATTTATAAATGCCTGCAACTGTATAACTTATGTTTCAAATAACAAAGACAAGACCAAGAACACAGGAAGCAGTGAAAAATATCCTTTTCTGCAAGGCCGATCATTATTACCATCCACAACCAGTGCTGAGTAATTAAAATGTAATATTTAATCATTTGAACTCTGTTATATAGGCCTTGGTTTTTTTCCCATAAATACCTACAATCAACATTGTAAGTCATTATATTATCAATTATCGTAATATTTAGTACCATCATTCGATGACAAGTTAAATTTTGAACAATGCTGCTTTAACACAGAGTACCGGTACTAAGGGTTTAGGTTTAGGAATTCATTAAACTTAGTTTTTGTGTGAATCTGATTAACTGTGATTAAAAACATATAGGCTACTATGAATCAATCATTTCTTATTAAGAGTCTTCCATACCTCCGCCATCTTGGATTTTTAGTCCCATAAGAACAATGTTAAATTTGAAACACCATTGCGGGTTTGTTTTTCATCGGAAAATTTCAAACTTGATGTTATTTTAAATGTTACTATAGTATCTTGTGCTTGACGTGATAGAAAATTAATATAAAAAATTATCCACTTTAATAATGAATAAAATAGAAACATAAATTAACATCTTTGTTAAACCATTTTTACTGGGTTTATTGAAAATCTATTCACGTCAAGCACACCATCATACTATTATGGTGAACATACTCAGGTTTCATGCCATTCCGATGCAAAATTATCGAGATACAGTGTTTCAAAGATACCTATGTTCAAAGAGACAAATCTTCAATTTGACTCCCCACGGCGAGCTGGTAGTTCGAGACGTTAGTGCAACACTGCGCCACCGTCGGCTAGCGTCGTCTGCGCGCGGTTGACGCGGCACCGGCCCCGGCGCGGGAACTTTTAAAAACGCCCACCTCAATACAAATACCAAACTACTTCAATTTCAACAACTCGTCCACAAGATGTTAACCGAATTTGTAAAACTGGATGCAGCCGTTTCTAAGATTCGGCTAAGATTCAACTGTGCTTCTTGAGCCGCATTCCCCAAACAAGTTTAACTTAAACGTAGTTTAACTCATATGAAACATATGATCAAATTTTGTTTAAATTCAGTTTAAGCTTAAACTGACTTTAGGAAAGTGTCCCAAAGTCGCATTATCTATACTTATTTAATACGCTAAGGGTTTTTTTGTCTTGAGAACTCCTCCTACAATTTTCAACCGTTTTCAAGTTTTTGGTGTCGTTGGATAGGGCTTGGTCTGTAGTTGTTTCCGCCAAAAAGTGATGATTATCGGACTGAAAATAAAAGCGATATCCACAATCGAAATCACAAAATTTCCCATTTAAATAACATTGGGATTGAATAAAGCATTTGAAACATCCGTTAATAATCAGCTGTAAATACGTGTAGTTTTTTGTGATTACAGATATTCACAATATTGGATTGGTCGGATGTCATTGATTTAGAGCTAAAAGTAACATTTGTATTGTATTAAAATTAATTGCTCGATTTCGAGCACCACGTATACTAGTCTCTATATTAATAGGCAAGCTTGTTTCTTTTCGTCCCTTTTCCCCAACTTGTGGCCATCGTAGAAAAAAACCGCGAATGCCGTTAGAAAGGTAGTGTCCTGAAGTTGAGCAGAATACAGTACCATTATAATTTACATCGACCACCAGGGCTACGCCCTACAGGATTTCAAAGGTTCAATGTTAAACTTATAACAAAATATTATAATATTTCTTAAAACTAATATATTTTATGTTTTGAGTAGTTTGATGAAATATATCGTACGTTAACTAATCCAGAACGTTGTCAGTATCTTTATTAAGCGTTTTGTGTATATTTAATTTGTTAGTACCGGGGAGCCGAGCTTCGCTCTATAAATATGTTGTAAAATGTTACAAAATGTTTAAAGTTGCATTTAAAATAATTACGTGATTGTGAGACGTCAGAGTATGCAACTCTTCCCTTTTTATATAGGTCGTCTTTTTAACTTGATCCTCCTCGAAAATATTGGGGTGGAAGATTTATTTAAACTGTAAACAAAGAATTTAAACTTGAGATAGATGTTTTTAGTAGCAGTTTTCCTTAAATAACATTTTCAATCTATATCTATAAAATCGAAAGCATGCATCTTTAAAACTAATAGCTTTGCGTGTCTTGAATAGGTGCAAAGACTACTGGACCCTATTGACCTGATATTTTGTAAAACTATACTTTATTTATCTAGGAGAAAGATTAAGATAGGCCTATTCCTGTTATTCATAAGCTTCTGGTTTTTGCCCAGGTAGTGGCCTTGCAGATGTATTGTACGTCGAAATTTAAACGTGTATACAACAGAATTATCAAACGTGTAACTGGCAACTTTAAAGTATTTTTAAGCGTGTTTAAATTTCTTTAATCATTAATTTCATTTAATAATACTAGAAATCGCCTCATGGCGATTCAACCAAATTCAACCAAAATGTTAGTTGATCTGGACCTAATAGATTAAAAAATAATAGTTAAAGTAAATAATAGTTAAAAAATAGTTAATGTTTTATAACTGGATCATCCTGATTTATAAAATCATTTATAATAGCATTTGTTTTTACAACAGCTGTCTAATGATTGTCTTTCATAAGATTAACATAGAAACTTAAAAAGGCCTGTAGGGCGTATCCCGTGGGCTGAGGTGAATTTAAATGCGATTCTGTTCATTGTTCAAACACCAATGTATACTAATTTATAAATACTAATTTACACAGAACCGAATTAGTAGGGACATCCCAACGAGGTTGAAATAGATACACAATGATGGTAACGTTAGTATTTCAAGGGCAATGAAGAGTGGTTTGCTATGGGTTTGGTTATGAACTCCACACAATAATCTTACAGCCTTTTTCTTTAAGGTAAAAATTCTGTCAATGTCATAAGAACATTTAGCCCCCACTGGGGTTCCATATGACATAAAACTATGTATGTGTCCGGAATAAATACACAGAAGGACATCAGGAAAACCACTAGCGTTTAGTGGTCTTATCATGAATATACCCTACCACCAACACAACTGAGAACTTTTCTCGTTTTCAATACACAAATTGGCTAAATGGTTAAAACACGGGACTTACATTTCAGAAAAAGTTTTATAATCAGGTGATCGCTCCAATGCTTTTCTTATGGAGAAAAATGATTTTTATTAACGATTTTATTATATAGTCTGAGTGTTTTGAACGTTTTGATGAATTAAACTGCCATTATTTTGTACCCAAGAATGGGTTTTTGCCCTCCGGAACGGTCTCCCGCTTGTACTTTGCAAAATCATTTCCAACCACATACCCCACTACAAAACTTTCTCGTTTAATATAATAGGCTAGGATTGTTCGTATATGTTTTTCACTTTTCAATATTGTTAAATGAGTTGTGGCACTTATTTATTTTCATTTTTTTCTAGAGAGAAAGTATAACTATTTAACATTCATCGATAGTCGTATCGGTGGTATTAAAACGTAACTTAAAACTAGGGGGCCTGTGCAGCGCAATGCGCTGCATTTATTAGGGTACCTGGTGATTAAACTTTGCTCCATGGTAATACTTTGAAAAAAATTTCAAATTCTGCATTCAGTGAGACCAACCTTAAATTTTAAGAACTATTCGAATTTATACTGACTTGCCTTAAAATTTGGATAATTTTTTATTAGGTAAAAGGATTTTTATTTTATTTATGTTATGTCACAGGATCACAACAAGGTGTGCTAGTTGGTGAAGATACAGAATTACTAATAGCGCTCACCACTCTAGATTTCCCATCATCATTACAGATATACCTCTTAAAACCTGGAAGAGGAACAACCCCATCAAAGGTTTTTGTTGTCAATAGTTTTTTATTAGCAGACACCATAAGAAAAAACTCATCTTTCTCCATGGCATAAGTGGATGTGACACAACTTCAACACTCTTCAAGAAGGGTAAAAAGAATGTGGTGAATCTGCTGGTAAAAAATGAACACTTCCTGGAAGAAATCAAACCTTTCTTTGCTGAGGTTACTGCCAAATCTGGCTTAAAATTTTTAACAACGCTTTACGGAGGTAAGGCGAATGATTCGTTAGATAAATTACGCTTCTATATGTTTTCAAAAGCGCTTGTGAAGTCCAAATTTAATTTGGCATCTGTACCACCAACATTCACAGCAGCCCGCCAACATTGCTTGAGAACTTATCTTCAAGTACAAATGTGGTTAGGACACGAGAAGGATCCACTCTATTGAGGATGGCAGATTTCAAAGTTTGGTCTTGTCCCTGTTTTTACCACCAAGGAACCAGCCCCATAATCAATACTTTCAATGATTTCCTGCAAATGCATCAAAGGGTGTGCAGGTGATTGTGGGTGTCGGAAGGCTGGCATTAAGTGCTCATTAATTTGTGTCAATTGCAAAGAAAACTCGTGTACCAAATCCCAACAACGAAATGAAGAAGATGAACCGGATATTGGTGAAGATCAGGACTGTGGGGTAACGGGTAACAGACTATGTTGTGGAATCAAATGATTTTGGTCAACAAATTGGCCCAATACCGGTCAAACGTCGACGTGTGTAGTTTTTATCACTAGTGTTTTTGTCCTCCTTTTCTTAGTATAAAAAAAATATTGTCATATAATATTTGGTATTACTTACAATATTAATATGATAAAATATAATCTTTAGCAAAATTAATTTCACAAATTGTGTTTTTATTCTGCATCTAAAGCCATTTTTTCAACAAAATTCTTCTTACTTTTTTGTTTATTATAATTTTTTTGGCAACTAATAAGATTATTTTTACCCACTATTTCTACGGTGTGATCTAGGTAAATATTTTAAATATTACGTGCAAATCACGTAATACTGCTGTTAAAATACTGCAGATGTTAAAACCGACTTCACTAGTTCAATTCAATTCAAAAACTCTTTATTCATATATGTACATATATACATTGAATGGTGTCAAACATATTTATACAATTTGGAATTTATCCTATTGTACAATACAATAATAAATAATAATAGCGTCTATATAAAGTAAATACTGTATAAAATTTCCTCTTTGCATTACTGTATATCATTTAAGGAATACAGAGTTGTACTTATCAAATAGTTTTTGAGTTCAGTTTTGAATTTTTTTTCATTATGTTGTTCTTTTATGTATTTAGGTAAAAAATTAAAAAAGACCGATCCAGCATGCAAAGGCTTTCTTTTAAAAATTTCTTTGTTATGGCTTTGATAAGCAATATTTTTTCTATTTCGTGTAAAATGGCTATGGATGTTTTCATGCTTAGGCAGAGAACCAAAAACACTTTTGACATAAAGAACGGTTTTATAAACATATAGTGAGTAGACAGTCATGAAGCCAAGTTCAGAGAAACGTTGTTTGCAAGAGGCATTTTTTTTCCAGTTTTAGAATAATTCTTATTGCTGTTTTTTGTAATTTTAAAATTGAATCCATATTTTGTTTTGAAGTACTGCCATAAATTTCAATGCCATAGGATATGTGCGATTGTATTAAGGAGAAGTAAACTGTTCTTAAAATAGACATATCACAATAATTAGATAATCTCTTTAAAGCAAAAAGAGCAGAGCTGATTTTTTTACAAATTACATTTACATGATCAGTAAAGTTCAATTTTTCATCCAAATGAATACCCAAGAATTTGATAGAGTTACTTAAATTTAATTCAGAAATTGGTGAAAAAGAACTTTTTGTTTTACCTCTAGGATTTGAAAAAGATATTAAATTGGATTTTTTCTTATTCAAAAGTAAGTTTTTATCAGCCAAGAATAAGTCAATGTTTTCAATTATTGTTGTGATGCTTCCACTCACTAAATGTTCATTTTTACTACTTAGCAGTAAACTGATATCATCAGCATACATGCAAAGGTGTGAAAAACAAGGACTTAAACTGAGTGATTGTGACATTTTTCCTATGTAGCAAAGAAAAAGAAAAGGCCCAAGCACAGATCCTTGTGGAACAGAGTATTCAGTAGATTTCACTTGTGATTTAATTTTAAGTAAACTATTATTGTGGGGATATTGAAGTTCAACATACTGCCTGCGATCCCCCAGATAAGACTCAAGCCAGCGCAATCCTCTGCCATTTACTCCATAGGCAGATAATTTATCTACCAGTTTATCATGGCAGACACTGTCAAAGGCTCTTGTCAGATCCAAAAAGCCACCAACAGTAAATTCACTATTATCAAGAGAGTCTATAATATTTTCAAAAAAATTTACTAAGGCTGTTATTGTTGATTTATTGTTACGGAAGCCGTGTTGTTCAAGATCATATAATGAATTGTGTTCAAAATGTCTGACCAATTGAGAAAGCATACATTTTTCAAAAATTTTAGAGAGAGAAGGTTGAACAGAAATAGGGCGGTAGTTTGATGGATTTGTACTTGGTCCTCCCTTGTGTACTGGAATGACTCTGGAGGTTTTTAACTCTTTTGGGTAAGAGCCAGTGATAAAAGAATTATTTATTACATGTATTAAGGGTTTCAAAAGTTCATTTTTAGCTTCTAAGAGAACTCTAATTGGAATGTCATCAAAACCAGCAGACCACTTTGGCTTTAATGACCTCATAACCGTGAGCAGCTGAGATTCGGTTACTGGCTCGATATGAAATTGCTTTTTAATTTCTGGTACACGATTATTAACCAATAAAGGTATGTTTTTCAAAGCTATTTCTGGCTTGATGCTCTTTTCAACAATATTTACAAAAGTTTCATTCATTTTATTACAAATCTTTGCTGGATCAGACTTTTTTACCACAAACAATTTTATCTGGACCATAGATTTCATTCTTTTTTCTCCCTAAATCATTATTAACTAGTTTCCACACTGTTTTTTGTACATTATTTGACTTTTTTATCTTCCTATTAAAGTAGGACGTTTTTTTGCTAAGAACTAGTGACCTATATTTTTTATTAATCTTTTTGATCTTATCTTTAGTGTTTACAGACAAGTGATGACCATTTAATCTAGATTCATTGTACTTACTAATTACATGTTTTCTTTCATTTCTCAAATCATCATCGATCCATTCATTATTCTTAATATATAATCTTGAACGTACTATCGGAAAATGTTTGTCAAAGTAGTATCTTAACACGGAATAGAAATAGTTAAACTTTTCATCACAAGGGGAACAAACAGGTTAAACCAGTTTTCATTTTTTAAGTCTTCTACAAATGCACTAATACTTTCTGGCTTAAATTTTCTCTTAAGAACACTTAATTGTTTGGCTTTATTATTTGACAATTTTAAATTTGTAAGTACTGAAAGTATCTGTCCATCATGGTCAGACAAAGCAGTTACTATGGACTCAGCTTTAATTTGATGTTTTTCCATGTTAGTTAAAAAGTTATCTATGGCAGACTTGGACTTCAAAGTTACTCTTGTTGGCACACTAATTGTGTAGTACATTTTGTGCATATTTAAAATATTTACAAAATTATGTTTTCTTTTGTTGACAGTTAAAAAATTCTATGTAATTTGTTAAAAATTAAATGAGGTGTCCATAGAATTGAATGGTTGAAAATTACAAATTTCTTTAATTTTATCGTTAAATAGTCAAATTTAAGTACTAAACAGTTATTTCCGATGTAATAGTCATTATTTTCATGATAGAATATATGCCTACACAGTACACACTTGATATAATTTATGCCTTTATTTTATTCATCTCTGTTAAACTTAATGTGACGTAGTTTGGGTACAAGTGGACCTAAACTCGTCCAACCTTCTCTCTCCCTAGTTTTCCCTAGTTTTCACTGCCTTTAAAATTTCCTTGACTGAAATTTTAGGTTGGTCTCAATGAATGCAGAATTTAATGCCCTTTGACTTTATAAACGGTAATTATTTTAATATTTTTATTAATTTACAAAATATAACCGCAAAATTACAAAAAATACGCCTTTTGGGAGACAGTTTTGTAAAAATTGTTAAAAATCGTGCAGTTTGATGTATTGTAGGTGATCCGAAATATATGCGGTTGGTCTCATTAAATGCGGAATTTTATGCTCTTTAACTTTTATATTGAATATATTTTCAGTATTTGAGGCGTTTATGAGATTTAACCACAAAAATAAAAAATGTCCCTTTTTGTGTACATTTTTACACCCCCACCACTTAAGCACAACTCCGACGAGGGGGAAAACCTAGAATAATCATATTGGGACATAAATAAAGCCGTTAAAGCAAAAAAATCTTTTGTAGCAATTTTTTCCAATTTTCCGGTTTTTTTTGTTTAACGCTACTGGCCTATTAGCTAAGATTACGTAGTTGTTCTTTTGCCGATATGTCTTAGGGCCTTTGTTAAACCATCCTATAAAATTTAGAATAAATTCACGGATGTTGGATCCACATAGTTCATCAAACATAAAACGTAAATGACAACAGAATAAAAATCAACATTTCATTACTCCCCGGTCCTGTATGAGTTATGCAGCACTCACTGCGGCTGTTTTTATAGTTACTGTATGAGGTAGTCAATGACATAGTTAAGTCCACATTACTATTTATGCCTGAATCCTCTTTAACTTAACTTTCGATGACATTACAAAATTTAAATAAAGAAATCACAAAAATTAAGATAATCTACATCTTTTTTGGTGTGGTCCATTTTATTTTTAGTGACATTTTCATTTTGATTAAAATTTCTCTTTATAAAAACCATTTTTGTAATAAGCTTGTTTTCTATACTGGAGGCAAAAAACTTTTAAATGTTGTCTTTTACACAGGTTTTTAAATATGTGTAGCGTTCTGCATAAAACATGTTTATGCTATAGGCCTAATAGTAAATAAAAAGGTTATTACACTTACAACCAACTATCCCTTTTCCCTTATAGTTTACAGCAGTTTGAAACCCCATGCACACAAATTTAGTGTTCTATTTTAATATTTGTTACCTTTCATTATTGTTTCAATAAAAGTCGGACAACCAATAACACCCATGTCAAAAATTTATATTTCCAAAATTGTTTTCGTAAACAAAAATGAATTTTTTCAGGGTTAAGTTACAAAACTTATTTTTGTGCTTAAGTACGCGTAAATAAAACTTTCAAGCAAAATCTACCTGCTACATTTTGAGAAAACGCAAAGCCTTAGATTAGACACTCCTCGTATTAAAGTACGAAATTGTGTTGATATTTCAGTACCAGTTCAATTTGCTTCTAGCTGTTTTATTTAGCAATTCTAGCAATTCAATATAAATTGTTCCCCATGTTAATCTTATGGACAAAAAATGAACTTTGAGGGCTTCCCGTCAGCTTCAGAATTAAAATACCAAAAATCTAAAACCTTATTGCAAAACTACGAACTGAGACCATTCTTTTGACACCTCAAACTTTAAAATAGGTCCAGAAATAAGGGAGGAGTAGTGTTAACAAAAAAAGGGCATCACGTATCATATATATATATATAGAAGATAGATTAAAAAAAATGTGCGTAATAAAATATAGTAATTTTTTGAAATTTAAAGCAATTTTGTTATTTTCCTAAAAAAAACGTACGATATATAAATTCTAAAAAAAACTTTTATATTATTCTCTAGTGAAAAAGGTGGAGGCCTAAAGCTGTAAGCTGGCCCTTTACTAACAATAGTTAGTTGTCTTACTTTAGCCCTACTAAAGCTTACAATAATACAGTATAAAACTATCATATATTCTTTGTGTTCACTAACACAAGTTGTATTTTAGACTTCGATTTGTAAGCGGAATTTCCACAGCAAAAATTCCAGACAAACATGGTGCAAAATTTCCTTTTAATGGCATTCTAAAAAGTACAAAATTTGTACTTTATAATTAGTGTTATATTTTTTTCCTGTGGAAAAACACTTATGATTTTGCGGCCAATCTATAAGTCAAATTTTCACCGCTTATAAAATTCTAAATGAACATGGTATACAATTTTTTTTGTAGTAGAATAATGTACTAAAATAGTAAAAAAATGGAATTTTTCAATATTGAGTACTTGTGTTTTCGGCGCCGACTTCTAAGCCGACTTTATAAAATTATCTTTAGTGTCGTTATTAGCGTGATAAAAAAGTGAATAAATTGGTACAATTTAAGGATACAAAAATAGTACAATAATATACCAATCTAGTATTTTTATACATTTGAAATACTTGTGTTTTTGGTGTCGACATGTAATCCGACTTTTCAATCGCTTATTAATTCCAAAGGAGAGGGGAACAAAAAATCTCAGATTCTAGCAATGTACAGACAACACAAAACTATTTTATAAATATTGACCACTCCTTACTAATCGAAATCAGTAACTAAAAACAAAAAATCTTTTGGCTTACTATAGTTTAAATTTATTTTATGGTTTTTATTTTCGACTTTGTAGAGAGGTTTTTCTAAGGGGTTTGAAAATAGTTCGAGCTATCAAGGTTGAGTTATCGAGGTTAGAGTTATCATTTACCTTTTATAAATTCATTTTAAAATCATTTTTTATCATAGATTAACTTTTTTTTATTTTTTGAGATAGCAATTTCATAGTACTGTTACAAATGAATGTACAGGATAACAAATGGTTTAATACTTTTTATTCAGTTTGAATTTATATTTATACGGCAATGAAATTTATTGAAGACAAAGTAAATCAAAAAACTGGATTATACTAATAATGTAATATTTAAACAGCTCGATATTAATTTTTTCCAAAGACCCCAAAGATGTCTGTTGCAAAAGTAAGTAGACTCCTCGATCTGCGACCTAGTGCCTATAATGTAGTTTTAGAATTGAAACTTTCGCAAGATTTCGCAGTTGTGTTTATTACTGTTGACTAGCCTACATATTTTATGAGTACAGTATAGGTTATAGAAGCAATTTTCAATTTTAAAATTACATTGTTTATTTAATCATGGTTTAAAATAACATATCTTGTTTAGAAAAACAAGCATTATATAATACTTCAGCATTGCTGGACGATTTTCACCACTATGTGCTTAACAAATATTAAGTAAAAACTAGATAGTCAATACACAGTGTCATTCTTATGAAATCATAGACCGAACGATGAAGTAAGAGAGCGCGAGACTCAAATTGAATTTCTTCAAGGCACTATTAATTCAATTGCCAACGATCAAAACATTTAATCGTAAATTACTCAATTGCATTATGAAATTCATCTAAATGTCAACAACTTTCCCGCTAAAAGTTTGTTTCTGACCAAAAAATTAAAAAATTCTTCGCTTAGTAACTTCATTTTGAAGTTATTACAATAACCTATTCTATATTAAACAAAACAATCATCTCAGTGGGATGAGAACATGGCCAGGCGGCAGAGCCGGCAGAGGCATCGAGGAGCGCATAGATGTGCCTGAAGCCCGGCCGCCCTTGCTCCGACGTAGAAGAGAAAGTTACTCATCAGTGTCGCTTGACTGCCTCAATTCATTAACACCCTTGCCCTTCAATACTCAAATATTAGCTACTACAACGTGCGGTATAGGGACAGAGGTTGGAAGTAGTTCTGCTTTTGCCCTGGTGCCGCGCTACCGTCGTCGGCCGGGAGCGGCGTTTTGAAGGCGCTCGCCAATGCGGACTTTGGCCCTAGGTATTGCAGACTCTTAAGCCTACTTACTTACTTGAATACTTGGATCCTCCACCGCTGACCGACACTGTCGGATAGGTTGCGTCAATGTTACTAAAACTAATATTTATGTACAATATTTACACTATGGCGGCGGGCTGATTAGCTGAAAAGCGGTACTTCGCTGACTTCACTGAGCGAATACAGTGGCCTGCTCACTAGACACTCTTTTAATGATGTTTTGAATTCCTTTAGCTCCAGCCTACGCACTGCCTCGGGCAATTCATTATAAATCCTTATGGCATAGTAAGGATAAGCTTTTTGTGTGCCACTGAGCCTGCAACGTGGCATGTCGATGTCTCCAGCATGTCGGGTTCTGTGGTTGTGCTGGTGCTGTCTCAAAGAAAAGCTGTTTAAATGTTCTGCTTGAGCAGGACAAGGCTGCTGAAAAGGTACTGACTATAGACAGTCAATACACCGAGCTCCTTAAATATCGGTCGGCAGTGCTCTCTGTATCTTATCCAGTATCTTATCCTAATTCTGATCCAGGAAACAATGAAGCAGTTGGTTGGTATACGGCGTGTGAGGGGGGGTTGGGGAGGAAAGGGTGACATATTCGGAGCTGTCCCGGTTTCCTCCGAGAATGATTTGGCCACCCTAGCCTAAATGTGCATTTGTGCGTCATGTATGCAAATAGGCAGGGGGTATTGGTGGCACTTTGGTGATACCTGCAAATTGGTTTTTCTCCACCTCATATGAGCTTTGAAATTGGTTAGTTAGGCGGTACTGCCAGTGCAATGACATTGTATCATTGAGTTTGCCAGTGCAATGACATTGTATCATTGAGTTAAAATTATTTTCACCATTTGGTCCCTATTATTACTAGGCCCCATTGCACCTAAAATAGTGAGCATTTTAATTAATGAATATCCTGAGGAAGACAGTGCATAAATTAATAGCCTATTTATTGGTAGGCCTATTGTTGATAAAATATCTTAAATTTCAAGTTTTAATAGTAATTCATCAGTGTAAGTTGTGTGTTGATTCATCATCTTGATTTCTAATTCAATAAACTTAATATCTGAGGAGCATCGTCAGTTGTTGTAGGTCTAGTAAGTAGGCCTAATTTAAGTAGCTACTGTTCCGATAGTTACTGCTAAGTCAATGGGTTAGTGATGCACGTCGCCGAATGAAAATAACCGAATCAATCAGTTATTGCTGCCAGACAGAAAATGATTCGGATATTTTATTTGGACATTTTATTCTGATTCGGTTAAATTAGGCTATCCGGGTGATTCGGTGATTTTATATACAGGGCTGTAGTGAACTCTCTTTAAAAAAATTTAAGATTTGTTCCATGGGTCAAAACAAACAATAAATATGAGTCAAAGAAGGGTCTAAAATCCTTTGTTAATCCACTATCCGCCATTTTGTTTTTTTCACATAGTAATTTGTATTTACTTAAACTTATAAATGGTTGAATTCAGTTCATATTTGGTATGAAGCTTTTGCATACCAATGTACATTGTCGGGAAAAAGATTAATTTTTATAATATGTATTTTAAAAATGGCGGTCATTTAAAATTTTTAAACTCAAATATTTCAAAATAGTAAATTTTATAAAAATTTTACAAGAGACAAAAATTTGCCGAATCAAATTATCTAACCTATGGTGCCAAGTTTGTCAGGATTTGACAACAAATAACGGAGTTATTGTGAACCTTCTGTTAAACTTACCTTAATTTGCACAGGCCTAATGCAAAATCAATGTTTTTAAGGACAAAAATTACAATAACAAATTCACAATAATTTGTTGTCAAATCCTTACCAACTTGCCACCATTGGTTGGATAGACCATTGGTTGGATAATTTGGTAACGTTTTTGGCTCTTGTAAAATTTTGATAAAATTTTCTGGCTTTGAGATATTTGAATTTAAAAAATTTAAATGGCCGCCATTTGTTTCCGCCAAACATTTATGTTAATCGGAAATATAATAAAGGGCACTATACATAAATTAAATTTAAAATTTTCCCATTAGAATAACAGTGGGTTTGGGTTGACATGTATTAACATTTTAAAAATATGTTAATGTACAGCTATAAATACGTGTAGATTTTTGTGATTACTGATATTCACAATATTGGATTGGTCGGATGTCGGTGATTTAGAACTAATTGTTACTTTTGTATTGTATCAAAATTAATTGCTCGATTTCAAGCAACAAGTAGACTAGTAATATTTATTGCAATTGGTGATGTACACGTAGGTAGCAATGAGTAAAAGTTACAATAATTTAGGAAGCTAATAGTGTCCAAAATTTTTGAAGTAAACATTCTTCTACTTTATAAGGATATTTTTCAATTTAAATATCTTCCATTTTCTTCTAAAATTTTTTTCAGGTCATTCGCTAAAACTTTTTGGTAAATTATTAAATATATTGATTTCCATTTGATTAATGTTTTTTTTTACTTTTAGAAAATTTACATTGTTCAGTTTTTAATTTGGAATTATTTCTTGTAAAATGAGAGTGATAGTCTGAATTTTTTTAGAAATGGTGAATTTCTTTTTTCACATTCAAAATCTTTTGTAATATACCGGGTGTCTCACGTAAGGTGTCTCAAATAGATTTTTTATCAACAGTTTGTCCTACAATGATGGAATAAAATTATTTCCTACAAAATCAACCTCAAGGAATAATTTCAAAATATTTTTAAAGTTCTATAAATACAGGGTGTCCCAAAAACTAGGGGTCACAGGTTTGAATCTCGGAAATTTTAAATACAAACATATGCCATATTATACATCATTAGAAAGGTCTATTTTAGACAAACATTTTGGTAAAAAACAGAATTTGGTTAGCTTTATTCGTTTCAAAATGGCGTCAATTTTTGTAGCCAAAATCAAAATTTACGGAATACCCTGTAATTCGTTTGTTATTTGACATAAATGACTTCTGATTCAAAATACTTAAGCTAAGCTTTACAATGATATGTCAGAAGACCACGTTTATTTAAAAAGTAAAATTTCCAAAATTTAATATTTTTTAAAATATTTACATAAAAAAAAACTCAAAAATATTAAATACTAACCCATGTCATTTTGTATATCATGACATCAAAGCTCATCAGAGCATCATCTTAAAGCTCTCGTTGAACTGAGCTACTTTGTAACTTACACTAATGCCGTATCTCTTTTGGTTTTGTAGATATAACGTAAAACTATCATTTTCCCATTTAACTTGCCTGTTAATGAATCAGGACATGATAATATGGCAGTCCTTCCATAGTTGCCATACCATTAGATTAACATGCAAGTTAAATGGAAAAATGACATTTTTGAGCGGAGCGAGCGAAGCTCCTATACTACACTCTGGCTTTTTATTTACACATACTCCTCCTGATCGGCTGGAGTGATCCTCGCGAAATTTTGCTCGGTCATAGTAACCATCTACGGGAAGGTATAAATCTGAAATGGTCCAAATCGGACATAAGGGGTCTGCCCTACGACCCTTTAAAGTTACCTTGTTATTTTAATAGGAGAAATATTTGATTTGGTTTGTTTACTGTGTGTTGATTATATAGCTGTAATTAGGATCAAATTTAACTGCAGACTGTTACTATCAGCTGTTTGTGAATACAGTACAGTAGTTTTATGTGAAATTGTTGTTTTGTTTATTTTAGTGGTTTGTTTACCTTTGTACGTGAATGAAATGCCACGATTACGGAGAGGAGGTGCAAAGTCTGGGACGACGCACCATTTAATATCTTGTAAACATATAATACGCCGTCGCACCAAACCTGCGTAATAAAAAATTATTAGAGTATTGCAGACTTGTGGCGAGTAAGCGCAGCGAACAACCTAAATCTGGCGACGAGTGTGTGCAGCGAATGAGCCAACCCAAAAGGTGAGTGAGCGCAGCGAACGAACAAAATTGATGGCGAGTGAGCGTAGCGAACGAGCTAACCCAAATGGCGAGTAAGCGCAGCGAATGAGCTAAACCCTGACGGCTAGTGAGCGTAGCGAACGAGCTCACTTGAATTACCTATAAAACATTTGCTATTATTGTATTAGAAATAGTCGCTCCGCTCAATATTGCAAGCAGACAACTGCATTGTATACCTAGTTACGTTATTACTACAGAACCAAAAGAGAGATGGCATTAGTGTAAATTACAAAGTTGCTCAGTTTGAATAAAGATAACCATATTTGGTTTTTACCAAAATGTTTGTACAAAATAGACCTTTCTAATGGTGTATAATATTACATATGTTTATATTTGAAATTTCCGAGATTCGAACCTGTGACCCCTAGTTTTTAACACATCCTGTATTTATAGAACGTTAAAAATATTTTTAAATTATTCCTTGGGGTCAATTTAGTAGGAAATGATTTTATT
This sequence comes from Neoaliturus tenellus, assembly GCA_030545055.2. Taxonomy (NCBI): domain Eukaryota; kingdom Metazoa; phylum Arthropoda; class Insecta; order Hemiptera; family Cicadellidae; genus Neoaliturus; species Neoaliturus tenellus. The sequence goes on along the minus strand of CM061534.1, from coordinate 113,789,197 downwards.
TCAACATTGCAGGACAAACTGTTGATTTATAATCGATTTGAGACACCTTACGTGAGACACACCGGTATATATAGCAGGCAATGTTAAAATTTTAAGTTTTTGAAATTAAACTTGTAAATAAATAATAAAAGCTTCTTACCAAATATGAACTGAATACAATCATGATCATCAGTATATCGCTATGATCATCAGTTACGTAAATAAAAATTATCATGTGAAAAAAATAAATTGTGGATAGTGGCCTAACGAAGGATTTTTGACCCATCTTTGTCCCATGTTTTTTGTTTGTCTTGACCCAAGGAACATATCTACAATTAATTGTTTGAAACAGAGTTCTTTAACACCCTGTGTTTGAATAAATTTAGTATTACAATGTTTTGAATAATCCGAATAACTACGACGGCTTATTTATGATGTATACCTAGTGGAAATATATTTTTGGTATCAAACTAATTGGCTGACGACCCCCCCCCCCCTCATCCTAGCTTTTTCCTGCTCTTTGTTACGAATTTGACATCCGGCCACCTGTCGCTAGTACTTGTCACAACATGAAAAATCAGAGCCTCAGCTGAAACTGCACTGCGCACACTTAGTAGTTCTAGAGCTAGTACAGTGGAAGTAAAGTCTAACAGTTATTATAAATAAATCAAAAACTTAAAAAAATTAAATAGGTAGTTCATTCGGTGTTTTTTAGTGCTGTTAAGTTACCCCCGTGTGATTTTTAAAAATTAAATTTACTGTTAGTTTGCAAAAATTATTTATAAACTCTAACTACAATTTATCTACTCTAATTTTTATGTAGGCTAAGTTATTTGTATTGATTAAAAATAAATTGTATTTATGGTTTTATGTAGGCTTGCATTAAAGAGTTTTTGGGTTTAAACTCCTAAAATTATTTCAAACAGAAATATGTCAAATATGTTACATTCGTACCTTTGTTTTATTAACTACATCTGGTGATAATATACATTAGTTAAAAAAATATAATATATTAAATTGAAGCCAGTCTTTAAATTTTTTACCTTATAACACAAATGATTTTTGAATGATTTTGATTATTTTTTTTTTTTACCCAGAAATTCAGCTATGCCCCCACCACCCCCATTAAACATGACAGCATTCAACACAACAACTGAGAGAGTCCCTCCTATTGATCCTTACCGAGCCCACATGGAAGCTTTGGAAATCGCTGGAAAGATGGTGGAGAAGCAGATGACCCTCGACAGTAGCTTTCCTCAACTGACTGACCGAATGAGGATTACAGCGCAGAGTAAGTGGTGTAAGGTGTAAGCATATTTTCTAGGGTTTTACGAAAAGAGTAAACCTCGATCACTGTCAATAAAGAACTGTTCTAAAATGGGCATCAGTCACAAACCTCATTATTTTTATTATTTGTTTCTGTGTGTTACTAATAAAATTTTATCAAAATGATTGTCTTTTAGAGAACCTTATCCACCAGTAATTTGCCCTGAATCGTTATTATTCATTAGTAAAATCAATCACCATAAATAGGAAAAGAGATTAGAATCTGTCCAATTTTATATTTAAAGAAATCATGCATTAGAATTAATTTTAAATATCATAAGGGATGAGACTATAATTTTGAATTTTGTTGTGTGTTAGTGCCAAACTGTTAAACATTAAAAAAAATATAAACTCACTCTTTCAAGCTCTTTTAGGTGTATAATGTGAAGATAGTCTCCAAGAAGTAAGGAAAACGAACCTGCTTGGCCTACATGTAATATGTTGTTGAAAGTTGTAATATGTTGTTGAAAGTTACCTTTAGTTTTGAGTTCGATATAGTCATTGAACTGCGATCTAGGTTTTGACACTATTGTGTCATGTTCACATAAATAATCAGTATGGTCAAAAACAAGCTGGTCCAAGCATTAAGCTCTTAAGATTGATGTTTTCGGAGGTTACAATTACACATAACCCTCAAGTGGGCCCACGCGCGGATTTTGTTAAAAAAAAACATTCATAATGGGTGTTTGCAGTCGTGTCCGGCCTAGTACTTCACATGCCTCATTCCACGAATCCCATTAAGCTATTTATACCTCGCATCCCCCTTTTAGTTCCTTGTTATTTGCCATTCAGTTAAGCGGTGTCTGTGCGGTAATTTAAAGTAATTAATTAAGAATATGAAAATGAGTAAAACTGTCTGTCGTACGAAAACGCAATTGAAGTTTTGGAGCAAATCTGAAACTGTAGGCTAAATAAAATTATTAGAAATGACTAGCCTGATAAATAATGAATGGAGTTGCACTCACGACCGTCCCTTTCTTCAATTTCTTTGACGATGAGCAGCGACGTGCACTGCCAGGGGGCCCCTGCATGCAGCAGAAGTCTTCTTTCTTGACTCCAATGGCCACTAGTGACGCTTCATACGTCTGTGAATTGTCTATCGCGAATCACGACCTATCACACTTTGTTTTATATTCACTACGAAGCCATGAAGTCCGAATTTACGGTTTAAAAGAATGTCCGACCAATGCACATATGGTGTGCGGTTGAAAGTAGAGGAACAGCGAGCGGGTCGACAGTTTAAAATTAACAGAAAGAGATAAGGTAGGAAGAAGACTAGGACGATTACGTCACTAGTGCAGGTTTGCCAATATGAAAATACCCCCGTCGCAGCAGATCTGCGTACTCAGCGAAGTTCCAAAGAAATTTGAGATTTTATATTTCCCTATAAACACCATAGGACTGAGTATGTAGGTTTGCTGCCATGGGGTGTCGCTAGAAAACGTTAGTTGTTAGGAAATGTAAAGGTTAGGTAAGGTAAATATCAAATTGTATCAATATTCGGAATTTAATTTTCCTTATAAACCCCATGGGGGTGAGTATGTAGGTTTGCCGCCATATGTATGTTGTAAGCAAATATCAGTTTAACCCTACCTAGTGCATCAATGTACATACCATATTTTACTAAGTTATGTCAATAAACAATAAATATTTGAGATACAGGTTTTTGTTAATTCTCCATAAGAATAACATGGAAAACCAATTTTTGGATTTTCTCCGTAGGAATCTGTTAAGCAAAGTTAAAAATTCATAATACTAATTTGTTTGTTTTTTTAAGCTCTTTTAAATGGTTTCGGTGTTTTCAGATAGCGGGGAACCTCCCGGTAACAGCGGTAGCGTTCATGGCTCCATTTCTGTCATTCATTATGAAATTACGTCACATTTTCTAACTGTCGATAACTGTAACGCTCGGAAGGTGGAAAAGCTGGGCTGAAAAATCAACGATTAACGCTCAGAGGGCTAATGAACATGTGTAGAAATAGCGTGTGTTGTGTTTTCAACGACCTGCATTAAACTGGAGAGTAAAAGTAACTTTCAACCACATTTAAGTTTTGCCAGTTCAGGTTCAAAACTCTCCAAGATGAATACACTACACGTCAAATATGGACTTGCTGGTCCATTATTTAAAATCCCAGTGACAACATGTTGCAATAGGATGTCCTGTTAGCCAGCATAACATAATTTGTTTGTGCAGGTGGGCCAACTGTCAGTGGGTTGAGTGAGCTGGACTACCCGAATGTAAATGCTTTCTCAGGCCTGTCATCTATCAGTCAACTACGTACCCTCAACAAAGTCCCGTTGCCTCCTGAGATCATGGAACACTTTGGTCGTATCCTTTTATAATTAACAAAAATCTCTAGACAGCTTAAAATTTACCCTGCTTTGTTTTTAGCCAATAAAGCGAACTTCATTTAACCATACTACATCATTATTATACAGTATAATGTTCATACAGAAGGCTATTTTGAACCCAGTCTAGGGCTCATCATGATGGCGGTGATTAAGCAAAATTGTTGAACACAACTTCATATCAATTAATATTTAAGGAAGGCTAGAATAATAAATTATTATTTTGTGCCAGGTTAAAATATTTCAACAATCATGTCTATGATAAAATATTATAACTTTGTACTGAACCATAGTCTGTAATTATTTTAGATTGTACATGTTGATACACAATGAAAATAGTGGTATATTTGATTACCTTAACCACATTCAGACATGCAATGTCGATGTATGATGGGAGTGTTCCCAGAAATCAGCCGCGCCTGGCTAACCATCGACAGTGACATATACATCTGGGATTTTGAGCATGGGTTAGTAGCAAGTTATTCAAAATAAAATTGGTTCCAATGCATGTTATTTTGAATACTCTATAATAACCCGCATAAATATTGCCTCTGTTACCTGTGTAGGACGGATGTAGCGTACTATGATGGTCTTAGTGAGACAATCGTGAGTGTGGGACTGGTCAAACCCAAGCCGGGTGTGTTCCAAAACTTCATCCGCCACTTGCTGGTGCTGACTACTACCGCAGACATCATCGTACTTGGTGTCTCACTCACCTCTGTTGAAGGTACCAATCTATTTCAGTATTTTCATTTTCATTGAAACTTAGTGCTGTAGTCCTAGTGTGTATTACCATCTTCGGTACAATAAGTATGTTAACCTGATTATTTAGCGTATTTAAAACATTGAGTAATAGTGTAACTATTGGTATTCTAAATTAAGTTATAATTAATGTTAAAAGTCATTTTCACTTAACGACTAGTAGCGCAGTCATGTTTTAAAACCATGCGGCTTTTGGGCAAAAATGGCATTTTATTCTTCTGTTTTGGGTGCAGTTTTTCAACAGATTTTCTTGAAAATTGACAGTCATTTAGTTGAATGCTCCCATACCTTAAAAGTTTGAAAATGTGACAGAGTTGTCAGTGACATCGAAAAGTTACTCAATTATCCTTACTTTTTAGATTTTTTTATGAGGACCATAGACCCAATCTTAATATACGAAAAAACATATTTTTTAACAATAAGTATTAAAAACTGTTCAAAACAGGGGAATTCGGAGGCATGTTTTAAGTGTTTTTACAGAGGTGAATATGACTCCTAACCCTTGAGAACTCGCATAGCTGTCAAAATGACCGGTCCGACACTTTTTTGCATAAAAATAGTATTTATTGGGTGTCAGCAGTGTCATCCATCACTATACTTCACACTCCTCATTCCAGGAATCCTGTGACCTACTTTCTGTCATCCCCCACGCCCTCCTGTCAGTCCAGAAGTAGCTTTTGTCGAGTACTGGTCGAATCGACACTGTGCGTCAATGCTAGGCTAACACTGACTACTTTCAATTATAAAGTACACTATGCCTTTTTATTTTGTATTATAAAGTTTCTTTTTCATATGTATTCACTTATATATGTACAAAAGTTTCTGAGTTATTACTGATTTATGTAAGAAACAGTTTGCAAATATAAAGCACTACGGTAGGCTACATTGTTTTATGTTTTAATTAAAACTATCCATTTTATGTTTTATCACCTTAAGCACAATTAAAAGGTCAGATATTTAATATATCATAAAATTTTTACAATTTTAAAATGCAATTAAAAAATAATTTAAACTGAAAAATGGCTGTTTTATTATACCTGGTTAGAATGACCGTGTGCGTCTCTTCACGTTTTGGATTTAGTGTGACTAATGCCGGGTTAAACCTTGGTAACAATATCGATACTGTACTTGTTTTATCTGTATTTAACAAATCTTCCCAATTTTTGTTGTTTTGACTGCCATCTGTTTATCTATTTCCGTACTTCTTTACCTACATTAATTATTTAAATCCAATCCAAGTTGGCGGACACACATCATTCTCTATAATAGTGCTCCATATATAAGTGTAGTTTTAGTGAGGAAAACCAACAAAGTACTTACTAAACTGCTCTCAAAACAACACAATCAACTGTAAGTCCTAACTTTTAAAAGATTTTAAAATAAACACTCAACAAGAAGAATAATGAAACAAACTTGTAAAACTGATGCCACATAGATAGGCCAGTTGTAAACCATTTAACTGCAACTAATTTCTTTAAAGATATTTTGACAACTCAAGTATTGAAAATACAACCAAGAATTTTTAAAATTGTATTTTCTCCTACTTAATTTACACAATTAACTGTAACTTTAATTAACTACACTAATCAAGATTCAAGATTTAATAAAACAGTGACGTCACATCTGCCAACAAAAGTCCAAAGTAGCACAGCTGGTAGATAAACAGACACCCATCAGTGCTTGGAGTTGACGACGGGCAAACTGCTGACAGTGTCAAATGTGTACATTCCAGTTCATCACCGACCTACCTCACTGTCACTCAGCAACAAACATTTTTGACTTCAATATATCTTTATATTTTAACTTGAGGAACCAGCCAAACCTCCCATAAAAAACTGAGTACTTTTTTTACTTAATAATATGACTTCATCTTGCAATTTCACCTGAGGAGCCAGCCAAACCTCCCATAAAAAACTGAGCAATTTTTTTATGTATCTTTCTGACTACAATTCATAATTTTAACCTGAGGAACCAGCCAAACCTCCCATAAAAAACTGAGCAATTTTTCTGACTTATCTTTCCGACCTCAACTCACAATTTAACCTGAGGAACAAGCCAAACCTCCCATAAAAAACTGAAATTGTTTTCTTTTTTCTCTGTTACCACATTAAGACATATTACAAAGAATATTTTTGCCCAACATTTTTAATATAGTTACTATAGGTTTATAGTTTCAAACATGTACAAGGTGGGAGACCTAGTTTTTGCAAAAATTAAAGGCTACCGCCACTGGCCAGCACAAATAAATCAGATCCTAGAAAAAGACAAAAGTAATACAACTGTTTACAATATAACTTTTTTTGGAGATCTCAAAACCTCAAAAGTTAATGAATCTAACTTACTACCTTATTTTGAAAGTCTTCATATTCATGGTGTTGCACAAGTGGACAACTTTAGAAACAGAATGTTTAACAGAGCTTTAAAAGATGCTGAAATAGCTTTTAAGGCCTCAGAAACACCAGGAAGTGACACTAATACACAGATCCAAGCAAATGACAACACATTCACACAGGGACCTTTAAACAGTGCCTCGGCTGTTCTGGCTGATGACTCCTTAAAAAAGAGCATCACACAGGAAGCAAATCTCACACCTCAACTTAGCGTTAGTAATATGGAGGATATTCATATTAAGCTACAAAATAACCAAGATGCTGACCTGGAAACATCCCTCTCCCTAGCTGCTGAGATAGGAAATGCTCTTCTCATTGAAAATAATAAACTTAAACATGACTTACATGATATATCTCAACAAAATGAAGAATTGTACAAAAAAGTAATGGATTCAAGTAATTTTGGACATTCCCAATACCAAGACAGAATAGAAGAACTTGAAAACGAAAAATACATTTTAATAGATAAGAACAACAAACTAGTTGAAAATGTAAATGAAGTTGAGAAGCAACTAACCAAGGAAAAGAAACTGCGAGATGATCTTTTATCCATGTTTGAGGAGCAAGACAAGGAAAAAGAAAACACTATAAGTAAATATAAAACAGAAATTGTAAGACTACAAAAAATAATCAGGCAGATGGAAAGTGAGAATAGAAAGACACCTGGAGAAACACCTAAAATGCAGAAAAATTCAGAAACACAAACCCTTTGTGCTAATGTAGACCTACAAAATCACTCCACTTACATACACCTCAAACTGGCTGAACTGAATAGTCGCCAAGACCAAATGGAACAGGTGATAAATCAAATTAAAGAAGACCTACATACATCTTGTGAGCTAAAACACTCTGCCCCTTTTGATCAGCACACACCCCATACTAACACTAGATGAAAGTCTCTCCCCAAACCACATCCTTCAACAAAAAAAAGTAGGAAAGAAGACAACAAGAAAAACGTTTTCAGCATCTCACTACAAGTAGCCAAAAATAAAGCTCTAAAGACATCCCAAACATCAGAATCGACCTCTAAAATACCTGATGAAAACATAATGTCGGTGGGAATCATTCAAACCAATACAAAAAAACTGTCAATCACACCTTATGACCAGGAATTAAACACGACTACAGATAATTCATTTCTAACATCATACATCACGGAGGGAACCAGCCAAACCCAGACCAAAAAACTGTCACCCAAAACACAGGACCACTCAGAAATAAAGATGACTACAAATGGTTCATATTTGACATCAAATACCACGGAGGGAAACAGTCAAACCCAGACCAAAAAACTGTCATCCAAACTTCAAGACCACCCAGAAACACTACATCAATTAAATGAAACAGAAGTAAAAATTTTGAAACCACCTATGCATGCAAGATTGAGGTCTAAAAATCAATGCATAGATGATTTCTTCACAATGAATATTGGTTTTTACCTCGAGATTATGAGCAAAGAGCAAACTCAGTCAACTGCACATCTTTCTAATCTTACACCAGCTCTTCCAATGAAAGCACAGCCAGATACACAGCAAGCCACCACAGTATCAAACGCTCATCCTCTCTCACCCCAAAAATCTCCACAGGAATCTGGACAGCAGATTCAAATTCAAGCAGAGGTACACCAAGTTAAACAGACAAATTTTTTATTGGAAGAGAATCTGAATTTTTTAGAAGAGAATCCATCAAAAAACCAGCATCTGTAATACACAGAGAAAGAGAAAATCACATAACGATCCTCCATCAAAATATAAGAGAACTAACAAAAAAAGTAGAAAGGCTAAATCATCTACTTGAGGAGACTAACCCAAGTATACTTATACTGACAGAGCATGGCCTCTGCAATAAAGAACTTGAAGCCACCAAGATACCTGGGTATGTCTTAATAGCAGATTTCAGTCGAGAAATGCACAAACTCGGGGGTGTGGCACTCTACTCAAAGGAAGAATATGTAAATTCCATCCAACCAATCGACATTTCCACCGTTAGTCAAGAATCTGTGTGCGAAGCTGCAATGGTGAAACTCAAAACCAAAAAGCAAGATCTCCAAATTCTAGGAATATACCGACCCCCAGGTGAGAACGTGAAGCCAGCTATTGAAATTATGTCAGAAATACTTGAGATCCACGAAGCCTATAAAACAACGACCTTGATTGTAGGGGACATAAATATTGACAGACTAGAAAGAAACCATAAAAATGAACTACTAGAACAAGAACTAGATACTCATGCCATCACAAGATATCCTTTACCAGCCACTAGAATAACTCACAACACAGCCACCTCAATCGACTGTGTATGCCACAACGTACCAGAACAGGATATAGAAGCTTATGTAATACAAACAGGCCTGTCCGACCACACAGCACAATTTTGTAAATTAAATTTAATGCATGAAACCAGGACACCTCAAACCACTACAAGGAGAACAATAAGTAACCAAAACCTACAAAACCTGAAATACTTCCTCTCAGAACAAAACTGGAAAACAGTACATGAAGCCTTTGACACCGACATCGCATTCGATAGTTTCAATCACCTGCTCAAGTTGGCCTTAGACACAACTTGCCCACTGAGGAAAGTAAAAAATAAAAACAAAAAGAAACAAAAAAGGTTTTACGATGAAGAATCTCGTACATTCAAGAGTGTATACCTAACAGCCCTTTACAAGTTTGAGATGACTGGGAAAATTGATGATAAAATAGACATGGTGGACAAAAAAAGAAGTTGTGACTTACACTTAAGGAACCTTAGGCAGTTATCAACTCACAACTTCATTGAACAATCTGATAACAAACCAAAAGCACTCTGGCAAGTAATCAACACTGGCAGAAGAGCAAAACAGGAAAAAGCACCAGAAATGAAAATGAAAATAGATGGAAAAATAGTTTGCGACCCAGTTTTGATAGCTGAACACTTGAACACTTTTTTCTCCAAAATTGCAGATACAACTCTGATGCTGAACACAGATATTAAAGACAAAATAGAACACACTAACCCCCCAGAAATATTATGCCCAGCAACTCTAATTCTAACTCCAACAAATGCTAAGGAAGTTGAAAATATCATAAACAGTTTAAAGCCAAAATCTTCTGCTGGTATTGATGAATTCTCATCCAAAATGGTAAAACACTGCATGGACGAACTCATTGCTCCTTTAGTCAGCATAATAAATAAATCACTTGAAAAGGGTGAATTCCCCTCAACATTGAAAACTAGCAAAGTATACCCTAAACACAAAAGAGGTTCAACTACAGAGCTCCAAAATTACAGACCAATAACTCTAGTCTCCACCTTTTCCAAAATCATAGAAAAAATCGTTCTTGCCAGACTTATGAAACACCTAACACAACATGGCTTGCTAACTGAAAAACAACATGGCTTTTTAAAAACTAAATCTACTACCACGGCTCTAACAGACTTGATTGAATTTGTTATCGAACAAATTGATAATGAACAGTTTGTTTCTGCTATATTCTTAGACTATAGCAAAGCGTTTGACTGCCTCAGACATAAACTGCTGTGTAGCAAGCTGGAGAGCCTGGGAGTGACTGGCTTGGCTAATAAATGGTTTAAAAGTTATCTTGAAGGCCGCACACAAGTTGTTGAGCTACAACACTCAATACAAAACCAGGCACACACTTATCGCTCCAAAGCTCAACCACTGACAAGAGGAGTACCTCAGGGATCTGTCTTGGGCCCAATACTCTTCATTTTACTAACAAACGATTTCCCAAATGAAATGCTGACCCAAAACACAACCACAGTAATGTATGCAGACGACACTACCCTTTTAATCAGCAACAATACTACAGATGAACATTCACTAAGCATAAAAAGGGCCATGAATATTGCAATAGAATATTGTGGGAAAAATGATCTGGCCATTAATCCATCCAAGACAACCCAGATGCACTTTTCAACAAAGAAAGACATAGTAAAAAATGCAGCAGATCTCACAGAAGCAACTCAGACCAAATTCCTCGGCATTACGCTTGATTGCAAGTTGACCTGGACCGAACACATAAATGTGTTGTGCAAAAAAATTAGCACAAGTATTTATGTTGTTCGAAGAGTGAAGTGGATTGCAGGACTAGCAGCAGCTAAAACTGCCTATTTCTCACTAGTAGAATCCCACATCCGCTATGGTCTACTAGTGTGGGGAGGAACATCATCACAAAACATGAACCGGATCCTCCTCCTGCAGAAGAAACCTGTCAGAATCCTCGCCAACCTTGCACCACGCCAAACCTGCAGACAGGCATTTCAGGACCTCGAAATGATGACAGTTGTATCTCTGTACATTCAAGAAAGTATCCTGCATGTGGACAAAATACAACCACCAAGGAACAGAGACTTCCATTCATACAACACCCGTCACGGTTCAAGGTTCAACTTGCCAGTTCACCGTACGACTCTTGCAGAGAAAAAAGCATCGTACAGCGGCTGCAAGCTACGAAACCACCTACCTGCATCCATGAGAGACCTTACTGGGAACAACCTCAAGACGGAGTTGAAGATATGGCTGACGGCAAGACCTTTCTACACCCTAGATGAATTTCTTGAGAGGAGAGAAGACCTACTGTAAACCAACAATCAACCAATTTTAAACAAACCACTTGACACTATTGTAATTCTTGAAGAATTGTATAATAAAGATATTTTTGACTTTGACTTTGACTTAAAATGGTCTTACTTGTCCAATGTGCTAATACAGTTTTTGTTTCACGCTCTACATGTATAGATCTATTCATACATGTAGTTTTTATTAGTTAGTATCAGTTATCTATTATACATGAATCAAATAGTGCATACCTGATAGTCCAATGTGGCCTATTCATCCTTAGGCCGACTTGTATCAAGTGGTTTGATATGATTCAACTTTTAAAATCTCTGATCATTCATCATATCTATAATGCCAAACTATACTGGATTAGTTTTGTTCCCTTACTTACCTTACCCTTCGGCGCTACAGCCCATGATGAGCTTTGGCCTCCATCACAATTGGTCTCCATTCTTCTCTATTCCTTGCTCTTTCCCTCCAATTCCTAATCCTCATTTTTCTCTGGTCATCCTCTACATCCTGCATCCATCTCCTCCTAGGTCGACCCCTCTTGCTTGTTCCATGCATTTGTCCATCCAATAATATCAAAGGCGTCCTACAGTTCTCCATTCTCACTACGTAACCGAGCCATCTCAACCTCATTAACTTAACTACTCTAACAATATCCTCCCCTCAGTTTTGTTCCCTGAATGTGTCAAAAGGATCAATTTCATGTAGGACATGTTTAGAACAAATGACCTTTAATACCTCTAATACCTTCCTCTTCGTCTTTTACCCACAACTGTGGGATTGACAGCGTCATATATACTCATAAAAACATATATTTACAAAAACAGAAAGAGACATTCAGACATTAGACATAAGACATTCAGCTGCAAGGTTCAAAACTATGCACATTATGCACTATGTTCCAAAATTAAATTGTTCAAAATTATTAAAAATTATTCCATAACCATACATTGAATTAACACTTTTTGACACCTTTAGTCAGGTTTAAGCAAGTAAAACCAATTTATAGTTTTTCACAATAGAGGTGGTTTGAAAATTGGCATTATTTTATAACCATACTCATTTAAGCCCACTTAGTGATTGAACATTTTAAGTTGATGTACTGTTGACGTAGGAACATCCGGCCCTTTGACGGAGATCCACCTGACTCCAGAGATCATCTACACTCTGCCGACGGACGGAGTCCCCATCACGGTCATCAGTGGTACTACGCTAGGACGCATCTTCCTGGGTGGGAAGGATGGCAGTCTTTACGAGATCTGCTATCAGGTAGCTCAACACATTATGCATCTAAGACAAATGTTTAAAACTAACTATAATAAATATTTTACCAATATAGGGTACTTGGCCCAATTTATTTTCCAAAAATTAAATAAAATTACAATTTTTAAACTTAAAAAAGTGTGGAGTGCAGTGTAAAGCAAAATGCAAGAACACCCATTTTAGGCGATTTTAAACAATTATTGATATAAATAAGTAAATTATAAAAAAAATGAATGAGTTAGAAATATATAAAAAAATTGCAGTCAATTTTGTTGTGGAGACAACAACCTTAGTGATGAAAATCTTTACAAAAGTTTCTTCCCTACAGTACATATAATGTATTAAAAAGATTTTAATAATTTATAAAACAATAATTTTCTATTTAGTGGATCTTGTGTTTAGTTTTACCTATTGCATTTTAAGTTTGTCAATTCAATCAAAAAGAGAATCCTTGGTTTAGAGGTTTGAGAGATTAGAAGTCTATTGATAGAAAAGTCTTAAAATTTCTCAAATTTTTCAAGAAATTTAAATTTTGTTAAACGAGACGAAATTTTTATTTTTTTAACACGAGAAATATTTCCTGGATAATGTTAAAAAATGGCAGGCCTAGGCTATATATAATGTACGAATTGGTAGGCCTATTTTACTAGCAATTTAATACTAAAATATAAATGATTTTGGACTAAGTGAAATTTTTACGACTTTAAAAGTTAGTTTTTTTAATAGGGGTGGGCGAGTACTCGACTAACGAGTAATTATTCGGGTAGTTAGCACTACTCGGTATTGAGTCGAGTAGTTTAAAATACTAGACCAAACGAGTTGAGTAGTTGACAACTCCGCATCTACTGGCGAAATTGGGAAAATCGCTAATTTTGTTGGTGTTACTGATATTTGACAAATAAATTCAAGAAAATAGCAATGTTTTTAATGAATTCATTTTCAATCCCTTTTTAGTTTGTTCAATTTAAAAACGTACTTAACCTATCGGCAACCAGAACATCGCTTGAGTCATCCATTTTGGATTTTAACTCCAGCTCGTCCTGCAGACAATAAGGAGAAAGAACGACCGGCAGGCGAAAGACAAATTACATTAAATTAAAATATATTATTACTTAATTGTTTTTCATTTTATTTTATTATCTTAAATCAAAAGACAGATGTCAAGATCATAAATTCTTCCAAGTCTTGGACTGGACTGGACTGGACTCCGACTGGCATTGTGGCGGCGGCTGCAATTGCACAGATTTTTAGGAGCAGTGAGTCAACATAGCTACTGATTTAAATACTACTAGTTGTTGCCCGTCGATACTCGACGGATATAGCTCCATTAGTGGTAAATGAAACGCTATAATAGTGCAAACATGTAAGGTAGTCTATAAAATGTATAGCATACTTCTTTGAACTAATTGAACTGCAATTCCAAGAACAATAATATATGTTACAGAAAATACTACGATTTTAGTTAGTGCGTCGGAAAAGTAGGCCTATTCCTTAAAACCAATAATGTTGCATCCTTGTACTTATAGGCCCTACTCTTTAGTATTTTATAAACATGTCAATTTGCTTGTTTAGGTAGGCGCAAACCTAATTAGCCTAAGGAAACCGTTCTATTAGGTTCAACAACATCAGAAATAAGTAGACCAATATCCACTTGGATATTGGCCTATTGGATAAATTGTTCTTATGAGTTTTTTTTTTTTTTTTTTTTTTTTTTTTTTCCAAAAATTAGGAAAGGCCTAGAGTGTTGTAACTTATGATGGTTGGCTTTAACAAATATTGGTGTATTAGGGTAGGATAGAACGTAGAGAAACAATATAACCACTTTCATATCGCAATATTTATGCTGTAGTGTGCAAGTTTCAATAACTTTCCAAATTTTAAGAATACAAATTTATTTAACAGAAAATTACATAATTTTATTTGGAGTGTCTGTCAAAGTAGGCCTATAGGCATATTCCTTAAAAACAATAATGCTGCACCCTTACTATGTAACACAGACACTCTTTAGTATTTTATAAACATAAAGAAATCGATTGTTTACTTAGGCCTAAACCTTAATAGCCTAATCAAAGCGTTATATTGGTTAAAAACATCAAAAAAATAAGCAAGCCTAAACTATCAATTTGTAAACTTGTTAGTTTAATAAATAAGTTTTTGAGAGTTTGAAAAGGCCTATAAATATTGTAATGTATCTATTTTGCTTAAAATAAATATTTGTACCATCAGTAAAACATTTATTAGAGACGCCGTTATTGGACACATTACAAAAAGTATATTTGTGAGGTTGGGTCTGGAACCCGAGCCGTCTGATTTGAAGAAAGTCACACTACCGACTGCACCACAAATCTATACTTATTTAATACGCTGAGGGTTTTTTTGTCTTGAGAACTCCTCCTACAATTTTTAACCGATTTTCAAGTTTTTGGTGTCGTTGGATAGGGCTTGGTCTGTAGTTGATTCCGCCAAAAACTGATGAGAATCGGACTGAAAATAAAGGCCCTATCCACCATCGAAATCTCAAAATTTCCCATTTAAATAACATTGGGATTGAATAAAGCATTTTAAACATCTGTTAATAATCAGCTGTAAATAAGAGTAGATTTTGGCCTTTAAAGATATTCACAATATTGGATTGGTTGGATGTCATTGGTTTAGAGCTAAAAGTAAAATTTGTTTCGTATTAAAATAAATTGCTCGATTTCGAGCCACACGTATACTAGTACTGTTGTAAAGAGATGTAAATGTAAAGCATTACAACGTTGCAAACGACAAATTGATTGCACAAAGAAATTCCGATACATCAGTTTCTTTTAATACAAATGTGAGCAATTTATTTAAACTAAACCTTTACAATTTAGTCTTAATTTTAAAGCAATCAGCTATTTTACATAATTAAACAACTTTCTTTCCATTTAAAGGATAATACATCATAATAATTGTAAACGTTTTTAGGTACTGACCATAATAAACCAAATCCTTCATGAACTTTTGTTCATCCACTCTGTATTTAGACCAAATATCTCGTGTGTTTACAATCAGCTGATTGAAATCGTGTAAAATAAATAAATTGTTAAGGTTTGAAAATGTCAACATTTTTAATTTAAGGGAGTAAGATAACGTTAATTATATGATTAAGCAACTTTCTTTTCATAAATGACAATACATCATAATAATTGTAAACGTTTTTAGGTACTGGCCATAATAAACCAAATCCTTCATGAGCTTTTGCTCATCCACTGTATTTAGACTAAACACCTCGTGTGTTTACAATCAGCTGATTGAAAGCGTGTAAAATAAATAAATTGTAAAGGTTTGAAAATGTTGATATTTTTAATTTAAGGAAGTAAGATAACGTTAAAGTAAATAAAATCTGCTAATATACAAAGGTTTAAGTTTTATTTGGTACAAACTGCGTGTAAATTGGTCCAGTGGAAGTCTCAGACAAACTGTCCAAAGTATTGGAAATGTTGGCTTTTTTCCCCATGTTAAATCTCCATAAGAAAAGTTTATTTAAATATTTTTGAAATACGAATGAAACCTGCTAATATAGAACCGAAAACGTTTATTTTGGTACAACCCGCATGTAAACGGTCCAGTAGAAGTCTCAGACAAACTGTCCAAAGGATTGAAAATGTTGGCTTTTTTCCCCATGTTAAATCTCCATAAGAAAAGTTTATTTTTCATTTTTGACAGATTTAACGTAAATATTTTTTTAATACAAATAAAACCTGCTAATATAGAACCGAAAACGTTTATTTTGGTACAACCCGCATGTAAATCGGTCCAGTAGAAGTCACAGATGAAGTGTCCAAAGGTTTTTTAACTTAGTGTTTTAAATAAATATAGATTCATTTGTATGGTACATTTTTAAAACATTGGGAAAACTTTAAAACTAATAATCAATCATAATTTGACATTTAATTGAATCAAAACAATGATTTAAAACTGATTCAAATAACTTTAGACAAAATAAAGAGCTGTGTTGACATTAGCAGTAAGAATAGTAGTCATTCCGGCAGATAAAAGAGAGTGACAAGATGAACAAAGCATCTGGCTGTCTAGGCTAGTCTTCTGACACAAAGTAGACGTATTTTATGCCTAATACAAAAACTGTGAATAGGGAAAAGCTTTTGTAAGTGAAACCAATGAATACAGAGTCTTATAAGAAGAACAGGCCTTATGGCTTTAATTCTGCCGTTTTTTTAAATTGGGCATCTCACCACCTGGCTGCGCGTGCTGTACTCCTGTGCCGTTCCTTTACGTGAAATCCCCCCTCTTCAACCTAGCATCTACGGCGAAATCAGCGTTAATTTAAGGATAGCGCGCCGCCGTTTACACGCCCCTGGACCTAACCAAACTGGTTGATATGCTATAAAACGTATATATTCGGTTTCTGTATGAAATGCAGAATCTAACAATATGAATATTTTTTAATTTGTGAAATATATGTAATTTACAAGTTGGAAACTTTTAATTTTTTATTTAGTCTGACATTAAAAAGTTACTAAGCGAGGAATTTTTTTATTTTTGGGTCAGAAACAAACTTTCAGCGGGAAAGTTGTTGACATTTAGATTAATTTCATCTTGTAATTGAGTAATTTACGATTAAATGTTTTCATCGTTGGCAATTGAATTAATAGTGCCTTGAAGAAATTCACTTTGAGTCTCGCGCTCTCTTACTTCATCGTTCGGTCTATGATTTCATAAGAATGACAAGGTGTATTACTATTGACTATCTATTTTTTACTTAATATTTGTTAAGCACATAGTTGTGAAATCTTATAATTTTTTACGCTCTATATAATTAAACATAACCATTATTTCCTCCAGCAATGCTGAAGTATTCTATGTTGCTTGTTTTTCTAAACAAGATATGTTATTTTAAATTGTGATTAAATAAATAATGTAATGCTAAATATTTTAAAATTGAAAATTACTTTTTTTAACCTATACTGTACTCATAAAATATGTAGGCTAGTCAACAGTAATAAACACAACATCTTGCGAAACTTTCAATTCTAAACTACATTAAAGGCGCTAGATCGCAGAGATAGGAGTCTACTTATTTTGAGCCACAGACTTCTTTGGGGTCATTGACAAAAATTAATATCGAGCTGTTTTATTATTATAATATTAGTATAATCCAGTTTGTAATTTACTTTGTCTTCAATAAATTTCATGGCCGCATAAATATTAAATCAAATTGAACAAAAATTATGAAAACATTTGTTATCCTGTACATTCATTTGTAACAGTGCTATGAAATTGCTATTTGAAAAAATAAAAAAGTTGATTTATAATAAAAATAAATTAAGAATGAATTTATAAAGGTAA
This sequence comes from Neoaliturus tenellus, assembly GCA_030545055.2. Lineage (NCBI taxonomy): Eukaryota > Metazoa > Arthropoda > Insecta > Hemiptera > Cicadellidae > Neoaliturus > Neoaliturus tenellus. The sequence continues at coordinate 113,771,221 of CM061534.1, read as the reverse complement.
ATGTAAATTATATAATTAATTAAAAGTAACCCTCTAAGTTTTCGCCGTTAACATTATACAATGTTTTTAAAGTGTGGCCAACGTGAACGTTAGAACCAGAATGTACTCTAGAATTTGAATCAAAAGGTCATGCAACAATAATTTTTAATGGTTTAAAATGTAATTTTAGTCAGATTTTTCGCTATCCTACCCATGTTATCAGCCTTTTCTGTAGGGAAAAATTAAATAATGTTTCTTGGAAAGGCAGAATTGGCAGAATTGTATGATCGTAAAAAATTGATTTTGCACATCGTTTAATGTATAAAATTTTACAACTATGTAACGCTCATTGGAATATTAGTTAATAAATTAAACGGTAGTAGCTCCTAGACAAGGCAAAACTTTCTGATATGTAAGATACGAGAGTGTAATGTTTATGGATTATCGACCGACCTGGAAATAATATCTACCTTTAATTAAAACAAAATTTTTAACGTGAACAAGCTTTCGTCCACAGCCAAAATCCCTTTTTTTATGAATGATTTAATAGGGCTTATTACATATTTTGGCCATGTTACTTTATTACATTAAATTAATTTAAAATCCAAAAAATTTATAGAATGAGACATTACATTCCAATAAACATTAAAATACCTTTTTTGGAAACATTAATGAGGAAAATTGATATTTCAGTAAACTTAATATTAGTAAAAAAATTATATAAGTCTTCATGCAACTAATATTTTGTAATAAGAAGTTTTAGTTATGGGTCTTGTTATTTTAAGTTTACCTCGTTGATAACGTACACGAGTAGTACTAACCATCTACTTCTGTAATTACAAAACTATACAAGCTAATTACTAATCACGGCCGTCGGCATGGCCCACGGCTACCTGCCAAATCAACGATTGAACTTTTACCTTTGAATAAGCATAGAAAGAGTCCTACGGGTTTTTAATATTAGGCTGACTTTAAATAAACTGTGCAAAAATGTAAGTATTTCTCAACTACTTTCTCAAAGACAAAATTTACCAAACCAATAATAATAATAAAAAAAAAACTTTCTCGCAGACCAACCTTTTCATGTGATTAATTTAAAAGAAATTGCTTCGCAATGTTTTTACATATTTTTCATAACGATCATAGATCTAACATTAAATTAACAGCATAGTTATTTTTATTTAGGATTAGTGGTAGCCTAGTTTTTACTATGAAAGATTTTTTTTTTTTGCAATGAAACGCTGCAATTTAGAATTGGTGCTTTAGTGGCGGTGGCTGGAGGGGAATGTAGTGGAACTGGAACAGCCAGCTGTGTGTATCCGTACGTTGGAACAGCCAACACTCAACGCAACCTGGTGGTGAGATGCCCAATTAATTACAACAATGAGGGGCGTGGGGGCGCGTAGAGCAGTTGGAACAGCCAACGCTCAGCGCAGCCAGGTGTTGAGATGCCCAATTAAAAAAACGGCAGAATATTTAACATGGGGCCTGTTCTTCTTATAAGACTCTGTATTCATTGGTGAAACATGAAGTGTGAAACATGAAAGTGAAAAGGAAGTAACTGTAAGAGGGGATTTTCTTTTTTTCATTTAATGGTGGTTATTGGCTAACTTTTCAATCTTTTTATCCCGAACATTCCTTTAATCCCTTTTGTTGCAAAACCAAGTTTTTAGCTTAAGTTTTTTTTACAGTAGACTCCCTCTTAACCGGCAACCTCGGGACCAGGCCTCGGCCGGATAACGATTTGGCCGGTTAAACCGATGTAGGGCCTACCTTTAAAAACGCCAACCTAAATAGCCTAACTGCAATTATGTCTTGAAGAAACAACTCTTTTGTTACTCTATATAATTTATAGCTAACATCCGACACACATGAGATCCACGACTAAACCAAACTAATAATGATTTGTTTCCTTATTTTGTGTTCTGAATAGCAGGTCCAAACGCTTTCACTTCCGGTGGCATACACTTTTGTTGAGGACATTTCATTTTAATTGGTTTGAGAAGGTCAATACAGCATGATAAAGGCTAACGTTGAATTGAATTAAACAGTAGATAAGAAAACAACGTTTCCGGCGAAACACAGCCGGTTAAAGCGATGTTAAGATAAAAAATGGCCGGTTAAAAAGATGTTGTTTTTCTAGCCGGGTAGGCCGGTTAAAGCGGAGACCGGTTAAAAGGAGGCCGGTTAAGAGGGAGTCTACTGTAATAATCAGCGATTTAAAAACCAATATTTTTTCCTTTACATAGTTTTTAAGCAAATTAAACTTAGGCCTAAAGTGATCTTTTGTAGGCCTAGTAGGATAGGCTAGTTATTTTAGTATAGTAGGCTAGTATATTTTTATATTTGAGTATAGGCAATTAAATAAGGCACTTAAATACTTTAAGGCAAAGTAACTCTTAGTACTTTAAGGCAAGGTACTCATTACTTTAAGGCAATTTTAAATATTTTTATGTTCACGTATTACTCGACTCTACTCGAAACTCGAGTATTCTACTTACTACTCGACTCGTTCCAAAAATATGATACTCCCCTATTTATTAATTACCCCTATTTAACCCCTATTTATTAATAATGATTTTCTATGTTTATAGTTATGATTATTATATTATGCCCTCGTTTATGTCCTATTATAATTTTTGTTTTGTCTTATGTTTTATTGAGAAGTTTTGTTAAGCATGACTAGTGTGAGACATATTTAACTGAATATAGAAAAACATGATACAACAAAAATGCAATACTGAAATTGTAATTTAATACTCAACTAATAAGAATGGTGTTTCAGTCTGGTAAATTTTGCAATTTCAATGTTGTATCCTTACACTTATCACCATAGCCTTCGTTTAAGAGTTATTTGTAATGAGGTACTTAATGTTTGTCATATATCAGGACTAACATTGTTTAAAATCTCAGATTAAAATTTCGAACGCACATTTCTCGCTATGTACGAGAAGGGAAATCCTGTCTCGATCTCGTCTCAAAATTTCATGAGAATCAAAAAATACCGTCTCGTCTAGTATCCAACTAAAAATTCAATCTCGTCTATCCCATCGGACCTACTATTTTCACTATTATTATAATACTACAAAATTTTAACTACTTTACCCATGCCTTTTTAGGTAATAAGACATCGATGCCATCTATAAGTTGTGTGAAGTTTATAGTATATGGTGAATACGAGTGTTACGAGTATGATGAATTAGATGAGGTGTAGCTTTATTACTGAAAAAAATCATCTCATTCAGTTGTCATGGTCATTAATTAATATAATAAAGGCTGAAAGGAATTAATAAAATGAGCTGAAAGACAGATTGACCTGAACTGAGCTTGCTTCAAAAAGCTACAAAATTTTCTCAGAATTGTACTGGTAGCCCAAGACAAGCCCTATAACTTCTTGGCTACCCATCGGGTTGTCCCTTTATAAATATTTTCAAAAATAACATAAAACTATAATAATTTTTTCAGAAAGAGATTGGATGGACGGGAAAGAGGTGTAAGAAAGTAAATCACTCTACGACTGCGCTGTCATTCCTGGTGCCGTCGTTCCTTAATGCTGCGTTCAGTGAGGATGACGCGGTTGCGCAGATATCCGTGGACAACAGTCGCCATATATTGTACACTCTGTCGGAGAAAGGCACGATTTCAGTGTTTGACTTAGGGGACAACGGATTGTCCACGGGAAGACTGGTCAGCCTGTCACAGTCTGCGATAATGCAAGCTGCTCTCAGCATTGCAAGGTGAGTTGCTGCCTAACTGGTCCAATGCCTTATTACACTGAACTCTGAAAATTTTGGTGAGGTCAGCGAGGAAGTTTGTCTCTCCTGAAAGAAACTCTTGTTATTCATGGTGCTCATATTTACTTCTTACCAGTGTAAGTGTTGCTCAAAACCAAGCAATTTAATTTGGACTACCTATAACACGACGTTGCTAAAATTGTTAGGCATGACCTTGAGTTTTAAATCAATTTGCACTCGACCAATCCAATAGTGTGATTACTAGCAATCACCCAAAACTACACCCATTATATTAAGGATCCTTTTTCCTCCTCTTGGAGATCCTGATGTAAAGTTGAATTCTTGCAAATATTGTGAATAAAAAATTGGTAACACTTTTTACATTTGCAAGGTTAATTTAGAAAATTGATATGAGCTTCTTGATTATATTTGAATGTTAAATTAATTAACTTAACTGTCCTTTAAAAAAATCTATATACTGGTCATGATGCTGAGTAAAGAATGTATCTCAGATAGACAATGTAATTCTAGCCATATTCCAATCATCCCTTAGTATAAAAGTCAAGGGAGACAAGATTATTGAAAATTGGTATTTAACGGGAAATCAAAACAAAGCAAGGGTCAGTGCCAGCCAACGACAATAACTATGCTATGAAGTTGATCACACAGTTGGAGCGTATATTCATACAAAACAAAAAGATAGTTGTCATGGTGGCCATTCAAATACACCTTGATTTGTTTTCCCTGCCTAACTTTGACAGGTAAAAAACTTACAACTTTACGATTGTCAATCAGAACTGTTTTTCGCTTTGGCCAGGACACTGGACAGCTCCAACTTCTGCCAGCTGGTAAGCATTGGCGCGGTGACGGCGCAGGAGTCGGCGCACGTGGGTCTGGTTGCCGTGACAACCGCCGGGTCACGCCTCTACTTCTCCACGGGACCGGCAGGCCAGCGGCCCACCACACTGCAGCTACTGCACGTCCGACTCCCACCGGGGTTTGCGGCCAACGCACCCACCAACCGGCCCAGCACTGTCCACATCGCGCTTTACTCACAAGGTAACAGTCGATTTAGTGTATGTTTGGTTTTGTTTCTTTTAAAGCAACAATAAAGAGTAAAGCCCCGAAAGCTTTACTATTACACTGGTGCTTCTTGCCAAGGCCCGAGCTTAACCGTCAAAAAAAATTTTCAAATCCATAGTTTTTTAATAAAGAAAATGTAAAGTTTTTAGTAGTTCTTATTATTTTGGCTAGCTATAAATATTTTTTGTGAAGTACTTGGATCAATCTTTTTGTGTTTTTCAGGTAACCTGATACTAGTGACATCCCCTGGAGGCAATCAAGACAAAGTGTGGTGCCTGAGTGGAGACATATTCCCGCTGCAGCGCACGCTCAGCGAGACGCAGAGTGTGGCTCGGCTGGATGGTGTTGCGTGGGCGCTACAGGAGATGAGCTCTCCCTCCCCCTCCCCCACGGACAACCTCCAGCCCCTCCCCCCACTCATCGTCCGCCAGCACTACGAGCCGGCCAAGAAATTTGTCGTTCTCACTCCTAACGTAAGACTTTCATACATGTTAATCAGTAGTTGCAGCAGTTAAAAAAGTACTCTTTAACAATATTTGTTTTCATAAAAAAATATAAGTTTAATCTTAACCTTTACCACTCTTTACCAATATATCAGGCGTTCTCCAACTGTACCAAAAATTCAACTTCTCATCATTTTGTAGCAGCGATCAACATCTTTATTTATTTCAACAGACAACTATCTCATGTACTTAGACATTACATACTTATCTTCATGTACTTAGATGGCAGAACACAACACATTATAAGAAAATACTCCTGAAAATCACTACTCAAAGAAAAATGCCTTTACAATACTTGAGTAACTTATTAATCTCTTGTGTTATCTCACTAACAGTAGTGAATAAAACCATAATGGGTAGCCATAACAGCAAAAATGATGACTTATGATGCTTCATTGGATTTTTTTTAATAAGAACTGGCCCTCCACCACATTAGTTCTGATGAGTGAGAGTGTACTGCAAAAACCTGTAAACTAAATAAATTTAAAAGGTTTTAGGAGATATAAATACCTAATACATACATTTTAATTTAATATTAACTCAAGGCCATTAACATCATATTCAATTGCAATAGCACATATGATTTTGGCACAGTGTCAATTAAGATAAACTAGAGATCGCCTCCTGATCGAAATTCGATCAAAATTTCAGTTGATCTGGACCCAAGAAGCTTAAAAACATTTTAGAACTAAACATAACTAAGGTAGTTTATTAATTCTTTAACTACATAACTAATTAATTCTTGAATTACTAAACTTACATGTAGTTAAATTAATTCTTTCTAATTTTCTAGCAGTTGTTTTTACAGCAGCTGTCTAATGATTCATTCATTTCTATTTTCTCCATAAGATTAACATTGGAACTTTGAAAGCCTGTGGGCCGTAGCCCTGGAGTCCGATGTGAATTAGAATGTGATTCTGCTCATCTACAGGAATATACCTTTCTAACGGTATGTTCGGATTTCTTCTACGATGTGCACGAGCTGAGAAAAAAGGAGGAAATGAAACATGCTTGCGTATTAATATATAGATTAAAAGTATCAAATGTACATCCTTGCAGTGACAGGTAACAGAGAGCGACATATAAAAGAGTGTTGTTTAATTGAGGTTCTACTGTAATACAGAATACAGTTTTTGCTACTTTATCAATTTAAACCCTAATGATTTTTTTCTTTATTTTTGTTGGTTATAGTTTTTTTTGTAATTTTGTTTTGAAGTCTTATATATTTATTTGAACGTTTATGTACATTTCTTGAAACACCGACGCACTCTATGGTGTGTATTTTAAGGGTGAGTATGACTGAAGGACGTGTGTGATGGATTGATGAGGTGTAGTAGCTTTGTTACTGACAAATAGCAGCTGATTCATTTCTCAGGATTATCAATTAATGGCCCAATCAACAACGGCAGCTTTTAACTGTTCTCAGTATTCAACCCAAAACCTTTAGATACAAAGGCAAGCTCGAAAACCACTTAGCTAACTAGCCAGTACCTCTATAAGCAAAATGTGGATAGAGATTATTAACCTTCTGAGTCCCATGTACCTTTTTTTGGAACATTTATTTTATACAAATATAAACCTTAAGTTTTAATTCTTTTTTAATACTCTCTACAAAGGCAAGCTCGAAAACCACTTAGCTAACTAGCCAGTACCTCTATAAGCAAAATGTGGATAGAGATTATTAACCTTCTGAGTCCCATGTACCTTTTTTTGGAACATTTATTTTATACAAATATAAACCTTAAGTTTTAATTCTTTTTTAATACTCTCTACAAATCGTGGGTTAGTTTTATGTTTGTTAATATCTGATCGTGGACAGTACCAATTGATATGTCATGTAACACGCATGAAAGACATTTCATAATGGTTTGTCTAAGCTGCGGTGGCTGTGATTTTTTACGATCAGAGCAATGTGAAAGTTTCCAAAATTCCCAACCGATATGTCAACTGCACAGTTTGACATAAAGGTATTAACCGGGATAGAAATGCAGCTAAAAAATATCTTGATACACTACGTTCGTTCGTCTTTCGTCGGCGGACAGGATTTTCAGCCATAAGGTCGAAAATCGTATTCTCCTGATGGACCTGTTGGGACTCAGGAGGTTAATTGATTGACCAGGAATTAATATATATGAACAACAGTTGCTTTAAATAGCAAGTAAGTATGGAGTATTCAGGATTTAAGTTGATTTGGGAAACCCCCACCTGGAATATTTGGGAAGGCAATAGTGTTATAATTCAAGGAACTATTGCAGACATTTTCCATCGCTGATTGTAAAACAGAACTCATGTTCGAGGATTTCGAATACTATCCCTCTTTCAGGTTTAATAACTAATACTTATACCAAGAAAAAGAAAAATACCACCGTTGTAGCAGACCTGCGTAATCAGCGAATTTCCAATGGAATTTAGGTATACTTTTTATTTCCCCATAAAATCAATGGGAATGAGAGTATGTAGGTTTGCCTCCATATGGGTTTTGTTGGTAAACTCTACCTAGTGAATGTACACTAGAGTCCGGCTAATCCGAACTAATTGGGACCGAACGCTGTTCGGATCAGCTAATTGTTCGGATTATCCGAAATAATTCAATAAGGGAGAATGAAGCAATTTAAACGGGTTTACGTGTTGTAATATTAGCGAATAATACACAAAAACCAATTTAAACAGTGCTTTTACCCTTATATAAGCAAAACCAACAATTGCACAGTCCATAGCAGACAGCACAATGGCCCACTGCACATAATTTTAGGATGTGATCACAGAGCGAGCAAGCAGCGTGTGCTGCCTGTATGCATGGCGTGAAGATACTGTTCGCTCGCGCCCAGCGTTGCCAATCACCTGTCATCAACTTACCCTAGATCCTTGACAAAATTGCCCTCAAATACCCTCAAAAACACCAAAATATCGGAAAATCAATAATTTTACCAACAATCTAAGTTGTAGTAACAAGAATGATTAATAAAAGTTCCTCATATAAGTGTATCAGCTGTTCAATTGGTATTCGTTTTTCAAGTGATATTAATCACTCTTCTATTAAATCTACTTTGGATTTCGAACCATTCCCAAAAATTCACACATTTGAGTCAAACTTTACAATTTTTGTAAAATTATCCTTCAATCCTAAAAAATCAATACCCTCGAAGGTCCAAAGTACCTTCTAAAAGGGTAATTACCCTCGAATTGGCAACGCTGTTCGCGCCTAGCGCCACGGACTGTATCCACTGCCAGCAGAGACTGTACTGCCATGCGCGCAGATGTGATGTTTATAAGAAAATGGCGGAACTACGCGGCAAAAAAACAGACTGACTAAACTTCAACAAAAGACGATGTTGGACTTTTTGGTCAATAGCAAATAAATTAATGTTACTTTTATGTGTTCCAGTATTAATCTACTACGTGTGCAATACTTTTTACAGGGTAGGCTATACCGTATTTTTTTATTGTTTACATTCTTTTGTTTACGTTGTGTAAATTTAGTCCAAACACACAAAACTTAATATTTGTACAGAATATTCCTCAATGGAATACTTCGTTCTAATTTCTTTACCACAATTCTTATCTTTTCCATCAAAAATTCTATTTTTATTACGTAAATTATATTTTTACATTAATGAAAATGTTTTGCAAAATGCGTCCGGAGCTTGTTCGGATTAGGCGGACGTTCGGATTACCCGTGTTCGGACTAGCGGGACTCAAGTGTACATACCAAATTTTATCAGGTTATGGTGTTCTTTTTACTTTCCCCATAAATCCTATAGGGGTGAGTATGTAGGTTTGCCGCCAAATGGGTTATGTAAGCAAATATAAGTTAAACACTCCCTAATGAATGTACATACCCAATTTTATCAAGATATGTCAATAAATAAGCAAGCTAGAAGGTTTTGTTGATTTCCCATAAGAATAACATGGAAACATAGTTTTTGGATTTTCTCCATAATCATTTAAGCTTGGTAAAAAATTCAAAATACTAGATTGTTTGTTTTTTATGCTTTAAATGGTTTAAGTTAAAATTGTTGAATTTTATAAATAAAAGTAAAAAAAGCCAAAAACCTATTTTTTCCCTTTTTGAAACCCCATAAAACCCTGTTCCCCTCACTGTTACTACACCATTACTGTCACACACAGTGATCTCTCAGCTATGCCAGCTGCCAGACAAAATCCAAAGGGCCCTTTCCAGGGCCAATTTAGAAATTTAGGCTGTGTTTTAAATGTTTGTCATTTTAACGTAGAGGGTCTGAGAAAATCTAAAAGTGACTGCCTCAGCAAGGTGCTGCTGGAAAATGAGGTCGATGTCCTCACACTGCAAGAAACACATGCAGAAGACTTAGAAAACAGTGCGAGGGGCAACATCCCAGGATATAAGCTTGTGGAAGAAATAGGTCACAGGGTCTACGGAGTGGCGACGTACGTTAGACAGGACATAGACGATGTATCAGTCTCCCACAAAAGTTGTGATAACAACACATTTGTTGTTGCTGTTAAGGTGTCTGCGACTACTGTTGTAAATGTATACAAACCACCAAACACCCAGTGGTCAGACACAGTTCTCCCAACTTTTGAACATCCTGTGGTATATGTAGGTGACTTCAACAGTCATCATACCCAGTGGGGATACTCGTCCGATGATGACAACGGCTCTCGTCTTTCAAGCTGGGCTGAAAATAACAACCTTTTCCTGGTATATAATGCCAAGGACCCACACACCTTCCATTCAGCCCAATGGCGTCGTGGGTACTCTCCAGACTTGTGCTTTTGCTCCCGTGAACCATCAGCAACACCCGTGCCTACTTCCAGGATGGTCCTTGGTGCATTCCCCCACTCTCAGCACAGGCCTGTAATAATATCAGTAGGAATGCAAATTCCTCTCGTAAGATCTTTTCCTCGGCCTAGGTGGAACTTTTATAAAGCTGAGTGGGAGGCCTTCTCATCAAGGCTTGATAGCGGCATCAGGTTCATCCCCTCTAAAATAAAAAACTATGATCGGTTCACTCGCCTTGTCCTGTCTTCCGCTAAGACGACAATCCCAAGAGGTTTTAGAAAAGAATACATACCAGGATGGAGCAGAGAGTGCGAAGATCTTTACAGTGAGTTTACAGACACTGCTGACAGAGATATAGCTGACCAACTCCTTAACTATCTCGACAACTCCAGGAGAGAGAAGTGGGTGAAAACTGTTGAGAACCTGAACTTCACCAAAAGTAGTCGGAAAGCTTGGTCTCTGCTCAGGAAACTCTCCACTGGTAAATCAAGTGAAAAACACGATGCCTCACAGCCTAGCCCTTGTGAAATTGCAAAACGCCTCTCCGTACTTTCAAAACCTGTGCGTACGTCTGCAGACAGAAAAATTAATTTCAAGCTTAATGAGATAAAGGAGAGTCGGCAAGCACCCTTGGAAGTCTCTAGACCCTTCACTTACGACGAGCTGGAAGTGGCGATTGATGCGATGCCAATTGGCAAAGCAGCAGGTTTGGATGACATTTTCCCGGAGTTTATAAAACACTCGGGTAACAAGGCTAGACAGTGGCTTCTGGAAGTTTTTAACACAACTCTGAAAACCGGCGACATGCCTGGGATATTTAGAAAATCCAAAATCATAGCTATCCTGAAGCCCGGAAATGATCCAAAACTGCCTGAAAGTTATCGGCCTATAGCTCTTTTAAGTGTTTGTTATAAGCTGCTAGAGAGGTTGATTTATAACAGAATCCTCCCTATTCTCAATGCCAGCATCCCTGTCGAACAAGCTGGATTTAGGCCTAGTCGCAACTGTTGTGACCAGGTTTTAGCTCTGACTTCTTTCATTGAGGATGGGTTTGAGCGAAGACTGAAAACCTCTGTGGCTTTTTTAGATCTGACTGCAGCATATGACACTGTCTGGAGAAAAAGCCTCCTAGTTAAATTTTACGACCTTATTCCTTGCCCTTTCTTGTTGCGTCTCCTCAACTCAATGCTCTCCAGTAGGATGATAAAAGTATATCTGGGACGCAGAGAAAGTACGTTTAGGCAACTAAAGGATGGCCTGCCACAAGGGTCAGTGCTCGCCCCACTGCTCTTTAATGTGTATATTGCCGACATTCCTGTAACTCGGTCCTTAAAGTTTATATATGCAGATGATATTGCATTGGCATATCAACACCAGCATTTTCGACAAGCTGAGGAAACACTAACAAATGACCTCACGACCCTCGGTGAATATTTTGAAGCCTGGAAACTAAATCCAAACCCAACAAAAACTGAGGTTGCTTGCTTCCACTTGAATAATAGACTGGCCAACCAAAAGCTTAAAATCGTATTCAACGGTGTTGAGTTGCAACATAATGACCACCCACAGTATCTGGGAGTCACTTTAGATCGGTCTCTCACGTTTAAAAGCCACTTACAAAAAACGGCAGCTAAGGTGAGAACCAGGACTAACACTGTCCATCACCTTGCTGGCTCCACATGGGGAACTAACGCACAAGTTCTGCGAACAACTGCTCTATCATTGGTATATTCAACTGCTGAGTACTGTGCTCCCGTGTGGTTAAATAGTGTGCACGTTAGAGAGATCGACGTCCATCTAAACAGGACCATGAGAGCCATTAGTGGTACACTGATGGCAACTCCTGTACCCTGGCTCCCGGTGCTGTGTAATATCGCTCCTCCTGAAATAAGACGAAGGGATGCACTCATTAAGGAATACACAAAGATCTTATCTGCTCCACAACTGCCCATCCATGATTACCTACCCCAGAATGCGGGCCGATTGAGGTCCCGAAAACCACCTCTACGAACAGCCTCCCAGTTGATGGACTCGAACTTCACCATCCATACAAACTGGACTTCCTCCTGGGACGCTTTTCAAGGTCGGAACCACTTCTTGATAGATGACCCGACCGTAGCGGTAGGTGGTATGAATCTTCCTCGGAAGCAGTGGACTATCCTCAATCGTTTCCGCACTGGAGTGGGAAGATGTAATTATTGGAAGCACAAATGGGGAATGACACAAGACCAGTCATACGACTGCGGAGCAGAGTATAACTATGGAACACATAGTCGAAGAGTGCCCACTGAGTGCCTTCCCCGAAGGATTGGCCGGTCTGCATAGCTCAAGTGAAGCTGGGCTGCAATGGCTTAGCGCCCTGGATTTCGCTCTATAAAGAGAGATCTATTTTTTTTTTTTTTATATTTAGTGTTTAGATTTTTACTTATACTGACACAGGTGCTCTGCACCGCAGAATTTATTTTATTATTCTTAAACCATGGTGGCTAGCTGAATGAGCCATACGAAAAAAAAAACCCCGTTCCCACGGTCCAATAATTCTGGTTCACGAACTCATTCAATTAGATCTTGGCTTACACCCCCGTACCAAATTTCATCAATATCGGAGGTTCCGTTCAAAAGTTGTGTTTACGGACGCAGATATATATATATTATGTATCTCAATTTGAACGAACGGTGTTTTTGGCTTCTAGGGACCTCAAAACCAAAATGTATCACTGTCCTGGGCTTAGGTCTTACCGTAACTACTACCGTAATAGCGTATTCCCTATAGGGGAATTCGGTAAAAACCAATAGAACTGGAAAACGTAAGTGTAGAAAAAAAAAAAATACAAAACACAACAGAGTAAAATACTTAGAAACATAACTAAGGAATATAAAAGAAGTTTTCAAAGCATTTATAAAATGAAACACATTATGAGGTACAGGAAAAAAGTTCAACTGCAACACATTAGGAAGAACCTGTGGAAGGACTGTCTGTGATTGAAAATGTCCGTCTCACCATCACCAACAGTGATATTCAAATAAAGTAGAAAGTAGGGAATGTTATCTAGCGGCAGAGTGCAAATGTGTGCACCAGCAACGCAGTCGATGTATCATGTGTTGGTTCCAGTTCTTTGTTTTATTGATTATTGTGTACCAGGGGGACTGAGCATTTGGGTGACAATTGCCCATTGGCTGAGCAATTTGTAGACTTGTAAAACTTGTAAGACAAGCTCATTCGCTCCGCTCACTTGCTGGGCCAATGGTTTCTGCACTCTAGTTTTAATGTAATGAACCACCGATTCCATTCATTAACTAAATAATGATCATAAAGAAAGATAATACGAGCAATTTAAAGGGCAGTAGGACAAAAACCGGATTTTGTAATTCATCAGACGAGCCTGCTGATTGACCATCAGCTGGGACGGTGGCGACGTCCTGTAATCCAGCTACTTGGAGGTCACGAATTGTGGATAGTTATAAGCGATGGCTTGTGGATGCGATATTCCCTGGTGGGAATTAACAACCGCACTAGTGAATACTAGCTCATCCATAAAGACCATCCTCATAATCAGACCAATTCGTATATGTGAGGTCAAAATTGTGGTTCGGATCCCACGGTGAACTGTAGGTCCCTAGATACTATTGGCTGTTGGGCTAAAAATTAACTAAAATTCATTTTGTATAGCAACAGAACTGCAATATTATAAGAATATAGGTTGTATTACCTTTTTTCCGTCAGCAGTTCTAAAATTGGAACATCACACTTATGTTGACATATGTTTCGGTTTAACTAAACCATTATCAAAACACAGTACACTCGCAGATCCAAATGGTCGTTGTCAAAAGTTAAAATAAAATAATTTACACGAACACACACAAAATACACAGTACATTAAGTCACGGATAGGCCTATCACTCGCACGGGTCATGACGGACACGGGTCAAGTCGCAGACTGAAGGGCTTATGACTAATCATGTTCGCTGCCACTGCCGATGTTATCAGGCTGACCATCGATGAACGTCGACTTCCTGCTCCTATTCAATATTGAGTTAAAAAGGAGGTGCGATTTAAACTGGAGCTTTTCGTTCAGAGTGTATTTAGTTTTATTTTCCTGGTCATTGACTTGGGCCCTATAAATTTCAAACTCCTCCAGGGTGTTAAGTCTGTTACCTTTGCTACATATGTGGAGAATTTTCATGCCGTCATTTATATTTTAGCGAATTTCCCTAGCCATGGTAAGACCTAAGCCCGGGACCACTTTACTTTTTCAGTTTGAGGTCCCCAGAAGCCAAAAACACCGTTCGTTCATTTTCATATATATATGTATATATATATATATATCTATATCTATATATATCTATATATATATATATATATATATATATATATATATATATATATATATATATATATATATATATATATGTGTCCGTGGTACTGATAACTTTTGAAGCGGTCCTCCGATTTTGATCAAATTTGGTATGAAGGTGTAAGACCAGGTCTATTTTCATGAGTTCGCAAACTAGCATTGTCGGGTTATGGGAACGGGGTTTTATGGGGTTTCAAAGGGGTCAAAATTGGTTTTTTGGCATTTTTGGACCTCAATTTTAAAAATTTATGAATTTTAACTAAAACCATTCGCAAGAGCTTAAAAAAACAAACAGTTTAGTATTTTGAATTTTTAACTTAGCTCAAATGGTTACGGAGAAAATCCAAAAATGTGTTTTCCATGTTATTCTTATGGGAAATCAATAAAACCCTATATCTTACTTATTTGTTGACATAACTTAGTCAAATTTGGTATGTACATTATCTAGATAGGGTTTAATTTATACTTGCTTACAAAACCCATATGGCGGCAAACCTACATACGCACCCCCATGGGGTTTATGGGGAAAATAAAAATTGTCAGACCTTGATACAATTTTGTGTTTACATTCACCAATTTATTGATTAACTTAGATTTTCTAACAACGCCCCATGGCAGCAAACCTACATACTCGATCCTATGGTGTTTTTATGGAGAAAGTAAATAATCTAAAATTCCATTGGAAATTCGCTGAGTACGCAGGTCTGCTGCGACGGGGGTTTTTTAAATCATGGTTGTGGTCGACCAAATGTTGTGCAAACGAGGATTTTTGCTTATTTAATCTTTTGTCAGGGCGATGTTCATTAAATCTAGTTTTAAAGTTGCGGCCAGTTTGTCCGGTATATGTACTAGGGCAGTCGGCACAATCCATCCTGTAGACACCACATTTGTCAAATTTGTCACTTGTTTTGGCTTTGTTGTTCAGAATATTTACAGTGCGATTGGTGGTTTTGAAAGTTAAATTGACACCGTGCTTTTTGAATTCCCTGGAGAGGCCGTTATGTAACGTCCGACTATATTCTACACAAACAAATTTTTCTTTTTCTTTACGTTCCTCATTATCATTCCTAGGCGTTTTATTTCTAAACTTGGCTATCAGCTTATCTACCATAGCAGCCTGATAACCGTTTTCTAAAGCTATGTGTTTGATGATATTAATTTCTTTATTGTAATTTTCTGTAGATAACTTTTGACAACGACCATTTGGATCTGCGAGTGTACTGTGTTTTGATAATGGTTTAGTTAAACCGAAACATATGTCAACATAAGTGTGATGTTTCAATTTTAGAACTGCTGACGGAAAAAAGGTAATACAACCTATATTCGTATAAAAATTAACAGTCCTGTCTAAGGAGAATGTCAGCCTTAGTCAGTAACAAGACTACAAGCTCGCGCCACAATCATCCTACAATGGCGGTTCTTACACGGTCAATACGGATCGCGATATTAGGACCGTGATCCTGGATCACGATACGGATTGAGTGTGTAAAGTGAAATATTGATGGAATTTATAGATCGCGATATGGATCACGATTTTGAAATTCATCAATATTTTTCGTCAATATAGCGATACGTATTGTGCGTCTAAGGTACGTTTGAGATCCAGTATTGAATCATCTGATTGTAAACACACGATGTGTTTTGTCTAAATACAGTAGGAGAGCAAAACCTCATAATTAGGATTTGGTTTACTGTGGCCAGTACATAAAAACGTATACAATTATAATGTATAATCTTTTAAATTGTTAAGCAATAATAATACAATGCTATATTAATTCAACTATACCGTTTTATAGTTGTGCATGAAAAAGTATAAGTTTTGAAAAGTTCTCCCGGTAGCGTAAAACTGCGGTAGCGTTAGGCCTATTGCTAGTTGTTCTCAAGCCGATATCGATTTCCTCATGATAGTGTCCTTTTACTTTCTCCCTCTATACCATAGTATATGGAGAAAGTATTGTTTTCGTCAAAATTTTTGAATTTGAGTTGTTTGTGGATTTATCCATTTTGGTGCCCCCCGAGTCCAAAAAAGTGGTTTTCAGAGTGATGTCTGTGTGTGTGTGTGTGTGTGTGTCCGTGTGTGTGTCTGGATGTAAACAGAGCTAGTGAATGCCCCAATGGTCCTATTTTGGTGAAATTTGGTATGTAAGTCCAAACTCACGATAATTCCAGGTGTTTTTTCATTTTTTTGAATTTTTGATTTTTAAGGGTATTTTACCCCCAAAAACCCTCAAAAATCGTGAAAAATCAAAATTTCTCAAAAACGGCTCTAACGATTTTGATTAAAATTTTGTGGTTTATTAAGCTTAAAATGACACCACCCACATCTCCCAGAAAATGCGCGTTCAAAAGTTATTGCATAATATGTGTTTCAAAAATCAATTTTTTGGATTTTCAAAATAGCTGTTATCTTGAAATAAATTTTACTTATCACCATTAAATCAAGCTCAAAAAACTAAATAATCCAGTATTTTAAATTTTTGCTCTATGTCAAGTGGTTGCGGAGAAAATTCAATTTTTCGTTTAGCGGTAAACACAGTACGTTGTTAAAAGTCACAGACGCGCGTAGGGTCAAACGAGCGCTGCTCAGCTGGTAGCTATCAGACTGAGTCATGAAGACATTAATGGTTGAATCTTTTAAATCTTTTTTTATATTGTTGGGAGAAAGTATGTGTCAGTTAACTGATACCGTTTATTTTATAAATATGGGCAACCATTTGAAGGAGTTTCTCTAAACAGGCTCTAGGCATACGAAAGTAGTTTTCATCGTCTTCTATGTCTGTAAGCAGTATTTCATTTAAAAGGTTCAAATGACTATACAGCATTTCCCGTTTTTGTAACCATTAATTCACCCACCGCTTGCGTTTAACCCTCCTTTTCAGTGATAAAGCAATCAAAATTGCTACAAAAGCTATTTCC
This sequence comes from Neoaliturus tenellus, assembly GCA_030545055.2. Lineage (NCBI taxonomy): Eukaryota > Metazoa > Arthropoda > Insecta > Hemiptera > Cicadellidae > Neoaliturus > Neoaliturus tenellus. Next base: position 113,753,889 of record CM061534.1, on the reverse strand, counting down.
GAAAGAGATTATATTTAGCTATTTCTGTTGTTTTCGTCCATAACTCAAACGGCAACCGACAACAATCAACTGATATTGAGCTGCGATCCAGATGACGTAAGTATTGATGTGTGATCCATATTGACCGTGTAAGGTTTAGCTCAGAAAATAATATTGTCAATGTTTATCACGATCCAGATCGTGATCCGTATTGACCGTGTAAGAACCGCCATTCATCTCTCATTCATACTTGGCTTTAAACTACCTATTGAGTTAGGTCGCCATTTCAGTAAAGGTATTAAGCTCCATTTGATTGCTTGTTACTGAAACCCCTAATAAAAACAAAAACTTAAAATATCCTAGGACATAAAACAAATTTTGCCCATAAAAATAGTATTTGTTTAAGAATATAATATTTAGAAAATATGTCTTTATTAAAATATCATTATTGATTTTGTGGTTGCAGGGCGCAGAGATCATGAAGTGTTTGAGGCCGGTGGACGTGCTGAGCCAGCTGCTGTTACAGAGCCACGGGCCTGAGAGCGAGGCCGTCAAGTCGTTCTTCCAGTCGCAGACAGAGGATCAGTCGTGCGCCACCTGCCTGCTGTTGGCCTGCGATCAGGCTGTGCACAACACTCAGGTACAAGGGCAAGTGGGCTCGGAACAAATAAAATGTTTTCATAAACAGAAAGGTTTATAACTTTGCTGTCATATTGTAATGATTGTTTTACGTTAGAGCATCGGTTATTCGGACTAATTAATGCACATCAATGTCCGGATTATTGAAAATCCGAGTAATTGATTTTTACTGGATTTATTTGTACAGTAATATGAACAATATATTGTAACTCCACTCTTATTAATATAGGCGGGGTAGAATGAAGTTGGTGTTTAATATTTTAAGAGAACAAAATAGACACAAAATGTGATAAAATGTGTATTTTAAATTATTTTATTCAATAAATCGTGTCAACGAGAGGTATTTTTTTCTTATTTTTCATAATTTGGTACTTTTATTGAAAAATCTTAATTTTCTCAGAAGACAGGGTCTTTTTGTTGAGAATCTAATAACTTATTCGGATTCTCCATACAATTTTCAATAAGAATAACACTATAAATCATAAGTTTTACATAGGTAGTATTTATTTGAAATTATCATTCAAAGATAACAAAATTATTTTTGATAAAATTCTTAATTTTTTTAAAACTTTCAACTGCCTACACTGTACTGATTTCATCAAAGAAGGTGTCACATATTGTTAAAAGCTTTGGTATTTTATAGGATTCAAAATGATATATATCACACATATGGTTTGATCAGAATGTAGATTAAATAATAAAACTTTTATTTATTAAAACAGGCTTAATCCAAATTTTGAATAATTTGTTACCTTTATTGATAAAACACTATTTTATCAACAATAAATATTTAGTTTTAAAATTGAGAATACAAGAAAGCGCAGAGTGATTGAAACCGATCGTGTTCTGATTGCCGATCCTGTCATCCCGTCACATTGTCTATGTCGCTGGCTTCGTCTGTCTTCATTCTTGATACTGTAGCATTAGACTAATAAATGATACATGGAATATTTTTAGTTAAACTATGGCCAAAACTTGCGTTTTAAAAACACTGAAATTTCCTTTCTTTCTGGGTCAGGACCCCCGGACCGCCCCTCTTTCAGGGTATGATGGGCCCTTGAATTTATCACATTGAACCTTAAATTTATCTGAATCATTCATCAAACCTGGTGGCAATAATGAATAAACCTGGTTATTGTTACTTGTTCCTGTTAGCTCTTATTTAAAAACAATAATCTTAAAATTGTAGCTGATTTCATCAACTAGTTAATGCTTTATTTTGTGAAGGTACTTGATTGAAATACAATGTGCAATGTTTGCAGTTAGCGGAGTGGGCCACTCGGGCGTTCTTCTTGTATGGCGGGGAACCCAAGGTGGCGTCCGCCCCGCTGATGAGCCCCTCCAACTTCCAGTACTCCCTCCCGCCAGGTGGGTCAACACCTCACCACCGCTCTGGTGTAACTAAAAGCTGCAAGTTTCACCAAACTTTTATGACAAATAACGATCCTATCATTATTTGAAGTTGAACTTAAGGCATTATGTTATTTATGGTCTCTAGTGTAAAGAGCCTCATTTCGTTCCTCTTATGTATGCAAGTTTGTGATGGATTTTTATTTCTATTTCAATTTTTTTCGTCGTAATTTTTACAAACTAAGCAAGATAGTAGAACTTCCCGTTTCTGAGATTTGGCGAGTAATAAAATTTATTTTTACTTATTTTTAATATTATAGCTTTTAAATTAATATGAGTTATACAAATGTTTATACAGTAGATTCCCGACCAACCGAGCCCCGGTTATCCGAGACAACGAGTTTTGCGATTAGATTGAAATTGAAATTCTTTAAATCAAATCGACGCATCAAATTGGAAAAAAAAAAAAAAAAAAAAACTCTGAATCACACACCCCTAACAATAATCTTTCAAAAGCATGGGTTGACAAACTAAAGTAGCCGTCTGCAAAAATTAAACAACCGTTTGATAGCTAATGGATATTTTCGCCTATGCTCGGAGACTTACTGTGTGCCTCCGGGCCTTTCCGTGTCGTCATAGCACAGTCAAATCCATTTAACAGTCACGATACTCTGATTGAAACTACTTGTATTAGCGTGACCCTGAAGTTATTAACACCCTCAAAGCAGCTGGTTTCCACCCAAATCTGGATACTTAGTGACTCAAGCAGATGGAATAGAATCAACTGGATTCTAACAGTATTTTAATTGGCTGATGTGTTAACTCCAATGCCAATCGCAACGAGCGCAAGTGAAGTTTTAGGTCACAGGCACTCCAAGCTACTGGACTGCCACTAGAATCTTCTGATTGTTATGGGGGGTTGCATGTGTAATCTGCAACCTGTTAGTTTGTTTGATCATAGGAAGAAGTTGATTTTAGACGTTAATTTGCTTAAGTGTGAACTGTATCATGAGATTCAAACGGTACTATATTTAATTTTTTTTGTAATTATAAAATATTTTTAATGTCCTAAATCCTTCATATATTTATAAAAAATTTTACGAGAATTTCACTTGAGGATAGGGTCTTGTGACACCTTAAATATACTTAATCTAGGATTAACTAAGGTTTTTGTTATTTGAGGTAGACTTTGTCCGAAGAGCTCAGATAATAAGGAGTGCTCTGTATTTTGGCTGGCGCTAAGTTTTTAACTAAAAAGATTGGTAATTGATAGCACATGACGTGTGGTAGGTTTCAACCCGGGGTCAGTGTCGACACCTGTCGGCCTTGGCGGCCGCTCGGCCTACTCCACGCCTGACAACTGCTCCGTGCAGTTCTCCGCCAAGCACAACGGTCTCTATCTCTTCATCAGCAGAGTCCTCCGCCCCCTCTGGAACACCCGCATCGTGCAGAAAGTCAACATCAATGGCAAGCAATATGTATGCAATGTCAATACTACATCAGTAATATCTTTAGCTTATCATACTTAATAATTAATTTTTTAATACAGCAATATTTAATTGAAAAATTTTTTAATGCGCTGTCTCTTTACCTTCCTGACGTAATTTATCCTCATAGATTTCTTGAGGCTGTACCTTAAGACAGTTGCCTACAGAATGATAGTTTGAAGAAATGATTATTTAGTCAACTCTCAATGGACTCAAGCAACAGTCAAGTGTTTGAAGTGTTAAGTAATTGGCGTGTTGTAGGGATTGTCTGGAATCAGAAAACCCAGATATAAGGTGGTGTCATCCATGAGATATCATTTCTCTTACCAGAGGTGCCCACCCCCCCTTTGGACCAAGACTCAACCCCCCCCCCCCCCCAAACCGGACCGGGACCCCCCCCTCCCCCCAGCTATAAAATTTGTAACCTCTCCCCCCCCCCCCCGGAAAAAATATCCTCTTCTAAATACTTATTCTTGTGTAACTTTCTGTAATTCATTTATCAAGAAATTTATTTAAATGTAGGCTTGGCTGTTTAATGTTACTAGTATACGTGGTGCTCGAAATCGAGCAAATACAAATGCTACTTTAGCTCTAAATCAATGACATCCGACCAATCCAATAATGTGAATATCTTCAATCGCCAATAACTACACGTATTTACAGCTGATTATTAACAGATTTTTCAAATGCTTTATTCAGTCCCAAGGGGTCGTCCATAAATTACGTCATCTGAAAATAGGGGGGGGGGGAGGGTCCAGATTGAAAATGACGGTAGGGTGATGTGCAAGGGGGGGGGTTGGCTTTGATATGACGTCATTTTAAATATGATGTTTTGTATCAAATTTTGACAGTAAAACGATGATAAATTCTGACACAACTCAACTATTATAAAATACATTAGACTATTTTTAGATGTTGTTTTATAGTTTATTTTTCCATTAAGAAAGTCATTTTGGTTTTATTTCTGAAGGTAAATTCAGATTTGAAATTTTTTTAGTTTATTATCCAGGTAGCGTTTAAAAAGCATTATTTTTACTTAAAACGGAGGTTTGTTCAAAATGACGTCATTTTTCCGAGAGGGTGGGGGGGCTGGGTCAGACAAATTATGATGGTAGGATGATTTTAGGGAGGGGGGGTCCAAAAATGGCCAAAAAGCGATGACGTAATTTATGGACGGCCCCCAATGTTATTTAAATGGGAAATTTTGAGATTTCAATGGTGGATAGCGCCTTTATTTTCAGTCCGATTCTCATCAATTTTTGGCGGAAACAACTACAGACCAAGCCCTATCCAACGACACCAAAAACATGAAAATCGGTTGAAAATTGTAGGAGGAGTTTTCAAGACAAAAAAACCCTTAGCGTATTAAATAAGTATAGATTAGTTGAGGAATCTGTAAAAAATAATAAATAAAAAACTGCAAAAGTGGTTAGAATGTAAACATTGGAGTAAATTTTAAAACTTTATAGACCTATATCTTAATAAGTTATACAATTGAAACGCCATTTCTTAGTAACTACTAAAAAAATATCCATGATTTACGTATCAATTATTAAGGAACATGATGAGTATATTTGCAGCATTTCCTTTAAATACACGACTATCTCCAGGGTTAGCCTACATCCTATATCTCTTTAAAGTCTCTGGCCAATGCAATTATTACAGAAGATTAAGATTAAGACTAAAATATTATTAACGTTATACACATTAACCTACCTTTTTACTGGTTTAGCCTAATACAGGTAAATTCTTATCACGTTTTAAAAGTGAAATGTGCAGGGGTCACCGTTTGTCTTTGACAACGTGAATAGGGAGGCACGGCGGGCGGCGTCTCTAGACTATAAACTTGGTATTTGATTGTTCCGTTTGTTTTGGTGTTTCATCAATCATCAGAGACACATGAATCTTTATAATTTCCTTTTTGTGGATGGTTTTAATACGATCTTATTTAATACATTGTCAGCTTTTAGAACAATATTCAATAATTGTCTGGTTTTGAATCCTTGAACAACAACCTAGAAACCTTGAATAAGGCCTAACTTACACAAACTAAAAGTTTTGAGGTTATCGCACACGCACAACAGTCAGATTTCTGTATCGTGAAATTTCAGTGACCAAGACTATGGAAAACGTTACTTTCCGTACGAAATTACAAAACAGCTTAAGTGTCTGTTTTTTGTGTTGTTTCATAAAATAAAAACAGATATGAGCAAGTGAGTCAAACTTTGGCACCGACCTCCGCCGCTCCCGCGGCCGCGAACGACATAGCGTGCGTCATTTGCAGCTCGCCCGTTTCCAGCAACCAGGCTTCTAGATTTCGCCAACCTTAAAGAAATGAGTACAGATAGTCACTGTGTTCGTTGACCAACAGTTTGGGAAAATTGATGGTAAATCCTATTCTATACAGTTTTTGACGGTCATAAATGATTTGTGTATTATAAAACTTTATTTTTAATACTCGTTATAAAAGTATACTTTAAAAAAACGCCCCCCCATCTCGGACAAAATACTACTTTTTCGACCCCCCCCAAAAATTTCAACAACACAGTCTGCGTCGTAACCCCCCCCTGTGGGCACCCCTGTCTCTTACTATGCCAAAATATTCCGATTACTCGTAACTTTTGGGGACCTGCACACCCTATTCATAAATTACGAGGATAGACTTAAATTTGAAAGCAATTCATCTGCTGCAAGTAAATTGAGCAAAAGGATTTAGGCTGGCTGAACACCAAAACAAACGCAACACGATAAAATGTCTAGCGAATTTGCAAGCGAAGGTAATGCACACTGGTTTGTGCGCTGTTATGCGGGAATTCCATTGAAAAATATGTTATTAGCTTCTATCGCAACATTGTAAGACTACTTTGTCGCGTCTACTACTGATTTGGTATGCGACCAGCCATACTTGAAAGCCAGTGCTTGAAAGTAATCATTGGTTTTTGGTTGTTAAAAAAATTCAAACACAGAGGTCTGAATAAGGTAGATATGAATAATCGAGTCTACTATAATTTTAATTTAATTAACTATTAACTAGAAAAATTAAAAAAAATCTTCGTAGGATATATTGAGTTCTACTAATGATACAACATTTTATAATTAGTTGTAATTCTGTTTCAGTTGGTTAGCAGTGTGTCAGGCAAGGAAGTTACAGTGGTTGCATCAAAATTGCTTGCACTTAGATCATTCCTTGAGAAAAACACTCAGTTTACCTACACCTCAGCTACACAAAAGTAAGTATTTTACCTTCTTGTTAGATTTAGCAGTGGTACAGCATTTAGATTTAGCACTGTTTCAGCATTATTTTGTTAGGCAAATTTTGTCTACCTTTGTTTAAATGTGAATTGATTAAAACATTTCTTATGATGATCTATCTTTCCCCCAAAACAAGGGCTATTGAGAAAGTAAGTTCTGTTTTTATTTGATGAAGGAATCTGTAGAGAGGAGAGGGTTGCGTATATTAGCGTTGGAAGAGTAACTCATTAGGAATCTTATCTGTCAATCGCAAAGGGTAATCGTAGGGATGGGTCGGTTGTTAAAGTCGGTTGTTGGTTTTATCGTCAAAAACGGATAACCGAAAATTGTTAACACATGTCGGTTTTAGGTTTGTTGTCTGAGGTTGTCCTATAATCCAGCTACTTGGAGGTCACAAATTGTGGATAGTTATAAGCGATATCTTGTGGATGCGATATTCCTTAGTGGGGATTAACGTTCGCACCAGTGATTACTAGTTCATCCATAAAGACCATCCTCATAATTAGACCAATTCGTATATATGAGGTTGTAATTGTGGTTCGGATCCCACATTAAACTGTAGGTCCCTCAGTACCATTTGGCTGTTGGGCTATTACTATTAGAGGTGTGTTCAGATCGGATTCGGATCGGATAGTCTAGTTTCGGATCGGATTCGGATCGGATAGAAGGGGGTTCGGATCGGATTTTATTCGGATTCGGATACTCGGGCGGACAGAGTGAACTGTTATATTACTCAGAATTAAAATACAAATTAATTAACAGTAAAATTTTAGCACTTTATTCCTAGGAATGCATGAAAAATGTTCATTTTATTTTTGTTTAATATATAAATGTAGGCATATATTGATTTTTTTGTTAAGTATTTGTTCAAAACTAGAATTATAATTTACATTTTGGACAAATACTTTACAATGATGAATAAAGAATTTTATTGTGTTTTTAATATGCATCTTTGATGTTGTCCTTGAGTTATTATGTTAAGTATGATACCATTTCATATTTGTATGATTTTGTGTATTATAGGCCTATTATAATATATTATATAATATATAATAATATAATAATATAATATATAATAATATATAATATAATATATTATAATATATTGGCCTATTATAATATATTATATATTATAATATTATAATATATTATAGTTTAATATATTCTACTAACTACAGTAGGTCTCATCCAAAATAAATTCACTACAAGGCTATCGGTATCAAACCAAGTTTCAACTTAAGGTAGGCCTATTGTTTAGCTCTAAAGTCGGTCAATCAATAGGCTACATTTGTAACTATTTGTTTATGGTGAGAAAATCTTTTTCGATATTTATTTACAAATTTGCTTATAACCTAGATAAAATTTTCTCTCTCAGAATTAGGTCATTTTCAGGCTCATTTTTTGTTTGAATACATTGATAGTAATATTTTGAGTAATAACTTAGAGTTATGACCAAATAAGGTCTATTTCATTCATTAGGCCTAGGCTATATGCAAGTTTTGATATCTTTGAGTCACTGTGATGACATTACTGTTTAACAGTAAGTTTAGCCTAGGCCTACACCTTCATGTAGGCTACAGTCTTGTTTGATGTTTAAAAGTAGATTGCTAACCTTACTTAGGTTCAATAATGCAGTAAAATGTAATACTTTTAACAATTTAGGTTTTAAACTTACATCCCAATTTGTTTTAGGCCTATTACAATGATCTTAATTAAAATAAAAACTTTCATATCTCAAAGAATTTATGAAGTGGAAGCAAGTCACAAGTCTCAATTTCAGTAATAATAAAACTACATTATTTTATTTTTCTACAAAGAACATTTTATTATGTCTTAGTTACCCTACCCTTAGGCCTGCCTACCTTTAGAACCAGCTTGCACAATAGGCATTCCGCCTGTTCTTGGTTCTTCTCAAAAGATTTCCAAATCAAACTCCTTTTCCTTCTTGGCTCCCCATAACTGAGTAGTTAACAACTAGCCTATCCGATTCTAGAAAATTAAGTTGATCACATTTTAAAGTTTGTAACTTCAATTCAAATTTTATCTCGTACGCTGTCGGCTGTAGCAGTAGTAGATATGAAACAGGCGTTCTGGCACACCTCGCCCTTCCGATTTTCGGCCCTCCGTCAACTTCATTTTTGACAGGTTTTGGGCCAGTTTTTATCTGATTTTAGGCTAATCCAAACCACTTTCCATCATTTTTCCAGCATTTTTCCGGTTTTTGAAATGGTGAAATTCCAAGTAAGTGCGAGGAAGAGTGAGGAAGGGTGAGGAAGGGCGAGGAAGGGCGAGACGCACTCTTCACCGAACCCTCGTAAACCTCATATTTGACTGGTTCTGGGCCAGTTTGTATCTGATTTCGGGTTAATTTCAGCCATTTTTCAGGTTTTTCAAATGGTGTATTTAATCCACAAAAATTTAATCCAGGAAGGGCGAGACGCACTCTTAACCTACCCCTCGTAAACCTCATTTTTGACTGGTTCTGGGCCAGTTTGCATCTGATTTCGGGTTGATTTCAGCCATTTTTCAGGGTTTTCAAATGGTGTATTTAATCCACAAACAAATTAATCCAGAAATTTAATCCAAGGAAGGGCGAGATGCGCTCTTAACCTCTGTTGTTTAACCTAACCTAACATAATCCTGATTTCAAAAGAATTTTCATCCACATTAGGTATTTTACACAGCGATTTTTACCACATGACAAGTAAGAGCGCTTGGTAATCACCGTTACTTCAAGTCTGAGGCTGAAAAAAAAATCTCGAGACATTTTGATTTCCGACATCATTTTTTATAATTTAATCAGTTTACACCGGTGCTTCCGAATCCGCCGTCTTTCCGTTCAGTTTGTTCAACTTGGTCTATTCGAATACAAGGTGGTTTTTTATACATCTCGCAGATGATCTGCGCAATCCTATCTCCACGACGCACATGAAAATCGGTATCGGAATTGTTCATCAAGATAACACCGACATTCCCCGTATAGTCCCGGTCTATGACCCCGGCATTTACACTTATAGAATGTTTTAAAGCCAAGCCAGATCTTGGCGCTATCCTCCCGTAGCACCCATCTGGGAATTTGAAAGTCAAGTCAGTTTTTATCAACTGTTGACCGCGTTTTGGTACAACGCGCTTCTCAGATCAAGACCGGCTGCATCCGTAAACCCGTTGTACGGTTCAAATGCGTTTTCAGTCAAGCAATAATAACCGTAGCTTTCAGCCATTATTGATTCCTAATGCATGCATAACGGATTTCCACATCAAATAAATTAAACGGGGCATTTTCAAAAATATATTTAAATTATGTTTTTTAAAAACTATTTTTATTCGTCAACCTTAAACTCGATACTGTGCTTGAATTTATTATCTGAAAGTGTTATTTTACCGTTGTACAGCACATAGAGTTTCCCCTTATAATTCAACAGTTGTTTGATATAGTTATTCGTCAACCTGTCATTCCAGCTTTCGGGAAGATAGAATTTCACATCATTGCATGTGACTAATATCCTCATACCGTATGATGAAGAGATTTTATCCATATTTTCCACAAAATATTTTTTACCGACTTCCAGGTCACCCACCCTGATGTAAGACTTTCCATTGATTTCTTTCAGTAAGTCATTAAAGTTAGGACCGTTCATTTTTACCTATACAAGGAATAACGTTTTGCGGCGTCAAATAAAAAATAGAAACTGCCGATTTTCAATAAATTAAAAAATACTACACCCGAATCAACTCCAAATAAATATGCACATTCGAATCGAACATCTGCAATAAATTATTATTTTGGTCTGTAATGTCAATGTTGATTTGTTGGATTTTATTCAATCCTTTTTTCAACGACACGTAAAGCGGCGGCCGCGGCATCACAGCAATTTTATTACCAAATTCACCATATGGAAAGAAACTATACAACACCGAAGACTCTTTGTGTTTGTGCCAATGTTCGTCATGATTGACAAAACAATTTTCCACGATATCACAGTGGACTTCAATCATGTCCCATGGTCTTATGTTGTGCGGTTTTTTCGCGTTGTACGTGTCCAAGTATTCTGGGGCATCAATTTCATCGAAACCCAGCAAACGCCGCAGCGGATTTTCCATGTGAAATTTTATAGGTGAAGTGATTTTCACCCGGTACCCCGTAGTTTTAAGTATTGAAACGACCGTGACTTTATTCTTTTTATCATCTGTTTTACCGCGTAACAGCAGATCCACACCTTTTTGTATGTGTTTCTGTATGGCATCAAATGTCCAAAAACCTTTACCGAAACCGATTTTCGTTCCACCGTCAAACAAAACACTACAACCCTCAAATAAATTATAAAAGTTGTATTCGCAGAAAAGTCCGGTGAGTGCCAGTTTGTACTCAGCATCCAAGTGAATGGGATGTTCCAAGTTCAAGGTCAGTTGTGAAGTCTTAACTGATAGTCTAAAAGTCGTCATTTCTATGTTAGGAAAAATGTTTTACATATTAATGGTTTTATATAAAAAAAATAAACAACAACTAGTTTTTATTCATCCCGCAAATATTAAATACCATTTATTCAAACCGGTTGATCTACGCGAATTCGGGTTTTTATTTTGAATATCTCTGAGCCACTCAACTAGGATTGTTTTCATCAAAATACATTTTGTGTTCGTCCAAAAATCTGCTAGTTACATTTTGATACAACAACACGTAATTCCAATCAATTTAACCTGCGAAATCGTGAATAAACTTTTCAGACAGCGTTTGATATTTGCACAGGATACCCCAACATTCATCAAAATGGGGGACCATCTCTCTTAGGAATTCTTCCGAAAATTTAATACGCCTCAACAGCTTGGACCAATTCACTCTGTGCGGGTATATCCGCAAAATCTCGATTGGAAAATCATAATGGGAAGAGAGCAGATCCCAGTTCAAATACCGATCGAACCTCATGATGAATTTGTCAGTCAAAACCCCTTTGGGTTCTCTAGGCTCCATGGAAAGCAGGTTCCATGCTTCTGACTGGTTAGTTTGACTTGGTGATCTAAATGATGACATTTCTATATTAGGAAAACAGATTTTCGGGTGGTAATAAAATATTAAAAAAATAAAAATGGTATAAACAATTTATTGACGGGGGCATTGTAAAAAAGTGACTCAATCGAACCACCCGAGCCAAGCGTATTTATTTTTATTCAAAATGTCTTTGACTTCATCATATGTTATTCCATTTGAAAACTGCCTTAAAACTTCTAAACAAAGATGCCCGCAGATTGGCGGATCGCCATAATCTTGAAATCGGTCCGAATTATAACGAATGTCAAAACTTCTCATGTACTTGTCCAACTCCAAAGGTGGTGGCGCATTTCCATAAGAATCGAAATAAATTACATTTTTACCATTTTTATAATAACACGTCCAATGTGTTCCGGGTGTGTCCAGATCACCGAGATTGATTATACCGCACTCGTTTTTCCAAGGTACATCAGGTAAAAGCTCTCGTCTGAAAACACCGCGAAAATTCTTCAATTTCAATTTATTGGCCCACACTTCCAGATCGCTCAACGTCAACGGAATTAATTTTTTTTTACCCGTACATCATTCAAAGCCGCATTGAGTCGGTTGTTTATCATTTGTCTTAATCCGGCACCTGACGGATCTTTTTCTATAATTGTATCCAACTCGTCGTCGATCATCTTTTTCAGCCATGGAACGAATTTATCTTTTATAGCTGGTGCGACTTTGTCTTTGATCAGGGGTGAAGCGAATTTCTTGAAATAGGGAATACTCGTTTCCGCCAACTCCAGAATCTCTTTCAGTAGACCCCCTTCAATGTTGTTCTTCAACTGCGAATGGCTCAATATCAATCGCAAGCCTTTATTGTGTTTTATGGCTCTCAACACTTGTTTATGTTGTTCGTCCGTCAACATCACCTCGACATTCCCGTTCGTCAACTGATCTCTGTTCAAAGTTAAAATAGCGAGTTTCTGCTTTTTATAAGCGATACGCAACTTATTCTATTGACCCTTGGTCAACTGGATTTTATGTCTGTGCTGCATCTCGTTTCTTATCCTATACATATAACACACAATCTACGCAAATGTGCAATTTATTTAAGCGACTTTGCATTTGCAAATATTTTATTTGACTTCAAAAGTAGCAGCGCATTATTAGACATGGAATTGCATTGCAGAACGTGTAAAACAAACACACCATCCACGGATGTCAAAACTGTCAAAACGAGAAATAAAAGGTGGCTTGCGACATCCAATTGTGCGATATGCGGCAGTAAGAGAAATTCGTTTATCAAAGACCCGCCGGAAGTTTTGGAAGCTAAAGAGCTGCACAGACCCGTCGTGAAAAAGTTTATAAAACGCCGAATTGTCACGAAAGGTATCGATGACTTGTGGGCGGCCGATCTGTTGATTTTGAAAGAATATGCTAGGGAAAACAAGTGGTATAGATATATTTTAAATGTGATTGACACGTTCAGTAAGTTCGTTTGGTCAGGGCCCTTGAAGAAAAAAGATGGTCCGGATGTGTCATCAGCTTTTGAAAAAATAATTGCCCGGGCCAAAAATGACGGTCATTCACCGCCTAAACTCTTACACACCGATAAAGGGACAGAGGTTAAAAATACGCATTTTAACAAGTTGTTGAAAAAACACAACATTAAATTGTACCACACCGAGAGCGAGGAGAAATCCGCAATTATCGAAAGATATCATAGAACGTTAAATGAGAAGTTGAAAGTAAAATTCCAAGTTAGAAATTCCCACAAGTGGCATGACATATTGCAAGAATTGACCGATGAATACAACAAACACGATTTCCACCATACTATAAAAATGAGGCCCGCGGATGTGAACAAAGGCAACGAGCAGGCTTTATTGAAAATGTACGAATTGGAAAATAGAATACCCCGTAAAAAGGCGAAGTTCGATGTGGGAGACAGAGTCCGCATTACAGCGAAAAAAGATGTTTTTACGAATAAATACAAACAGAACTGGACGTCCGAGATTTTTGTAATCAAGCAAGTTTTAAACACGAGACCCACGACTTATAAGATTGCCGATGAAACTGGTGAAGATATAATAGGAGGGTTCTACGAGAAAGAATTACAACGTACGATGTTTTAGGTATTATTCAGATAGTCCTATGCTGAGACTATTGTATTTATTTTTTCAGATAGTCCGGCATGGGGACTATTGTATTTCAGATAGTCCTGAGTGGGGACTATTGAATTTCAGATAGTCCGGCATGGGGACTATTGAATTTCAGATAGTCCTGCGCGGGGACTATTGAATTTCAGATAGTCCTGAGTGGGGACTATTGAATTTCAGATAGTCCTGCGTGGGGGCTATTGAATTTCAGATAGTCCTGCGCGGGGACTATTGTATTTAGATAGTCCGGCATGGGGACTATTGTATTTCGGATAGTCCTACGTGGGGACTATTGTATTTAGATAGTCCGGCATGGGGACTATTGTATTTCGGATAGTCCGGCATGAGGACTATTGAATTTAGATAGTCCGGAGTGGGGACTATTGAATTGCATTTTATGCGTTCGAAATGATCACGACCGAAAAACGAATTGTATATCGGTTTACGGCGATTTCGATTTTATCAGAGCTGTAAAAAATGTAACGAAAGACATGTGTGTTTTGTGAATAATTCCAATGTCGTCAATTTAAAAAAGAATTATATTTTGAAATCATTTCTCCGCTTTCATTTTTTACTGAATGTCAAGAGGTCATTTCACCCACATAGTGATGGATATAGTTTCATATTACAAAGAGGCATTCGAAGACAACCTGTTGCCCAGCCCGTTGCGATGTCTCATAGTGGGTTCTTCAGGCAGCGGCAAAACCAATTTACTGCTCAATTTCATTTACAATAAAAACGGTATTATATTTAAAAACCTTTACGTATTCAGTAAATCCATAGAACAGCCGGCTTATGTTGAGCTGAGAAAAACCTATGCGGACGCGGAGAAAAAGTATAAAAAGAGAATCGCGTATTTCTTCAACAATTGCGATGAACTGCCGGCGGTGGACGAGTGCAAGAATAACTCACTTGTGATATTCGACGATTGTCTGATGGAAGAGCAAAAAGGTATTAAAGACTATTTTATCAGAGGCAGGCATAAAAAGATTTCGTGCGTCTACCTGAGCCAGAGTTACGGCAAAGTAGACATGCAAGTCATACGGAATAATATAAATTTCCTTTGTGTCTTCAAACAGAATAAACATTACACCAAACGGATTTACGACGATTTCGTGGGATCGGACATGACTTTTGGTGAATTTGAAAATATATGCAACAAGTGTTGGAATGAACCTTATGGTTTTCTCACGGTAAATATGACGAAAAAAGCGCGGTGTGGAAAATACATGTGCAATATGAAAAATGTTTTTAATAAATAACGTCCGCGAACGTTTTTCGAAAATCGATGTCTAGACGATGTTTTTAATAAATAACGTCCACGAACGTTTTTCAAAATCGATGTCTAGACGCTGTTTTTAATAAATAACGTCCGCGAACGTTTTTCAAAATCGATGTGTAAACGTTATTTTTTTAATGAAAACGTTGTTGGACGTTTTTTTATTCGATTCAAAATTTTTGTGAAAATATTCGTCACTTTTGTATTTTGATTATCAAACATAAAATTTGCTACTAAAAACCCGACCACCTATATTAGTACGATGAAGAGGAAAAGCGATCAAGAGATTGTCAAGACGTTAGTTAAAAAACACAAGTTGGCCGACAAAATGTGGCCCGACGAGATGACTGCGGAGGAGGGTAAAAAAATTGAAAAACTACAAGACAAATGGGTCGCGGAAAATGAGGAAATCCGAAAAGAACAAGTGAAAGAGCGAGCGGAATTGTTTCGTAAACATCCGCCGATACGTGAGCAATATGCACCCAAAATTCCTTTCATACCGATATCTGCACATAAGCCTTTAACCGTGCAGGAGGCTAAAAAATTGGATAAATTGCAAAACCAGTTGGTCAGTGAATCCCAAGCAGTAAAGATTCGTGAAGTTGAAGAAAAACGTGAGATTGAAAAGCGACAGGAACCGGTCGTCAAAGCGATCAAGGAGCATGGTTCCGATAAAAAGACCCCATCACCACCGCAACGTCTGTCTGTGTCTAAAACTATACAACGAAAAAAAGACATTTTTAGACCCCGCGCTTTCAGTACACCGGGTCGAGAATTGATGGTGGCGCGTAAGGTGCCTTTACCTCGTGAAGATGAAGATGTGCTCGAACCTCCACCCGGAGAATCACCTCCACCCGAAGAATTCGTTCCTTTACCGTCGGAAATAGAATCGCCAGACGAAGGCAGGATAAACCGTTCGATCCGCGAATTCACTGAAAGGCAAGATATTGGTGATATCGCCAAACAACATCTCGCTACCAGCAACGATAGATCGTTTGGTATTCGCTACGATTTCAACTTGAACAAACTGGCCATCGGATCGAAGACTATTACAATTGAAAATGATGATATCATATTAGACAGCACCGGTGATAGATATACCGGCACACCGGGATTGTGGAGTCTGTTGACGAAAGCGGAAATCAGTGGCTCGTCTCCGGGCGAGGGTACGACGCGAGAAAAACTAATAAGTGCGGGCGCTTTCTCAGCTCAGGACTTTAATAAGTACAAGGATAAAATCCGATAAAATCCGATAAAATCTGATAAAATCCGATGCGATTTTTCAGAACAACGATCCAAAGTTGAAACGCCCCAGGTCCAGTCAGTCTTGGAAATGGGTGAATTTGATCAGTGAGATCTGGAAAGAATTTAAACAGTCATCGGGCAGCGGATTGTTGATAGATTCACACGCCCCCGTCGAGTACAAATACATCGATGATGATGATAAACTGATTGAAAGATTAAAGTTTATACGCGCCGAAGAGGAAGCCGGGAATAACGCTTTTCACAATGAAAAAATCGCCATCGTAAAGTTCATACACGATAAGATGGAAAAACTGGTTTCTCAGCCAAATGGTCTCGACTACGTAGAGCGATGTTTGCATGTGATAAAAAATGTCGAAGACAAAAGGGTTTTTCGAAATCTCGGGTTGAGACGTTTGAACATGTACAAAAACGTAAAACTGTTCAAGTAGTCGATTTTATTAAGCGATCAGGAATTCGGTGTTTTTATTTTTTATTGCTTTCCGTTACATTTTTTACATTTTTCATTGGAATTCGGAAATCCTAAAAACTATATTAGGAATGGAGAAATACTACGAAGAGGCATCGGATAAGATAGCGAGATGTGAATACGTCACGGTTCTACCGGTATCGGACTTGCACTTTAATTCACCAAATAATTTCACCACATTCAAACTTGACCACGGGGATTCGTTTTACAACAACAGGATATTGTTTCACATCCAAGGGGAGGTTGTCAAGAAATCCAATGGCGCTAGTTACGCCAGCACGGACCCCATCAAACTCGTGGACAATTTTGCGGCTTATTTGTTCAAGAGTATCGAATTGAAAAAACACAACCAAGTCATCGATTCCGTGGATAAAGTCGGTATCACGAGCACCATCAAAGGGTTGACCACGTACAGCAGATCGGAGGAAAACACGTACTACAGCAGCGGATTCAAATCGGTTTACGACAAGGGTGGCGGCAAGTTCAAAGCACTGGGAACGCTAGCCCATCTGGGTCTGGGCTTCTTTGACAGTCTGAAGTATCCCATGTACAAGGGTGGATTTGAAATAACGTTCACCCGTGCGGAAGACGATGATGCCATCTACCGCTGGACTGAAGGTTCCGGCGCCAATGCTGTTGACGCAGCGGAGGGAAAAATAAAAATTACCAGTTTCGTGTTGAAAGTCCCCCTCGTGGATTACGACCCCTCCAAGAAAGCCGTGCTCATCGATGGGCTTAAGAAATTGAGCGAAAAAGGCGAATTGGTATATGAATATTTCCGCTGGGATTGTATTGAAAAGTTCGGTGTGATAGGCTCCAATTACACGTTCGATATAACGAATCTCTACCGGAACATACTCAATCCGGTCTTTGTGATAATCGGATTACAGACGAGTCGTAAGAACGATCAGACCAAAGACCCCGGTCAGTTCGACAGTGTAAACATAAAGAATTTCCACGTGAAAATAAACGGTCAACGGTACCCGCAGGAGCAGCAAAATTTGAATATCACGGATAAAAAGTACAGGCTGCTATACGACAGCTACTGTTCGATGAGACAAGTCATGTTCAAAAACGATGATGTATATCTCAATATAAACGATTTCATCAACAAATACCCGGTGATGGTGATAGACACACATCTCCATCCGTTTTCGACCGAGAGAAAAAGAAACGATATCCAAATCGAATTGGATTTTACAAACGCGGTTACCGGTCCGGTCGCTGATAGAGGCACTACGGCCTACGTCATCGTGGTATCACAGACCATGTTCACTTATGACGTTAAAAAGGAATATGTACAGATGATGATTTAAATGTGAGTTTTTTTATTCCGACCAGTGTAGGAAAATAGGTGGATAGTATCATAAAAATCAGTATATTGGAAATTGGAAATAACAAAAGATATTGATTAAAAGAAATATTTTTTATTCACAAATAAAAACAACTTGCTCTCTATTCCAGTGAAATGTTGCTGTTCAAAAGCAATTCGGCTTCGACATCCTTGGGTATCTTGTAGTGTCCCCACGGCAGACTGGTGATTCCGTCTTCCAAGATGTATCGCTTGTCAATGACACATTGTCATCAGTCGTGGATAGTACTTTTTTATACATTTCCACGCTGTACAACTCATGCCCGTGACTTCTTATGATGTTCATCGATTTGTATAGTTCTTTCTGCTCGAACAAACATTTCTTGTAATCCTCGAAGGTGACTTCTTTTTTAACAACAGATTTTTTTACTCCTTTAGATTTTTTTTAGCTTGTCACCCTCCAAAGTAAGGTTGGCATACATCTTGGATCGCAGTCCTACGAATTCATGACCGATTACACCTCCGAATTCGTCTTTCATCGTTCCCAATTTTTTCTTATTCACCCGTGGCATATTGAATCGGTTCCACTTCATGTAGTTGGAGGTGTCGTACCTGTCGAGTGTCAGTTTCATATCTTCATAAAAATTCGGCGTCTCTATCAGATACTCCAGGCTGTCGGTATCTGTGTACTGCAATTTAGCTTTATCACTGTATTTCACCTTTATAAAATTGTAATGGAAATCGTATACGAGTGTCTTGGATATGTCCAATATGCTCATCCCAATGTAAATCGCCTTGTTGAATAGTAAACTCATTTTCCTCATGTGCACCGCTGAAAGGTTTTCTGAAAATATCGTTCTGTGTTTGAACTGCGGCTTCGCGATCCATCTGTCGATCTGCTTGTCCTGAGTCGCCAGACGTATATCCACTCTATTCCTGATGTTCTCAACGGTTTTCCCATAAATCGAGTTGTTCATCAGTTTGAAAAACTGTTTAGCCGATTTATTCGTTTGTTGTTTCCACATTTCCATGTTTAACTCTATGTATGGTTTCAACCACTTACTCTGACTGAAGCGCAACACTCTGTGTATTTTGGTAAGTTTCATTCCAAGAGTTAAATACATTTTCAAATTTCGATAATGAATAACATATTTCTCTTTGTCATACAGAGTGGTAAGGAGTTTAACCTCCTTGGAACCGGGTGGGCAACGTTTTTCCGGAGCGAGAGGAAAATCGGAATGCAAATCGTACAGTTCTTGGGGATACTCCAAGTCGACTTCCAGAATATATCCTTTGTCAGAGTCATCGTCGATCTTCATAACATCTATATCCGTATCAACCCATTCGAAATCTCCATACGGCATTGGTTGAGACATCGCCCATCCGTATAGGTTCACGGCATCTAAATACATCAGATAAGTAGTCGGTTCGTCTTTGTTATAAAGAGGCATGTACGGGTTGTTCGCCTTCGCATAGCGATTGCATCATTGTGATATGCCCCCACGGATGCCTTTGGTGATCATCAAAATCATTTCATAATCGGTCAACAGCTGAAGTTCTATTCCTGTCTGCTTCAACATGGCACTCCATGAAAGCCCCGGGGTTGTAAAATACCATGCGGGGTCGAGTGAGTAAGTTTCTATGCAAATGTTCCTGAAACTTTCCATAACATCGGCTAACAATAACACGTCAGCTTTATTATAAAGTAAGGTGTACTCTTTCATATTCTGTATGCCGAATTCCTCCCAAACCTGTTTTGCACGTGAATAGTCCGAATCGCTGATCCCGCATTTGTTTAGTTTATTGTAAAATTTTTCTTTGCTTGGTAAACTGGTTTCCAAATATCTATCATCGCTGTCCATATAATCGTATGGATAAACACCTTTTAGCATAAGCATAGACACCTGAGAACTACTACCCCCATATTTTCTTATGTTTACAAATCGGTCCAAGTTTTTTACCAGCGTATCGAGTGAGTCAGTGGTAAATTTGAATGAATCTACGAATCTTGCTTTTATATTGATATTGAAATCAACTGTGTAGGATATGTATCGTTCCTCGTTATTCAGGATGACATCTATCTTGGTTTTATCATCTAAACGTAGCATTTTTACAAACAGATGAGTGTTGTATCCGGTCAGGTTGTGTATGAATATGGGGACGAATTTCGGAATCTGATAGTTCAAGTTACACGAGTTGTGTGCTAATCCACGAAATTCACCCGTCAAATGATCGTGATCGAAGACAAAATCAGTTACCAAATCTTTACCGCATATATGACATATCTTTGTTTTTTCCGCCTGCTCTCTCTGTTCGTCAGTCAGCGGGTTCATGGGTTTTTTGTTTACAAGACAAAATTCTTCAATAGCTTTCAATTCAGATTTCAACACTTTCGCAAATTGTTGAGCAGCATCCACACCGAAATATGTTATCGGTTCTTTATAATCACCGTTAGTGTACACGGTGTATAATACGAAGCTTCTAGCCGCGTGGTGTTGATATTTATTGGTGTACGATGTACCATTTTCCGGTGGTTGACAAGTGTCGATCGGTTCCAGTATGCACTCGAAATCTGCATACATGACAAACGGAATCTTCATCTGACATCTATGATGGGTAAACTTGACGACATCACCTTTTTTAGGCATTCTGATTTTCACCGCTTCGTGTTCCTTACAGAGTTCTTTGTGACTTTGAAGCAGATCTTTTCTTCCGAAATGTTGTAAACAACGCCTGCATATATATGCCTCACAATGATACCTACTGATTTGATATCCCACCAACCTACTCAAATTTTTTATATAACAATAATGAGATTTATTTGCCGTTTTCATCTACAAGAGGTCAACGTGTTGATCCTTTTCATCATCAGTCACAATCAATGGATATACGTTGAGTTTATTTTCTCCTGCACAAGTATAACCATAAACATTGATGGATATCCCACTGCGTCTTTCGAATTTTTTCACATCATCCAAACTCACAGGAAATTTAATGTCTTTCAACGCTTTGTCAAAATCGTGTTCGTATTCAATATATTTGCTAACTCTTTGAGGATTTTTAACAACGGGATGTAAAGCTGCCAGTACGGACCATAGAAAACATTTCTGATCATTGTTTTTAACATTTATGACAGCTTTTTTATTTTTAATAACGTCTGGCAGTTTAATATAGCTTGACCCTCTGAATGGTACATATTTGTTTATTGCCAGTTCTAAAAACAACACTTCGTGTAGCGTCCAACCTGACCCCCGTGCCTCGAACTCTTCCATTCGAGTTAATAACTTTGCTATCGCATCTTTAAACACTTGACGTAAGTCGGTCGTCTTATATATGATTGTATTCTCAGTTTTGAAATACATGGTGTCTATTTCCAGCTGCTTATCCACACCAGGAACATTCCGTCTGTAGTTGGCAGCAAACGAAAAATTTACTTTCAAATTGTACTGTTCCAAATGTTCTTCAATCTTACCAACAATCAAATCTTGATATCTATTTAAAAATATCTCTGGGTTTTTTATACCACGGCAGTTTTTAAATTGGTATGTTAAAAGTCTATTACTAAAAGCTTTTTCCTTTATACAGTGTTCATCTTCACTGACGGGCGGAAGGTCAACGGGGGGTTTAAAAAATTTGTAATCACATTCAGAGCAGAAGAACAAACCATGCTGACACTATTGCACACTTTCTGGATGATTGAAGAAACATTTTCATTTTCAATCCGTGGCTTTTTAATTTCAGGCTGTTCATCGAAATCATCTCTGTTCGGTGATGGTCGTTTATGTGTACCGCTCGTACTGGTTTGTTCATTATTTTGTATGGAAGGTTGGTTATCAGTAGTACCTTTACTACAGATTTTATAATGCCTACTAAAATTATCACTTGTAATCAATTTCCCACATTTATCACATTTGCTTTTACGTCGGGAGCTCAAATCTTTATTTTGATTGTTCAAACACACTTTAAAAAATGACGTGAGATATGTGATTTAGATATTAGCTTACCACAGAATTTACAATTAATTTTAATTGAAGACATCTTCTAATACGATCTATAAGAGAAAAAACATACAACTGATTTGGATAAATTTAAAATGACAATATTTTTATCACAATAAAAAATGTCCTTGGCAAAGGTAATTTTAAACGAATAACATACTAGCTGGTTAAGAAAAGCAATTTAATTCAAATAAACCAAAAGTCGCCCTGCACCACTTTATCATATAAACGCGACATTTTTTAGCAATTGATTGTAGCAATTGAAATCTGGTTTACAAGGGTCGGTTAAGAGGGCGCCTCGTACTTCCCTCGTACTTCCCTCGTACTTCCCTCGTACTTCCCTCGTACTTCCCTCGTACATCTCCCGTACTTCCCTCGTACTTCCCTCGTACTTTCCTCGTACTTTCCTCGTACTTCCCTCGTACTTCCCTCGTACTTCTCTCGTACTTCCCTCGTACTTCCCTCGTACTTCCCTCGTACTTCTCTCGTACTTCCCTCGTACTTCCCTCGATAAGATGACCCCTTATCCGATTCTTATTGTAAATAATAAATATTATAGTCCTCATTGAGGAAAAGCTGGAATCGGTTGACGATAACTATATCAAACAACTGTTGAATTATAGGGGAAACTCTATGTGTTGTACAACGGTAAAATAACACTTTCAAATAATAAATTCAATCACAATATTGAGTTTAAAGTTGACGAATAAAAATAGTTTTTAAAAACATAATTTAAATACATTTTTGAAAATGCCCCGTTTAATTTATTTGATGTGGAAATCCGTTATGCATGCATTAGGAATCAATAATGGCTGAAAGCTACGGTTATTATTGCTTGACTGAAAACGCATTTGAACCGTACAACGGGTCTACGGATGCAGCCGGTCTTGATCTGAGAAGCGTGTATGATTATGTTGTACCAAAACGCGGTCAACAGTTGATAAAAACTGACTTGACTTTCAAATTCCCAGATGGGTGCTACGGGAGGATAGCGCCAAGATCTGGCTTGGCTTTAAAACATTCTATAAGTGTAAATGCCGGGGTCATAGACCGGGACTATATGGGGAATGTCGGTGTTATCTTGATGAACAATTCCGATACCGATTTTCATGTGCGTCGTGGAGATAGGATTGCGCAGATCATCTGCGAGATGTATAAAAAACCACCTTGTATTCGAATAGACCAAGTTGAACAAACTGAACGGAAAGACGGCGGATTCGGAAGCACCGGTGTAAACTGATTAAATTATAAAAAATGATGTCGGAAATCAAAATGTCTCGAGATTTTTTTTTCAGCCTCAGACTTGAAGTAACGGTGATTACCAAGCGCTCTTACTTGTCATGTGGTGAAAATCGCTGTGTAAAATACCTAATGTGGATGAAAATTCTTTTGAAATCAGGATTATGTTAGGTTAGGTTAAACAACAGAGGTTAAGAGCGCATCTCGCCCTTCCTTGGATTAAATTTCTGGATTAATTTGTTTGTGGATTAAATACACCATTTGAAAACCCTGAAAAATGGCTGAAATCAACCCGAAATCAGATGCAAACTGGCCCAGAACCAGTCAAAAATGAGGTTTACGAGGGGTAGGTTAAGAGTGCGTCTCGCCCTTCCTGGATTAAATTTTTGTGGATTAAATACACCATTTGAAAAACCTGAAAAATGGCTGAAATTAACCCGAAATCAGATACAAACTGGCCCAGAACCAGTCAAATATGAGGTTTACGAGGGTTCGGTGAAGAGTGCGTCTCGCCCTTCCTCGCCCTTCCTCACCCTTCCTCACCCTTCCTCGCACTTACTTGGAATTTCACCATTTCAAAAACCGGAAAAATGCTGGAAAAATGATGGAAAGTGGTTTGGATTAGCCTAAAATCAGATAAAAACTGGCCCAAAACCTGTCAAAAATGAAGTTGACGGAGGGCCGAAAATCGGAAGGGCGAGGTGTGCTAGAACGCCTGTTTCATATCTACTAGCAGTATTCCCAGACTTCAAAACATCGTACCACACGATAATAAATTATTGCACGCCACAAAAATGTCGTGTCTATCAATGTAGTTAGTGATTGATGTCGGGAATTATTTGATTTTGTAATATTTTAGGCACGCAAAATCAATCATTTTCCAAAACTATCATTAATTATCTTGGAAATTACAACAAATCTTTGGGAGGAAAATCAGTGTGACGTCGGAGAATGAGTACAATAACAAATTATTATCGTGTACTTGGAAACACTGTCGTCTACTGCGCAGGACAACAGACTCAAATAACCACAGACTAAAATCGTGACATTCGCTCAATTCTGGTGTTCCCCATACCAGTTAATTCCAAATCGGTGGCTGTGGAGTGCTAGCGAGGGTTCACTAGCGCGCGTTGTGGTTGGAATCGGAACCTAACTCTACAGCCAATCACGACCACTGTTAGAATGGGTTGTTTACTCCATCCGCTTGAGCCGCTAACTATCAGATTTATTTTGACAACCATTGCCTTGAGTGCGCTATATCTTGGGGACACCCTAATGCCTGGAGTGTCAATACTATAGTGTTGACTGACTATCTTCAATTTTCAAGTTTTCGTGAGAGATGATAATAATTTATTCATTGAGTAGTGTTTTAATCCAACATTGTATTCATACCTAGAACGAACGCGATCGTCAGTAGGGGTCTATGATTCCAAATGTAGTTTTTGGGGGGTTTAAAGGTTTTTATGCTCATATACACTATCTATCCGAAAAAATCGGATATTTTTTGGATCCTATCCGACGCCTGTTGTACATTCGGATCGGATCGGATATCCGAATCCGATCCGAATCCGATCCGGTTTTCCGGATATCCGCACACCTCTAATTACTATTAACAAACATTCCTGTCCAAGGAGAATGTCGCCCTTTGTCAAAAACAAGACTTCAAGATCACGCCACAATCATTCTGCACTCATTTCTCATTACAGGGTGTCTACTGGTCACTGAAGTCACCAAAAGTCACTGATTTTAGTTAATGGTCACCAAAGTCACCAAAAAGTCACTAATTTTTCTTTAAAATGCAAGAAATGTCACACATTTTTAGTATAAATTGTGAAAATAATGCGATTGCGAGCAAATGTTTTGCGACTTTTTCAATTTTCCTCCATCAATTGCTATCTTAGAGACGACAAAAGTCACTGATTTTTAACAATTTTCACCCCTAAAAGTCACCAAAAAGTCACTGATTTTTATACCTCTTTGGCAGTAGACACCCTGCATTAATATTCAAGTTAAAATACCCACTATGTGAGGTCCATGTCTCAAAATAGTGATATAGTGACGCCCTCAACTCCGTGTTTGACCCCTCTGTATTGTGTAACTGTTACAGCCTAGTGGCAGCTACGATGGACACGACCCCGGTGGCCGCCGGCCGCAGCAGACTGCAGGAAGTGCAGCTGCAGGAGAAGCACAGCCTGGACGCCCTCAACACCCTGGTCGACCACTCGTGCCAGGTGCTGGGCCTGTGGAAAATCATGTGCGAGCACCAGTTCCACGTCATCACCGACACCCTGCCTCAGGTGGGTGGGACAAACCGAGTACAGTGTAATGTCTCACTTGAGGATAAATTTCTCTTAAAAGAAATCTGAGAAAAAAGATGTTTGAAACAAAATCTTTCTTTAAAATAATTTTTAATGCAAAACAATTGAAAATAACATTGTATAACATTGTCATCTTTGTAGTGTAAGGCTAATTTAGTTTGACCAAACATGAACATTCGTTTTTTTAGGAACATTCATTGGTTTGCAATGAGAAATAGGCTACTATAGCTGAAAATCAACAAACAATCTACAACCAATGCCTGACAATTAAAACAATGAGTATTATTTTAGCATTTTGATTAGCTATGTTGAGAAAAATGAACTATTCTAATTTTTGTTTGTAGGAGCAACAAACTGAAATGGGCATGGCAACATTCCGAGACTTAATCCTAGTGGGACATGATATATGTACCACTCTTATAAACAAACTTATTAATACGTAAGTATAAAATGAAGTTAAGCAATATTATTTACTAGGTTTATTAACTAGAGCCAACGCTCGCTAACTCAAATTTCAGTGGGCTGTAATTTTTTCCCAGCTATGTTTAGTTTGACTTATGTTTAGTTGAAGTTACAGAGGTAATTTTTTGTTAAATGTGACTTACAGAGGTGACGTACAGTACAGTACAGTATAGTTACAGCAGTCAGATGCTGTACCAGATGTGTCGCCGACTCCTGACCTGTGCACTGGAGTTTGACTTAAAGAGGTCCTTTAAGAGTCTGCAGTACCTCCGCCATCTTGATTTTTAGTCCTATAAGAACAATGTTAATTATAGGTGCCTTTAAAACACGTTATCTCGATAATCTTGCATCGCATTCGCATGAAACTTGACTATGTTCACAATAATGGTATGGCGGTTCAAGTGACGTGGATAGTTTTTTTAATAAACCTCCTAAAAATGGTTTAACATGGTTTAAAAATGGTGATAATATACATTGTTATTTTATTTGTTATTCAAGTGTATAATTTTTTTTATTAAATTTCAATCACGTAATGAAAGACACCATGGTAAAATTTTAAATGACATCAAGTTGATAATTTTCAGACGAAAAACAAACTCACAGTTATGTTTCAAATTTAACATTGTTCTTATGGGACAAAATACCGAAATGCCGTTGGTACTGCAGACTCTTAATAAACCTTAAAGATATAAATTTTTAATTTTAGAGGTTAAATGCAGATTCAAATTCGACTTACATGCCGAAATAGAGGTAATTTTTGTATCTCGTCGACTAAGGTCATATTTAATTATAAAATTAGTTTGAGTTATGTATGGTTTTGACCAAGACAGGGTTTCCCAAGGAGATTGAAAATAATTTTAGATATCAAAGATTTTGAGTTATCAAGGTTCGAGCTAGCGAGAATCAGCTGTACAACTTGATAACAGTAGACTCTCTCTTGACCCATCGTCATGGGACCAGGTCTAGGTCGGATAACCTGGAAGGTTGGTTAAAACAGGCAACTACATAAACACATGATACAAACACTATACACACATGCAATAAACAAGCGGAAGAGCTGGCAATTGACATTTCAAAGTATGTAGAATTTTCCGTTTGATTCCCAACTATGATTTACATGAACGGATACAATTCTATTTAAAAAATGTACCATTTGTACAATATTACAATAAAGAAATTTTCAGATGTTAGAATGTTCAAATTTCATGTTTTGACAGTAGCGGTAGGCTTAACTTTTGTAATGGCAAAACAAGCTGCCGCTGCGGAAATTTCTTTAATGTAGTAGCCCTATTTTACTAATGGTATAAAAAGATAAGGATGAGAACGGAAGTATCTCAAAAAGAAGAGGTTAAACTCATCATTTTTTATTGTAGGGTGGATAATCCGATTTTTAATTCATGCCAGGGCAGACCCGGTTAATCCGAGAGCCGGTTGGTCTAGAGATAAGAGAGGGTCTACTGTATTTTATAAACATGTCTTCTTTGAAATTTCAAATAGAGAAGTAATCTATTTAGTTCTTAAATTTGATCTTATCTCCACCCTCACTGGCTGGACACTGATATGCAGTAGCATTGTTCATTTTGTACCATAACATAAATCGTTTTAAAATACAGACATGTCATCTAATTTAATGCCTCTACTAATATGTATTTTTTATTTGACATAAATTAAATTTTATGACGGGATCCAATTAACAGCATAAGTATCTGGTTCCCTTCTTTCACAATTAATTTTTCAATTTGTTTGGTTATTGATGGTATCCCATTAGTAATTGTGAAATCCTTGTTTATTTGTTGTTTATTTGCTTTCCACACAATTTTTGGTAATTTAGATTTTTAAAATTTGTCCACTAACAAAGTTTGTGCTGTGTTACAGATATTTGAATGATAACACATCAATAGATCCGATCAGTATCAAGCTGAGAAACACCTGTCCCAAACTCTACCGCAGTGAGGATGCTGCTTGCACAAAGGTGATTTGGTCCTGTTGACTTCTAAAAGTGTGTTTTTATAAAAAAATATTACTTTTTAAAAGTGAAAAATTATGATAAATTTACGTTAAAAACTGATATATTTGGATCTCTTAACATACAGACTAATACTAGTTGTTGGTATTAGTCCGTATGTTAAGAGATCCATATATATGTCAGTTTTCTACCACTAGAGAAAACATTTCAAATTAGAAATTAGTTCAAAAGTTAATTTTTAACATTGGCCATAGAAATTGCTCTAAATGTTTTCAACATATTTTTTACAGCCCAGGACAACTTTAAAACTGTTTTATACTAGTTGCTAAGTTGACATTGGGTTTAGCAAACGAAGTTGTCATAACACTGTGGTAAGTCTTTTGGCTGTCCACTATGACAATTTCCCTTCCTTCATAATCTATTCATGTTCAAGACATCAGAGGGTTAATGCAAACTGCATGTAAACCCCTAGCTGGAACATATTGTAGACAGCAGGGGGAGAGGAGAAATGCTATGGGCATGGAAACCCTAGCTGGAACATTAGTTCAAGTTGGGTGAGGAATGCGACGGGCATAGAAACTCCTAACTGGAACATGAGTGGACGGTACTGTGTCCCACCCTGTCTCTTCCTTCAATCTATCTTCTTATTTCTATAAGGGTTTTGTCTGTTACGTCCCTTTTTCTCTCGACCTACTGAACCGATTTTTAAGATTGAGGTGTCATTTTAAAGCTTAGGATATAGCACGGTAACGAATCGTACTTAAAAAGGTCATATAGTTTTGGGCTTCGCCCCCTCACCTTTGATTTATTTCTAGAGGGCGCTTTAAAATGTTGACCAACTTTTATTACAAGTTCTGTAATGTCAATTTTAATTTAACAGCTGCTTACCTTCAGATGAATTTAAAAGCCAGATAATAAAAAAAAAGATCTCTGTCGCTTCATAATCAACATTTACAGTGCTTCCTCTTCTTCCCGTTGACCCAGTAGTGTAGGCAATACTTCAAGACAGAATTATAAATTCTGCTTACTTAATTCTATCATTCGTTGAAACGGGATTTCTATCATTCATTGTTATCCGGGATCACGTAGGCCTACTATAGGTGAGTTTCACTCATACAGAATCATAAAATGCGCAATTTTCGCACGGGCCACCTCGTATCCCATACTTCCAGGGGCTTGCGCAAAATGCCCATTAAAGGCAGACGTGCTCAATGGTTCGACCGGGGTCTCCTTATCCACCAATAACAACAACAAACAACATATATTTTGCCTTCAGTTGTAAAGTATTCATGTTCTATACAAACTTATTATAGTTATAAGAAATTGATAATTTCCTTGCTTTGTTAAAAAAGTTTTGGTCAGTAAAAGAATTTGATTTTTTTTGACATTCTTCTTTTCTTATTGTAGGCGAATGAAATGATAAACATTGCCAAGACAAAACAGAATCGAGAGGAACAAGAGAAGTTGTTAGCGTCAGCCTTAAAAGTAAGTATGCTCATTATTTTACAACTTGAAATAAAACCCATCATCATTCTAATCATTCAACAACATGAGTCATAATACTGGTAATTGTGTTTACTGGAGATGACTTAGTAAATTTGGCATCTTAAAAAGTGATTAATGAAGAAAGATAAAGCAATGCAAAGAAATATTTTTAACCGTAGTGTAAACTGTTTGGTGATTAGGTATGATAATTTTACCTATATTGGTAAATACAAAGTGTTTTAGGATGAATCGGGGCATTTCCTTTTAACCTTGTTAAAAACATAATACTGAAAACCTAACCCTAAGCCCTTCCCTTGCTTTTGTAATGCAGAATGTAAATACTCCCCCCTATTTTGTTGTCTTATTAACTTGAGAACAAATGGTTGTATGTATTTTCAGCTCAGTGTTCAGTAGAGTGCTAAAATTTTAAATTTTGCTAACAGCATATAATAAATGATTTTCTCTTGAGGTGTATTATAATATGGGTCTCTTTATTTTTCTAGCTACTAAAAGAAGTTGCACCCCAGATCAACTTATCGGGGGTTTGCCGTCAACTCATCACTTGTCAGTGCTACTCAGGTATGTCTATGACATGACCACAGTGTTAGAATTTGATATAAATGCTATTTTGTAAACATAACTTTCATGTTAAGTGAAAGGTAAGCAAGTTTTACAGAATCAAAATGAAAGTAGTGTGATATTTTAACAACTTTGACAAGTCACAGATAAATAAATCAACATTTACCATAATTTTTTTAAGATCATTTTACCAACATCATTTTATTTGTGGTACAGTAAAACCCCAAAACTCAATCCAAAAAAACTTGACACTTCACATAACTTGACAACTAGGCATTCACCTAAAATGTCGGATTGTGCACTAGGTGAATCTTTGCTACCGCTTTTCTGCATGAGAAAGTCTTAGACAGCTGACATCACAATTTTCGATTGGTTTTTCCATCTTTGAACTTAATTCCATAGCTAACAACCGTTTTTCCTCAATCCAGTCATACTAAAGAGCCGATGTTACACGGCCTGGACCAGTAAACGGCAGAAGTAAAATAAATTCGGGGAACTGGACTTTTACTCTCCAAACTCACTAGCAGCTTGTCCACAATGTGTTGAGTAATGGGGTTCTACTGTAATGGCAATTAAAATTATTTCTGATTGATTTATTCTGGTTGTTAACAGGCATTGTTGAGCTTGTACTGGAGTGTGCGGCTAAATGTGATCCAAAGGATATCGCTCTTCACTACTACATGACCAACCAACCTGGTGACGATACACTGGGCTATCAGGCATATGCTCAGAGGTCAGTCTATTAGTCATAAAATTAAAGTAGGGTTGTTTTTTATTATTTTTAATTTTTAAAATCCCAATGTAGGCGTACTTACTTCATAAGGTGTACCCATTTTTCACATTTCTAGATCGTGCTTATTTAAAGATTGATTTATGATTGGTATTATTGCTGTTTATAATTATTATATTTTGAGACATCCACCTCAATTATTGACAGTAAAGCACTGACGCACAGAATGGCTCTAACCTCTTATGTTGAGAAGCTGTCATTGAAGTCTATCACTCTCTTTAATTCATATTCCCTTCACACAGTTAATATTCTATTGCACACCATCAACTTGCAGGTTGGACTGTTACAAGGAGGTGACCACAGTGCTGGACCACCTGCGACACAAGAGCAACACAACCTCGTACTCTATCCCCACGCGACCGGGTTCACCCCCGCCTCAGCCCCAGCCCACCATCTCACCTGCGGACCAAGTCAAGGTAAACGAAAGTGATTGACTACATGAAAACTGTCTCTATTTTAACTAGTTACAAATAATAAAAATTGTTAGCTTCACTGAGTGTGTTTTTGTGGCCATTACATTCAAAGTCACATCCTATTATCCTGCATTATCAGAGTTGTCATCACATGTACATGAAAAAATCCATACCAAAAAGTCTATCCATTCGAGCCAAATCTTACTGTAGTAACAACTCTGATTTTGAAAATTACATATCAAAATTGAACTCTGCCTTTACCAATCGAGGATATCCTCAAAAGCTGTTAAACAATCAGTTAAAAAGACCTAAAAATGCTAACAATAATTGAAATTTCAAATGTGATCCAAAGTTTATTAATAAATAATTAGGGGTGGGCGAGTACTCGACTAACGAGTAATTACTCGAGTAGTTAGCACTACTTGGCATAGAGTCGAGTAGTTTAAAATACTCGACCAAACGAGTCGAGTAGTTGACAACTCCGCATCTATTGACAAAATTGGCAAATCGCTAATTTTGTTGGTGTTATTGATATTTGACAAATAAATTCAAGAAAGTAGCAATGTTTTCAATGAATTAATTTTTCAATCCCTTTTTAATTTGTTTAATTTAAAAACACACTTAACCTATTTCATGATGGTATAGCCTCTGGATCACTTAATTTTAACTAAAAGGTTTAAATTACCTGTTACTGCCAAGTGATCCTGGATTAGGTGAAGACGACCTAAGGTTTCGAACAACAGGTGTTCATTTTCAAGTCTTGCATCAAGTTAAAATCATTCCTCTTCCACGCTGAGGTGTGAAGAGTTCGTCAAACGATAAAATTTACACATAAACACAAACACACACGAAAACATTAATTTAAAACACTGGCCAGTACGAAAAGGAAAACGACACGTGAAATCGAACGCCGGCAGCGGGTGGTGAGTCATGACCGGTCATGACTCACCATATCATATCTCGTCATATCACGTCATATCGTTCATATCACGTCATGACCGGTCATGACTCACCACCCGCTGCCGGCGTTCGATTTCACGTGTCGTTTTCCTTTTCGTACTGGCCAGTGTTTTAAATTAATGCTTTCGTGTGTGTTTGTGTTTATGTGTAAATTTTATCGTTTGACGAACTCTTCACACCTCAGCGTGGAAGAGGAATGATTTTAACTTGATGCAAGACTTGAAAATGAACACCTGTTGTTCGAAACCTTAGGTCGTCTTCACCTAATCCAGGATCACTTGGCAGTAACAGGTAATTTAAACCTTTTAGTTACACTTAACCTATCGGCAACCAGAACATCGCTTGAGTCATTCATTTTGGATTTAACTCCAGCAGACAATAAGGAGAAAGAACGAACGCAGACAAAAGACAAATTAGATTAAATTAAAATATATTATTACTTTGTTTTACATTTCATTTCTTTTTATTATCTTAAAACAAAAGACAGATGTCAAGATAATGAAATACTCCCAAGTCTTGGATTGGACTCGACTGTGCCGACAGCTGCAATTGCACAGATTGTTAGGGGTAGCGAGTCAACATAGCTACTGATTTAAATAATATTAATTTAAATAGTGCATTTGGAAAACTTTAAAACTACTAATCAATCATAATCACATTTAATTGCATCAAAACAATGATTTAAAACTAATTCAAATAACTTAAGCCAAAATAAAGAGCTGTGTTGACATTAGCAGTAAGAATAGTAGTAGTTCTGGCAGACAGAAGAGTGACATGATAAGTGACATGAAGAGGAACAATCAGGTTTACCAATGGCTAACCTCAAATATCCCGCGTAATACAATTTTATAGTTGTATGTTATTTTTCTAATTCAGTTTTCACAAAAATATATCATGTTTATTAATTGATAATAAACATATTTTTCTCTGTAATTGCTTTGGTTATAAGACAGATATTAAATTTATTGTTCTTTGTGATCTTTTAAGTCCTAACAAAGAGGCTTCATGGCTGTTCACTAAAGCTAGCCTTTACCCAGTTAAGAGAGACATTCTGCTCTGCCACCAGCAGGTAGCAGACGGCAAATCGAGGGAATTACGAATTACATGAATTCCAAAACAGTGAAAATTATGTGTACATAGTTTGAGTATTTCGGAGAAGTGACAATAATTCCAAAACAAAATTAGTGGTGAAAGATTTTCTTATGAACAAAAACAAAGGAAGTAGAGTTGAAAATGACAATTTAAATCTACCAAATTACATCTAGTGATTCAGCTGTAGCATCCAGGAGTCTAGGCTAAGCTTCTGACATGAAGAAGGCCTAACTTATGCCTAATACAAAATCTGTGAATAGGGAAAAGCTTTTATTTGGAATCATTTCAAAGTAAGTGAAATATTAAAGTGAAAAGTTAAGTAAGAAACTGTAACAGGGGATTTTCTTTTTTCATTTAATGGTGGTTATAGGGTAATTTCTTTATCTTCTTATTTCATACATTCCTTTAAATCCCCTTTGTTACTTAACCAAGTTTTTAGCTTAAGTTTTTTTTCTTAATAACCAGCGATTAAAAAAATTTTTTTTCCTTCACATAGTTTTTAAGCATATTAAACTTTGGCCTAAAGTCATCTTTTGTAGGCCAAGTAGGATAGGCTAGTTATTTTAGTATAGTAGGGTATAGTATATTTTTATATTTGAGTATAAGCTAGTTATTTTAAGGCAATTTTCAATATTTTTATGTTGACGTAATACTCGACTCGAAACTCGAGTATTCTACTTTCTACTCGACTCGTTCCAAAAATGATACTCGCCCACCCCTATAAATAATGTAATGAAGGCAGCATTCAATATTCTAAAATCCTCTCCCTCAACCGAAAATTTATTTTCCAGACCACCTCGTGTCGTTTTTAAGAGGCCACAAAATTTAAAGAATATTTTGATGAGACGCAAAATTCTAAATTCCCGGCCACAAAATGATTCAGAAAATAATCACGGCTGTGAACCATGCCACATACCATGTTGTGGCATTTGCAAAATTATGAGTACGTCCACTGACTTTAAAAGTAGTGTGACAAACAGAGTTTACCCTATAGTGGGTAGATCAACTTGTGAAACTAACAATGTGATCTACCAACTATCTTGTAAACACTGTCCCTCAGATTACATTGGTCAGACATCGAACTCTCTTCGAGTACGTATGACTGGTCATTGTTTTGATGTGGTTCATAAAGATATCAGAAAACCAATTTATAACCACGCTGCTCACCACAACCAAAATTTTGAGAATGTAAAATTTTGGTTTGGTTTTTGGAAAATTTTGAATTTAGAGAATGTGTGTTGTGTAGAGAATGTAGTGGATATTTTGCACCAAAACATCACCATAAACATCGTTATGTTTTGTGTTTGCTGTTGCATAGTTTTCCTACAGTTCTTTCTGCAGAACTAAAAAAAAATAAAATCAAATAATATACGTGTTAGATTATTGGGTACTGTATTCATAAGTTGGATGTTAAATGATGGACTGTTTTCTCCTTGTGTACAGGTGGAGGACGTGATCCAGATGTGCATGGAGTCCGGGGACCAGCTGCTGCACATGGAGGTGTACGAGTGGCTGGTGGCCCACCGGCTGTACGGCGACCTCATAGCCGTCGCCAAGCCCAGCCTGGAGATGTACCTCAAGAGAGCCACGTCCAACCCGGCCCGCCGTGACGCCGCTGAGTTCGCCGACCTGCTGTGGAAGTACCATGAGCGGCACGGCAACCACTCGGCCGCTGCGCAGATACTCTACTCCCTCGCCAAGACTCCGGGGTATAAATCAAATCAAATGGAATTTTTTGTTCCAAAAACTAACAGTACGGTGCATAAAAAAGCCGAATTCTGATGTGGCAAATCTATATTTCCAAAACTTATAAACAAATACTATTTTTTTTTTTTTTAAATGTGATGAAAGTGAGATTTTAAACGTTTTTTCACACGTGTTCATAGATGTTCAATTCGCGCCCTTTGGATGCACGGCATATGTCCATGCGTTATTGAAGTTGGGCCCACTTTGCAACTCATCTGTTGGAGCTTCCAACGTTGCTCCTCAGTTCATCCATTGCTTTTGATAACATAGGGACATCAACATAGCAAAGACATAATTTATTCTTTACATTCTCTTTTTTGTCCTCTCAATATCGCACAGTACAACCCCACTGGCTTGTAAATCACTAAATCACTTTCTAAGATGCTAAGGCTCCCAGGGTGTATTTTAAGGAAGGATCTATGAATGAAGGATGAGTGTAGAAAATTATGCCTTGTGTAGCTTTGTTACTATCTAAGACC
Source organism: Neoaliturus tenellus (assembly GCA_030545055.2). Classification (NCBI taxonomy): domain Eukaryota; kingdom Metazoa; phylum Arthropoda; class Insecta; order Hemiptera; family Cicadellidae; genus Neoaliturus; species Neoaliturus tenellus. Next base: position 113,718,198 of record CM061534.1, on the reverse strand, counting down.
AGCTGATTCTTTAGACAGGATCGTTATAGTAATAGGACAACTATTATTGGCATCTGGATTCAGTTTTGAAAGTTTAAAAAGCTGTATACTTTTCTCTGGATTGAACTGACAACTTACGGTTTAGAATCATAACAGACATAAATTTTTAAGAGTTTGTCTCCTGACTTGTGGTCCTATATGTGCACTGTGGTCAAATTTCATAGATATTGAAGAAGCTAAAACAATAACCTTTTGATATAAAAAAATATACTGTAGATTCATGACTCAGTACCAGGTTAACCGAGCCTTGCTCGTTGGTTTTGATTCAATTTTAATATTTTCACCAACAACAAACTATACCTCTTCACAGTTAACAGCTGTTTCAAAAGGTCGCTTAACATTAATGTTCCTTTATTTTTGTTTACATTTAGTTGTTATTTCGTTACCAAAATAGCAACCCATAAGACCAATGTTAAAAATTACAATTTTAAAACTTAAATTTAGATCAAATTTGATTTTTCCTGAGATTGAGACTGTTTCTAAACTTATTTTTGGGCCGAAACACTCTTTAATGCAAAGTTTAAGCAAAATCTAACAGGTAGATTTCGAGATCGTGGAACACACATCCCTTCAGAGATTCCTCGTATTATAGTATAGGATTCTTCTAGATGTTATTACAAATTTATAGAAGTAACTAACTGTTTACCTTTACAATATCCTATTGTTGTGGAGGTTTGTCCTATTGGGCTACATAGTTTGTAGTAACAGCCACATTTTCAAGAAGGAGGTTCATGTATTTAAAATTGATAACCCAAAAACCCAAAGAATAAATGAACACATGACACAGTTAACACTTTTTTCATTTTGCCAATGAGGACACAAAAAATCACATGCATTTTGTCAGACCAATTGTAAGTCACAGCCGTTCAGTCAAAATGTGTTTAATTTTTTTTTTATCATCTTGGAGATAACCTGAACATGTGATGTGGCTGTTGCCACTAAACATGTAGTGCATCTCCGCAGCAATAGGATATTGAAAAGGTAAACGGTTGATTATTTCTACAATAATTTTAGAATAACCGAGAGTCTACTACAATTTAGTTTCGTATGTTAAGTGTTTATGATGTAATGCCACCCGGATTGAAGATGTTGGTATGAATGTTGTTGTGTCGCACTTCCAGTGAGAACCTGACCCTGGAGCAGCGCATCACCTACCTGGCCAAGGCTGTGCTGTGCATGCGGTCGGACCAGGTCGGCTGCGCGCCCCACCTCGGGGTGTTCCTGCATGAGCTGGAGGACTATCTGCAGGTCGCCAATGTGCAAAAGAAGGTGAGTGAGGATTTTAATTTAGTTAAAAATTTGAATTGTTAAAATTTTTTTGGGTTAATGATTTCTGAAGTTACAAAAGAGTCACAGACTTTGGTAAATGGTCATTTAAGTAGTCAAAAGTTCAGTAAACCAGAGTTAGGGGATAATAGTACCATTTACTATATTATACACTAACATTAATAGCTCAAACCATAGTAACTGATTTATAGGGATGGACAGGTCTCGAAATTACGAGAAATTTTCGAGAAATTTTTAATCTCGTTAACCGAGACGAGATTTTATTTTGATCGAGATTTTTCGAGACGAGAAATAATTCGTGAATAACAATAAAAACTGCGAATTTAATACTGCAAAATAAATTATTTTGAAGCAATGTAAAGTGTTTTATTTTCCTATCCTCCTCACAACTTTAAACTTAAATTGCCATCATAAAATGGTTAGACTACGGTTGGACTTCCAAGATTTGAACTGGACTGGAGACAGCTCTACGAATGCATCTGCACGGACTGTTAGTGGTATTGACAATCAACAGTGAGTAGTGGGCGGAGTCAACATAGCTTCTCATTTATAAAATATTTCATTTGTTTGATAAATCTTTAGAACATTGGGAAAACTTTATAAACAATAAACAATCATTATTTGACATTTAATTGCTTCAAGATGATTATTTAAAACTGATTCAAATAATTTTTGACAAATTTAAGAGCTGTTTTGACATTGGCAGTAAGAATAGTAGTGACAATCAGATGAATGACAAGATAGCCAATCAGATTGAATAATGGCTAACCTCAAATATCCCACGTAATACAGAATTTAATTTTCTTTCACACTCTTAGCAGAGTTCAGCTATTTTAAGCTATAAATGCTTAAAATCGGCTGATGGTTGATTTTATTTCAAGGTTTGGATACTAAAAAAAACTGAATAGGCCTATTAACAATAATTGTTGAACAGCAATAAATAGGTTGTGTTAAATACATAGAAAATCAATAGTCTTACCAGAACCATACAGGCTTCATGGCTACACTAATGCTTGCCTTTATTGAGTTAGGAGCAAAATAAAAACCTTACCACTAGCAGACGACAAATTGAGGGAATTACAATTACATGGATTCGAAAGCAATGAAAGTTATGTATACTGGACTTGAATAGTTTGGAGAAATGACAATAAATAGCAAACAAAATGAGAGCTGAAGATTTTCTTATGGACAAAGACAAAGAAGAAGAGATTGTTTTAAAATTAAAATCCTCCAATTGAAAGTTATTTCTTGTTAGCCTCCCGGCCTCTAGGCTTGTGATTCAAAGTTAGTAGGCCTATGCCTACTAGAAATCTGTGAGTGAGGAAAAGCCCTTATTTGTAAACATTTTAAAGTAGGTTAATAGTGAAAAGTGAAGTAAGTAACTGTAACAGAGGATTCTCTTTTTATGTTTTACTAAACGTAGGTCGGTAGGGTTTATGGTGAGCCTATATCTTCTCAACCTTTTTATTGGGTCCATTCCTTTATAGGCCTAGACCTTTTGTTAAGAAAGTGACTTTTTAAACTTCAGTTTATTAACATAATCAGCAATTTACAAAGAAATATTTGTTCCTTCACATTAATCAGGATTAACCATGTTACAAAATCAGATTAAAATCCCGAACGCACATTTCTCGTGATGTATGAGAGGGAAAATCTCGTCTCGATCTCGTCTCGAAATTATTTGAGAATTAAAAATTCTCGTCTCGTCTCGTCTCGAACTGAAAATCCAATCTCGTCCATCCCTACTGATTTACGATACCACAATCTACTGTTGCATACATGGAGTTCAAATGACATGATAAGTAAACCAGTTTTTCGTCTCTTTATATAATTTCTACTGTATGAAATATTTTGTTTATGTTGTGATAATGTGTGTATGCATCACTGTAAAATTAGCCGAATAATTCTAATATCGTTTGCAGCGCCTCTGGCTTGGCATACATGGACGTAACTTTCAGTATTAAACTAATGTATTGGATGAAAATTATTCTATTTATGTTAGTGTACTGTATATATAGTCTATGATAGCACTGATAACCAAATGGTAGGAATGAACTACCTAACTCTACTTCATTACATCCCAATCATATGACTTATGGTAGTAAACAAAATTGAGGGGGGGAGGGGTTAAAGGGATAGGGCTTGCAAATTTTCCAAGGAATAGGGCTACTTATTAGCCGTTAAGGTATTACCGGAACGGCATTGTTCGCATTGTTGCACGACCAAATGTATTGTTGCAGGACTGGGAGCTCCTTAGGTGCCTTGGGGAACTCCTGATTTGATTATGGCTGGTTTGGATAAATTTTCCACAAATACACCGCTGTTCAGGTTCTTTGCCTCTACTGCTTGGGGTCTGTTTGTTAAGTAGCTTTTGAACCATAACACGTTAGTTACTTGAATTTTGTGATGTTTTAGGTTTTGGATGCTCTGACAAATATCGTTGGTTTACACAGACAAGCAGAAGATGCAATCAAACGCCTCAACTCGTGTTTACTCACTATTACTGAGGTAAATTAACACGCTCTTCTTCTTTTATCCAATTGCAAAATATTGTGAATCAGTTTAGTTTTGATATTAAATTTATTTTTAAAATAATATTTTTATACTGGTACAGTAAACCCTCTTATCATTTTGGGTTCCTATGGCATTTATTTTATGGCATCACATCCACGATGTGCTACATAACTATAACACCACTCAACGGTTTTGGTTTATGTTATCTGTACTTAAAAATAATTTCAGAAGATTCTTTCAACCAACCAATCCAATTTAAGATCCAGTCAAATACATCATAACTTAGTCACCCAATCCCGCTCACCGTGTTTGTTTGTTGCTAGTTGTATGAGGAGTTCGCTGAGCCGTACAAGCTGTGGGAGTGTCAGCTGGCGATCATCGACGTGTCTGGACACGACGACCTGGACCTCATCCAGGGCATCTGGGACAACATCATTCAGGACGGTATGTGTCGTATTGTAAATGGTGTCTACTGGTCGGAAAGTCATGTAAAAGTCAGGAATTCAGTGCGGTCGGGAAAAGTGATTGTGTTGGGAAAAACTAATTTTGTAATGGGAAAATTTTATTTTATTTTACAAACTTTACAAATGTTTTTAGAGAAAAGATGGTGGTGAGCCTGGTTTATTGGTTGAGAATTTTCAGAAAAGTTTCCATTGCTGTTGAAGCCGCTATTCTATAGTTTGATGGTTGTCGACAAACTTAAACACAATGTTCATTCGGTATTTTTGACTATTTAATGCAGTTCCACCGCTACCAAACACTTCTCATGGTCAAATCATCATTGAGTACTGATATTATACTCCCAGTTCAAGTAAATGGCGTGAGTAAACAAATAATTGTTAAATTATTTTTAGATTCCACTTATTTAAAAAAAATTGTTAAACCAAACAGGGTCTGGTTCCGTTTAGTTTGGATTAGCAGGACTCTACTGTACTTGCAGTGCTTAATTAGTTTGATGTGCCTATCTAGTCTTGTTTATTTGTGTTGTATTATAAAAGTATCATGCTGCAACAATATCTGTTGGCTTGTCACAGAACTGCGCCGGGGAGTCAACCTGGCCACGGAGGACAAGGTCGGTGTAGTGCTGGCTAAAGTCAAGGAGTTGGGCAGCCAATACTTCATTAGTTCAAGATGTTTTCCTGTCGGTAAGTACTTTATAATTTATTCTACAGTATATTATATTCACTTTTAACAAAATATGTTGAAATTACTTGGTACTGCATTCAGTTGATTGATTAAAAATTGTCTTTGTTATAAAAGTCCTGTTTTAGCTGGTAATTTTGCATATAGTAAATACAATTGAAAATATATGGTCACATTTTTATAAAAGTAAATATAAGATACAGTATACTAACAAAGTAATCTAACAATATTAGAATTAAGGTAGGCCTACCTCACATTGTTCATCTTGAAGATTTACATTTTACAAACTCCTATTAGTGTAGTACAGTATCTTAAATTTTCAGACTATTTACCCATAGTTGGTATCGCAAAACAATTCTTCAAATAACATTTTTTTTTTATATGAAAGTTACAAAAGCCAATCTTGGCTTATCTGTAGCTCATTTTTCAACAACAATTTCTTTCACTATTGATAAGATTGTACTAATTTTCATGTGACAGTGTAAGTAGGGACAGAATAAAATCATGTATTTCTGAGCTTTCAATTGATCTCATTTCACGATGCCTTCGCTATAAAAGAATGTGCCTTATGAAAATTAGAGGAAGACATTTATTTTTTTCTGAATTACTCCTTATAATTTAATGGCTGATTTTTCTGAGACTCCATTTTCCTGTATCCTGTTTGACACATTAGTCAGGATTTTCAAAAGAGTCAATTATGATTCTGTTAATACTTTTTAAAACATAAAATTGGAAGTAACACTCGTAACTGGTATAATATTTTGAATTCTAACTGTACTATCCTTATGAAAATTAGAGGAAGACAATTTTTTTTTTCTGAATTACTCCTTATAATTTAATGGCTGATTTTTCTGAGACTCCATTTTCCTGTATCCTGTTTGACACATTTGTCAGGATTGTCAAAAGAGTCAATTATGATTCTGTTAATACTTTTTAAAACATAAAATTGGAAGTAACACTCGTAACTGGTATAATATTTTGAATTCTTGAATTTTGAATTCTTGAATTTGAATTTTGAAGGCCCATTGAGCGGAGCAAACATGTTTTGCGTGGTAGCTAAACAAAATAAATTAGCTTCAAGCTGACCACTAGTCCATCTCAAAGTTTCATCGTTCATGTTTATTTGATTTGTTATATGTTTGAATCTTTTATTATCTACAGAGCCAAACTGATATACGACACAAAACCATTTAGTTTTATAGCTTTATGTAAATCAAAAAATGATGTATTAATTCATTTTTCACTTGCTTAGCATACCTGATGTGGCAGTTGGAGCAACTGTGTTGCCGTGAGGATGCAAACCGCTGCAACGTCTTCAACACTTTCTACACCATCGGCATCTCATTCCCACAACTAGTGGACATCTATAGGAAGTAGGTCAACTCTCATCATCTGTCTTCTTATTTCTATAAGGGTTTCGTCTGTTACGTCCCTTTTTCTCTCGACCTACTGAATCGATTTTTAAGATTGAGGTGTCATTTTAAAGCTTAGTATATACCGCAGTGACGAATCGTAATTAAAAAGGTCATATTGTTTCGGGCTTCGTTCCCCTCGCCTTTGATTTATTTCTAGAGGGCGCTTTAAAATGTTGACCAACTTTTATTGCAAGTTCTTTAATGTGATTTGTAATTTAACAGCTTATTACCTTCAGATGAATTTTAAAAGCCAGATAGTAAACAAAAATAGATCTCTGTCGCTTCATAATCAACTTTCACGTACTGTAGCTGAGTTTCACTCATACAGAATCATAAAATACGCAATTTGCGCACGTGCCACCTCATATTCTATTATATATTTATTGTGAGATATATACCATAATAGTGGAACATATGTATGGTGAAATAATTTTAAACAACCAATTAATTACTATAATTAATGTAAACAATTTTAGTTTTAACTAACTCTTTGGGGACTTAAAAGGAGAGCCCCCAAAGGACATGCAGAGAGGTAGAATTGACATTTATTTATGATATTCCAGTTCAAAAAACAAGTTTGTTTGAAAACAAAATGCCTAATGAAATAAAACCAAGTTTATCCAAAAGTACAAGTCATACTACAAGAAGATTTGTAAAACATCTATTATTCAAGAAGTTTTACATCTATATCTATTTAATTAAATAACAATCCTAGGCAAAGCCTTGACGGGTAACAACTAGTCTGGAATAATTGTCAGAAATGTGTTTAAAAATACTTCTCTGAATTATATAACAAATTAATGTAATATTGTACCTTGGTATTTCATAAACTGTACTATTTGCACTGTGACAACTGTGACCTTGTAATGTAATATCATATTATTTTTGTTTCAGAATGTACATAATGAACGACAGGTGTTGGGCGACCAACGGGAATGAATTGTACCTAATTGAAGTAATAGCCAATTTAGCAGAAATGTTCATCAACAACCCAAAATTAGTCAAATCTAGTGAAAAGTAAGTATAACACATTATAAATATGAGTAATCAAAATAGTTTATTGGTTTTATGGATGGGATGTAAAATTTAATAAATAATGATGATGGTTCATTGCTTTGGATGTGTTGATTTCAACTTAAAATTTTAGCTAACAAAACATTACTTGTTTTTTTAATGCACAAAATATTTTGTCAATCATTAACCATTTGTCATTAAAACAGTAATTAGACAAAAATATTTGTTATATAGCGTAAGGAAACTGGCTGAATAAATATCCAAAGTAGAATACCTATTTTCTACAGATGAAAAAAAAGTAAGTGAGGGGAGGTTGCCCCCATCAGTCAGCCTCTCTATCTCTCTTATGGTCTGTGACATTAGTTTATTCTAATTTCAATACTATATAACAGCAGAAAGTGGTGGGGGTATTGTTTCATCTCCGTACAATATTTTAGCGTTGTGTTGTGTTGCAGGAACGCCATAGCAGTGCAGATGCAGGACCTCATCACGGACTGTCTGAGCGCCCTCTACACCAGGATGGACACTGACGAGCTTGTCTCACAGCTCAAGAACGCACAAGCTCAGCTCTCCAAGATCTAACATCTTGTCATGGTAGGTCATCCTAACTTTACTGATAAGGTAGATTATGACTCATGACTGATGTACAGACTAACTGTCTAACAGAGATAATCTCGAAAACATTCGGAGAAGGAATTATTAATGTAACCAGGCTTGCATTTATTACTTTAATTTCTTGTAGGCGTAGGTCTTCAACCATAATTTGAAGTTATTAACATCAATTATTATTTTAAGTGGTGTTATTGTGATCTAACTGATGATTTCTGATTATTTTTTGTCCATGTAATATTTCTCCTTACTTATCTCTTAAATCAAGATAACTAAGAGATAACTTCCTCCTTACCTACAAAGTTATTTACTGTACAAAAATGTAAGTAATGTAATGTATCTGGCTGGGTAGCTGAGTGGTTATGGTGCTTGCCTTTGAATCCAAAAGTTGCCAGTTCGATCCTGAGGAAAGTTAGAAGCTTTTTAACCCTCCGAGCGTTCAATATAGCACCCCTGGAGCGTAACGCATTTTTTTAAGGGTTTGCATACTTTCAAATAAAAATTAATAAAAAATATATTTTATGACCTAGGACTATAAATGTATATATTATATGAAAGTAGATAAAATAGACTATCTAAAAATACAAAAATTATTACCCTTACTAATTGTTACCATAATCAGGATGTATTTTAAAAAATTAAAAAATTACAAAAACAAATATTTTATGTAACTTTGCTCTCCCCAAAAATAATTTTGGAAACACATATACTAAATTCCAAGGTATACATTTTGTTTAGAATTTCATGCAGTTTAAGAAAATGTATAATTAATATAGGCTAGGATCATTTGTAAAAAAATGTATGTTGAATAAAACCAAATATGTTCTGTGGTACTTACCCTAATCCCATAAGAACACATGGAAAATCAAGCTAGGATTATTATACTAATTCCTACTCATATTTATGTTTATAAACTCGATGAAACATATTAATTTATTCCAATAATGTAAATTAACAGTATTAGTAACACTTTTAATCATTTATAACCTTAAACAATTGGTAAAATACGTATTTCAATGTTTACAAAGTTAGCAGTTTTTTCCCAGATGTTTCATTGCATATTACAAACAACCAATCACGATCTGCCATTTGAAATGGGTGTTTTCGGATGGCTTAGAACCTCCTGGTAACAGCGGTAGCATTCACAGGTCCATTCTGCCATTCACTATAAGTGACGTCACGTTTTCGAAGAGTCGAAAAATCGACTCAAACGCTCGGAGGCCGAAAAGCTGGGCCAAAAAATCGATGAATAGCGCTCGGAGGGTTAAAGGTTCCATTCCGGACCCAGTTGCCATTTGTTATTGGGCTATTAATTAATGTTGCTTTCTAACAACTGGTCAATGTTAGATAGCAGCAAAACTGGGGTTTGGACCGTTCCCTGTCAAAACATTAAAAATGCCACTGGCGTAGAAAAAGTGCAAATTCATTTACTTACTTACTTACTCCTGTGGCCACTCAAATCCAAGGAGATTTTTGGCCTCGCCAACAAGGTGCCTCCATCCTTCTCTATCGTCTACTTCGTCCACCTCTGCTCCCAGTTTTCTGACATCCCAAGCAACCTGGTCATCCCATCTCAATCTTGGTCTCCCCAGTGGTCGTCTTCCTTCAGGCTTTCCTTTCCACACTCTTCTTACACAGTTATCTTCTTCTCTCCTTCTAACATGCCCAAGCCATCTGATTCTCCTACTTCGAATTAAAACCACAATATCAGGTCTTCTAAAAAGTTCTCTTAACTCTTTATTCTTTCTAATCCTCCACACCCCATCTTCCGAAGTTGGTCCGTATATTCTCCTCAATATTTTATGTTCAAAAGTTATTAGTTTTCTTTGTATGTTTTTTGTGAGGGTCCATACTTCTGATCCATAAAGGAGAACAGGTTGAATTATTGCCAGATATATCCGAATCTTGGTGTTTCTTGACAGGAGTCGGCTTTTCAAAAGTTTCGATAGGCCCCAATAACATCTATCAGCTGCATTCAATCTAGCTTGTATTTCCTGTTCTATCTTATTCTGGCTGTTTATTAAGACACCCAGATATTTAAATTCTTCTGTAATAGAAAATTTATGTCCCGAACATTCCAGTGTTGAGTTTACAGGCTCTGCCTGCCTTCCTATTTTTATAAACTTTGTCTTATCTTCATTCACTTGTAGCCCAACTTTTCCTGCTTCCATTATGAAGGATTCTGCTAATACTTTTAAGTCATTTTTATTTTCGGCTAATAAGGCTACATCATCGGCAAATGCCAATACGTTGATCTTTCCTTCAATATTAGCACCCAACTGAATAGATTTTACTGCTTTCAAGGCATCTTCAAGGGCAAAGTTGAACAAAAGAGGAGACAGTCCATCTCCTTGTCTCACCCCAGTATTGATGTCAAAAGTGTCTGTAAGTTCCCTTTCTATCCTAACTTTACCTCTTGAACCCTCCACGCACATCTTCGTCAACCTTATAATTTTTTCGGGAACATTGCTTTTTCTTAGTACTGGCCATAGTTTTGATCGTATTATGCTATCATAAGCTTTCTTAAAATCAATAAACAGAATATGCAGATCTTTATTGTATTCCCAGTATTCTGAGGCCAGCTCTTTCATGATAAATATCTGATCTGTCGTTGACTTTCCCTTCATAAAGCCTGCTTGATGCTCTTCTATAACTTCTTCTCCATATATTTTCAACCTATTTAAAATAATTTTGGACAATATTTTGTATGTACAGTTCAGTAGTGATATTCCTCTATAATTTGTACACTCTAACTTATCTCCCTTCTTGTGGAGAGGTACAATAACTGCCTCCTGCCACTCTTTAGGCATTGTTTCTAAGTCCCAGACTTTTTCTATCAACTTATGTAGGAACTGTATGAGTGGTCTTCCTCCGTATTTGATTACTTCAATAGGAATCCCATCCTCTCCAGGGGCCTTTCCATTTTTCAGTGTTTTGAGAATATTTTCAACTTCACTCAGGGTAGGTCCTTCAACTTCTCCATTCTCTCTTGTTAAACTGACTTCTTGATTGTCATCCATACTCGTGACGTCTGAGTTGAGTAAATCTTTAAAATAGTTTTTCCACGTTTCCAGGACCATTTTCATGTCTCCCACCACATTTCCATTCTTATCTTTCACTCCCAGTACCTTGGGACTGAAGCCTTTTTGAAAAAAACGCACAGTCCTATGAAAATCTCTGGTGTTATTCGCTGTCAAATCTTGCTCCGCTTTTAAAAGTTTATTGTTTATAAACTTTCTCTTTTCTGTTCTTAACATTTTGTTGACTTTAGCATTGATTTCATTGTATGCTTCTCTTGCTTCAGTAGTTTTGCATTTTAATAGTTTGGTTTTTGCTTCTTTTCTTTTTACAACCAAATCTTCACACTCCTTGTTGAACCAAGGCTTTTTTTATGCCTTTTCTCTCAACAAACACATCTTTGGCTGATGCTTTAATAGTAGACTTGAAGGTTTGCCACAGTGTTTCTACCTGTGTTTCCTTATCTCCTTCTTCTAAATTTTCTAAAACAGAGAATCTATTAGCAATATTCACTCTAAATTCTTTGGCCTTGCATTCATCAAAACAAATCTTTTCCGTTATTTTATTCACATTTCGTTTCTCAATCTTTATCCTTTGTTGACTTATGACTAGTATTAAGTTATGGTCAGTGCCACATTCTGCCCCTCGTTTACTTCTCACATCTAAGATTGTTCTCACATGTCTCTTGTCAACCAATACATGGTCTATTTGATTCTTGGTTGTTCCTGTTGGAGAAGTCCATGTTTCCTTGTGAATGTCTTTGTGTGGGAACTTGGTGCTCGCAATGCACATATTCATTGATGTGGCAAAGCTTAATAATCTCACTCCGTTATCATTAGAATTATTATGTAGGCTGTGCATGCCTGCCACACCCCTCCAAACAGCTTCCTTCCCTATCTTCGCATTGGCGAAAAAAAAGAATTTTACTAAAAGAATTTTAGTATCATATTCTGGTAACTTTGTATATATTTCCTCTAGTTGAGCATAGAACATATCTTTGTCCTCATCTTCACTTTCATCTGTGGGGGCGTAGAAACTGATTAATGATATGTTATTAAATTTTCCTTTAAGTCTAATTCTACATACTCTTTCACTAATTGCTTCATAAGCTATCACAGATTCTAAAATAGATTTTTTGACGGCAAACCCGACGCCTGCGAAGTGTCTACCGTCATCACAGCCACTATATAATATCTGGTAACTTTTTGTGTTGACTTTTCCACAGAAAGGCCTTTGGTTTCTTGCAAAGCTGCTATATCTACTCTATAAGCTTCTAGTTCTTCACTTACAATATCCACTTTACCTGGCACTGCCAGAGTTCTGACGTTCCATGTACCGAATCTCAAGACCTTATTTCGAAGCTTGGGTCATTTATGAATTAAAAATTCAATTTATTTAGAAATGTATAGAAGCATTTCATTTACTACTTATTTACAAATCTAAAATCAGTTTAATTTATTTAGACCATCGATTTGTGTAATATTTTAAAAACCAAATTAATTATAGTATTCAGGATAAGGATTCATTAAGACCTCCCTTGCTTTTCTTTGAAGCCTAGACATCTCTCTGCCACTGTCTTTTATGGGAGATAGTCTTGGTTTAATGTTCAAATTCAGCTTTTAATTTAAGCTTTGAAACTAATCCAATTATGAGGTTGTAGATAACATGTGAAATTAAGAGCCTACCTACGTTGGTGTTTCACTCAAAAACTATCTCCGTTCTGCTATTAGGCTCTATAACACCTTGCCAGCAAATGTGGGAGGCATTCAGCAAGTCATACGGGTTAGCCCTAGACTGCTTAACAGACCTCTCTACACCCTTGACGATCCAAGGGACGAACCCCTTTTTTAAGATTAAAACCAATCCGCCAATATAGCCAAAAGTGTAAAAGTATGTTGCATATAATTTGTGTTTTGTATTAAAATAATTTGAATGACGCAATCTATAAAAGTAATTGAATTTTTTTGCTACTTTTTAATGAAAGGTTCTTTTTCAGGTCCGCTGTGACTGAAAACTTTAACTGCCACGCATCGACTGTTGTAAATATATAAATATATATAGAGTCACTCATGGAGTATGTTTTCCCTTCGTGAAAGTCAGTTAGTTATAAGTTTATTTTTTAATACTATAAATTATTACTATTAAAATTGTGTTTTATAGAGATAATGTTGTTTTTATTCAATATCCAGATGCAAAAATTAAATTGTATTTGAATTATTAAAATTAATAAAGATTAATATTATTTTCAGTTTTTTATAACGTTCTAGAGTCTTTACTAAAGCTAACTACAAAACATGGAAATAACTATAAAGTGCTAATAAATTTTAGAATAATAATAGATAAATAATGCTAGTTAATAATAAATTCTATGCAATCTTTTAAAAAAATAACCCGACTATTTCGAAACATTTTACAATTTTGAATTTTCATCCTTTATTTACACAGGCTCTACATCTATCGTCTATTTCTATAAAAAATAATTTAGTAACAAACACAAAATAAATTCCTTATTAATTTTTTTAAAATTTGATTTGAATGATCAAATCAACAAACCCTTTGTGCTTTTTGATTTTCCAGCCATCCTAGAATAACTGTTTCTTATAATAGATTATCAACCTTTATAATTTTATTTTAGGCAAGGTATTATTAACTCGAAATAAAAGATTCGCTTGATTTTGTCAGAGTTTTTATTTTTCAAAACTCACAACAATCAGATATTATAAAAACTATTTACAACTTTCAAAAGTACCTTCCTAATAAAACAAGCTTCACAGGCATAGTTAAAAACATTATCTTCACAGCCTATGATATATAATGACAGAATTCAATAAATGTAAACGATTAGCATTTTTCAGAAAAATATATAAAATGTTTTCAAAACTAAACGTGGTAAGCATTGCTACTTTGAAAAGAATTTTTTTTTTTAAGAAACATTTTTGCTTCACCTTTGTTGCAATTTAACCTACAACCTTTTTTGTAAGAAATTTTCTTTCCAATTATTTTCACAGTTCAGTCCAAGAAAAGTTTGTGTTGAATTTTTGTAAGCCAATAAAATCTACTCTAAAATGAATATTTAATAAAAACCGAAGGCGGGAGGCTCCGTCTACTTGGTGGGGGTGGGGAGAGCGGCTGGCAGGGTCGGCCAGATGGTGAGGTTGAGGCAGAGCTGGATGTCGCGAGGGTCGGCCCACCCGCCCCACCCCCTCCGCACGTGCGGCTGGTGGTAGTTGGTCGCCTCCAGGATCACGGTCTCGGGGAACATGTACGGCTTCATGGAGGACAGCTGGCTCTTGGCCTCGTGCAGTGCCATCTGCAGGTCACACACCCACTCTTTGCTGTTGCAACAGGAGAGTTTAATTATTGCATCGTGAAAATTTTAATCACAATCTACTCTCAGCATCAGTGGTTTTGTAATGTTACTGAACTTAAAATTGTTATATGATGGATCGAAAAGTTGGTAGCATTGGAATGGTTAACCTCTTACAAACAATTTAAGTATGATAAGTATGAAAATTTAAGTATGTTTGTAATATATACATAGTGAATGCTTTAATTACAAAATAATTCAGAAAAGTAAAATCCTACTTTTTATTTTTTTATTTTTTTTTAAATCCTAAATTTTTATTTGTGAAATACAAATAGTTAATTGTGTAATCAATAAAACAAGGACCCTGCAAGAAATCAATGTTAAAATTTATCCCTGTCTTGCCATAAAATTATTTTAACCATCCATCCCATGTTGTTAATTTTTACTCCTAAGTTCTAAATAATAGAGCTGATGATGTGTGTGTTTCTTCAATTTTTTTCAAGTAGATTTCCCCCCTCAAAAGTCACAATTGATTTATTTTTTAAATAAATAGTAAAACCTTAATGAAAATCTGAAAGTTTTTTTCAGTATATTGGTTTGTATTGGACCAATCAGTTTAATCAGTTAGTTCAACAAAGCCCATATAACTTATTTTAAAGGATAGTAAAACATGTAGTCCGCATTAAACCTCTCCTTTTATTAAAAATTCTATCCTTCTGCTTTAATTTGTGTTTCGGGAGTTTTATTTCAATAAGGATGTTTTTTACTCGGAATATTATGTTCAAACTTTCGTCAGTGATTACATTATTTAGTGATAATTATTGAAAACTCATACCTCTCACACAGTTCAAGGACACGAGACACTCTGACCACGATGGTTGTGAGCCGCTGGAAAAAGCACTCCTGTGCTGCGTAGAGGAAGCTAGCGCTCCACTTGGCATCATCCAGGGTGCAGAACACGTTAGCGCACGCTCGCAGTGTCTGCCACAGGCTGCGACTGAACGCAAACCCCACACTGTCCCACGGAGCGATCTCCACCTGGTGGACCAGATCAATCACCTTCAGTTAAACAGAACTCCATGAGATATTTAACACTTGTGGCTTAAAGACCTCATACAATTGTTGCATAAAATACTATTACAGGACACTCTCGTTCATCCAACTCTGTGATATTGGAACTCCGCTTCATCAAAATATATGATCTTGATATAGTTGTTTTTCTTACAAAAATTTTTTTTATGTTTTAGTGCCTTCAATCTCCAATTTTTTATACCCGAAATGCAGTAATGTATCACATTTTGCCTCACTTGTCACCACACGTTTTTTATAATCTGCATCCCTCAATATTATTGACGAGGCCATGTAAGGAAGGCCATGGCACGTGAATAGGAAGAGGGGGACAGGAAGTAGAAATCCGTTTCCTAAACTGTCTGTCTGTTTGTCTCACGAGTGCGAGTGTTACGTGGAATGTCAATTGACTGTTGAAATATTAGTGAAAAGCGGAAAAAGGTCTATCGAGAATAAACTTAAAGCTATTAAAAGAATCAATGTTGGTGAGTCAACAAAATTGCTAAGCCATAGAATAAGGAGTGCAGACGGTATGTGGATCGTTAGTTCATGAGGTTTTTTTGTACATAGTTGTATTATTAAAATGTTTGAAGTTTCAGTATTTTATTTTCATTCAGAAAGTATCTTGTGTTATCAAAAAGTGAATGTAATCCTAATTGGTCACCATGACGGCAAAAAAGATGGACTCATTACGGACTCAGCTTCATCGGAATTTTTTTACAACCGAACTGGCCGTCCACTAAATTAGTTCCAATGAACAAAAGTGCACTGTACTATAAACGAGAATATAAGTTATTTTTATTTTTTTAAATAACAAAAATGTAATGTTATTTGCTAATTATTATAAAATTATTTAAAAACATAACTAATTGAAAAACATCAAACAATATTTCATAACAAGGCTGATTTTAGTTGAAATTGAATAGGGCATTTTTATAACAAGAAGAAAATGTTTTCTTGGCAAAATCGTATATTTTTCATATCACATTTTGTGGATGAGTACTGCAAGTCAAATTGGATGGGCTATTTTGTGAAATGTTTCCTCAAGAGATTATTTTAAGTTTTGTCCACCTAACCTAACCCATACCCATCCTTTGCTTTGTGGCAAAGCAACTGGGGATGGTACACCTCAAGGTTCTATCCCATGCCATCTTCCACATTTTACAGGACAATGCATATGAGTGGGTGAGCTCTCTGTACTGGACCTCCTATACAAAGCTATAGGAAGTTACGCCATAAGTTTTACGCTATAAATAAATATGAATTTTCCTGATAAATTGTGTTTGATGTAGTCAGATTATCTCACTGGCTAAAATATTCTGCATTTGAGAAATTGCATTACCGTATCAGATTATCGTGAAAATATATTTGTTTAAAACATTGTTTTGCTTTACTGTGTTTGAAAAACAGTAATTTCCATACATGTGTTATAGAATTTTTAGAATAAGATTACAGACTTAATAATCAAAATGGACCATTCTGGGAAATTCCTCTACTCTTCAAAATTTTTTGGTTGTAGAAAATAAATTGGTGAGATTTATAAATTGATCAATTTGTAATGATAAAAAAAAAGAAGCTGAACAACAAAATTGCTTAGTCTAACCATATACATATGTCAGTCAGCCGTACCTTGTTCATCTCGACCTTGTAGAGCTGGGAGCTACGCGGGTTGTGCAGGTGGAAGCCATTGCACTCGGGACACTGCACAGCTGCCAGCTCGGTGGTGAGACGCAGTGTGTGAATGACGTCCGGCGCCACAAACTGGCCCTCCTCCAGGAAAAGCACCAGTCCTGTTTAGACGACAGATACTGGCTACAACAACTGTAGAAAACTTGTCCTGTTTGACTTGGTAAATGAGTTTATTAAACATATTGAAGGTGCCACCTATTATGACAATTTGAAAAGTTTTTCAAGGCTTCCTTTCCACTGATACTATTGAGAATCAAGCTGAGAGTAAAGAAGCAAAATTTCCAATTTTCCAATTTAAACTCAAAAGTTTTTTTTACAAAATTTTGAGCATTTGGATAAAAAAATTTATTAAAAAATCCAAAGTGTAGAGATTTAATTATAAGGTTAATTTGTTAACAGACCTCAATTTTTTCGACTCTTTTTCGGCTAAAAAACTGAAAACTTTCCAATGACTTCATCTGCACAATTTTTTTATTTTATTTATGCAATAATGTAATACAGTGAGTGGTTTATTTTTCTACCTCCTAACGATTGAATTCCAGTCTAAACAATCAAATGGAGCACCTACCATTGTATTGTTTTAGAATGTTTATTTTCTCAAAGACCGTATTGAAGGTCCACCACCAGTGGTGTTTCTTTTGCGACACATCTGCATTGCGGAAGTTTCCGTTCTGGTCCGGGGTCTGATATCCTTCACACTCCTGAGTCCTGGCCCTGCAAACATCACTTTTACTTGGCAACGAACAACAACTATAGTAACGTGTTCATATTACGATTCATGAATGTTACTTAGTTATAAATCAGAATTCAGTTTTAGTTTATTTTATAGAAAACAAAGTGCCTTTAAAAGTATTGATGGGCAATGGGCTTAATGAAGGCATTTGGTGGAGTCTTTACAAACATTATATTGCATTCATTATTTGGGTTTAGTTACTAAATAACCTCAAATTATTCAAAACTATCAACATCAAAAATATAGTTTACAAACAATTGTATCATAATAGGGAGCCACTGGGCCAATCTGATACAAAAAAAAAAATAATCTTTTAACATGTGTCAGGTGATTTAAACAATGTATACAGAACCGAATAAGTAGGGACATCCTTATGGGGAAATGAGAAAGCCGCCCCCGAAACACACATAGCACCACCAAGACGTAATTTTTATTCAACGATCATGTTGATTAATTAAATGGAAACAGATGGCTTGAATAATTTTGCAGACGTTTGTTATTGTTTTGATTTTTTGTAAACAAATACGCTCATTTTGACATTTAAGAGGTAGAAAGAGCGCTTCCTGTGACGATAAGGAGAAGGAGAAGTAATCCCAGCATCAGCGCTTTATTTTACCCTGGTTTTCGTTTTCGGGGGCAAAACTAAAATTTCTTAACATGGGATGTTCCTACTTATTCAGTTCTGTATACATTGATTTAAATCTCTCTCAACCTTTCAGAGGTAATCTGCAACAGTGAATCACATAGAACATTGTTTTGTTGTAACTCTCTAAATGTCTATTAATATAACTTACTCTGAAACATCCATGTTCCAGGGGCAGTCCTTTGGGCTAGTTCCTGGAAATTCGTTTGGGAACAACTGAGTGGTAAAAGGAAAAAATATCTGCAAAACTGGAGCGAAGTCAATGGAATTAACTAATTTGTTTATGTCTTCACTGTAGTGATCATGACTAAATATCAGGAATGTGGAGTCAGCGTCAGGAATATCAGAGAGGCTGAAGATAAGCTCCTTCAAGAATTCAATTTGATCATGAGCCTGTAAACCATAGGTCATTGCAATTAATATTATATTAAGTTTGGAACTACATTTACCTGAGAAAAATGGAAACTGAGATGAGCACTTCATCTGTAAGAAACAAACTAACAAAACTACTAGGACTGTTCATTCAGAAAATAAATTTCCGTTGTCTGGTTGAGGGAAGGGCTTGGGTAGAGGCCACCATTGGGTATTAGGAGTTTATATATATATATATATATATATATATATATATATATATATATATATATATATATATATATATATATATATAGAGTACTGATAACTTTTGAAAGGGACCTTCGATTTTGATGAAATTTGTTATGGAGGTGTAAGACCAGCTCTATTTTCATGAGTTGGCAAACCACCATGATCGGGTTAAGGGAACGGGGTTTTATGGGGTTTCAAAGGGGTCGAAAATGGGTTTTAGGCCATTTTTCAAAATCCAACAATTTTTACCTAAACCATTTAAAATATCTCCAAAAAAACAAACAATTCAATATTTTTAATTTTTAATTTAGCTTCACAGGCTATGAAGAAAATCCAAAAATATGTTTTCCATTTTATTCCTATGGGAACCTCATATCTTACTTATTTATTGATACAATTTGATCAAATTTGGCATGTACCTTCACTAGATATGTTTTAACTGATATTTGCTTATAGCACCCATATGGCGGCAAACCTACATACACACCCCCAAGGGATTTATGGGGAAAAATAAAAAGTGCCGAATATTGATACAATATTTGATTTTTAACGTAAAAAACACTACATTTCATAACAACTAATGTTTTTAACAACATCCCAAGGCAGTAAACCTACATACTCATATTTATGGTGTTTATGGGAAAATACAAAATATCAAATTCCTTTGGAAATTTGCTGAATGAATATGCAGGTCTGCTGGTGCAGATGGTGAAGGTACTGCAAACCCGCATGTCTATAGGGTAGCTCTCTGAGTAGCGTTACAATTTTTCTTTGAACTAATAATTAATGGTATATAACAACATATTGATAATTAATTGATAGTGCCTCAACATTTATACAGTAACATAACTTTTTCAATACCTTAGGGTTGAAATACACAAAAACAAAACACAAATGAATACAAAAAATTACTTTCTGAACTGCCTTCATATGATCACATGTGCAGAATTAAGTAGGTTAAATGGAAGAAAATATCAAAAATATATCAGTCTCACTTTATGACTCATTTAAATTCTTTATATTAACAGTTTTATAGTTTTGTTTGATTATAAAACTACTAACCGTGAGGAGTCGGTTACAGTCAAGAGCAATTACATATTTGAAACTAGAGAATGCCCCTCCATTATTTGCAGAACGTTTGTTTGGTTTCACAAAATATTGGGGTTTTTCTATACAGTATGGTAGTAGATTCCCCCTATTCGAAACACATGTCATTAGAAATAGGCATGTCTTCAATTACAAACAGTGGAAATAAAGAATGAAAGATTTATGTAAAAAACATACACTGTCATAATGTGTCTTTGACAAGGCAATGGCAGCAGGGGTGTCACTATACAGGGAGGGGGGAGGGAGCCTCCCCCCCCCCAAAAAAAATCTGTAAAAATAAAAGAAAACATAAGTTTGAGTTATATAAAATAAAATAGAAACATTACTGACTGAGTTTAGTTGAGGTACAGTTCGATTTTTTAATACTGATGAGTTTTACCGACTGTTCAACGTTTTCACACCGTGTACGACGTGTTAAATTAAATTAAATGAGTTAGCATTAAAAAACAAAAGTTTTTCCCCATTTCTTGAGTCAAACGTGATTGACGTTCTATGATGAAATTATCCATCTAATTTCTCTGTCTCCACCCTCGCAACCCCCCCCCCTGCGCTCCAAAAATAAACAAACAAACATATAGAATTCAGTGAGCTCAACGCTCGGCCGCGACCAGGCAATCAGGCATGGGGTCGTTTTGATTCGTTCCGTTTTGAACAGTTCATTTCGTATCGTCGTCGCTAAACGCATACTGGGAACGTTCCACGGTGGCTATCGTTTCGCAGCTTCCACTATTAAACAACGAATTGAGAAACGTAGAAGCGAACACAATCCACAACTGTAACTTCTAGACCAATACTGTATTATTTTCATTACATTTGTATACTAAAATTCAACTGACACATTTACAGTACTCACATGTAAAAATAGAATTTTAATTCGAAAAATATTTTATACTTATTTAGTGTGGTCTTTTGTTTAGGCAGTTAAAAATATCAAAAGTGTAAAAATGAAAGAATCAAACTGCAGAGCATTTAATAATTAATTATGGTTGCCTGTTTTAAAATTAATTTGTACCGGTAATTCAATTAACCCAATGCATCAGAGATACATGAAAAAATGTTGTTACGCCTCTCTGCAATGAACAAAAATTGAAAAGCTATGATTTTGATATAGAGGAATCAAGTATTACCTTTATAACCAACTAAGCTTTTTAAATAAATAAATTACCAAGCTTGAGTCTAGTGTGATAGTGATTCAGTTTTGTTAGTTTACTATTTATAATAATGTTTGATAAGATTATATTGTTATTTCATGAACTTAAATCTTTTTGGTATATAATAAAAAAGGGTACATTAATTAGTTTTATTCTGCTTAAAAAATTATACAATAACGTTTTTAAATTATTTTATTGAAATATTCATATCTATATTATACTTACATCATGACTTTTATGGATTAACAACGTTCCTAATTATCAATTGGGTTTACCAAAATAATAGCCTATTTAATTTTACCATAATGTGTTTTATGTGCTTTTATTATATGGAGTTTACTTCCAATTGAGCCGTAAGAGTTGGAAAACCCACAAAAATCAGTTGGGAAAAGCTCATACCTGAGTTGGGACATTTGAGGCTCTACGCCCTAAAGAAATTTGTCTTGCAATGCCCCTGAATGGCAGTAGTCTTGTGGGTGTAAGATGTAATCTTTCGTTCCGCAATTGCACTTGTAAATGCAATAGAGAGGTTTTGCACTTATGGTAAATGAATACGGTATATGCTAAATGGTATTAAAAGATACAAATTTGAATATTTTAAATGATTCGTAAGTGCTGAAACACTTTAAAAGGTCTATCAACATTAACTATGTGACTTACCACTAACAAGAGTTTACCATCACATCCTGACAATTTACTTTAACTTTGGGAAAAGTTACGGAAAATATTGAGAATAGAGTTTAGCTTTCATTGTATTGATTAAAAAATCGTATGTGCAAAAAACTCTCTAATCAATTAAGAAGTGAAATTCTAGTGAAAAGCATGAATTGGTTTGTGTTTTAGTGACTCAGTAAAATGATGGGTTCAAGTTCAGAACAAGTGTACCATGGCATACTGGGAAACAAACATTTTACCAAACTGAAAAAAGTTATTAAAAAAATATAATGTTACAAAGTGCTTAACTATATAACCTATATTCAGAAAATCTCTCGGAATAGTTAAAAAATTCATGATTATTTTCTATAACCTGACTAGTTGTTTGCCACATTGGTTTCAATAAAAGTGAACTGTCATACTGTACCATCATGAGGTTGGGAGTTACGGAGTTACCAATATTTGCTTTAATACTAACCTGGATAACAATAACAACTGAGTTCTCTTTCAGTTGTTGATCACTGAAGTTCCTAATTAACTGTGATTTGTTTATTTCATCAATTTTACTTTTCAATTGTGTTGATGGTATACTATCTTTATCCGGACATACACTCAACATAAACACCTAGAAATCATACCAATTAATTAATTGATTATTAATTATAACCTTATTCCATTTAAGTTTTACATTTAATACAAATTTACAATAGGCCCTAGTCATTATATCAGTATATTCAAGGTGAGTTGTCTGCTCTCTCTTACAATTCCTCCACTGAAATACACTATCAGTAAACAATATCTAGGAGTTTTGTTGCCAAAATTTTCTCCAAACTGGTAAGTAGAATCCTGCAAAAACTGTATTCCTACTTCCCCTTCTTTATTTTAAAATAAATACTTAAAATAGAATAAATACTTCACCTTCTATTTTAAAATAAATACGCCTTCTACCTCTGAGAGTATTCAGAGGGCAATGCCTTCTCCAAATTGAACTTAAACGGTTTTTTTCTATACAGTAACTCTATTTAAAACCTCTGTTACTTCATCTTATTTCACCGAACTAGTGTCTCCCAAAAGAGGGATGAGAGGTTTAAATAAATAGTGAGGTTGGCTGATGGTTACTATGATGGAAAATATAATTTTCCAAAGCTTAGGTTATTGTGACTAAAAGGGTACCATACATAGCAAAAATTCATCTAACTACAAGTATCATAACTCTGCAGTACAATGTTATATAATGATATCTTACCTGACATACAATTCGTTCTAGTATATTTGCTTCCACTTCCCCATTTTTAGTTCTTTGCATTATGGTGAAGTAAAACTCATAAAGGCACATGAAAACCAATGCCAGTAAAAGAAGGAGAGCAAATAAATATTGTCTTGTTTGCCTTTTTTTCAACGCTAATCTTGAACGTTTGATACTTTTCATAGGGAGATATTTGTAATAATTTGTCATTTTTACAAATATCAGCCTATTTATTTGTCAATATTTAAAAAGTAATAAATTTAGTTTCTTTGCAACTAATTAGGTGCTCATGATTGTAGGTGAGTATACAAGATTTACTTTTTTGAAAATAGAAAAGTACAAATTTGATGTATTATTCAGATAAGCTTATACATAGAAAATACTGTTTATATGATCAAAAATAAGGTTTGGAGTAAGCACTTAAATGTTTCAGGATAAATACATGAATGTAATCACAAATAGTTGAAGGTACTGAATTTCTTACACTAAAGTTGAACCACGTTTCCAGAGTACATATGCACAGGTATCGTAAAGAACAGTCTGCCACTGATAAATGTTTGCTTCTTATCAAATGCTCAGTTGGTTTATCAAAACCTCTGATTTCTATCATTTTGTTTATTTTACGAATCAAAAAGCAAAACACAGGAAAATGTTAAATTAGATCCACACTAATTAAATTAAACTAATTATCCATTGAAATTACCAAAGAACATAATGTAAGCTTTTTTTATTAAATCAAGATTCTTAAATTACACCAGCTTTGAGCTCTTATAATTATCACTTATGGTCAAAAGTTGCATACTATAAAATCAGTAGCCATTGTAAAGTTCAGGAATATAATAAATCGGAGTAATACATGCTAAATTATTTAATCTACTATATATTGGGCTGAATATTTATTACAATCATGGGGTTATTTATGCATTCTGCAATAAAAATCATTGTATAAAGGTGAATTGGAAAAAACTTTCTATTCTGGTGAAGAATATTCTGAAAACAGAATGGATGGCTGTCAATCCCGGGCCGAAATTCCGATCCCGGGATTGACAGCCATGAATTTCAAAACTTTCTATTCTGGTGAAGAATATTCTGAAAACAGAATGGATGGCTGTCAATCCCGGGCCGAAATTCCGATCCCGGGATTTCGGGGTTGGTTAATGACGATCTCAGGATCAATCCCGGAATTCGTATGCCATCAAAATATAGGCTAATCAGCTTTGTAATAGAAATTATTTCTCTAATTCATGATACTGAATAATATATGAATAATTCATGATACACAACAAGTCCATCTGGAAGACCTTCTTGAGTATCTTGACAATCTGGAAGACTACGCTTTGCTTATCTAGCATCTGGTAAATTTATTTCACAACCGATAGCTTTTGTATGTGTAAATCAATGGTGATACGTTTAAACTGTAGTTTGAGATCTTTAATTTCATTGTTGCTGTAGCTCCCAAGCTTACAACTTTGACCATACATCTATCGTTATAAAGTCCTCTCCTTTTGACTATATTTCCTTAAACTAGTACCTATTTCCTTAACTAGGATTTTTATTAGCGATTTTATGAAATAATCTGAGTGTCGAACGTTTTGATAAATTAAACTGCCATTATACCCAAGAATGGTTATTTGCCCTCCGGAACGGTTTCCCACTTGTCCTTTGTGAAATAATTTCCATCCATATATCCCACAAACTTTCTCGTTTAATGTACAGTAAACTTCCTCTAATCCGGCACTTGACATGTTTTTATTTAAAGAATAAAAAACTATTGTGTAACGTACTCTACTGTGATGAAAAATACACATGATTATGAAACTCAAAAGAGTACAGTAGACACCCGATTATCGAGGTACAGTAATTAATTGAGACAGAAGCCACCTCGGACACGGGGAAAACTCGGATTCAGTAATACGGAGGTTATGTACTATAGTGTAACTAATCAAATCATTTAGTTTAGAGGATATTTTGTTGACTTTGGTTTTTATTTAATAAAGTTTTGAAATGTACAAACAGAGTCACATAAAACAGACGCACGCTAGCAGACTGAACACTAATACGAAATGTAATCGAAGCTACAGTGGCGCCAGGTATATTCCGAAATTACACGATGTCACCCAATGTCGGCTAAAGACGACTTGTCTCCCCAGCACGCATGCCAATACGGAATACGCCACAGCCTAATATGTTATTGGGTGACAGCCCCGACACTCGTATCGAAGGTCCATGTTTAGTATTGCCCGCGGAGCAATTAGTGCTTTAAGCGGAGGAACCGGCGTGACTGGAGTCCCCGGCCATTCTCACTATGGGCGGTAACTTTAAATGTAACTCCAGTGAGTGGCAAACAATTCTTAAATATATTTCGGCCGTTATCATTCAACTGGGATTTAATTTGACAATTTTGATTGTTATCAGCATTGTATATAGTCAATGGCATTATTGTCAGCTGTGTTCGTGTGTTGTGCTGATGGCTGCGATCGCCTGTAATTAATTGTGTTGTCAACTCAGATGCCAACCACTACGAGCACTAGTAAATCAACACTAGCGCTCCACGCCACTGTTCCTTGAGTAACTTGAGTCCCCGGGTGGTTCAAGTAGACAACTTAAGTGACGGAATGTCATGACTGACTCCCATTAACCTATATTAGACTGTGGAATACGCTTTGTACGACACAGCCTTGCTTCGATCGCGACGACTTTCTATCCCAAACAAACTCGATCGCTCATTTGTTATTTTTATTTCTGTCAATATAATTGTTCTTAAAGCCGTGCCGGATTATATGATGCCGGATTACTGGAAGTTTACTGTGATAGGAATATCATCACTTCCTATTTATAAATATTGTAAATCTACTATATGCCACATGGAGACATCGAATGATCCTACCTTGGAGTGACTTAGATAGCATCTGGTTGGTTAAAACACACAGGATATCAAAAATGCAATTAATTTGTACAAACCTACATTTATATTTACATCTCCATTCACACAAGTACACACATAGTTTACACTATACAAATGTACTTCCAGATTATTTTTATAAAATAAGAAGTTTCTAAGTAAAATGCAGACTAGACTAATAGAACAGTGGTTTTGCAGTTCTAAAATTTTCTGGTAAGAACAATTTCTCTTGGTTTAAACATACAAAAAACATAAACATTTAATGCTTATGTCCAGGATCCACAAATTATTTTGTAAAATTGGACATATTAGTCCACATGTTAGTATAATAATTCACTTAAATATTTAAAAGTAGTAAATAAAATAAATGTCTTTTTTGTTGCAATTCTGACAGATGTCGTAAAAAGTCTTACATTGCTCGATTTTTTATCCGTTGTCTTTGAGTGTTTACTGATTCGGTCGTAACTAAAGAACTATTTGAGCTATTCTCAAGGAGTTTTCATGAATATTTCTTATAAAGGTATAAATTGGGATAAATTTGTATTTTCCAATTTTTAACATTTTAAAGCGGCAGAAAAGTTTTAAATGTAAAAAAAACGGTATCAGATAACTGACTCATTCTCTCTCCCAACAATATAAAATAGGTGTTAAAAGCTTCAAACATTAATGTCTTGATGGCTCAGTCGGATAGCTAACTAACAGCTGTGTAGCACGAGTTTGACCCTACACGTGTCTGACTTTTAACAACGTACTGCGTTTACCGCTAAACGAAAAATTGAATTTTCTCCGCAACCACTTAACGTAGAGCAATAATTTAAAATACTGGATTATTTAGTTTTTTGAGCTTTATTTAATTATGATAAGCAAACTTTATGTCAAGATAACAGCTATTTTGAAAATTAAAAAAATTGATTTTTTTAAACACTTTTTATTGTACAGTACACTCTCGTTCATCGGAACTAATGTGGCGGATGGCCAGTTCGGATGTCGAAAAATTCCGATGAAGCGGAGTCCGTCGTGAGTCACCATTTCTGCCCGTAGGCAATGAATACAGAGTCTTGTAAGAAGAACAGACCCCATGTTAAATATTCTGCCGTTTTTTTTAATTGGGCAACTCAACACCTGGCCGCGCTGAGCGTTGGCTGTTCCGACTGCTCTACGCGCCCCCACGCCTTTCATTGTTGTAATTAATTGGGCATCTCACCACCAGGTTGCGTCGAGAGTTGGCTGTTCCAAAGTACGGACTACATACAGCTGGCTGTTCCAGTTACACTACATTCCCCCCTCTAGCCACCGCCGCTAAAGCACCAATTCTAAATTACAGCGTTTCATTGCAAAAAAAAAAAATAATAATAACCGTTCACATTGAAAATTGTAATCTTTCATAGTAAAAATTGGGCTACCACTAGGCCTGAATAAAAATAACTACGGTGTTAATTTAATTTTAGATCTATGATCGTTATGAAAAATATGTAAAAACATTGCGAAGCAATTTCTTTCAAATTAATCACATGAAAAGGTTGGTCTGCGAGAAAGTTTTTTTTTATTATTGGTTTGGTAAATTTTGTCTTTGAGAAAGTAGTTGAGAAATACTTACATTTGCACAGTTAATTTAAAGTTAGCCTAATTTTTAAAACCTATAGGGCTCTTTCTATGCTTAGGCCCTATTCAAAGGTAAAAGTTTAATTGTTGATTGGCAGGTAGCCGTGGGCCATGCCGATGGGGCATGATTAATTAGCTTTTAGTTTTGTAATTACAGTACATTAAGTTTACTTAAATATCAATTTTCCTCATTAATGTTTCCAAAAAAAGTAGTCTATTTAAATATTTATTGGAATGCAATGACTCATTCTATAAGTTGTTTGGATTTTAAATTACTTAAATGTATTGAACGAACATGGCCAAAATATTTAATAAGGCCTATTAAATCATTCATAAAAAAAGGTATATTGGCTGTGGACGAAAGCTCGTTCGCGTTAAAAATTTTGTTTCAATAAAAGGTAGATATTCTTTCCAGGTCGGTCAGTAATCCATAAACATTAAACTCTCGTATCTTACATATCAGAAAGTTTTGTCTTGTCTAGGAGCTACTACCGATTAATTTATTAACTAATATTCCAATGAGCGTTACACAGTTGTAAAATTTTATACATTAAACGATGTGCAAAATCAATTTTTTACCATCATACAATTCTGCCTTACCAAGAAACATTACTTAATTTTTCTCTACAGAAAAGGCTGATAACATGGGTAGGATAGCGAAAAACCTGACTAAAATTACATTTAAAACCATTAAAAATTATTGTTGCATGACCTTTTGATTCAAATACTAGAGTACCTTCTGGTTCTAACGTTCACGTTGGACACACTTTAACGACATTGTATAAGTAATTGTTAAAAATGAGTTACGGCGAAAACTTAGAGGGTTACTTTTAATCAATTTTACCTTTTATAAATTCATTCTTAATTTTTTTATTATAAGTCAACTTTTTATTTTTTGAGATAGCAATTTCATAGCACTGTTACAAATAAATGTACAGGATAACAAATGTTTTTATAATTTTTATTCAATTTGATTTTATATTTATGCGGCCATGAAATTTATTGAAGACGAAGTAAATTACAAACTGGATTATACTAATAATATAATAATAAAACAGCTCGATGTTAATTTTTGCCAATGACCCTAAAGAAGTTAGCATTTTGGTGTGTGGAATGGGGCAAGTCTATTTAATTTAAACGTAGACTCCTCGCTCTGCGATCTAGCGCCTTAGGGTAGTTTAGAATTGAAAGTTTCGCAAGATGTTGTGTTTATTACTGTTGACTAGCCTACATATTTTATGAGTACAGTACAGGTTGAAAATGTAATTTTCAATTTTAAAATATTTAGCATTACATTATTTATTTAATCGTGAGTTAAAATAACATATCTTGTTTAGAAAAACCAGCATCATAAAATATACTTCAGCATTGCTGGACGAAATAATGTTTATGTTTAATTCTATAGAGTGTAAAAAAATACAAGATTTCACAACTATGTGCTTAACAAATATTAAGTAAAAAATAGATAGTCAATACACCTTGTCATTCTTATGAAATCATAGACCGAACGATGAAGTAAGAGAGCGCGAGACTCAAAGTGAATTTCTTCAAGGCACTATTAATTCAATTGCCAACGATCAAAACATTTAATCGTAAATTACTCAATTGCATGATGAAATTCATCTAAATGTCAACAACTTTCCCGCTGAAAGTTTGTTTCTGACCCAAAAATAAAAAAAATCCTCGCTTAGTAACTTTTTAATGTCAGACTAAATAAAAAATTAAAAGTTTCCAACTTGTAAATTACATATATTTCACAAATTAAAACATATTCATATTGTTAGATTCTGCATTTCATACAGAAGCCGAATTTATACGTTTTATAGCATATCAACCAGTTTGGTTAGGTCTAGGGGCGTGTAAACGGCGGCGCTGATTTCGCCGTAGATGCTAGGTTGAAGGGGGGGGGATTTCACGTAAAGGAACGGCACAGGAGTACAGCGCGCGCAGCCTGGTGTTGAGTTGCCCAATTAAAAAAACCGGCAGAATTAAAGCCATAAGGTCTGTTCTTCTTATAAGACTCTGTATTCATTGCCGTAGGCTACGGTGAACTATCGTGATTGTATTCACTCTTGTTTTTAAGATAACACAAGAGGTTTTGTGAAAATAAGGCACTCAAACTTTGAACATGGTAACAATGAACATATAGGAATAAAAACAACGCAGGAAATAAAGATCCAAAATCTTTATTCTCATATTCCAGCAGTCAA
Organism: Neoaliturus tenellus; assembly: GCA_030545055.2. NCBI lineage: Eukaryota > Metazoa > Arthropoda > Insecta > Hemiptera > Cicadellidae > Neoaliturus > Neoaliturus tenellus. The sequence goes on along the minus strand of CM061534.1, from coordinate 113,688,244 downwards.
CTGACTTCCACGTAACACAGGTGCAGTTGCGACGTGAGACAGACTGAATGACAGTTTGGGAAGCGGTCGAACCGGATGTTCACTTCCTGCCCCTTCCTCTTTCTATTTATTTTAGTGTGAATACTCCATGGCCTCGTAAATCACATCGATGGGTACAGATTATGGAAAACGCCTGATGACGTTTGATGCAAAATGTGATACTTCAGTGTTGTGCCGATAGAACGAATGGAAATTGAAGGCGCTAAAACGGAAAAATTATTTATTTCGTAAAAAAAAAAAAATTAATAATATCCAGATTTTCAGTTCCGATGAAGCAATCCGATGTCGCCGAGTCCGATGAACGAGAGTGTACTGTATAACTTTTGAACGCGCATTTTCTCGGAGATGCGGGTGGTGTCATTTTACTCACCATTTTAAGCATATTAAACCACAAAACTTTAATCAAAATCGTTAGAGATGTTTTTGAGAAATTTTGATTTTTCACGAATTTTTAGGGTTTTCGGGGGTAAAATACCCTTAAAAATAAAAAATTCAAAAAAATTTTTTTTTCAAGCCTGGAATTATTGTGAGTTTGGACCTACATACCAAATTTCACCAAAATCGGACTATTGGGGCATTCTCTAGCTCTGTTTACATCCAGACACACAAACACAGACATCACTCTGAAAACCACTTTTTTGGACTCAGGGGGCACCTAAATTGAAAAATCCACAAACAACTAAAAAATAAATATTTTGACGAAAACAATACTTTCTCCATATACTATGGTATAGGAGAAGAAAGTAAATATCTTAAAAACTGAAAATCTTTGACGGATGTTGAGTTTTAGTGTTTTTCTAATTCCTTTTTGATAATACTATTTTGAAATGGCATAATTTAAAACCTCCAGTATTTTTTTTTAACACATTAGACATATTTTTCACCACAGTGCACTTTTATTGGTGTCTTAGTATAGAGAGGTTTATAAAATTCAACCAGTTATATCTTTTATAAACAGATTTTCTTGTCTACAACCCATATTTACCTGAGAAAATAGGTAACAAAGAGTTGACATAAGAGAAACTATATTTGTTAAAGTACAGTATTATAAATTTTGTCTTTAATGACAAGTAAAAATTTGTGGATCACTGGAAAATATTCATCTAAATAAAATTTACAGACTTATTCTAAATGGTTCAGTCAATATCACAAGCAATTGGATTTTAAAACTTAAACTAAATTTGAAGCATTTAATGCTTAATAAATCTTCTAAAATAATATTAGATCACAAAGTGAGCATTTATAGCGTAAATACTATACTATATCTGTAGCAAAAAATATAGTTATCTGAGTTATAGGTCGGTTACCAAAACTAACAAATCTCAAGTAGAAGTGAGTAAGCACCTTGGAAGTAACAACTTCCTTGAGCTGGTAACACGAGGACTTGACTAGAAACACGATAATGTGTGAACGGCATGCCACGAGGCGATACCTTGCCCACACCTCATGAATATAAGTTAGACAATCACAAATAAATAATATGACATTCAATATAATTAAATATAGTTAAAATTTGAGTATAGTTCATTAATAAATTAACATGATTTAAAAATCATGGGAATGAAACTCTTCTTGCTCAATTTTTTATTTTTACCCGAATAAGATGGCCAAAGAGTGATCAAAATTATAAGTTTATAATTAATCAATAGGCCTACTTGCTCAAAAAGTTTTATTTCCAAAATAAAAAATGGTGTGTTATAATTTTAAAACATATATAATTTTTTAACATTTTTTGAATGCAAGAAATAAATAGAAATTGGTAACAACGATTATTTTCTATTTAGCTACATATGCCCATGTCTTCAGATTAGCTTATGATTTCTCCTAAGTAGTATGAAGTTTTGGTGAGCAATCACTTATATAGCACAGTTTCAAAACCGTGTTAGTACACAAATACACAACATATATGGTACACAGAACATAAAGTCAGTACAAGCAATAGACGACCTTCATTCAATAACATTTAAGAGAAATATTTGTAAAAAAACAACTGAGAATATTGAAACCAAAGCAATTAATCTCATTGAAGTCCTAAGACCTGAGTATTAAATATTTAATTTGAATAACACATACAAATAAACATACAGCACTCATACAAAATTATCAATTATTTTTAAATCTTTGCGCATTATTAAAAAAATCTTTTCATTAAAATTAAATTTTGGTATTTTTTTTAAGAAGTTGCATGAAAATAATATGACAAGGTAAGAATATAAAATAAAGAAAATTAAGGACAGTTAATTTTTTTTTTTAATGACATACTTCAAATAATTATAGTTAATCAATTTAAAATTCAATAAGAATTCCAATCAAAAAGTAAAAAGTTAATATTCAACACCTCGTAACGATTAAAAAATAGTATTTGTCACTTAAGTTTTTGTCATTGTATTGAATAATTTATAATTTTTCACATCCACTTAACTAAACACATTAAAGAGGACCAACATGAGCGCATCTAAAGCTAACAAGAGTTCGTTGTGGTTCGGCCATCTTTTAATTCCTTATATCTCCCTCTTTTTTCCTCAGTTACTGAATGTATTCTAAAGCTAGGCTAACAATTTCAGATTTTTACCTAACACAAAAAAGCTTGTGGCCAACGGAGATGACTGTAAAAAGCCTAACTCCGCGCCACAGGCTGTGGAATATATAAACTTATATATTCCACTAGAACTCAAACTTGGAAATTGACAAATCATATATCTAATACTTCATTAGATATACATTTTACGTTGTTTTAATAACACTGTTGTTTTTCAAAACTTTATGACACATCGCTTTAGAACAATTAAGATTATTTTTCAAGAGTCTATGAGTCTGGTTTGCGGTGCGGTTGCGGTGGGTGGTGGTGGTTGGCACATTATCTGGCGGGCGGAGTGAGAGTCATATTGAGGCAGAGCTGGTGGTCGCGCACATCGCCCCAGCCGCCGTTGCCTTTGCGCAGCTTGTGTTTCTTGGTGCCGCTGGTGAACGTGAGCGTCAGGTGCGTAGGGTACAGGTGTCGAGCTGCGTTCGCCAACACCTTCTGCACCTTGGATATCACGCCCGTGCTCTCGCAGTTGGTCTTCTTGTGATGAACACCGCTGCCAGAGAACGACAAAAATTATTCATTTGGTAATAATTTTAAAATTCACTACTTTATTTACAACAATGTTCAATAGAGAGGTAAATCAGTATGATTAAATCTGCACAGGCTGAAGCAACTAAATAAATGAAAAATGATGGCATTATGGTCTTAAGGTGAGAACAGTCTGTTAAGCTGGCACAACCTACACAAATTTCAATTCAAACTTTATAACAAATGAACAGTTTAAATTTTTTGTATTTCTCCTTTGCATTTAAAATCACAGAATATTTCAATCTCAGTACCTTAGGTACAGAAGGCTCTCAATAGTCCAACATTCTTTGGTCAGACACATTCTATAATCCAACAATGTTGTGGAGGAAATATGTCTTGTACATGCCATTTTTCATTAGAACAAAATAATCTTTTAATAAATTTTTGAGATTAGATTGTATATTTTGTATTTAAATGTTAGTTTAACAAATAAACTTTTGTATTAAAGTGGTTTGTAACCCACTAACAATTTTACCTCGTTTTACTTTTTCCTGAGGGCTCATTTTATTTTGCACATAAAATTTGAGTAATCCATAATCTTTTACAATCCAACAGGACCCTGGTCCCAAATGTGTTGTATGATTGAGAGTCTACTGTAATTTTTATGTTGATAATTAAGGATGGCATGGCATAATATTTAGAATAACCACATTTTTTTACAATTGACAAAGTGTTACTTGGTATTCAGAGTATTCACTTAAGTTGTTGTTTGAACTGCTTCTTAATAAAAGCTAGCAAGACGGTATGGGGCTCATGTACCATTGGAACACTACTTTTGTAAGTTGTCTGTTTCACTGCACTGATCATTTATCGAGTGGCAGACTACAAACATTATTAACTACAACCATGAGTCCTGTTGACGATGCTGAAACAATGAATGCATTCCTTCGATTTGATAAACTATTGTTGCCACCCGACATAACTACTCACTAAAGTCTGATTAAAAGTGTTTCTATTTACGAAATGCTAAGTGCAGGCAGTGTTTGCCCTCACCATTCGCCGATGTGGAAGACCCTCGGGCCGCGCATCACCATCGCCTGCAGCTTGTGTTGCAGGCAGGTCTGCGAGACGTGCTGCAGGCTCCAGTCCCAGTTGTAGTCATCGTAGGTGCAGAAATACCTGGCGCAGCTCCACAGCTCGAGCCACACGCTGCGGTTCAGCGCGAACCCCATGTTGTGCTTGCTGCTCACCCACGGCGTCACTTCCGCCTGCGCACACCACAATCACACTGTTTACCTCATCATCAGCTAGTTCCTTTTAACCCTGGGGGTGAAACGAATTACTTTGCACCGCGGAGCATGTATAGGAACTCTGAAAGACAGGATAAATGTTTGAAACTCTAACTCTTGCAAATTCAATATTATTGTGATCATGGTATTGTCAGGAACTCCTAGTAACTGATGATAAATAATGCAACTGGCATGTTAACAAAAAGAGAGATACTGCCCCTATCTCATATATTAGACTGGCAAAAAAATTTCTGTTTGTAAGGTACTGTCACTTTATAATTACAGTATTTTTTTGACAGTTGGTTGCTGAATTTCACAAATTGTAAATACACCTGTTGCATATTGGATATCCAACTGTTTATATGCTGCTCTCTTGAATAACAGATATAAAACAACATGTTTCTTGACTGTCTAGGTATGCTCAAAAGCCAAAGTACTAATTTAAATGCTTTTTTTAATGATATTCAGTTTTGGGAGTGTCAATGTTGCAAAAGAGTCAAGTTGACCATCCAATTACCTATATATTTTCTGTTTTTTTTTGTTTTTTTTTTTAACTTTTATTTGAATTTTCCTTCATATTAATTTAAACATAGAAATCACTAGGAGTACGCTTGTTCCGCGCGTATGGGGATGAACGGCAACACAAAACCACTAATCCTAGTTCCAAGATTTAAAAATAAAATAAAATAAAATAAATAAATAAAATAAAATAAAAAATAACACATGAATCAAATTACACATATTAACTTCATAGAAAGAGTTTTTTTAAGGTTTTTAATGGTATTCAATATTTTTTACTAGTATTTTCATTTGCTCTAATAATAAAATATAATAATAATAAAATAAATAAAATTGTTACATCTTCAAAACAAGTAGCAAACAATCTTGTAAGTTGCAAAATAAAAAATTTAGAGTGATGATTTTTAGTTTCCTAATATACAGGGTGTCACAAAAAAGTGTCCCTGGCTATATAGGACCTGATTATACATGCAAAAATAAGTCGAAAATAAAGAATAACAATTTTTGGATTTCGGCTTAGTTTAGCCGTAATCCGCAATTTTGTTTTTTATACATAATAATTTTTATTTCCGTGGCTGTTCGTTGTATTAAGTTCATATTTGGCATGAACCTTTATGTCCATTTTCAGGAAAAAAAATATTTTCGTCCGATGTGTATTTTCAAAATGGCGGCCATTTTATATTTTTAAAATCAAATCTCTCAAAACCGGTAAATTTTATCAAACTTTTACAAGAGACAAAAAAGTTGACAACTAAAATTGCCTAACTAATGGTACCAAGATTGTAAGTATCGAACAACAAATAATGGAGTGATTGCCATTTGGTTGTCACTTGTCAGAATAACTTTTATTTATTTCGTAAAATGTGGGAACATAAACAACATAACATGATAACATAACCTCTCTATTTAAAAAAGGGGCTGTATAGTAACGTTTGTATTCTTGTTTGTGTCACTGCCATCTACATCTGACATCTGACAATCACTCTTAAATGATTTAAATTAATGTTTTTTTTTCGGTCATTTGCCAATTAAAATTTTCTCAAATATTATTTTGGTAAATAATTTTTTCTTTATTGTTTGTTAATAAAAAAAATTATGTTTTTAGTATTCATAACCTATTTCAAAATATTTTATAAATAACAAATTATTTAGTACAGTGTCACAACATGCAGAAAATAGTTTCCATAACACATGTTTCCTCTATGTCTGACAAGAAAGAAAAATAACACCGTTAACGTAGAATAAAGCACCGTTATTTTTGGTCTACAATGCATTTCTTATGGGAAAATAAATTACGTCTCATTACTTTATTACTTAACAGAATAACTTCACAAACGAACTCGACCTGTAAAATTACGCCTAAAATCTACTGTGAAAGTTTGAAGTCGATCCAAGGCTTTTTGCAAACGTAATCGCGTTACAAAAAATAGGAGTTTGTCACTACAGTGAGGTTGTTAACAGTCATGTATGAGGATTCACTCCTCTTCTATCCGTTCATCCAATTAAAATTTTATGCTATTTTGAAACTAAGTAGGATTACTGTCCAAAGCATCTACAACAGTCCTATGTTAATGGTTTATCGTTTGAAAAACCCTCAATTTTCCAACAAGGAAGTCCGGCGAATTGTTACACCTGTGCAATATGTATGTCTCATGTCTGCAAAATCTCTGCAATGATTTCATTACACCTCTGCAATATTTTTAAGATGTCCCTACTTGGTTTATACAATTAACTATTGTAAATATTACAAAAAACTGTCCTTAACAACCAGAAATGCCCAAGTCGTTCGGCTAGTAGCCCAGTGAAAACAGGTTTGTGTTAGATGTAATTTCAGGAGCTGAATTTTTCACAGTTGATAGACTAAGATAAAGGGGATTCCATATTTACTTTCTTAACAGGACTTCATCATCACAAATTTAATATTCTTTTTAACATTCCTAATGACATGCGATAAGGAAATCATATCCCACTCAAAATGCAAGAACATGCAAGTCAAGCTTATTGTTTTGTGTTCTAAAAGAAAACAAAAATCATAATCTAACAAATGTCTAATAAAGATTCAATACAGTATTATTAAGGAACCTAGTAAAAGACTTTAATGCTTAGACTTACATCCCAACAAAATTGAATGCCTTTGCTCTCACTGACTATGAGAATTAATTGATCAATGTTACAATTGTTTTTGTAACCAATGTTGTTCGGCTACACCTTGTATTCTGAACATTTCTAACAACAAATTGAAAATAAAATCAAATTACAGTCTGGTATTAATTATTGATTTTAGGAATTTTTCTGTTCACCTTAAAAAATAAATAAAAGAATGTAAAAGTATTAAATGTTTAATGCTCCAGCTATTTATCAGGAAGTGAACAGTTGAAAGGTTAGAAAAACATAACAACAGATACGTGTCAAGTGTTTAGCATACAGAATAATCTAACAAATCATGCAGTGCTGTGAAATTTTCCACTTGCTTTAAACCAAAATCGATTACAACGAAAAGTTTCTTTAAAAGCTGCATTCACAATGTAACCCAAGGAAAAACGTGGATATAACTAGATTCCATGAGTAAGGTAAAATATAATACAGACACTTACATCATTACTGATACTTAAATTGTTGGCGAGAATGTATTCAATGAAAAATTTGATGTGTAGTTGAAGAAAATAAAGAAAAAGGGAGCTTTAATTCTGCTAGACAGGCAATGAGGCAACTAATAGAGATGGTAAAATAAAAGACAAGAGAAAGTCCAAAAAATGCAATCAGGCGGTCAAGTCTACAGGGGCGAAGCTGTACTGTGGTACCTTCTGGTAATGCTGGTAGAGGGACGGGAGGACCTGGAATGTCCAGGAGGGGGGAATGGCGGCCGCAGTCAGCGTCTGGTGGCGCTTCATGGCTCGGAGGGCCTCCTTCTGAAAATACCCACCACCGCAACCGTAACCTCACCGTCACAACCATACCAGCAACCAACAACCACCGACAAAACCCTCCTCTCACCAGGCAGCCCAGCACCAACATCAGGTGAAAGGTTATTATTGGCTTACAAAATGTTTCCAGTCCAATTCAGACACTGAACTAAAATCTTTTTGTTTAACAAAATCAGTCAGTAAGTTAGAAAATCGGATTCACATTGTGTGAAGATATAAGACCTAAAGCATGAAATGATATTTGAGCTACTCAAAGTAATGGTCAACTAAGAAGTATACTGGTGATATTTTGTTGCATTATCATATTTAATAAATTTAATTCTAAAATATATTAGAGAATCAAAGAAAAAACCACATCCAAAAAATATGAAAAATAATTTTCATATTATAACAGTAGCATTATTATTTTTTTAAAGAGCATTGCAGTATAAAAATACATTGACAATAATATATACACACTCTTAAAGTTAGTTTTAATTAACTTAAATGTAAAGTTTAAACAACTTTATTTTAAGTTCACTTAATACCAATCAAAACAAAAAGACTAGTCTTTATTAGTAAAGTGAGACACATAAAGTGCTATAAAAAGACCCTTAAAAGAATATGGCTGGGTAGCTGAGTGGTTATAGTGCTCGCCTTTGAATCCAAAGATTGTCAGTTTGATCCTGAGAAAAGTTAGTAGCTTTTTAAAAGGTTTGATTCCGGATCCAGTTGCCATTTGTCATTGGGCTATTAGTTAATGATCAAATCAAATCAATCTTTAATCAACACATACAAAAATATGTACATGAATGCGTCCTTGTCGTAAAAAATAATTATACCCTGTAACTAAACCTAATATTTACATTGATATTACTCTATTTTTCTTACTATTGTCAAGGCCACGTTATCTGTTATGGTTCTATAAATCCTTCAATACTATAAAATTCATCATCAATTTAAAATGTCTTTAGTTTATTTTAAAATTTGTTTAAATTGTCTTAATTTCTAATACTACAAGGGCATAAACCATTTAAACAAGCTTAAAAAAATAAACAATTTACTATTTAATTTTGAAATTTTAAATGGTTATGGAGAAAATAAAAAAATGTTTTCTATGTTATTCTTATGGAAAATAAACAAAACCTTCTATCTCACTTATTTATTGGCATATCTTGATAAAATTTTGTATGTGCATTCACTAGGTAGGATTTAACTTATATTTAATCACAAAACCCATACGGAAGCAAATCTTCAACCTCACACAATAATGTTTATGGGGAATTAGAAAATAAACCAAAATACCTATCTAAATTTGCTTAGTAAGCGGGTCTACTGCGACGGGGGTATTTAATATAAAATCTGTTAATTTTAATCTAATTTTATACAGCGATGCCCAAGATGGTCGGAGAATTGAGCTAACATGCCAAGTTATTATCGGTTGCAGTTGTACCTTTTTTGAGTCGCCGAAGTAGTTGTAGGTCTTGAGGTATGTGCCCAGCGAGAGTATGTTGCAGGAGGGACAGCTGGTGCGGGCTGTGCGCTCCATCAGACGCAGGATGTGCAGGAAGTCCTGCGCCACATAGTGGTCCTCCTCCAGAAACAGCACCAGGCCTGCCAACCCGACAACGTCGTCACACAGTCAGCACACTCAGGTACACTCCAGGACAAACCATTCCTTGCTTCCTAGTTTTGTCCAATCCCAAAGCATGGGTTTGTATGCCATTTACCGGTATTTATTAAGGGCCCATCAGATTGAATATTAGCTGGGGAAAACAGCAAAGTAAAATATAAAACTTACGTGACAAAGTTCAAATATTGGAATGAAATAATCATGAAATAATTTTTTCCAAATATATATTTTCTTAAATTTAATCAAAATTGACTTCTCAATTAATTGAAAACAAACTGAAAACTAATTAAAAGTTTCTTGGTTTATTATTTACGATACTTTTAATAGCACCATCAAATCTACATTGGGCAAGCACATGGTCTACAGCTTTTAAAATTATCATTTCTGAACCATATAACTTTTTTTACAAACGGAGAGTTTTTTCAAGAGGATATGAATAAAACATTCATATTATAAGAAAAAATGACTCCAACTAGATGACTTGTGATAGTAAAGCCACTTAAACTGTCCGATAAATACAACAATAATACTATATGAAAGGAAAAGAAGCAAATTTACTAATTCTTGACATACCCGTGTGATTTCTGGTAACTTCAAGTTGGTTGAAGACTCTGTTGGCCTTCCACCACCAATGGTGTTTGGTCTGCGTGAACTTGGCCTCTCGGTAGTGGCCGTAGAGGTCGGGCGTCAGCGCATTGATGCACTTGCGGATGGCAGCTCTGTACACAAATAAAATGGTAAACAATTTGCTTTGATGAAATTTAATATAGTTTTGTACATTGATTAATAAATAAAAAAATTAAGCTAACTGTTTTATTTATAAATGAACTAAATCATTCCACAAGAGAATATCAATTAATTTTATCTGGTTTTATATTATGTGTTTACAGTTGGAAGATATATCTTGAGGGCACTTTTTAGTATAGATAATTTTAATTGAGCCACAGATTTGTTACACATATGATTTGTGTCTAACTCCAATAGTGCAATAGATCACTATTTAAATGTGATGCGGAAATTGTTTACAGTAAGCCGTTTAGGGTGAAACTAAATTTATTACTTGCAAGTGAATGACTGCAGTGGTCAATTAATAGAGTCAAGATATTCTGTTTTCTGCTAGTGTACAAATGTATTTCTATATTTTTATTGCACAGTATAAAATAATTTCCTATTAATGTAATTTTATTTTCATTTACATTTGTTAACATACAAAATTCTCTTTATTTACGAATAATGATATTACAAGTACCGTCAAAATAACTTTGTAACAATTTTTTTTTCTAATTTCTCTATTTGTAAATATATTTTAATGAAAAATTACCTGTTAGTAATGACGTAATTCTTGAATTAAGCTTGGCTTGAATTTTACAAGTTATGTAGACTCAAATTTGGTTCTGTTATGCCAATTTCTTCTTCACTCAACCACATTCTCCAATGAGATGAGGTTTTATTACAAACGAGTAGTTGAGTAAAGAGTCAGATTATATCTTAATTTCCAAAACTTTTAAAACAGATCTCGAAAAATTTATTTGTAATAAACTCAACAAGGAGATCAGTAGCTTTTTCTAAAATTGATTTCATCACTTTGTTTATGAATTCATTGCTGCACAAAAAAAAACACGAATACATTTATTAAATATACAAACTTGCTCATCAATTTAAAAAAATTTTCAACTGGACTTCTGGATGAATGAAAACGGTTACTCTCCACATCATATTGAAAGTGATCCATTTTGTATATTTGTATTTTTCTGATCCTCCAAAATCAAAATCTTCTGGTTGCTACGGATATTGTTACAATAATGTTATATAAAATTAAGAGCATAATATTTTTGTGAATACTTTAACTGGTTTAATGTTGAATTCATGGTCGCTAGGCAACAGGATCTCAACAGACTCGTTTCGAATTGGTTATGTTTACATTACTCTTTGTTATTTGGATTTACAATAAAATTATTTCTTTGACGAGGTGTATCTTTGACTCCCCAGATGTATTATCATGAAATTGGTTTCAGGTCCTGTCTTGTTTGTATTTTTTATGGTTTTAGCGAATTTCCCTATAGGGAATACGCTATTACGGTAGTTTCCATGGTAAGACCTAAGCCCGGGACCATGATACTTTTTCGTTTTGAGGTCCCCAGAAGCAGAGGCGGATTTGGAAATTTGCCGCCCCTGGGCTATTCAAAAAGTGCCGCCCCCTCCCCCCGCCATAATTTCCTGATTTATATCCACAATTATTGCCCCAATTCCTATGCTATTTCGACGGGAGGGGGCATAAATTGGCATAAAAAGCTGAAAATAGTGATTACACTGAACTTAAAATTAAAAAACTTGAAATCATAAATTTTGCGTTGCGATGCAAGAACTAACAAAGTGCGGCTCAAAGCATGGCTATTAGTGTTTGACTGGTTCTTTGACCAATCCGAGACACAATAACAAGTGCTGTTGCGAACAGTCGAAAACTAGCCTTTGTGCGTGTGCGTAGTTCACGGCTGGTGGTATAGGGCGGAATACTGTGACCTTCGTTCCCAGTCCCAGTAGATTTTTCGAGGTTTGTTAGACACGTCTGAGGGTAGCAATAATAAATTGGCATAGTGATTTTAATTTCATTCTAGATACAAAACCATATAGGCCTCCTACAGTATTTAAAATGAAGTATTAGATAAAGTGCAATAGCCAAATTAATTACGGCTATTTATGTGTTTTCCCGTTAAAGTTTGAAGTAACAATAGTGTCAATAGCAGTATCAATTATCCCTGCCACATAACCTGACATAACCTCAAATCACCCATCCCGAATGCATTGGTGCAGCTCGGCGGTGGCGGATGTATAGGCCTATACGGGGGGAAAATAGGCGAGGTGGCGGATGGTTCCTTTGCGCCGACGCGTGGATCGCTACCATGACAAATCAACATAGTTTTTCTGAGTTCTCCCAGCTCCTCTTTAATGCTCTTTAATGACCCCTTGCGCTAGGATATTATGATCTCGCTTAGAAAATAGTCACTCTCGGTTCTCAAATTTTTCTGTACAATATTCCAAAAAAATTTCCGCCTCCAATAATTTGAATTTTTAAATTTGAAGCCTAAAAATGCCGTTTTTCAAAATTTGCCGCCCCCCCGGATTCTGCCGCCCTGGGCTATAGCCCATTTAGCCCATATGTAAATACACCCATGCCCAGAAGCCAAAAACACCGTTCGTTCGAATGTCGGGCCTGTTTGCTCCATATAACATTTTGGGCATTCAGAACATTTTAATTTGTATATGCCCGATTGATTGTAGTTATTAATTACATTTGTTTTTCCTTGTTTATTTTAGTACTGATGATTCTTAAGGCATTGATCTTAGTTTTTAAACTTACTTTGAGTTCTGGTCTGAAGGCTAGACGTTCTGAACAAACGTCTACAACACTAAAAAATATATTTACACTTATACTGCAAAGAATACAGAAGGTAAATATATGAAAAGATGGATAATGACAATCGATTTTGACCAGACACACCGATCATCATCAGGCCCAAAGAGAGAATGACAAAATGCATCATGGCGGACAATAATACAGAGACAAATGGCGTCATAGTCACACGATTGCCTTCTTCACATTTTTTTTACTGTAATATTTGACAGGCAAGGCATTTTTGGAAACTTTCTTAAACGCTCTCGGGTATTTTAGATTTACCTATCATAGCCAGTTTCATTTTCATGTTTGCTTTGGCATTACTGCATGCAAGAATTGTCACTCTTTCCTTGCTACGTTTGAAACCTAGTGCTGCTATTTCCGTCTTTGATGCTAGAGTTTTCGCCAGTAAAATTTTGTAATTAGGACCAGTCTCATTACAATTGAATACCTGATCATCTGATAGGTTTTCCTTATCCAATAATGTATGCAGTTTAGCCCTGAACAAAAGAATGGCTTCAGAGTTTCTTGAAAGCTTTCCGCCACAGATGTTAAGCTGCCGAATTCCATATCTTTTCTTTTATCTATTGAGCCACAATATGACTGAGGCTGTGAAGTCAGGTTCTCCTCCGTTTAGTTCATTTAGAAACTTTAATAGGATTTATTAACTTCTTTCTTTTAATTAACTTTTTAGGATTTATCTGTTTTGGTGCAACCTGAGACCAAAAAAGTGGTTTTCAGAGTGATGTCTGGGTGTCAGTGTATGTGCGTCTGGATGTTAACAGAGCCAGGGCCATCGAGAGGGTATGTCAGCCAAGTCTGAAACTTGGGGCCCGGGCTCGGAGGGGGCCCGAGACGGTCAGGGATTTTTTTTAAAAAGTTTTATACTCTCTAGAAATATTAGTATCAACTCCTTAGAATCATAACTATGCAGTAACTATAGACTTTCTAAATACCACTCAGATAAGCAATCTTAGTTAAGAAAAAACAATTTTTTTTATTTGGCTGTGTTTGCATTGACTATTTGGTGGCGGCGCGGGCACTGTGACGGCCGGCGCGTCTCATTTCCCCCTAGAGAAGGAGAGGGGAGAGCAGCGTGCCCTCCCCCGCCCCTTCCCGATCACCTGAGCCCTCGCTCGCTCGTTCGCACAGGCGCGCTATCTCTCTCTAGGCGCGTTATGACAGATGCCTGGAGTCTGTCGTCTGTCACTGGTTTGTTATTGTAGGGCGAAACTGCAATGTTGCTATAGTTTTTTACAGCTCTGTGTTTAATATGTTATTTTAGTAAGTCTAAAGACCGATTGATATTTAAATCACTTAAATGTAGCGAAGAATGTTACATGTAGAATGTTGTTCACTTTTACCCATAAAACTAACCTCCTCCTTTAAAACCTTCCCTTATATAACGGTTTCACGGGTTTTTATAGTTTTACTAAATTGACAACAATCATAAAAATTGTTAAATTTTTCACGTACCTTAAACATCAGTTGATAGGCCTAATCATCTGATTTTTTAACATGATAATTGCAGTAATTAAATGCATTAAGTGCTCTATAATAACGGTTTAAATGACAATTTTCCAGGACTGGGGCAAAAAAATAAACAAAAAGCTATTTCATTCCTTTTATATTTCAAAATGACGCTTTTGATTCAGGCCGGTGGCGGGTAATCCATCTTATGTCCAAAGAATAACAAATTAGCTTTTTTGTTATCACACTAAAGACGTATTGGGTACAATTTTTTACATCGTTTTACACACTAATGAGATGAGTTTAGCCTCAGTCTAATACATTACAACAGTTTACCCCAGTCCTGCAATTTTCTCTCTATTCGTATGGTTTTGATTGTACCACAGAATTCTAGTTTTCTTACATAATGCTACTATGGTTTACGATTCAGTTGATAATGTTTAAAATCGCGCCATACTTAGGCCTATGCAGTGCTCAATAAATTAATTATTAAATGATGTTTTGTATTAATTTGACACATTTAGTAAATTGAAAAAAGAAAGTCACTAAAAGAGCAAAAAAATAACAAATAAAAGTCTAGAATATAATCCTACACTATAAAACGAGCATTGTCTGAAGGGATGTGTGCTCCACGATCTCAAAATCTAGCAGTTAGATTTTGCTTAAACTTTGCATTTAAGAGTGTTTTTGCCAAAAAATAAGTATAGTAACAGCGTAAATCCCAGGAAAAATCGAATTTGGTCTGAATTTATGTTCGAAAATTTTAATTTTCTACTATGGTTTACGATTCAGTTGATAATGTTTAAAATCGCGCCATACTTAGGCCTATGCAGTGCTCAATAAATTAATTATTAAATGATGTTTTGTATTAATTTGACACATTTAGTAAATTGAAAAAAGGAAGTCACTAAAAGAGCAAAAAAATAATGTTACCATGACAAAGTATAGGCCTACTGTATTAACAAAAACTTAAATGATAAAATTATAAATGGCAAACTCAATAATTTTATTCAGCATGACAGTAAATGAGAAAAGTTACAAACTTCACGAACGACCGAAAAAAAAACAACCATATGTGTTTACCAAGGACTCTAGAATATAATCCTACACTATAAAACGAGCATTGTCTGAAGGGATGTGTGCTCCACGATCTCGAAATCTAGCAGTTAGATTTTGCTTAAACTTTGCATTTAAGAGTGTTTTTGCCAAAAAATAAGTATAGTAACAGCGTAAATCCCAGAAAAAATCGAATTTGGTCTGAATTTATGTTCGAAAATTTTAATTTTTAACATTGGTCTTATCTATATTTATAATTCTGTAAGCGATATTTCTTGAGTAAAATTGTGAGCGTCATACAGATCGTAGAAAGATGGGTCTCGGTCCCATGCACGAGGGATAACTATCGGCGTGTCCATAATGTTAACAGGGACTGAGAAATCACGTAAAACGTCCTCCACAAGAATAGCATGGGGATTTAAAAAACGTCTGCTTTATACTTTAAAACATGTGTTATGGTTTAATTTCAAAATGAGACACAGATGATAACATTGAGTGAAGATAACAAAATAATTCACACACCAAGAGAAGCAATCTATATATATAATTCTGTAAGCGAAATTTCTTGGGCAAAATTGTGAGTGTTTTACAAATCGCAGGAAGATGGTAGGAGTCTCAAATTAAAGATTTCGGTCCCATAAAGCGTATCTATAAAGTTACAAGGAAATGAGAAATATAGCAAAACGCCCTCCTTAACAATAGCATGGGGATTCAAAAAATGTCTTCTTTGTGTACATTGATACATATGTTTTGGTTTTATTTTAAAACGAGAGACAGATGATATAATTGAGTAAAGAACTATTCATAGCCAAATGACAAAAATTAACCCTAGAGTGGTAATACTATAATAAGACGTTTTGTTGCTTTGAGCAACTAAAAATTCTTCTGGAGGAGTTAACCTTACATACTATTACAAATTGACTGCTGATTTTACTGATGTTACTATAATTTAAATTGTAAAAAAAAAAAAAAAAACTGAGCGTGTATGCAAATTATAAAATGCTTTCTGATCGTTGATAGAGATGCAATGGGCGATGAATTGTGGTTTGAGAAACACCTACATTATTTCCATTGTTTTGGTTTCATTTTAAGATGAAAAGTGTCAAATGATCATATTGAATAACGATGACACATTAATTGATACTTAAAGTGTATCAGTCGGTGAAGTTTTGGTATTCTGTTAGCTGAATTTTCCTAGAAACCTTTTAGTCATTTCATAGATTTTATAATTATAGAAGACGAGTTAAAATCAAAGACGTTTGTCCTACATACTAGAGGAAAATGCAGCAGGTAAAAAACTTAACAACAGAATGGGAAATATATAAGAATGATTATTTTCTGAAAGGTTCTCCTTAAAGATTCTACATGTAGTGATTTTTAAAAAATCTGCTTTGTTTACACAAAATCAAGAGTTTTGATTAGGAGGGATGAATATTCACAGCAAGTGATGATGCACTTTGAGGTGCTGTGTTTAAATTTTGTGACTAAAACATAAAAAATAAAAATAAACTGACAGGAGCTAAAAAAATCAATGTTTTTCCCATTGCCGCTTTTCTATGTTATATTAAAAAGCCGTCACAGCTCAATTAAGGGACTACGATTTCTTTCAAACTTATTTTCCATAGATTGATATGAGTTTAACAACAGACAAAATAGAGCATTTACAAACGGGTGACCTAATAGTACAGGATTGATAAGTATACTTGGGGGCGAATGATCTGCTCAAACTATATTGTTAAAATATTATATACCGCAAATTAAAATTAATTTTCTGGAAACCTTCGTTGTGGAAGAAATTTTAATGCGCTATGGTTCATGCTATTTTAATTTTATGATTAGGGGCTTTTGCCCCTATGAGCCACTAGTAGGTTGCTATTTTGGTAACGAAATAACAACGAAAGCTATACAAAAATAAAGGAACATTATTATTAAAAAGTCTTTTCAAAAACACCAGTTAACTGTAAAGAGGTACAGTTGATTTTTGGTGGAAATTTAAAAGCTTTATTACCATGACACTATAACGATTAAGGCTCAGTTGACCAGTACTAAAGGTATAACTGACATCAACAAAAACCAATAACAAATCAGTGTCGTACTTGTAGGTTCAGCTGATAGCAACTGTCAAATAGATGTGACGTACTTGGTGCTTTTCCCTTGGAATCAGCTGTAGTTGTCACCTACCGTTAGAGTATTCTAGTTTCAGCGTGTGTTTACGGATAGTGGTTTGATAATAAGGAAATGATATTTCCTAAATCTGATCGGCTATGGACAGCCTCAATTTGTTTGATTTTGGGGTTCTTTTTGATTATAATTACTCCTCTGGACTGCCTAAATTTTGATACCTAATTTTTCTAAATATCCCGGGGGATTACATCTGGACCCTCCCTTTACTAGGGGTTTTCCAGACCCCTCGGGGGCCCAGGATGAATGCAGACTTGGCTTGGCTCTCGACGGCCATGAACAGAGCTAGAGAATGCCCCAAGGGTCAGACTTTTGTGAAATTTGGTATGTTGGTCCAAATCCAAATAATTCCAGCCATTTTTTAATTTTTAATTTTTAAGGGTAGTTTATCAAATCAAAATCAAAATCAAAATCTCTTTATTGTCACATAACGTTTACAATAGCGATGCTATTTTAACAGGTGACATTGTCAATATTTACAACTAAAATTCTTACACTACATTAGAAAAAACTGCATACTGCAATAAATAATAGAAGGGGATAAAAAATAGAAGGGAAAAAAGGGGGGTGCACAGATAATAACTAGTTCTTTTCAGCCCAAAAACAAGATAAAATTCAAGTTTAATATATAATTTAAAAATTGTCATTCAAATACTCATCCACAGAATAATAGCATTTCTCTTGCAAAAAAGATTTTAACTTAGAATTGAAACTGTCCGTGTTAAATACTGATTTTAGAGCTTCAGGAAGTTTATTAAAAAGCCTTTTACACATGTAACTATGTGTTTTTTCAAGCAAAGTTAAATGATGTATTTGATATTGCAAGTCATTTTTGTTTCTAGTGTTATAATTATGAACATGTTGTTTAGATAAGAAAGATGGATAAGTAACTTTAAGAAGAATCAAAGATTTATAAATATATAGGCTAGGCAATGTCAACATACCAAATTGTTTAAATATGGGCTTGCATGATGTCCTTATACTTGAAAATGTCATAATCCTAACCATTTTTTTCTGAATTTTAAATATTGTCATGATTTCTGTTGCTGTTCCCCATAATTCAACCCCATATTGTAGAACTGAATAGAAATATGAATAATAAACGATCAGTCTAGTGTTTTGGTCAATTAATTTTCTTAGCACAAACATTTGGAAACAAGCACTGTTTAATTTTTTCCTAATCATGGCTAAATGTGTTTTCCAGTTTAAGTTAGAGTCCAACAAGAATCCCAAAAAAACAGTGTGGACACAAGATGAGAGATTGTTACCGTCCAAATCTAGAAATGAAATGTCTGAAACACCACTCTGTGTGGGTTTAAAGAGCACCAGTTCTGTTTTTTCACTATTTAGTTTGAGACCATTTGCATGAAACCAAGTTAAAAGATCATTTAAAACTTTTGAAGTGTTTAACTGTAGCTGTAAATAGTTTGAACCAGTAACCAGAGCTGTTGTGTCATCTGCATACAGAATAATATTTGAGTTGACACAATAAGAAAGATCGTTTATATAGATCAAAAATAAAATTGGACCTAATATAGATCCTTGAGGAACTCCAACTACTATATCACTCCATTCAGAGAAAGTTTTATCTAAATTTCGTTTGATTACAACCCTTTGTCTGCGATTTCCTAAGTATGATTTAACCCAATTTCTTGTTGTTTGTGAAAAATTGTACTTAAACTTTAATTTTTCCAATAAAATGTTATGAGCCACGCAGTAAAAGGCCTTAGATAAATCACAGAACAAACCAGTTATCTTCTGTGATTCATCCAAGGCCTGAGCGACTGATTCGACAAGCCTAGAAGCAGCCGTTGTAGTATTAAGATTTGGTCGAAAGCCATATTGCGCAGAAGAAAAAATATTATGGGATTCAAAAAAGTGCATAATTTGATCGGCGACAACCTTCTCAAAAACTTTTGAGATTACTGGCAAAACCCCTCAAAAACCATAAAAAATCACAATTTTTAACGATTTTGATTAAAATTTGGTGGTTATTAAGATTAAAATGCTGAATAAATCTACAATACCTGAATTTCTGAGAAATTGCGCGTTCAAAAGTTATAAAGTAAAGAGTGTTTAAAAAAGCAATGTTTTGGATTTTGAAAATAGCTGTTATCTTGAAATAAATTTCACTTGTCACCATTAAATCAAGCTAAACAAACTAAGTAATGTAGTATTTTAAATTATTGCTCTACGTCAAGGAATTGCGGAGAAAATTCAATTTTTCGTTTAGCGGTAAACGTAGTACGTTGTTAAAAGTCACAGACGCGCATAGAGTTAAACTCGTGCTGTTCAGCCGGTAGCTATCCGCATGAGCCATCAAAACATTGCTGTTTGGAGGCTTTTAACACCTTTAGATATTGTAGGGAGAATGTATGTGTCAGTTATCTGATACCGTTTACTATGAATCATAACTGGGTATGCTACTAAACAGGGACACTAATTTAAGGCATGTAAAAAAGCAGTATGAGTCTGATTTGCTTACTTGATACTTAACTTAACTCACCGAAGCAATCTCCTAGTGCATATTTTAAGGTGGATATGACTGAAGGATGAACGTGATGAATGTGATGAATCAGTTGAGGTGTAGCTTTTTTACTGACAAGGGCTGCTGATTGATTTGTAAAGATCATTAATGAATAGTTAAACGAACAAGGGTGACTGAGTCCAGTTTTAAACCCTTCAAAAAGCTTCCGATTTTTCTCAGGATCGTCAACCTTTGGATTCGAAGGCGAGCTCTACTACCACTCAAGGGACTGCAAGACTAGATCACTCACTGTTCGATTGTGATGTCCCTGGGACAGTCGCCAGGAGACTCGCCGGGGAACTCGTGCGGGTGTGTCTGTATTGAGTGCGGGTAGAAGATCTGCATCACTTTGGCAAAGTCGACGCTCTGCACCAGCTCGTTGATCTCCTCATCGTAGAAGTCGTGGCTGAAGATGATGAGCGTGCTCTCTATGTCCCGCGCCTGCGCCAGGCTCACTATCAGGTGCCGCAGGTACACCAGCCTCGTGTGGATCTGAAAGGTATTCAACAAGTTATTATTGATTTTAGAACAAACAAATATATTTCTTTATCAAACCTTAAGAAAATAATAAATACTATAATAAATCAGCAATTGTAACATTTGTAACGAAAATATGTTGGTTGGATATGGATAATCGGTGAATTCGGATATGTTGACTGCGGACCTATGGTGGTATTAAGCTATTGCGAAACTATTGGGAAGCTGAACTGAAAGACTACGTTAAAACGTCCCTGATTGGGCTCAGGTAACAACAGGAGCAGGCTGACTGTTCATCTCCAGGTTTAGGCGATATTTTTGGAAACTAGTATGGAATTGGCACAAGCCGTCACACATTAATAAATAATAGTGGGTATTTTCACCTGAATATGAATGAGAGATGAGTGTAGGAAGATTGTGGCGCGATCTATAGTAGTCTATAGTAGTCTTGTTACTGACTAAGGCCAACATTCTCCTTAGACAGGACTGTTAATTAATAGCCAAACAGCCAATGGTATCTAGGGACCTACAGTTTAACGTGGGATCGGAACCACAATTTGACCTCACATATACGAATTTTTCTAATTATGAGGATGATCTTTATGGATGAACTAGTATTCACTAGTGCGGACGTTAATCCTCACCAGAGAATATCGCATCCACAAGCCATCGCTTATAACTATCCACAATTCGTGACCTCCAAGTAGCTGGATTACAGGACGTCGCCACCGTCCCAGTCAGTTATCTTATGTTATAAAAAAGTACCAGGTTGTTCACACCTCATACCTTGCTCGTTAATTTTTTGTAGCATCACGGTAATCAGGATATTAAGTTTACACCAACAACCAACTCTTCACAGTTAGCAGCTGTTTCATAAAAATGCTTAATAGTACTGTCTTTAATTTTTGTTCACCTTACATTGTCATTTTGTTGCCAAAATGGCAACCCATAAGACCAAAATGAAAAATTACAATTTTTGAACTTAATTCTAGACAAAACTTGATTTATCTGAGCCTGAGGTTAAGGCTGTTTTTAAGTTATTTTTGGGCCAAAACACTCTTAAATGCTAAGTTCAAGCAAAATCTACCTGCTAGATTTTGAGATAATGGAAAATAAATTGCAACAACCACGCCTTGTGTAAAGATATTCCATGCAGTTAAGCAAAATTACTATTTACAATTAATAGTGATATTTTATTATTAATATTTTAATACATAATTTACAAATATTTAAATACTTATGAGTGATTACAAAAGAACTACTGTACTTATTTTTTACACAATAAATAAATTTGTAAATTTATGCATGGTAGTATATTTTGAAAGGAAAGACACTAAACCTTAAAAAAAAATACTTAAAGCATAATTTAATATGAGTACTATTCACTGCTCTACAAAAGTCTGAAGGAGAATCCAGTTATTCCCACATACTTGCAAATACATTGGGAATGAGAAGGACAGACCAAATACCAAGATAATTGAAGAGCCCTGATAGACACATAAAACCGGATATATTTTTTGGTGACATAAAAAAATTGTAAAATATGCATGACCTTGAACTTTGACTAGACAGTATTATTGCAGCAATAGCTTCTAATACACTTGATATACAGGCAAGTATTAGTTGAGAACTGAAATATCGCATAAACATTTCCAGTATAAAGGGAAGATCTGTTATAAATAATCAGTAATTGAAATATTTATGCATAACTCATATTATCGATTATACTTTTTTTTATACCGGGTGTTTCTAAATGAATGTCCAGGTTTTAATGCTTAACAGTAATTATTACATTAACTTTTAAGTTGTAACTTATTTGTCACATTAAAGAGCAATTCAGACAGTTTTCGTGATAGCACTTGCACACAATGTTGCACAAGCTGGGAGCACGACACCCGAGGATGATGGACTGCGCGACTCATCGAGCAGGTCCAACCATGGGTGGAAAGGCGGCATGGCGAAGTGGACTACTACCTTATGCAGTTCCTGACAGGTCACGGCTTTTCCAAGTCGTAACTGAACCAGATGGGCAAGACCCGTTCACCGGATTTCATCTACTGCCCGGGCGTTCCCGATGACGCGGAACACACCTTCTTCCGCTGTTCGCGTTGGGAAAGGCCCCGCCTGGAGGCCACAAGAAAACTCGGTGTTTTTTTCGGTGGACACGGTCTGCCAAAAGATTATGGAGGATGAGGGCAACTGGGATTGTTTGTCACAGTTCGTCCGGGGCATCCTCCAGGAAAAGAAAACCGATTTGGACCACGAAATGGCCCAGATCCCTTGACTGAACGGCTGGATAAGAAGCGAGCCCCATGGGCGTAAGCCACTAGCCTGACGTAATGTGATAAACAATTCCAGGTTAGAATCCTAAAGAGTAGAGGAGGTTTTTTAGTGGGTAAACCCGTTTTTTAGGGAAGTCCCACACTACAGGCTGGCCACCTGTGTGCGTAATGCATTTTCCCTGCCTCTCCCTCAAAAAAAAAAAAAAAAAAAAAAAAAAAAAATACACTTGATATACTGGCAAGTATTAGTTGAGAACTGAAATATTGCATAAACATTTCCAGTATAAAGGGAAGATCTGTTATAAATAATCAGTAATTGAAATATTTATGCATAACTCATATTATCGATTATACTTTTTTGTATACCGGGTGTTTCTAAATGAATGTCCAGGTTTTAATGCTTAACAGTAATTATTACATTAACTTTTAAGTTGTAACTTATTTGTCACATTAAAGAGCAACTCAGACAGTGTTCGTTGATAGCACTTGCACACAATGTTGTTTCTGCTACAATTGGGTGAATTAAGTTTGTAGCAACTAATAAAATAAAATTTTGCATTTTATAGTTTGCAAATAGCAAATTTGTGAAACCTGTGTTACATACTAAGTTCAGCTCTAATCTTCCAAGTAACAAAAATTCGTACATGGTGTCATCGCTTTAAAAGTACATGCCACCTTTGTAAAGGGAAGAGCATGGGACGACCAAGAGTTAGAGAAGCCTGTTTGAAAATCGTTCATTTTTAACCTTCAAGGACTGTGGGCGTCTCCTTAAAATTCCCAAATAATCCAGCACAGTCATTTATAACTAAGGAGTAGGTCAAAGATCTAATTTTTCTCCTTTTTTTTTATTGATAACTATAAAGTTAATGGAACAAATCCTATTAAGTGTTAATGCCCAGACATTCATTTAGAAGCAGCTGGTGCTGAATGTGCTACTGACCTGTATGACTATGATGATGGTGTCGTTCAGCACGGGCCCGAAGATGTCCTCATTGTGGACAGTCTGGGCCGAGTTGTACTTGTAGATGTTGCGCTTGATCTCGTCGATGGTCAGCAGCCGCGGGGCCTCGCTGGAGTTGGACGACAAATGTTGGGACATGTTGCGCGGACGGCTCGTCAGGAACTTGTGTAGCACCTGCGCACACGTGACACACCAAACGTTACAGGCTGTTGAGGTGAAAACTTAAAGTGGTATTGGTGTTAAAACAGGGAAAGAGGCGACACAGTGATGAATAACCTCCAGTATTCTGTAACTTGAATTACAACAGAAATTCTTATCAGAGTCCTGCACACCCGGACTAATGTGGACTGAACGTTGTCCAGGTTTGTGACAATTCCGGGTTATCGGGAAAGGAGTAAGCTTGAGGAAAAGTATGAATAGTTTATGTTATTCCTATAAAAATATTTATTTATTGCATAATGTACATGATACAAAAACTAACAAATTTTACCTCATTTTTAAAGCAAACTTAAAAGCACCTCATCGTGCTCGTGCCAATGCTATAGTGCTTAGCACCTGAAGCCCAGTGCACTTAACTGCTCTGGCAGGCATTCCGGGTTTTTGATGGTGCACACAGTTGCATAAAATATTTAACAAGGTGGTCCCATAAACTACCAACGGAGAGCTCCTCTTCGAATTGTAGAGGTTTTGGAACTAAATTTCAATTTATAGACGGACCTTTATTACACAAAATACCGTCAAACATTGATTTATCAAGGGGTTTCTCATAAAAATATTCAAATTGTAGAGGTAAAATTAAAATTGCAAAAGATAGGAGTAAAAAAAATTGGATTTATCAAGGATTTCGAGTTATTGAGGTTTGAGTTATTGAGTTATCGAGTTTCACCTTATTGGTTTTAAAGTAAGCTAAACCTTTCAAGCTGAAAGACAAACCTGGGGTACCATACTGAGAATGGCTTGGGAAGAGTCATTTTCGGACATCTGGTCTTGATGGGACGTGCTGGACAGACTGGACATGTGGAGTTGGAGCCAAACGAACGTGACGAGGAACAGAAAGATGACAGTGCGCAGACAGCTGGCTGTGCGACGGCGGCCGAGCGCATTGTGAGCCACCACGACCCTCACCGCCCTCCCACCTGCGCCAACCAAAATAAAAATCAAGACTAAATTATAAATAATGAAATAAAAAAACTAGATAAATCAGTGGCATGGTGGTTAGTGCACCATGCTTCGGCACTGCAATATCAAAGTCATCGGTTCGAATTCCCCCTCGAAGTTGTTTTAGCAGTACTATATAGTTGTGCTGTAGATGCTCAACTCCTTCACTTTGTCTAATACATTCTACCACACCTATGATCTATGTGGCAGGGGTAAGGCGAAACAGTCTACTAACCTTGAAAACTGGGCATCAAGACAAGTTATCTAATGTTCTTATTCCGAAGGACATTTAGGTGGAATTTTTTAATATTGAGCCCTAAATCATTAGGCCCGAATAAACTAAAGGTTTTTCAAGCATAGGCCAAAGAGCGAGGAATTTTATTGCAGGGGTGCAGAAAATGTATTGACTCCTAAAATTTACACCAATTCTACTGTTACGGATCAAAGATTTCCCCCAAAGAGGTGTGGTATATATGACTTTGTCTTAAAACTCAACAGCTTACAATGGGGCAGTGAAATGATTAAGATTTTATTATATTTTAGTTTATTATATTAAAACACAAATAGGCCTACAGAACTTAAAATTAAATCAAAACTACTTTCAGTACCTATATAAAAGTATTTCTATACAACTGTTTTAAAATTTAATACATTCAACTCTTATGATAGGTAAAAAATGCCATTGGTGTTGATAGAAAAAAATATTTTTTTTCAGATTTTCCCCAAAAAATTTCCAAACAGATGGAAATTTTCCCCAATTCTAGATCGCCGGATCGCACATATTCTGCACCCTGTTTTACTGTCTTAATTCTTTAACTAATTTAAAAAATCTGGAGGTGGGCAGAGCCCAATGTTTAAGCTCATTTTCCAGCAGTTCTTATATTTTGCACACTTAATTTAACACTGTTTACACAAGTGATTGAGCATTATTAGCCATAGGCCTAGGTTAGCCGTCAACAAGTCAATTTTTTTTTTACAAAGCCTATCACTATTTTGTAATGTGCTGATATAAATTTATTTTTGTCTTATTAATTTATCTTCTTAAGGTAAGATATCTTCAAAAACTCTTTTAATAATATGTGACATTATTTTAACCCTTTAAAATAGAGGATTAATAAAATCAAATAAAAAATGCCTCTATGTGAGGACAACACATGTTAAAAGACCAATATCATAAAAGAGATCTTCATTTACATTTCTCCAATCAAATTTACCTCAAATTTAAACAAAATTTTTTTACTGATGTACTTTTTGAGGTAAGCAATATTAATTAATTATAAATAAAGTTAAGGTAAACACATAATCTTACTTACCTCGCATAGCTTGTAAACAATCTTTGGAGGCTAAAAAAGAAAGCCAAACATTAGAAAAGGACGAAAAGAGGAGAAGGGGACATAACTGGTATAGGCTACTACTAAAGGCCAATTGTTTTGTAAACCAACAGCTTACTCAATCAAACACATTGTTAACTACAATACTGATATTGTGTGTAACAATAGAAAAATAGAATAAATAATGCATTAAACTAACATTAAAATAAGTAGATAGAAGTCAAACCAATATAATTTTTTTTGATTAAGAAATTTTATGATAATTGATTCTAGTAACTCTTTTTCACACGAGTCACATCACTTGTTACTAAGTGACAGCAATATGTTGGCTTGTATCACTCATTTCCTAAGTATAACCATTAATTTTTATGTCTGGTTGAATGTAAAAATGCATTTATTTGGCATTTAATGTTGTGAAATACAGACACCAAGTCTTATCAAAGGTAATGATTTCTAAGAAGGGGAGGGGTAACAATAGGTAAAATGGCAGATAATATCACAACATCCTTATCTTTTTAACACTCTAGAAATGTCCTACAAAAACCACTCTACCAAGCATAACCTTGTTGGTCAAGACAATGGAAAAAACTTGTTTTAACACTAAACTTAGATACATTACATAAAATGGCAATGCTTTAACAAATACCCACAAAACTACTATAGTATATTTTATATTTGCTTGATATATTACCATAGATTTATTGACTCTTTGACTGCATTTAAAAACAAACACAAAAATAGTAAAACCCTACAAAATGCATCATTTAAGGAGTACTGAATATAGAGGTTATATTTTTGTTATATTGAAAAAAATACATATTACAAATATATGTCAGGCAAGCAGCTGATTAGTGAGAGTAATAATATACAAAAAAAATTTTGTAAGGCATTTAGATTAGGAATTCATCTTATCTTTTAGTTACATAAGTAATCTATATATTAATAGGCAAGCATGTTTCATTTCCTCCTTTTTTCTCAGCTTGTGTGCATCGTAGAGAGAATCTGCGCATACCGCTTGAAAGGTATTGTGCTGTAGATGAGCAGAATCACATTATAAATTCCATCCGCCCTTAGGGCTACGCCCTACAGGCTTTCAAAGTTTCAATGTTAATTTTATGGGCGAAGGATAATTGATTGAATCATAAGACAGCTGTTGTAATAACAAATGTTAGCAAATCAGGAAGAACAGATGTTTCAGTTATACAACATTTAAAACAAATTGGCTCAAGATCAAATTTTTATTGGTCGAATTTCGAGCAGTAGGCGATCTCTAGTCTATATTAATAGGCAAGCATGTTTCCATTCACAGTATCTAGAATTTTTTTTCCATTTCTCCTTTTTCTCATTTTGTGCACAGTACGAGAAATCCACACATCCACACATATCATTAGAAGGGTAATGTCCTGTTGATGTGCTAAAACATATCTATATATTAGTAAACAAGCATGTTTCTTTTCCTCCTTTTTTCTCGGCTTGTGTTTAAAA
Source organism: Neoaliturus tenellus (assembly GCA_030545055.2). Taxonomy (NCBI): domain Eukaryota; kingdom Metazoa; phylum Arthropoda; class Insecta; order Hemiptera; family Cicadellidae; genus Neoaliturus; species Neoaliturus tenellus. The sequence continues at coordinate 113,660,484 of CM061534.1, read as the reverse complement.
ACTAAACTGCTCGATTTCGAGCAACTGGCACGTATAGTATTAGTGGAATCAATCGATTTATTAACTTTGTAAATGACTTAGATAATGAGAAAGGTTATGCTAGGTCCTCAATAGCAGTTTTTCACTTATAAATCGAAATAAATTGTAACCCCAGGAGCATGAAACTAAATTAGTGGGCTAGTTTTATAAAGTGTATGCATAAAATAACTGTGCGATGAAATAAATCAAATTCAGTAGTAGTAATTTTTTACTTTATTTAATTAAGAAACTAAATAAATTAATAGTAAATTTTAGAGAAAATAAAAATGTAACAATGTTTCATTGTTTCTTAAGGAGGGACTAATCAACATAAACTTTGTACAACACTAAAATTTCCATTGTTCATAATAGAAAATATCCTTTTGTTCTGACTCAAGAAAGTAAAAAGCCAATAACTCAAAGAACAAACTTGAAGCGAGTTAGGGAGATGGAAGAGGAGCAATTTAACTGCTGCAGGACACCCAACGCCAGCTCACCAGTCGCTTGACTCGTTATAAAATACTAACTAAATATTGTCCTAACTTTCCTTAACTGATCAATTTAACTTTTCAGAACTCCAGTGAATAATTAAATCAAAATTATGTTTCCAACAGAATATAACATTGGTTGCGCTTCAATTCAACAATTTTCTTTCATCATAATACAATATTTGACTAGTAGTATGGAGGGAGAAATGCTTGTTAGCCTTCATAATGGTTAACTTTACAAGTAAAAAATGCAAGCTTATTGTGTGTGCCATAGCTGGAGCAATATTGCACAGACAATAACCAACAAATTATTATTTTATTGTTTTGTATTATTGGTTTAATTTCTGACAGTTTCATTGGACTCATTCATGAGCATAAACTGCAAAGGGGTTTGTTTACATGTTAGCTTATCACATGACAAATCCCACAAATAAAAAGTCTAGAATTTGTCACGTGATAGCCAAAAACATAAACAAACCTCTTTGCGGTGAATGTTATTATTTTATGTTATACTTGACACTGTCTATTACATGTACATGTTTAATGACAATAAAGGATTGATTGATGCTCATGAACGAGTCCCCTGTAATGCTTTGTCCATTATTTGAAAAACTAGTATTCATAATATTTAATTTACTATGGGATATACAAAACCTGTAAATAATTATGATTAAAACTGAATTTGGTTTAAAACGTCTAAAAAATCTATAGCCTTGACAGATTAAGCAGTATAATACAGCAATAACATCTAATAATAACACATCCTAAGGTACTGTAAGGCTATAAAAAGGCAATATTTCTGTATGAAACCTATCTACATGACCCAAAGCATTTTAGTTAGTTATCAGATTACAGTGAAATACCTAGTGTGCTTGGGCAACTTTACATAAGGGAAGCCCCTCCTCCAACCCTGCCCTCTTATCCTGAACATGCTGATATGCCAAAAAGCATTTTATTTGTGTATTTTGTTGGATTATAAATGTAAACTATTAACTACAAACTAAGGATAAAATAAAGAATAAAAAATAAAAATGTATTATTTAAAATTTTATTATTTTAAACATAGGCACACTCATTTTAATGCGTTATTTTTTACATTATGAGGATAAATAGGTACTTGTAGGCAAGTATTAAAAAAAGAGTCATAAATACCCGAATTTTCTTGCACATACAGAATTTAACAAGGTATTGTCCGGAGATGACTTGGCCAGTGAGGGGGTTGCGGGGTGGGGGGGGGGGGAAGGTGAAGCATGCCATTGGCCAAAACAATTTGCTTTTTGTTTTTGTTTTTTAGCGAATTTCCCTATAGGGAATACGCTATTACGGTAGTAGCCATGGTAAAACCTAAGCCCGGGACCATGTTACTTTTTCATTTTGAGGTCCCCAGAGGCCAAAAATACCGTTCGTTCATTTTCATATATGTATATATATATCTATATATCTAGTACCAGGGGGACCGAGCTTAAGCTCGGTAAAATTATTACTTTCGTTCTCAAACAAAGCTCGTTTGCTCCGCTCACTCGCCCTCTTCGCCAAGCCCTCATGCTGCACTTTAAGTTTCTTAAACTACAGGTTAAAGATGTAACACATTGATTTATATCTACAGTTATCAGCTGATTTTTGTTCAATTAATAAAATCTCCATAAGGATAACATGGAAACTTTGAAGGGCTCTAGCGCGAAAACTGGATTTTTCCCAGCTATGGGACCAGCTCCAATCGATTTCTGGTGGCCAAAACTCCCATATTCAACAAAAAAAATAAAAAATCCTTGGAGCAAAAAAAACTTTGCCCGTACAAACAGAGCTTGTTTTAGAGTATAATAAGTACCAGGGGGACCGAGCTTAAGCTCGGTAAAATTATTATTTTCGTTCTCACACAAAGCTCGTTCGCTCCGCTCACTCGCCAGGCGGAAGGTTTGCTGCACATTGGTATGATTTTCCTAAAACCACAGGTTATAGATGTAACACATTGGTTTATTTTATCAACAGTTATCAACTGATTTGTTCAATTAATAAAATCTCCATAAGGATAGCATGGGCTCTAGCGCGAAAACCGGAATTTCCGCAGCTATGGGACCAACGCCAATCGATTTCTGGTGGCCAAAACCCCTAGATTCAATAAAAAAATCAAAAATCCTTGGAGCGAAAAAAAACTTTGCCCGGACAAACGGAGCTTGTTTTAGAGTACAAGATATATATATATATATATATATATATATATATATATATATATATATATATATATATATATATGTGAGTCCGTGGTACTGATAACTTTTGACAGGGACCTCCGATTTTGATGAAATTTGGTATGAAGGTGTAGGACCAGATCTATTTTCATGAGTTCTCGAACCAGCATTATCGGGTTATGGGAACGGAGTTTTATGGGGTTTCAAAAGGGTCAAAAATGGGTTTTTCGCATTTTTGGACATAAGTTTTAAAAATTCAACAATTTTAACTGAAACCATTTAAAAGCGCTTAAAAAAAAACAATTTAGTATTTTGAACTTTTGACATGAGTTAACAGGTTACGGAGAAAATAAAAAAATTGGCTTTCCATGTTATTCTTATGGGAAATTAACAAAACCCTGCATCTCACCTATTTATTGACATAATTTGATCAGATTTGGTATGTACATTTACTAGGTAGGGTTTAACTTATATATACCTTTAGCACCCATATGGCGGCGAACCTACATACTCAACCCCAAGACCCCTATGGGGTTTATGGGGAAAGTGAAAAATTTAAAAATTTGGTCCAATTTAGTTACATGCACTGGGAGTGGATTTTCCTATATCTACTTGCAATACCCCCAAGGCAGCAAACCTACGTCCTCGTTCCCATGGTTTTTATGGGGCAAGTTAAATCAAATTGAATCCTCTTGGAAATTTGCTGAGTACGCAGGTCTGCTGCGACGGGGGTATTTTTAGCGAATTTCCCATAGGGAATAAGCTATTACCGTAGGTCTCATGGTAAGACCTAAGTCCGGGACCAAGTTACTTTTTCGTTTATAGGTGCCCAGAGACCAAAAATAATAGTCATTAAAATTTTTATATATATATGTATATATTTATATTTGTATATATGTGTCCCTAGGCACGATAACTCTCATAAAAAAAAGTCCGATCGACACCAAATTTGGTAGAGATGTGTAATCCTACGTTTATTCGGATGAGTTCGTAAACCAGACATATCGACCTATCGGAAGGGGTAGTTTTGGGGGGTTTTGTACCCCAAAATGGGTTTTTTGCATTTTTCATATGTAATTTTTGAAAATTTTGAATTTTTATTTTGACCATTGGATTTAGTTAAAAAAAAACACACAATTTAAGCTTTGCTCTATCTCCATTGGTTACCGAGATATTAAAAAGTCTAAAGACAGTACGTTATATTTTGAGGCTCCAATGTTAATCTTATGGAGAATAAGGATGTTTTAATATTTTACTTATTAACCAATGTTTTTGGATGAAACTTGGCATTCAGCTTCATTTGGTTGAGATTCATCCATTCATGGTTAAAAATCTTGGTTTTTGTGCTTATCATGGCAGCAAACCTGCATACTCTTTTTCCATGTTAATCATATGGAGAATAGGCAAACTCTTTAGCAATGGACAGATATTGATGAAACTTAGTATATTTCTTCATATGGTCGAAATAATTTTTTTTATGCTAAAAACATACTTTTAGTGTTCCCCATGGCAGCATACCTGCACACTCTTTCCCTACATTTATTCTAAGGAGAATAGACATTTATTTCCCTATTTATGAGCTTGTGATGATATTTGGTTTACAGGTTTATCTGGTCATAATTAACACTACTTATATGGAAATTCGCTGAGTACGCAGGTCTGCTGCGACGGGGGTATTTTTTTATTCCACCATATTTTAAGCTATCAACAAAACCAAAAACATTCAGCATCCCTACGATGTTTTCTTTTATTTTGCAGTCAGCTGTCTTTCTCTACATTAAATTAGGCCAGCTGGTTTGTCAACGAAGATAATTGTTTACTTTTTTAGCAAAATTTTTTCATGTAAAATAGTACAATCTAAGTTTGTTTTTATTCCTTAGTTAAATGACAGGTAGGTTTCGGATGTAAATTTCCCCTCGCCCCCCAACCTCCTCAGTGGCCAACAAGTCATCTCCCGACATTATGTGTTATTTTCAAATCGGTGTATTTTCACAATTCAAAGTACCAAACTAATTTAAAAGAGTGAGTAAAATCAACAGCTATGTGAACCAGTTATGTGATATTTTACAAAGTATTCACTGTAGTTTTGAAAACATACAGATGTTTATTGTGCATGTGATTTCTACTGCTACAGTACCAGAGGCCCTCTTGTCTCTCGTGAGCCTGGTGTGCCACGTACCTGTGCTGCGGCTGCTAGGCTAGTGGCCGGGGCAGGGACGGAGTCTCCCAGGCGAGTGCCTCCTCTCCTCCGCCGACCCACTCTTCCCTCGGTCACCACTTTCCCTCATCCTGGAACAAATAAACACTTTTGTAAATTCAACCCTTCACACCATGGTCGTCAATTTGCTTGAAAACTTATCAATTAGCCAACAAATGAGTAAAGGTGAGCAAGGGTGTGTCGGTGGCGTAGTGGTTAATACGCCTTACTTCAGGACAATGGCAGCAATGTCGTGGGTTTGAATACGCGTTTTGCCAGTGACTTTTATCAGTACCATTCACCTTGCACTGAAATCGTTAACCCCGTAGCTTTGACCTTGATCCACACATTGATCATTAGTCTATGTGGACGGGGCAAAGTAAAGCAAAAAGACATCCACCAATCTCTTTGAAAATATATATATATATTTAGTGAAAAAGACAGGCAATCATGTTTCATACTGCATTTTTGTTCTCTCTTGTGGAATAAGTGAATTTCAAATTATTGAATTATTAAGTTTTCATTTTTCTCTTAATTTGACATAACTACCCATTTATGAATTTAATATAGAAAATTACATCTACTTTAGATTTTGAGTCTGCAGTATCAGCTACTTTAGATTTTTATTCTCATAAGAATAATGTTAAATATGAAAAATCCGCTACGCATTTAATTTTGGCTCAAAAGATTTATCTTTATGCCATTTTAAACTAAATTTTAATATCCGGGACATTGAGAAAAAAATCACAATTATAGAGTGATTTATCAGATTTAAATAATGTAAAAGTACGTTCATTTTCAAACAAAATTGTTGAGAATACTTGGTTAAGTTTACTAATCAAACAACAGTAATATGATTTCTTAGGACCCTGTGTATGAAAATTTCTTTTAAATGTCATAAAGATGAATCTCTTAAAACCAATGTTAAAGGCAAAGTGGATGTTTGAAATTTAACATTAGTATTATGGGAATAAAAATCCAAGATGGCAGGTAGTGCAGACTCTTAAGGTGTTAAAAAATAGCATGAATAATGTTAAGAAACATTATAATATAGAAGTTTGCAAGTATGCCTATAATACCTTTTTAATACCTTTATTGAAATTATTAACTAAATAGTATGTTAAGCAAAGTATGAATGAGAGATGAGTATAGGATGATTGTGGCGCGATCTATAGTAGTCTATAGTAGTCTTGTTACTGACTAAGGCCAACATTCTCCTTAGACAGGACTGTTAATTAATAGCCCAACAGCCAATGGTGTCTAGGGACCTACAGTTTAACGTGGAACCACAATTTCAACCTCATATAGGAATCGGTCTAATTATAAGAATGGTCTTTATGGATGAACTATAAAATCAAATCAAAATATAATTTTTAAATTCATCATTAAATAATTTTAAAAAAAAAAAAAACATAAACCTTACTATGTTTCTATTTTTAAAATTATATGTTATATTTTTTTAAGGGTATTGAAAGAAATGAATTAACGCTGAGTAATGAACTGCGACAAAAAGCATAATTGCTAGAGGTAAAATGCAAATTCTAAGATGAGAAGCAATGACAATATTGACGGTGATTGTCTAGGAGCTGCAGTTGCCAATTACTTGGTTGATTGCTAAACATTAATTGGAGACTTGTTTATTTACTCTGCTGACAACGAGACACACACAGCTTCCAGTGACATCCACTTGATTAGGTATACCACAATTAGACAAAAATTTATTTTTCCTGGGATTGAGACTGTTTCTAAACTTATTTTTGGGTCAAATGCAAAGTTAAATGCAAAGTTTAGGCCAAATTTTACTCGCTAGATTTTGAGATCCTGGAAAATACATCACTACAGACAATCCTTGTATTATACTACAGCAGCGGTTTTCAACCTAATTCAAATTGCGAACCCCTAAGTAGATGTATTTTCATGAATTGTACCCCTTAGGGCTCTAGGTCAAATTTATCCTCTAATTAAGTATTAACCTCTCTATATTAGCGAATTTCCCATAGGGAATAAGCTATTTCCGTAGGTCTCATGGTAAGACCTAAGCCCCGGACCATGTTACTTTTTCGTTTTTAGGTGCCAGAGACCAAAAATAATAGTCATTAAAATTTATATATATAAATAGACGAAAATTAATAAAATTGTTTCAAACTTGTTAGAAGAAAAGAGTACTTATTATATATATATATATATGTATATATGTATGTATATGTGTATATATGTATGTGTCCCTAGACACGATAACTCTCGTAAATATGGTCCGATCAACACCAAATTTGGTAGAGATGTGGAATCCTGAGACGTTTATTCGGATGAGTTCGTAAACCAGACATATCGACCTACCGGAAGGGGTAGTTTTGGGGGGTTTTGTACCCCAAAAATAGATTTTGGCATTTTTCATATGAAATTTAAAAAATTTTTAATTTTAGCGAATTTCTCTATAGGGAATCCGCTATCACGGTAGTAGTCACGGTAAGACCTAAGCCCGGGACCATGATTCTTTTTCGTTTTGAGGTCCCTAGATCCAAAAACACCGTTCGTTCAAATTGATATATATGTATGTATATATATATATATACATACATATATATATCAATTTGATATATACTTTAATATTAATATATACTTGAAATATTTGGTTATTAAAATAAACCAAAATGTAAAATAGAAAAGTGGACTGTATTAGCGGTTTTGAATAAAGAGTTTTAATTTTACAATAAAAAAACATGACCAAGATATTATGTATAAAATTTATAGATGTATATATATATACATATATATATATATATATATACATATATACATACACACATATATATATATACACATATATATATATATATATATATATATATATGTGTCCGTGAACACGATAACTTTTGAACGGAACATCCGATTTTGATGAAATTTGGTACAGGGGTGTAAGCCAGCGTCTACTAGGTTGAGTTCGCGAACCAGAATGATCGGACCATGGGAACGGGGTTTTATGGGGTTTCAAAAGGGTTAAAAATGGGTTTTTGACTTTTTTTACTTTTATTTTGAAAATTCAACAATTTTAACTATAATCATTTAAAAGAGCTTAAAAAACAAACAATTCAGTATTTTGAATTTTTTACCTACCTTAAATGGTTATGGAGAAAATCGAAAAAGTATGTTTTCCTTGTTATTCTTATGGGAAATTAACAAAACCTTCTAGCTTGCTTATTTATTGACATATCTTGATAAAATTTGGTGTGTACATTCATTATGAAGCGTTTAACTTATATTTGCTTAGAAAACCCATATGGCGGCAAACCTACGTACTCACACCTATAGGGTTTATGGGGAAAATAAAAAGAACACCATAGCCTTATAAAATTTGGTATGTACAATCACTAGGTAGGGTTTAACTTATATTTACCAACAAAACCCATAAGGCGGCAAACCTACATACTCTCATCCCCATGGGAATGTTATGGGATTTTATGGGGAAATAGAAAATATACCAAAATTCCATTGGAAATTCGCTGAGTACGCAGGTCTGCTGCGACGGGGGTATTTATTTTGACCATTGGATTTAGCTTTAAAAAACACACAATTTAGTATTTTGAAGCTTTGCTCTATCTCCATTGGTTACCGAGATATTAAAAAGTCTAAAGACAGTACATTGTATTGTGGTTCTCCAATGTTAATCTTAGAGAGAATTTTGAGGTGTTAATATTTCACTTATTAACGAATATTTTTTGATGAAACTTGGAACTCAGCTTCATTTGGTTGAGATTCATCCATTTATGGTAAAAAATCTTTTTTTTTGTGCTTATCATGGCAGCAAACCTGCATACTCTTTTCCCATGTTAATCATATATAGAATAGGCAAACTTCTTTAGCAATGGACAGATATTGATGAAACTTAGTAAATGGCTACATATGGTCGAAATAATTTTTTTTAATGATAATAACCTACTTTTAGTGTTCCCCATGGCAGCATACCTGCATTTCTCTTCCTATATTTATCATAAGGAAAATCTATCTTCTTATTTCTATAAGGGTTTCGTCTGTTACGTCCCTTTTTCTCTCGACCTACTGAACCAATTTTTATGATTGAGGTGTCATTTTAAAGCTTAGGATATACCGCAGTGACGAATCGTAATTAAAAAGGTCATATTGTTTTGGGCTTCGCCTCCCTCGCCTTTGATTTATTTCTAGAGAGTGCTTTAAAATGTTAACCAACTTTTATTGCAAGTTCTTTAATGTGAATTGTATTTTAACAGCTGATTACCTTTAGATGAATTTTAAAACCAGATAGTAAACAAAAATAGATCTCTGTCACTTCATAATCAACATTCACGTACTGTAGGTGATTTTCACTCATACAGAATCATAAAATGCGCAATTTGCGCACGGGCCACCTCGTAGACATTTATTTCCCTATATAATGAGCATGTGATTTTATTTGGTTTACAGTTTTATGTGGTCAAAAGTAATATTACTAATTTGGAAATTCACTGAGTACGCAGATCTGCTGCGACGGGGGGTATTGTTTATCATAAGCTGGGTAAATGAACTAATATTAAAATACTTAATGACCAATGATGCAGTACAGTAAGTTATAAATATATGTTTAATACTGTTGTAATTAAATTTAAAAAATGGTTATGGAAAGAAGATTTTACAAAAATTTTCAGAACTTTGTAAATCCGAAAAGTCTAGTTTTGTAAAATATATTAAGAAACAAAAGTCTTTGATGGTAATTTACTAGAACTGGAATTTACACTTACTTACTGCAATGAATACATAAACATTTATGTATTCATTGCTTACTGTAATAGTCTTAGTGTGAGCCCTGAGTCTGCTTTAATAAACTAAGTTGTTTTTTTTTTTTTTTTTTTTTTTTTTTTTTTTTTTTAAGTAGCGCTCAAAATAAGGCAAATAAATTCTCATATCTGGCGCTGCATCAAGTTTGTTCCTAGATTTATTTTTAATATACGCATAAGAGGAAATTGCTTGCTCTATCAATCAATCAATCAAATCCCTTTAATATTATGTTGGACAAATTTAAATATTCATCAATCAATCGATGAAATGTATGGTCCGTCGGGCGACACTTTTTTGTAGAGATATTGCAGGAGCGCTTTCGGCTTCTAGTCATTCTCAACTAAGTTGCAGTTTAGAATGGCTAGAAGCCGAAAGCGCTCCTGTAATATCTCTACAAAAAAGTGCCGACAAACCATACATCTCATCGATTATGTGACTTCGGCGCACAAACCCCATCATCTTCAAGAGTTCGTCAATCAAGTCTAACCAATATTTAATCAACGGTTTTCTCTTTAATTCTATTTTCTAAGATGATTCCATGAAAATATTCATCAAATTTTCCTTCTTTTTTAAAATTTAGGTTAGGTTGGATGATTCAAAACATGTTCCTGAGAAAGGATCGATCATTAATCCAATGAACAGACCAACAACTTAGACCTTGTAAACTTCTTCGACTTTTTAATATTTCAAACTGTTAAAATTTGGAAATCTTTGACTGTTATGGTAAAATTTGTATAGTTATTTCAAAGTTATTTTAAACTCGTAAATAAGTAGGCTACAATTTTTGTGTTCACCATTACCAATTTATCTCTTATGAACCCCCGTGCACTTCTCCGCGTAACCCAGGTTGAGAACCGATGTACTATAGGATGTGACTGATGCATAAAATAATGTTAGAGCTTTGGCAAAAGTGTTCTATCTATTACTTTGTAGCGCACAGATTGGGTAACATATGGAACCAAACCAACGACATGTTAGACAATGGACCATAAATCATCAAAATTATGCTTTAAATAGGCTACATGCATCCTTAATTGAAGCACCAGCTTGGAAGTTATTACTTCTCTGTGGATCCTCAAATAAGTTCTGTAAAATCCTCTGCCATTCAAGTTTACGAGTCCCTTTTTTACAGCCCCAGATGTTCTTAATGATCCTTCTTGCAATCTCAGTTTTCTTTCCTCAACAAATTGGATTTTAAAAGCATATTGTTCCAAAATGAAAACAAAACATGCCTTTTCATTCAGAACTTTTCGGTTGAATATTGTTTAAATTCAATGAAAATTATAGACCATAAATGCATGTACTTTTAAAGAATCTTAGAAAGCTTTGATTCAGAAAATTAACCAAACCATTAAGTCTAATTTACTATTTTATTGTTTGTGATAAAAATCAATATTGTTAAAAAATGTTAAAAAATGCATTAAAACATTTCTGGGTAAAATGACACTTCTTCATTCAGCTTAACAGGTAAGAATTAATTCTTAAACAATTATTTAAAAATTAAGTTTGCTCATAATTGGAAACTAACTTAATTATACATACTAGAGATCGCCTTCTAGATGAAAATCAACCAACATTTTTTTCGGTTGATCTGGACCGTCTGGACCCAATTTGTTAAAACGATACCTATGTTATAAACTGTAGCATCTGTTTTTCCTGCTTTGCTAATTTGTTATTACAACAGCTGTTTAATGATTCAATCAATTCTCCCACAAGATTAACATTGAAACTTTGAAAGTCTGTAGGGCGTAGGCCCGTGGGCCGATGTGAATTAAAACACGATTCTGCTCATCTACAGCACAATACCTTTCTATTGGTATGCGCGGCTTTGTCATATGATGCACACAAGCTGAGAAAAAAGGAGGAAATAAAACATGCTTGTCTATTAATATATAGATAAAATAAAATAATAATAGTATATAATAATATACATAATAAACTATATAAGTAACTATATAAGAAATTATGTTAGTTTCCAATTATGAGCAAATGTATTTTTTAAATGATTGTTTAAAAATTAATACTTGACTGTAAAGCTGAATGAAGAAGTGTCATTTTAACCCAGAAATGTTTTAATGCACGTTTAACTTTAATAATATCACAAATAATGTAATAAAATAGTAAATTTTATAAATATATAACATTTATATATATATATATATATACTGAATTCAATAAAATATTATTTCAACCACAAACAATTGTAGTAGTAACCGACAGCAATTATTACACTTTCTATTCTATGTATCTTCATTGATTCAATACAGGTATTTGTCTTTGCTAATTTCATATTGGTTATACAGCATGTTGTGTTGTTTATTCCACTATTCTGTTCATGTTACGTACAATTAGAGATCGCCTCCTGGTTGAAATTCAACCAACTTTCTTTTAATTTGTCAGGAACCAATTAGTTAAAACAATATTTATGTTATAACTGAAGCATCTGTTTTCTGATTTGCTAGAATTTGTTACTACAACAGCTGTGTAATGATTTAATTAACAATCCTTCTCCCATAAGATTAACATTGAAACTATGAAAGCCTGTAGAGCATAGCCCCGTGGGCCAATATGAATTAAAACGTGATTCTGCTCATCTACAGCACAATGCCTTTCTATCAATCAATAAACCCAAATTGTTGTTCTAATGGTATGCGCGGATTTCTCACACGATGCACACAAGCTGAGAAAGAAGGAGGAAATGAAACATGTCCTCCTATTAATATATAGATTTTGGATCTATATAACTTTTATTGTGTTCTTCATAATGTTTTCTTTTTCATGTTCTGATTTCTGACATTTCCAGTTGTTAATCAGTTTAGAATGTGGAATAACTCTGTAAATATGTGTTTAGATAAAAATACCATTTCTTTAATTAGAGTTTGGAAAAAATATTTGAAAAATTACATTTGATTTATTTTGAGAAACTAATTTTTTTAGAGAATTTTGATTTATCTACTGCTCCAATAAAATATTCACACTGATAAATAATTGTTTGTATTTTGTAGTAACTGACAGAAGATATTGAGTTGGTATGCTTCCATAATACCTATACCAGAAAAATGAGAATACTGCCAAAAGTACTGTACTTCGAAGGTAGCTGAGGACAGACTCTGAAAAGGGTACCATTGAGCAAATCTAAGATAACTTAAGAATTTTATACTATTCAATTTAAAAATAAAAATTAATAATTAGAAATTTAATAACATACAATTGAAGTGTTTATCTTTAGTAAAACATGTTAATACTGTTAGATTTGTCTGCGGTGGTTTGTAATGTGAATTTTGGCCGATTGTAGGAAAAGGTCATAGAGCAAGAGGGGGAGCTTTTGAGACATAATGTGTCTCACTTCACACTGTGCTGACTGTGGTTGGCATCCTTCCTTAAGTTTTCACTTTTCCTTCTCACTTTTATCTTCCTTTTTGAAGTTGAATGATGATTATAATAATATTTCTGGGTTTATTGATTGAGCCTTCTATTGAGATTTACCCACTGGTTGTAAATGTGAACAATCTCAACCACTGATGATGAGAGAGAGAATCAAGTTTCAGGTTTCCAGGTTTAAAATGTAATATGTGTCTTGAAGCATATAAATTACAACTAGTATTGTGATGTGTGATTGAGAGAAAAATTCTATAGGATTAAAAAATGGATAAAAGAATACAAGCCCTTGGAACGCATCTCACAATCATGCATCACTGATTTAGTGTAACAATAATTATTCAAGCAAACTAGGACTTAAGTTGTTCCTCTCTCGATTGGTGTTCTAAACACTGACTGACTGACAGTTTTGACTGAGTCATTAAAAAACAGGGCTTTGACACAATGTCACTAACTGATCCATTCCTTATTTAAAGAGCAAGAGTGGTCTGAACTTGTTTTTTAATACACCACATACTCTGACTCAGTTATAAAAGTGTTTTATGAAATTATATAAACAGAGATATTTTGCAAGTAAATATTCGTGCTGATTACAATATTTGTAAAGATTAGAAGTCATAGAAACAACAACACATTTACTGACCAGAAAAGTAAAAGAATAGTTAACAAAATATTCAATGGTTAACTAATTATTGTTGGTATTGATATTCATTGTTGGTGGTAATATTACAATATTCCCTGCCTTTGGCTAAAAGTGATATTGAATGTAAATTCAACCATTCATTGGACTTGCAAAGCAGACTTTATATTGAGTTTTCAACAAAATCTAATAAAAGGTTAAAGTTATGGATAAAGTCTAATGGTCCCCAGTTGATTTAAAAATGGTCAGTTTAACTTATATAAAATAAACAAATATCAATATCCAATTCAAAATATTATTTGTAAACATGATTTGTTCATCCTACTAAAATCACCTTTTAACCATTTTTATATCATATTGACACAAATAATTTCCGATTAATGCATTCTCCAATTTGATGATTTCCTGCACATTATAAATTAATAAACAAAGTTTTATTGACACAATATTGATTATAATTTTTTTAGAAACTAAAAAAATTGGAATTAAATTTGAATGGTTGCAAAAATTATAATTGCGAAACAGGCACTTTTGACCAATTTCACAAAGTGTGGATCCGGTTTCACATAGTCATTCACATAATTTTGCCAGATTTAAACCGATCCTTTGTTTAAAATAAGTTATATGTAGCCTACCATCAAAACACATCCAATCACTCAAATATTAATTAGATAGCTTATGCAATTTGTTTTAGGAGAAAATGACAGTAGAAACAACTTTGAGTTATGTTTTTTTTTTTTTTACTTTTTCAATGCCATCTACAGGATATGAATTAACCCTAAACTAACCACACAAACGCTAATTTGTAAGAGACGACTTTTCATGAGACTGCAAAAGCAAAGTCTCCATTTCAGCTAACGAAGATTTGTTCCAAAATAATTGCCTAGCGTTGTGTCTGTAAAAGCTGGCTTAGACATAATTGTTCTGAATGAGGATAACAACTCTTAAAGTACAACTCTAGAATAGTAACCAGGGAACACGACTTTATACAGAAACTTTTATACATGAACTGCAATTGAAAACTTGCAACCAGGTTATGTTGAACAGTACTACAGTTGTGGAAGATAATATAAATGTATGTCAACATTGATAACATAATCCTAAAAATTTTCTGGTAACATAAACGACTTTTCAATGGCAAAGTCGCCTTGGTGGTTTGGAAAAATACATGACTTCATAATTAATTATACAGGGCTTTCTTTTTAAAACACCACGCTCGATTTGAAGTGTAAATTTGCAAGCATAACACATTCTTAGGATACATTTAATTGTTAATCGCATTTGTTAGAACTATTTACAGGGTTTGAATGGTATTTTGTTTAGTTTTAGTGTTGAAACAGACCAAAATTAACATTTACACAAAGTTGTATTTGGAAGATTAAAGGATAACTTTTTTTTAAGTGGCGGTTATTCAGCTTTCTCAAGTTTTCCAATATTTTGAGTTTCTTTTTCACATGCCATATTCTTTGCGTAACTTTAGATTAAAAAATCCAGAGGGCTTAAATTTGGAGATCTTGATTAAGGGTACGTTTTCATTAGTCCATCATTGAAAAATTAAATTGCACTAGAAATGAACTTTTTAAGATTTCCGGAATTCAAGCCCTCTGGATATTTTAATGAGGCTCTGAGATTTTAATGTAAATATTAAAGCATATGAAAACGCCCAAAAAATACTGAAAACATCAGTTGAATAGACCCATAACAAATGTAATAAAACTTAAGTGAAATAGTAGGAGCCCTTTTAAAATAAGGTGTCAGGGAATTTACTACATAGAGCATGACATCGTATAAATGCTCATAGTGGTATTTTTAAACATGAAAATTAAACAACATATCACCAAAATCATGTATATAGTTGTGATAAACTTTAATAACAATAAAATGTATCTTAAATATGAGTTGTGTTTTATAATTTCAAATCGAGGGTTACGTTTATAAGAAACACCCTGTATTGTGTATGGAAAACATTCAACTTTTACTCTATGAATTTACAAAATTTAGAAAGCAGACATTAGGAGCTATTTAGAATTCACTTCACGTACATTTATCTTGTCGTTGTCATGCGGGATTTCGTGACTTGCTGCTCCGTCTCGGCCTACACAGCTGCAGCTTCTGTGTTACTTGATAATAACCTGGGGGTTGAGCACATGAGACTCAGAAAGAAAAAAACACACACGTTGCGACACATGAGATTTACGAGTATCATACGGAATATATTTTAGGTATTTATAATTTTACATATGAGTTTTATATTAAAAAGTTTTGCAAAAGCCGTTTTATGGTTCTGGCTATTCACAGAAAAGTTACCCTCTTAAAAGAAGAAAGATAATGGAATCAATAAATTTAAACAGCAGTCGACAACGGCACGACAAGGTGTCTTAAATTAGAGAGCAAACTCATTTCAAACAGACATTCAAATACTTTTGACTTCACTGCCATTTGTAGTTTGATTGGAATTTAAATCTAAGTTTTTTTAGATAAGGAATAAAGAGGTTAATGTTAGAATTAACTTACTTTTTAACAGTATCTTAAACAAGAGAGTTGTTTTCCTTAGGAGTAATTTCTATACAAAGTAAATTCCATAAAGAGAATATTACTACACATATGGAAAACTCCATCCTACTTAGTGTGGCATGAAGGTATGACCAACTATTTTAATTTTACAATATATTATCAAAAAAGTTTTATAAAGAAACCAAAATTTTTGTACTAAAACGGTGACCTAAACAAATATAATAGCAATATCAAAACTCAAATCATGCAATCACATACATTTATTTGGAAAAACATACAACTTGAACGACACCGTAAAATAAAAAAAAACAAACAATACTATTTACATGAATTAAACATAAAACCACACAAAGACATACAATATGTCTTTAGTTTATTGAATATTTTGAGATGGTACAAAGTTACAATGAATGCTACGAAAGATAACCCCAACACTCACGATGTGAATCCGAAGAGGTAGCCATCAATCTCTTCAATATTTTACCCGCAGAACACGTAATGCTGAAAGACGACTATCGTCGACACTGAACACATATCTCATAAATATGACATCAGTCCAGAGTGAGTTACGAATCCCAATCATAAATGTTATATCATAACGAAAAGTTAAAAATTTTGTGCTTGATTTTGCATAATTTTTCCAGAAAGTAAGACATTAAAAAAATAAAATATAAAGAAATTGAATAACTTATAAACTAGTCATTAAATAAATGTTTAAGATGCTATTTACTACATATTCACCATTTAAGATATTGCATTAATCAAAATGTAATGCTTTCCAACTCCCTCCCAGTTGAAATCTGAGCAGTATCATTGCAACCCCTAGTTTTCAGTAAAATCGCGGGCCTGCAGTTCAGCTTAGCTAGCTAGCATAGCGTTAAGCATAGCTACTCTACCGCTGGAAAGAGGTGTTTGACACTCAGCACCAAATATAAGGTGACAGGGAGGGGGTTGATTGAAAACGACCCATCCAAGACCATCGAGGGGCTCTTAGGTACGGTTGGTTGAGTGGGGTCGCGGATATATAAAAGTTTCATGCTGAGTTTTTCCTGACATGTTTTGTGTTGTGACTGTTATTTTTTTACATGGTTTTTAGTAACTACTTTTCTTAAGTTTTTGTTTGGCTACCTCTGATAATAAATTTTAATTCGGTTTAGATTTTTACCAACAGAAACATTATTAAAGCTTGCACTTCACAACTAGCAAAACTTTTTCTTTCATGGATAATTTTAGCAGCTCACGGTAAACAAAGTACGATAAGTGATGTGCATACTACCATCATATAAACTTGATGTTTTAACTGAATAATAACTTGTTACTTTTAAAAGAAATTGTATAAAAGTTATTGTTTTATTTTTATAAAATATAATTAAACTCAAACTTAATACTTTTTTATGTACAGTTATTAAAATTATTATAACATTGTGTTGGATTGTTGTAGGCCTACATTACTGCTGAATTTTTGAAACTTGAAGCTGCCTTGTGCCTTTGTAGGAGCTCCGAGAGAGTTGAGTTGCCAGGTAATAACTTTAGTGCCGGCGGCAGCCGATGCACTTTGATGTGTTTAATCATCTGACTTTGACTTACGTAATCCAATAAACTCACATAACTTTGAACTCATTGTGCAAAACTGGTCCAAACGACTGAAAGTTAAGGGAATGAAATACTAAATTTAATGAAATTCAATTTGGAAAACTGCTCGGAAATTCTATTTTACTGAACCAAGTGTTCCAAGTATTAATATTACTGTAATTCATATAATTCTATAGTGAAATTGAATTAATAAAAACAAAACTAATGCTTGCAAATTATCTCAATCAACTTATTTTTTTAAAACTGCAACAATTTGTTGATGTGAAAAAATCATGACAAAGATTTTTATTTAATTGGCAGCAATAACCTTTAGTTTACTAACTGCGCAGTTGAATTGTGAACATTTATTTTAATATGTATTTTAAAAATGATAGCAAGTAAAAAAATATATAATAATAATGCTAAACAGGAAGTTGACCGCAAGTATTTGTAATGGCACCACAACAAGTGTTTTATATGGGGGATGAGGGATTTTTAAACAATTTTGTATAAACCTAGAGTCTAAGTATTATTCTTTAATATTATAAAAACCAGTTAAATTTTATTTGTATGATATGTTTCTTTTATGAAGAATTAATAAAAAGAAACCGTAATTTAAAAGGCAATTGGTATTTTTTTTTTTTTTACCGATCATATTCAACGCGAATATATCAAACCCGAATACCCATTACCCATATTCAACCGACATATTTCCGTTTCATAGCTTTTATGATGGACAAGGGTTTATAGACATTTTTCACCGAAACAACACAGGGGCTATACCCAACGGCTGTGGGGTTGTACAATGGGTGTGGTACCTATACACGTGTCTAAAGGTACATTAATTAAACCTTGAAGAAACACCAGCCGTAAAAATGTAAACTTTTAAAATAAGTTAGTTTTTCTATTATAAAAAAACACAATGTAATGATTTTTTTTTAAATTTTTTAACCATTAAATTAATTGCTTAACAATATCAGATGAGATTCGCAGAATGAGATTTACTGCAGTATGACAATGAACGTTATAAATAAAACAATAATTAAAACTGAATTTGACTAAATTGTTGCAAAAATAATAGGCAACATAAAAAGAAACTAACTGCAAGTAAGATTGCCACGTAGAGACTATAATAATGAAAAATTGTTAGATATTTTTCACACTAAATAAAAAAGACACCATTTTCTGTTCAACAAGTTATATGTATTTAAACCAGTATTTTACTTAGCAAAATTAAATAAAAAATAAACTAAAACAAATACATGGCGTCCATGATATACATCTGGTTTGTAGAGAATTATTCATGACAGTGGCAAACGGCTGCAATGTGAGGCATAACTCACGTTGCAGAAGGAAACCATTCCACGGCTGCATACAGAACATACCTGCATGGTGAACGCGGCTCCCTGCTTGCTTGGCTTGTACAGCTTAGCGGCGGTTACGGTTGTAACATAAAAAGGAAGGGATTTAATTAGAGTGTGTTTCTTAGTTTCTTAAAGCTGTCTGGGAGGAGGGGGGACCATAATTTAAAAAGAGTTTTTCCTCAAAGGTTGCAATGCAATTATAATTCTAAACAGCAGTGTTGGGTTTCTTTACTAATTATGACTCGCTGCCATTTGAAGCTGTAATCAAAGAAACGTGGTTTTGATAACGGTGATTAAAGCCAGCAAAAGGAAAAATCTAAAGTAAATCAATTAGTTATGCAATTTATTAATTACTATGTAAATGTAATGTGTCTTTATTTTTTGGTAGTCAAGTATAAAGAAAAACACACTTTTAAGGTTTTCCTCACGTTTACTTAACAGGCATTGTAGACAATACTTTCCTTATTTTCAATTCCAGGGAGAAGATTTCCGCAGTGGAAGGCTTGTTTGCCATACCTTGATTCTTGGCAACTGTTAAGTTATCCAATCACTGGCACTGTTAATGGGTCTGCGGGTGGCTAAACCTACTGGCACTCATAAACTTGTGCATAAAATTTTACGTTTACATAAAACACAACTTGCTTTTTAAAGCCATAAAATCACTGTATTAATAATCTTACCCATAGTAATAATTGAAGACTTTATGAAGAAAAATCAAATTGACTATGTATAAAGATAGGAAAAGAAAAAATTATGATGAAGATTAAATAAAATAGATAAGTTAATATAACTATAAATTATGTATATTTGCAATGCAATTTATTGTTGTGCAATAAAGTATTATTATTATAATATTTTAACCTCTTATCTTCAGTTATATGTGATGAATATCACAGGTTACCTAGTTTAGGATACTAGCAATACTGCAACACAAAGTAAAAGAGTACAATTGTACAAAGTACATTGTACAAAACCATCACGATCATTTGTAATACTTAAATATTTTTGTAGTTTTCAACTCTATTACATCTTATAAAAATACGATCTACGGTTTATTTTTGTTGCTGACTAATGCAGCATTCATAAATAAATTAATAAACAATCGTCAGGGATGTGAAACATGTGATTAACACTCGAAGCAAGTGATTTTATACATTTTTTTATGTAAAAGTGAAAAAACTTGATTAAATTAAGAAATGATTTAATTAGGCTGCTTTCACACTGGCGACATTTGCGGCAGCTACAATTTTTGCTGTCGTTCAGGTGTTGTTGTTTACGCCACCAGCTGCATTTGGGGATTATTGAAACAAGATTCTATGTTCGGTTGCGAAACTAATGTAGTTGCTTATTTAGCCACCGCCGCGTTGTTATCGTTCATATGTTTTAGCGAAAATCATAAATGATTTTACGTTATGAAATATCCAAAGGCCAACAAAATATTAAAACGGCTTTGTATAATGTTTTATGCAATGAAAAAATATTCTTAAAAATAAAAACGAAATAGAAGATTACTAGTGTTTAGTAATTATATGAAAATACGCCATAATGTAGTGATTTATATCAAAACAATTGCACTCTAATACGAGGTTGTCTGCCGTTATGTTCCTTATGTATTTTTCACTACGATAACTGTGTGTCATATTCATCACAATATTGCTGACCTAAGTATATTCAAGATTTAAAATATCCGCGTGCTGGTGGTTTTAGTCCATAAATATTTATCATATTGATAGTAAACTCTTTAGAAAACTCGGCCGGCGGATCCAGAATAATTAATTGCAAAATTAAAAATAATGTTTCCTCTTTCATAGAATAGAAATTTAAAAGTTATTGGGTAGATCAGTAAGAACATCCAGATGGAGCTCGAAGCTCATCTCCCTTGAGCTTTTCAACACCTTATCATCTTCTGGGCTCATAAAGCAAGTCGACCGCAAATCATCTATCTGCTGGACTGCTAAATCCACTATGCCCATCATCCATGAAGCCCATTTAAAATTCAAAATTGAAGGTTTCTCTTTGGTTTGGAGTTTTTGGGTTACAAAGGACCTGTGTTTTCCTGTTATCTTGGGAGCGGACTTAATTCAGATCACTGGGTTGATTTTTGATTTAGGTAGAGGCCAGTGCTACTTCAGGTTTTCTCGGCAGGTGTCTATCCTTTTCTCTGACAGTGTGGCTGGTGGCGCTGCTGCGGTGAAACCTGACGCAGGCAGCGAGACAACACCTGATCCGTTAGGGCATCTGACTCAGGCGGATTCGGAGGCCATCAGAGAGCTCTGCAACCGTTTTCCTGACCTGCTGACGCCAAAGCTGGTGGTCACCAAACTCGTAGAATATGAAATTCGTTTGACGGACACCTGCCCCCTAAGATCCCACTCTTATAAACTGGCTCCACCCAAGATGGAAACCCTGCGTGGTTTCATCAATGACCTTCTCGAAAATGAGGTGATCAAACCTTCACGCTCAAGCTACGGAGTCCAGCTTTCCTTGTGCCGTGTTCAACTTAGTTCAACAGAGTTCCGATGGACCTAGCTGTGGGGGCTCAGACTCTCACCCGTTTATCTCACTACCTGGACGAGCTTCTGGTGTACAGTGAGAGTTTCAAATACCATGTTGTTGTTCTTATTGGTGGATAAGGAGACACCGGCCGAACCGTTGAGCACGTCTGCCTCAAAATGGGCATTTTGCGCAGGCCCCCGTAAGGATGGGTTATTGAAGGAAGAGAAAGGGTTAGGCACGGTACAGACTGTCCACTCATGTTCCAGCTAGGGGTTTCTATGCCCGTCGCACTCCTCTTTCGACTACCATGTAGTTCATCTTGAGGAAGTCATGAACAGATTGCTTAGGACAGGCCTTACCGTCAACCCGGACAAAGTCAGCTTTGCCTAAGGTGGGGTTTTTTTTTGGGTCATCTGATATCTCCTAAGGGGGTCTGCATTGATCCAGCTAGGACCCAGGCCATCAGGGAGTTTCCTCTTTCTAAAGATGACAAGAGTATCGCCCGCTTTGTGGCCATGGTGAGTTTTTACCGGCGTTTCATCCCCAACATCGCTGAGTTGGTGGCCCCTCTCAACGCTTGTAGGAAGAAGGGTGCCAAGTCTGTGTGGGGTGAAGTTGAGCAGACGTCATTCGAGCTCCTCAAGAGGACCATCTTGCAAATCAAACAATTTGAAAGGCATAAGGCTGGTTTTTTTTTTTTTTTTTTTTTTTTTTTTTAGAATTTACATTGGACCACATGACAGTAGGAATGGAGAGCTCTACCTTTGCCTATTCCATAAACCATAATTATTACAAACGCCAAATTAATTGGCAAATATATGCTTTATTTATGATTATATTAAAATTCATCTTTTATCATTTAAGCAATCTTCATTTAAATGTTTTTGATTTAATCATTAATGATACTGTTTTCAAAAACAGGTGATAACAAGATTATTTAACTGACTATAACACCATCTAATGAATATATTTGAAAACAACTTGATTATTTAAATTAACACCAGTTGTGCTGCATGTCAAAAACGCCACCTGGCTACAAGTGGCACGCCACTTGCAACAATAATTGCCAATGTGAACGTACCCATTTGATTCAATGCTTTTTAAAAACGCGCGACCACTTGCTGCTGGCGTCAGCTGTTATTGTCGCCAGTGTGAAAGCAGCCTTACAGTAAATACAAAGTGTATATAAACCATGACTGCAAGGAAAATATAAACCAAATTATGGCTATATTTTACAATTTAATTTTTTTTGAGTAGTTTGATGAAAAATATTGTATTAAGTCGTTCGGAAGGTGTTTTCGTTGTTGGACTGGTAACGTAATATACCACTATTAGCTAATGAGACAGCCTTTGTCTATTCCAACAGTTTTCTCCAATCC
Source organism: Neoaliturus tenellus (assembly GCA_030545055.2). Taxonomy (NCBI): domain Eukaryota; kingdom Metazoa; phylum Arthropoda; class Insecta; order Hemiptera; family Cicadellidae; genus Neoaliturus; species Neoaliturus tenellus. The sequence continues at coordinate 113,637,461 of CM061534.1, read as the reverse complement.
TGGTACAAACACTCTAGACATACTTTGTGTGTTTGGTAAATCATAAAACAATATTTACTTAAACATTACACAAACATTACATACAACAACTGAACTTACAACTTGGAGGAGTTGCAAATATAAAAACAATTTTTTATAATCTCTGAATATTCAATAAGTTAACTGTAAATATATGATGAAGAGTTTGAAACACACAAATTGAACATCAAACATTTTTTTTATAATATTTTTACATGATTAATGACATAACATGGAAAAAGCTGAAGAAGTTTTAATTTTACACCAAACTGTCTCAATCTTACCCATAATATTTGTTTACGATTCCTACTGCCTTATAAGGCAGGTTTCTCTATTGACTCAAAGTGACTTCATTTTAAAACTTAACACGTTCAACCGTGGCAGCAGCATGAGCAGTACAGTGTTGTGTGACAGGAGGGGTTAGGAGTGGGTTAAGGAGCTCGGTTCTCTCACCCCGCGGCGTCGCGGCTTTGTCACTAGGGTTTGTAAACACTCAGTTGTCACTCCCTATTTTGGGTTTCAACTTATTCTCACTTAAGCTATTTAATGCGTCACCATTAAGTTTATGATTCATAATGTTATTATATTTTTTATCTTGTTAGAGTTTAAATGACATAAAAGTGAAACAATAAAAAAATGTTCATGGCAGATATCTTTACTCTGGCAATCCTTTACGGTACTCTAATACGTGTAAGGTATATTTATGTGTGCACACGAATCACGAAAACGACTCGAATGATTTTTTTCAAACTTTGCAATTGTCTTAGTTCTGGGATAAAAATAATATTTGTATGAGTCCCTATCCTAGGAAAGATCTATTGTAGTTATAATCTTGAATTCACAAATTATAACTACACTTTTTAGGTCTAAACAACACTTTATTTACAATATTACTTTATTTAAATATTAGGTTACTTTCAAGCTCAAATTGAAATTCAAAAAATTTTAACGTTTGTATTATAGACTTTAAAATATAAAACAAAAGAGTTGCTGAAAAAAGCTAAGTGTCAAAATACAAACCAGGTGTTCCAGTATAAGCATTTGATTTTTCCATTGCAGCCAGTAAATGAATTGCTAAATTATACTTCAATGAAAATAATTTATCAGTTTTTAGCGAATTTCCCTATTAGTAGGAAAGTTAAGGCAAATTTAGTCTCAGTTGTGAAAAACTTATTTCTTTATTTTTTTTGGATCGCTGAACACGAATATGAGGTTTGCTAACAAATATTTTGCCCGGAACATTGCCTTTTTTGCAAAAATAATTGAATTTTTTATGTTTTTGGCCTAAATTTTGGTTGATGTGCATTATTAGAAAAAAGCTTTAGTTATTAAATTAAAGTAGAGAAAATTCCCTACAAGTTTTGTATTTAACACATTTTTCTATAGCAAACCGTTAATCCACTAGAGCGATTTGAAAAAGAGCCGAAATTTAAAAAATCACAAAAAACGACAAATCCTGCCCTTTAACGTTTTATTTTCATGGAAACGAGTAATGTTATGATGGATTTGACTGTGTACGATTGAAAATGTAATGAAATGTAAAGAAAAAATAATAAAAATAACTAAAAACCATGAGGATTTTTTATTATGAAAATTGTTTACAAATTAATAATATTTGATTAAAACCAAATGTAAGAAATAAATGGATACAGATGAATAAAACGAAATTACTGAGGTTGCATATGAGGTTTATTATGAAGGTGTAAGACCAGGTGTATTTTCATGAGTTTGCAAACCAGCCTGATTGGGGTATGGGAACGGGGTTTTATGGGATTTCAAAGGGGTAAAAAATGGGTTTTTGGCATTTTTGGACCTTAATTTTTAAAATTCAACCATTTTAATCAAAACCATTTAAAAGAGCTTAAAAAACAAACAACTTAGTATTTTGAATTTTTAATTTCGCTTAACAGGTTACGGAGAAAAGTCAAAAATAGGTTCCCCATGTTAATCTTAAGGGAAATCAACAAAACCCTGTATCACGCTTCTTTATTGGAATAACTTGATAAAATGTCGTATGTACATTCTCTAGGTAGGTTTTAACTGATATTTGCTAACAACACCCATATGGCGGCAAACCTACATACTCACCCCCATGGGGTTTATGGGGAAAATTAAAAAGTGGCGAATATTGATACAATTTGATATTTACCTTACCTAACCATTACATTTCCTAACAAAACTAACATTTTCTAACAACATCCCATGGCAGAAAACCTACATAATAATTTATATCAATATGTTATTTTATTGTACTGGAATATACACATTAGTCATTCATTCCTATGGTGTTAATGGGGAAAATACAAAATCTCAAGTTTCTTTGGAAATTCGCTGAGTATGCAGGTCTGCTGCGACGGGGGTATTTTTAATAGTAGGTTTACTTTATACTGGAGATTTTGACTATTTAATTGTAATTAAATTTTAAAACAAAATAATTAGCAACAATGATGACATCAGCTGTTAACCGAAGAGGTAAAATCCACGAGTTACAGTTTCAACAAACTCATACCAGAGTGCAGCGTAATAAGTCCTACATTAAACATCGCAAACGAGCTCGTCGTGGGGAAAGTGAGCGGAGTAAAACAAGTTTGTCTTGAAAGAGAAAAGTCTTTTAGTTTGTGACAAATTTTACTAGGACTACAAAGAATTTTTAAGTTTACCAAGCAAATGCTCGGCCCCAAGAACTTTATAATTAACTTAGGTGATTCAATCATAAGAATACTAAAAGCATTTAATGAAGGTTTGCGCTTAAGTTTGTGTTATAACATAATATGATTAATTTTTCAAGGTATTTTTTGATTTGATGGGTTGGTTAAAATGTAGTAAGCGTTAATATAAATCCCAGCTATAAAGTACCGAAAAACCTCCGCGAGAAGAAGCCCAGCTTTTAGGTCTACACGAAATTAGTTAGGCATTTTAATGCTTTTCAAGGGTTTTTATTGTAAACATGCATTTCAGTTTTCAATTCACAATTAACATAAAACTTAATAATTATCATATGATATCAAATTAATAAAAAACATATGTTGCCTAGATTTCTTCTTCAATGTTCTGATTTTTAAATTATACTAGTGGAGTGTAGGGGCAAAGGCCCCTAAAATCAAAATGGTGATGTCTCCAAAAATAAGTTTAAATTTATCACCTTGCAGTGTTAGGCCTACTGTATTTTTCTCAAGCTGTAGTGTCAATGTACAAGTTTGGGTTTTTAAATAAAAAATTTCCTAATTTTGACAAAACTCTTTGGAGGTATCAAATCAGTAATTTACTAATAATTTATTCTGTATTAAAATACAGTAGTCTATTTTGTTGAGAAAAAAAATTGCACTATTAAGCTTCCAAACATAGTAAAAGGTACTATAATACCTTATTTTATTAGGGTTAAAATAGTTTTAACCTTAAACATGTTCATGTTGAGTTTGCAGCTCAAATAAATAAAATAGGTCAATACAACATAAGCCCATTAATTCTGTACACTCCTTCACCCTGGACCTATGTTCCCCCCCGCATTTCCCACACTCACCGTGACCCCATGCCTCACCGTGCTCCCGTTCAACTCTCCTGATCCGTGTTTCTGTACCTTGCCCCCTCGTAACCCTGTGCCCTTCATTCTCTCTTGCTCACATGCCCGCAGTTCATCCCCGTGGCCCACATGGCCCCGTGCCTTCTATGTTCCTCATGCGTCCCCAATGCCCCCATGCCCAAAACTAACTTCTGTGCCACCGACACCTCCAGTAGGCCCCCATACCCATGCACCCATTGTGCCCCCTTTACCATGCATCCATACCCTCATGCCCTATGTCCACCATTTCTCCTCATGCAACCTATATCCCCATGCCCCCCTAACCCCAGTGACCCCGACAACCCTCGTGCCCCCGCACCCAGGTACTCCTGTGCCCACTTGCCCACCGTTCTTCCCCGTGGTCCCCATGCTCTCTATGTCCCCTAAGCCTTTCAGTGTCCCCACGTCCATCTGCCCCCCGTGCCTCGTGCCACCGACGCCCCTAGTGCCCATTGTGCCTTCCAACTCCCGCTCCGCCATGTGCCTCCGGGCACCCTATGTTTCCATAACCCCATGCCCAACGTTGCTCCCCGTGCAACCGTGTCCCCCATGCCCATTTAATCCTTTTGCCACCGAAGCCCCTAATGCTCCTTGTGCCCCATCACCCCCCCCCCCGCCACGTGCCCCAGTGCATCCCCATGCTTCCCCAGAGTGCCCCCTATGCTTCCGCACCCTCCATGCTTTTGTACCCTCATGCTCACCGTTTCTCCCTGTGCCCCTATGTTGCCCATGCCTCCACCGAACCCCTCATGTCCCCCTGTCTCCAGTGCCACCGACACCTATCGTGCCCTTTGTGCCCCCACATCCCCGAACTCCCCTGCACTCCCCGTGGTTCCCTGCTGACATCCGCCGTCCCTCCCCGTACCTCCGTGTCCTCCTGTGCCCCCCACCATTTCCTCTATTCCTCCCATGTCTCCCCCGTGCCCCCATATCTCCTTACACTCCGTGTCACTGACGTCCCTCATACATTGATTGTAGTCTAATTTTGTCTGTTCGTCAGTGAAGTAGAACACTGATTGATATATTGTTACTTTTCGCACACTATCATTAACCTAAAAAACTCCCCGTATTTATGGATTAACAGGCGTTTATTGATTCCCTACGACCTACGTAAAGGAAAAATCAGAGAACGGATAAAACCAAGCCAAAATATTCCTCATACGGAGATTATCAAATGTTAGTAGTTTACATATAATGATTCAGTCGAAAATAAATAAACACTCAACAAAAAGATTCAACTCTTCAACTCTATTTAATAGTTAATATGAAGCAGTAATGTAATAACTAAACGTCATTCACTGAGTAAAGACAATTAACCATTATGTCAACCATGCCACGTCTATTATAATTTTAACTTTTTATTTTTTATGCTGAATATACCAATCATTCTACTCCTATTTCCCTAATGACATAGATGGGGTCACGAAGGTGAAATCTCCTGTGGATCCATAATCCCTTCATAGTGTTCTCCTCTTTTTATAGTTCATTTCCAATTTTAAAAAGTTATAAACTATGAGGTTATCTTTACTCAAAATATCTGCTAAATAACCAGCTGAGTTTATGATAAAACACTGGAACATCTGCTTAAACACACGTGTAGATCTAAAAATCTTCTTCCCATTAGATTAACATTGGAACTTCAAGGTCCAATGGGGCGAAGCCCTGCTAACTTTTGATAATTCTGGTATTTTTCCTTGCGTCCTTGGCCCTCAAGCTTTAAAATAAGCCATCATACATTGCCCTATCTTTTTTCTAACTCGAGATATTTCGTGGGGACCGATTCGCTTACGGAATTATATATATAGATTATATTCTACTTTCAACACCAGCTCTGCAGGCAGCAAGCTTTACAACGCTCTTCCTCCAGACTTTAAACAGCTCCAAGGTGATGCCTTGAAGCAGAAACTCCACAACTGGTTGATCGACAACCCTGTATTTATCAATATGATAAAATTGAAACATTTGTTCATTATCTCCTCTAAATTCATGTCTGCATGACGCTATAACTGTGCTCAAAGTAAATATAATAAAGCACTTGTGATTTATCATGCTATCCAGGATGAGTGATGAAACTAGAAAATAGATGAGGGTTCTCTAAACTACATACCTCATACAATTTTACCAAAATCAGAATTTCATTCACAAGGCAAAGATAGAATTAACACTAATAAAATATTCTAATAAATATTTGTTTACTGTCTGTAAACTTTTTGTCAAAAGCATTTTAATTAATGTACTTAAAAAAAGGAATACCATATTTCAAGAAATTTCTCACTCACACAATATAATCGATATAATATTTTCAATATAGTCAATTTATTTTAAATTATTTTAAATAAAAAAAATTCCATAACAAATTCTTTTTACATTATTCATATTGTTTATTGCAATATTTGCAAGCATTACCACTTTTGACTCACCTTCTTTAAATACTTTCAAAATTCGTGTTAAAGATTTTTTACTTAGGTTAGGTGTGGACTATACCTGACTATTGGTGCCTAGACCTTGACCTCTGACTATGCACTGCCACTGACTCCTCCATCCATTCATCCCAAACTTGTTCCCAGTTGATTGATAATTAATTGATGAACTGTTAGTTTAGAATATTTTTATTATTTTTTGTTCACTCTCTATCACAACCATTAATTGTTAATATATAAAAAAAACTCCACTCCTTTCTTTATATTTTATCTGTTTTTGATTGCAATAAATTTCAATTAAAAGTCGAAATTATTATTTTTTAAGCAACACCAGCAGACACACAGGTTTGCGCCTATGTCTGCTGAATTCCCTGGGCCATTTGCTTTATTTAACAGTTAAATTTGTTTTGTTTTTTAGTTTAGTCAATTTATTTTTAATTAATTTTAAATTAAGATTATTCTGTATATATTCTGAATTGTAAAATTAATGCAACAAATAAATTAATAAATTCCTTCACTTTATCAACAATTTTGGCTTCTGCTGGGTAGTTCAAAATTCTCAAAATATATGTTTTCATTTATTGCATTTACCATAAAATACCACAGTAAAAATTATCACTCCTCTAACTCCCCTCTGTACTGTCTCATAAGTTATGAATGATACATTTTATATTTAGCAAACTATATTAATAAACAGTAAAAGAACATGAATTAAAGTAATTTAACATATTAAATATTAAACCAAGAGTTTTTTTTACTTTAGAGCTTAAGCATGTAAAATGAAATACCAAAGCAAGTAAGGCAGAGAAATATAAAAATGTAAGAACATAACTATAAATAACGTTTTAATGGTTTCATGTATGGCTATCAAATAAATGGTGCAGTAATGAATAAAGAACAAACATTCACATATAAATTTACCAATAAAATATAATGAAAGGTAGATGAACACTAACAAATAATTTGGTTTGCGCAAAAAGAAACGAGACAAAATGAAGCTGGAATCGATGCAAGTCTGGTCCGGAGAGGGAATAAAGCCAAGTCAAAGGGTGGCACAGCACTGGCCAAGCCAGCAATCACGGGGGACAGACTAGTGTGCTGATCCCACAACACATTCTGTGACACCACGCATAGAGCACAAGAAGCGAGCGATATAACACATAAAAGATGGTATAACTACAGGCCTAATTTATCACAATGCTGCGCTGTGAACTATCCCATTCTGTAATCTGAATATTTTATTTGTCAAGCAGATTTCCACAACTTTCAGTATTTATTCCACAGTATTTGTAATAATGATTTTTACATGACTTAGTGAAGAATTAACTAATAACAATGAATTTTAAAACCATTCGTTGTGTTTAAAAAGGCCATAATCAATAATGCATGAGCACTTTCCTTGTCATGACACTTTTCCTGAGAGGCTTTCAAGAGGTCCTTTTAACTTGACGATAATCTTAGCTCGATTTGTTATTCATGATACAACCATATTTAAAAGTTTGGTTTTTATTTAGGAATTTTTTGATCACAGTTTATCAATTTATAAATTTTAATACATGGATTGATAGTATTTTAATTATTATTGAATTATTATAATTAATTTCATGGTAGTAAAAGAAACTAACTGCTCAGTAACATTGATGGATTATAGTGTTTTATGAGAAAAGATACACTGTTTATTATCAGATTTTTTGGTTCAACTCATTTTTAGCAGTAGAGTTAATTAGTGATAAAGATTATACTTATAAACGTAACACTTATTTTTTTAGAATCCGTGATATATTTTAGGTAAGCCAACATAATTTATCGTGACCAATATTTCAATTTAGCAAGCACAAAGGAATGGTAGAACCCATTCAACAAAACAAGGAGTAAATCGTTAAGGCGTCCTTTTAAGATAACGTTTGCAATTGCTTTGATCACAAGCTATCACAGCCATTTTACGCCAACTCTCAACTTGCTGTTTTCAAATCCCTGGGATATTCATACAGAAAATTTTGAAATGTTTGGTATACTGTTTAGCAATAGGATTATTAATGTTATATATAATTATAATCGTAGAGACTGCAAACTTTAGAGGTTTTAAAACTAAAATTCTAAATATCTTCTCAGTGAAATAAAGCAAAAGGAACTAACCACATTCAATTGATGGTGCTTTTCTACTCATTTACATATATTAAAAAAAAAATCTTGTTTTGTTTCAGTAGCTGTATGGTATATTTATTGTAAGTGTTAACTATTTAAAACAAATCTGCCATATCGATGCTAATGCATTAACATGGTGGTTAACCAATGAATGAAATAAACTGACATCTTTATTTGGTAGAATGGCGCATAATACTTTTAGCAATATCAGGTGTCATGTGATACAAAATTTCTTGTTTTAAGTAAAAATACTTAATGTAGACTTATTTCGTTGTTTCATAATTAAAACTTTGGCGTTGATTTTCAATTAGTGCTCCGTCAACTAACTACCCTAAATAATTAGGCTACGTTTCATAGTGTAAGAGCTTGAACTAAACAATATTACGACAGTTTTTATCTGTACAATGCTGTTAGACATAGTAAAATATAAGTATTAAAATTTCTTGCATACGAGAAGATGGATCACAAAGGTAAAGTTCTTTTCACTTTCCCACCTTATTCAAAACTTTGTGTATAGACTAAACAAAATTTATTTAATTAATGTAGGTATTCGTAACAATTTCAAAACAATGCATTGTAGCTTATATTAAAAAGGAAGCTCAACTCAAAAGGGCTCCTTTTAAACATAAGGTGTAAGACAAGTGAGAAGTCTTAGAAAAGATTAACACAGGGACTGTGATGCCGCTGCGGGGCTCTGGGCCACCCTTTTCAGTAGGTCGGATTCCATTATGCCCAAGACTTTTTATGCGCTACAATTTTATTACTAATATTTTACAAAATGTGGTTTTGGATGAAAATGGTTTTATGGTCGATTACGATATGCTCAACATTTTTATCAACATGCAAATTGTATAAACTCTGTTAAATTGTTCGATTATTGTAATCCAGCTATTGTAATTGTTTCAAAAATACAATTCAAGTATTAACTATAAGTCTCTAACACTGTCAGGAAGAAATATTATTTAAAAAATATTTTCAAAGTCTAATATTTTATTCCGACATATATTGATAGAGATAGACATATCCAATTATTCTCTAACTATGATCTTCACAAATACTTTAGCAACAAAAACATAACAAGGTGTAGAATGTCAAACAATAAATTAAGTTAATCTCATCAAATGAAATTACCAAAATAAGTTTACAAATATAAGGTACAACACAAGGAAACCGTGATTGCAAATGTTAAATAAAATTAAAGGGTTGGAAATATTTCCGGTAGAGAAATATATAGTACGAGTAAATCTATGTGGAAATATTGCCTTATTTTGAAGGTTAATCCTCCTACCATTTTGTGTTACATGTACGATTTTTTGTATGCATTGTATGTGCGTAGGAGATAATAATCTTTTATGTAGCAACGTAATTGCATACGAATACACATACAAATCTATGAAACCGGTTTATACGTTTTACTTAAGATATAATTAGTACACATTTTAGTAGACACACTGCAAATAAAAAATTATGAGTTTATAATCAACATTTTTTTAAATGGTAAATGCAACATCCTTTAAGCTATTAACTATACGTTTCCAAAATATCAGAATGATAAAGAAATTTTAAATAGCTTTTTAAAATTTTGGATATTTTTCCAAGTGTGTTATCCCCCTAATGTAATGATTTTGTTCTGTAAAATGAAAATGAAATGATTTATATCACTGCACTAAAGGACTCAAGAAAATTTGCACTTAAGTAAGGATAACCTCATTTTTATTTAATGAAACCGACATCATTAATTGTTTGAGAGACTTTTAGGTATACATTTTCAGAATCTGAGTTAAATGTTAAACGGGACTTTATTTCAATAGAACGAATGTTTCAGACTTTCCAAGTAGTGACAAAGAAGAGATTCCAGGTTCGAAAAAGGAGGTTGAAAAGACAGTAATTTATCCAAGCAAGGTAAATTATTTTGAAGGAACATTGCCTATTGATATGATCACATGCTATATTATACTTATTTTTAACAGAATTTTTTACTTTTGGTTTCAAAATCACTTGGCTTCATGCTTGTTCTTTGAAACCTTAAATGAGCATTACTAAATTATAAAAATATTTAATATTACTTTTTAATCATGAAAAAAACATTTTAAACGACAAACAAAAAAAGAAATGTAGTCCATGCAATATTATTAGCAATTTTGGATTTTGAACTTTTAATTAACTAATTATTAAATGAATTTTAAACAGTTTGTTGTGTATAAAAAGAACCTAATCAATAATGCATGAGCACTCTCCTAGTCATGACACTTTTCTTGAGGGGTTTCAAAAAGTCCTTTTAACTTGCCGAATAATCTTAGCTTGATTTATTATTCATGATACAAACCACTTTTAAAAGTTTTATTTTTAATTTGGACTTTTTAAATCTCTCTTGGTCTGTTAATTTCATAAGCATTTTAAACGTTAAATGGATCTAATAAAGGCTAAGTTGTAATTAACTTTTTCTACAGTTAAAACTTTTTCTCCCTTCAATTTCTTAATTAGGAAGAGTACTTTGATATAGATCTATTAATGTGAACTTTACCATCTGCACCATAACTGCCATCGCTTACAGAGTGTCTCAAAATGACCGACCCAAATTCAATAAATAAAGTCATTTGTTCTTAATTCAATGAAGTCTGAAAAGCTTAAAATCTTCAGTTTGACTGTTAAATGGGTATTTAAGAAACATTTGTTATGTCCATTGGGGTAATGATAAGAAATTGAAAATATGCATGGTCGTTTATGCTATAGGTGTACATTTTAAGTACAAATTTCAAGAATTATATCACTTTCAAATGTAAAAATGGGGGGGGGACATTAAAAATTCTCAAAATGACCACACAATGGTGAATTTTACAAAAAAGTAGCAAATCTACTTAAATAACAATAATAAAACTAGAAAGATTGAACAATAAATAACCGTAAGATGAGATTAAGAAAAACGTTCGTAATTTAAGCGAATTATTAAATTTCGTTCACCTTTTGTTGTTATTTTGTTAACAAAATGGCAACCCATAATCCCAATGTAATAAATTGAAATTTTAACTTGATTTTAGACAAAAATCAACTTTTCCAGGGGTTGAGGCTGTTTCTAAACTTATATTTTGGCCAGAACCCTCTTAAATACAAAGATTGAACAAAATCTACATGTTGAATTTCGAGATTCTGGAAAATACATCGCCAGAGACACTCCTTGTATTATAGTATAGGATTAATATCAACCGTTACGCATTTTTTTACAAAAATTTACCACTGTATCACACTTGTAATCAATTATTAATTTAAAAATTTAAAATGGCAGTGAGCACTACATAATTTACCGTTTTTTTGCAAAACCTCTCTCACAACTAATGTGGACACAAATTGTGTTATGAAAAATAAACTACAATAAGAGCTTTAATGGATGGGTGTTGGGGCAAAGCCAGCTTGATTGATGCCCGTTGTAGGCCCGGGGAGGGATGGACAGTGGACATGCACAACTGTGCTGCGGTCAAGAGATTCAAACAAACACTATATCTGAACTCAGATGCAGATAACATTATTTACAGGACATAGGTTAGGTCAAAATTAGTTGGTTAAATCTAAATGCTTTAGTTTTAATTTAATTTTATGATCATTTAATAGATAACCATTTTTCTCTGATAATTAAATACTGATAATTAAATATTCGTGGATTAAATATGCAAGATTAAATATTAAATGTGCAAAGAAATACACAGTTTTGACAGTTTAGAGTGATGTTTTTGGGTTAACTTATGGCCAAAGAGTTAAATTTTACTGAGGGTATCGCACCCAAGGGTAACAAAAAAATGTAAATTACGAGGTTAACATTTTTTCCCTTTATAACCTAAGAAATCCAAAGTTATTTTGATTGGCATCGTCTGAAAACTTGCTGCATCATGTTAAGATTTTTGTAATTATTATTTTTTTCTTAAAACACCTATAAAAAGCACATTATAAAATTCATTGTGTTTTTCTGTAAATGAGTAGTAGAAAACATATTTTTCAAAACATTGTAGTAAATAATTATTTAGGTTCTTTTCAATGAATAGAGTAGAGGAAAATATACTTGAGTCAGTTTTATATTCTTGTCAGTCTTATATTCAATTGTCGATGGAAAAAAATTTTACAAAATATTCACAATTCTAAGCTCAAATATTCCCAATAAACTGACGGTGAGGATAAATTTTATCGAGCTCCCTTGGGTTGAGAATCTACATGACATTATATCTTCTTCATTCACTCAAACTGGCTGGGTAGCTGAGTGGTTATAGAGCTTGCCTTTGAAGGTTGCCGATTCAATCCTGAGAAAAGTTAGTGCTTTCTGATGATTCGATACTGGACCCAGCTGCCTCTGGTCATTAGGCTAATAATTAATGATCCTAACAAATGAAACAGCTGCTATTTGTCAGTAACAAAGCTACACCTCAATCCATCACAATCATCACACTCAACCCCTGCAGTCATACTCACCTTAAAATACGCACCTCAGAGTATGTCGGTATTTTAAATAAAGTACCAAAGTATCTAAGTATTAAAAATATTCTCGAAGAATATTGGTGTAAAGGGTGTTTTACCTCGAATATCTTTTGAACGCTTAGGTCTAGTTAACAAACTTATTCAATCTACAATTTAAATATAACACATGCTTCATCAAGCACATTAAAATTCAAATAATTAATTGGACATTTTTTATGTGCAGTTTAAAATTACAAAATAAGCTGTTGTCAATAAGTCAAATAAAAATTTCCAAGATAATTCTCTAAATCTCTCAAAAGACATTATCTAGTTTATAGTAAACTTCATAAAAAATAATTGATGGAAAAATACTTCCTTAATTTACTCTAAACTGCAAATTTGAATTAGTTTTTGTCTTTGTTAAACAATACTCAAAGTAGAAAAAAATTGCTGTGTTGCGCATAATTAATTGTTGCTGCAAAACTATTATAGCACTGTTTGTAGGTCAATGAAACGGTTTAGTTATAACAATCATTCGTAAAAACGCAAACCTCGAAGCACCTCCTTTGCAAGTCTAATGCAGATTGTTCTTCAATTCGATATTCCAGCCCTGCCAGAGACTTAATTGAAGAACCGCCCTTTAGCTTGTACTTTAGGTTTTACACAACTGTGCAAAGGACATAATTAGTTTTTATGTTTTTTCATAAATATTTTATATACACATCATAATTTGAAATTAATAATTTGACCATTTAGAATTTAATTAATAATTCATTAATGAGCTAGACTTTTATCTATTACTATTTGTTTCGTAACGTCACGGAGCTTCAGTTAGTCAAAACTTAAGGACCCAATAGAACGCTATTGAGCTTATGATTAATGTTAAATAATTCAATCATAAATCAGTTCATATAAGAGTTCATATTTTCATTACATTTTTACAAGTTCATTACTGTGTGCTTGAATTTTCAGACACAGTAAATAAGCAAGTTTCCATAATAAAAGATATCCCAAGACGACGAAACGGTTGTGAAAAACGAGCTTTGGTGGGTAAACCATTTTGAAGAAAATTATTATTTTTTTAACTAAACAAAATTAAGATTATTCCAAAATCATCCAACCCCTTTGCAACTTTACGGGCTATATGAAGAAGACGAGAACTGCAGCGAGTGAGTAACTAACTCCCACACATATAAATTTTTTTAATTAATTGATTTAGAAAACTGTACGTCAGGTCTATCTCAATGATATATTCAGAAATTGAGTATTAATTGCAAGTATCTCTCAAAGTAATGTGTAAACTTTGCGCACGAAGATGGTTGGGACTCACACAGGAGTGTGTTGGAGAGAAAGGATTGTTGGATGCCTCAGGCGTCGTCGCGGCTTTGCCACTCCTGACTGCGCAAACATTTGGGATGCCACTTGGTTGGGTCAAGATATTTTAGAGCAACTTCCCTCAAACCACGATGTTTGTCAAGCAATACTGAACACGGGTAAACACTTCTTATGACAATAGTATATTGCCCATAGTGGAAGTAGCCTATATTAAATATGCTACCCTACGATGCACTTACCCAGTCCACAACAAAAAAATCAATTGAATAGGAGATCTTCATGAAAAAAATAGTTTTACCATCAATGATTACTAACATAATCGATAGGGATATTATTAAAGTATGAATGAACCCATAAGTACAAATCCAACAACAGGAAAACAAAAAAAAAAAAATTTTAAACAGTTTTAATAGAAAACTATGTAGGCCTAGCTGTTTGTTAAATCCTCGGCCAAAGTTATCTTATGGGTGTAAGAGTAAATCAATGAGTGTTAATTACTAGGCAAAAAATTCAATGAAAGAATCTTAAAAATACAATAACAACTTATGTAAATGATCTTAAACAAACAGAGTAATAATATCAAATTTCTAAAAAAACACACTTTGACGGTAATTAAAAACCTGTGCTTATCAAATACCAGAAATTCTGAGGCTTAAGCAACACAATAAAATTACAGGGAAAAATACAAGGATAAATTAAATAGGTTTAAAGAATAGCTGAAAATATTGTCAACAGGTTAAGGGCACCTAGTCAATGATAAAATTTGTTGCTCCTCAATAAAACGGAAAAATACCTAGTGGTTTAACAATACAACATTTAGTGGCGGAGGCCAATGCAATTTTCATGCACGAGGTCGGTTAGACGGTAATGGGACATTAATCCTAATCCCTGTTTTGGGAAATGAGCAGTTTCAATCATTCAGACATCTAAACATTAGAATAGATTTCAATGAGTTTCAAAACTGCTGTTGCACATGGCAGAAATTTGAACTGCAGTCAGCTCTCTTTTTAAAGCTATTCAATTATGTCAAATTCAATAATTTTTTTAAATTTCAAAACAAACAGCTTAAAGAAACTTAATTATTATACTTTTTATTAATCTTGTAATAATAAAACACACTAGTATCAAAACCTCACAGAAAAAAACTTTAGATTAGACTACCGGTATCTATTAAACAATAAAATTAAGAATGACAATCATAATTTTGTCTAATACTTTACAGAACTTTTTGTGAATTCATCAATAAATTTTAATGAATGGGATACAGAGGCTTTGTAAGGATGAAAATCAACCTTAATATTAGTCTAAAGAAAATTCTAAAATTTTAAACCACAAGTCTGATTTCAATAGACCAATGATAAAATGTATCTGTGATGTTTGGGGAAAAGGGGTCATGATTTTGGCGATTTTGAGGTTTTGATGGTTTCTGGAAGAAAAAAGTCGCTCTTTCTCATGGTACAAAGGGGTTTAGTCAGAAACCTTCAGTTTATTTGTTATTTCACTAGATCTGAAGGAGTTGCATCAAACTATTATGGTACAAAACACAAAAAGTAGACCTAAATCTTGTGTCCCATTCCGGGTAAAATAATTGGTTCTGGAAGGACATAAGTCAGTGTTAAGTCATGTTACTGAGGGTATAAGTCATACTTTTTAAGATCAGGTGGGGTTAAGTCAATGTACAAAGGGGTTAAATCATATTTTGTAAGATCAGATGGGGTTAAGTCAATGTACAAAGGGGTTGAATAATGTTTTGTAAGATCAGATGGGGTAAATCGTGGCAAGTCATCGGCCAGCAGTTAAGTATAAATTATATAAAATCAAAAATTAACTAAATTAATTAATTTTTTAAGTTTAGGACAACTTATTAATGTTTTACATGAAGGTTTAAACTAATTTCAACTAATATGAATAGAATACTGTTATTGTAAACTTGAGCGTTTCCAAAATTTCCTTGTTTGTAAAGTTTACTTTCAGAGATGTAACCCTTTTGGCCAAACATGAAAGATATGCTATTGCTACCTTCAGGGAGGGTTGTTTTGAAGATATTTTAAATAACAGTAAGTACACCAGGGCTGAAAAGAAAGGGAACTGTTTTAAAAGGTAGCACGAATGTGATTTAAAAATTAAATTCATAAAAGTAATATGAAAAAGTACCACAATAACAAATCATGACATAAATCTAAAAATACAGATATGAATTTTTGCCAGTCCCAACTCTGTTATATTCCCTTATCCCTAACATGTATTGAAACTTGAGTCTTGCTACAAAAAGATTCGAACAAGTTCATGCCTTTCTTACAAAAGATTTTCTGTACCTATCTATATTTTATTTCATTTATGTAGAATTGTTTAAATACAGCACAATACGAATTAATTTAAATTCTTTATACAGTGTAGCTCCTAAACACTAAGTAAACTCCATGGTAAAAGAAAGAGAGAGAGAGAGAGATAGAGACCTTTGAAATGGTCCACTTAGTCCTTATTTCTACATCCTTCAGTTGCAGGATTCGTAAAAGAGAGATTTCTCTAATTTACTACAGAAAATTACAAGAAATGAGACTAAAAGACAGAAATTTATAAACCTAATGTCATTATATACGTTTTGTTAAAAATAGAAATGCGATATTAAACAGAGGTGATTTTGTGTAGGGAAAAATTAAAAAGATGAAATTTTATTTTAAATTATAAATCTGAAATAACTATGGGGGCTATTGATTATTTACCACAAGTCAATTGAATTAACTGACAGCTCTGTTGAAATGCACAAAGGCCTCGCCAGGCCATATGCCCACTCATATATTGTTTGGAAATCCAATATTCAATTACTAATAATGACATTGCCTATAGCTGCATCAGTTATCATAAAAGTTAATATAGAATGAAATAAAATTATGTATAGCATACAATGTACTGTCATCTTTTTCGTATTATGGTATATGGATCATACAGAAATAAGTTACGAATTTCCAACAGCAATTTTTTGTCACTGGTAGCCATTGACTGAGACATGATTTGAAAGTTGACATGGTTTGAAATGGATTAAACTAAAAAAACATAAACTCTTAGTCAAATATAGCCTAAAACCCACTTTGCCCAGTAAACTCCACTGAATAAAAGGCTATTAGGTTACACGTTTAAATTTAGTTTACCACTGTTCGTAAAAACTTGATAGTGTGATGTTCTATTTTGCATTGTTCTATCTATAAAATTGAATATTATTGCATGGATTTCATACATGATGTATGAAATTCTATGTAGGACAGTAATCAACACTTACTGTTTCCCTTATGAAGAAAAACCATTGATTTTTTTCTAAATTTAGGTCCTTGAAATCATATTTGACAACTGAAATTCACATGTCTTTTACCTGGATTAAAATTTTAATCAAAATAAAAGTATATATGATCTTACTTGGTTTTATTGGAGAGTTTGCTTGATATTTTGTTAAGTGGATTCATAAAAAATGTTTTTATAATGCAACGTGTGTTAATAACTACCAGAGTACTGCAAAAGTAATGTTGTAATTTATAATAAATCGAGCTATGTCCATAAAAGAACTACGGTATATGATGTGCCTCGAGGTGATCACCAAAAATATTATTTAATATTCACAGGGTTGTTTATGGCCCAAATATTGATGACATTTCAAAGTTTCATGTCAAAGGTTTCTTTTTTAGTAACATTTTTTATAAACATATAAAATCGAGTGTCTGCAAAGTTGAGTTTTATAATCATCATACGATTTTCCTGCTATCCCAGCAACCTATATAAGGTTGTGGTAATTTTTTCTCAAACTTTAAAACACTATTTTTAGGCATTAAATTAATTTTCACAGGATTAAAACCAATTCAAGCATTATATTTATTTTCCAAAACAAACATTTCCAGTTGTTTTAAATGTATTAATCATTGCCACCATTTTATAGATTAGAAAACACATTTATACATTGTTTATGTTCGCTTCGAGTGTAAGATTACATAATAAAAAAATAAGACAGCACTTTACAACCATGTGATTATTGGTTTAATGATATCATGCTCTTTATATTGTGTAATAAAAATCAATTAAATGAAAAATTACTCCACACAAGTGCACATTTTAGTGGCTAGCGCCAGCAACGGTAGAAAAAACTCTTACATCGAAAATTAAATAGAGATAAATAGAGAGATGAGTCGCTAAATAATTCCATTTATGTCCCGATGATTTACGTATCACATTACAAGTGTAGCCATTGTCCTGTTCGGATATTTGTCATGTTGATCATATGTCACGTTAACAATACGATACATCAGAACATTATATTGGTAAACATGAACGTACTTAACAATAAGCTGAACAAACGATGATCGTTTATTCAATTGCATAATCTTCTGTAGGAAGCGTTCGGTTTATAAACAAACTTAAAAAGAATTTAATTTAGACACACTGTACTCAATAGAAGTTACACAGAAAATTGAATTATTTTAGAGAATGCACTATATTATTGTTTTTCAAATCAGCACGTCACACAGTGAAACAAAAGTATATCTTACCAATATTTTTCTTTGTTATTCTATTTTTAGTAAGTTGCTTTGCATATATTTTTTTCTAGTTCATTACTACAATCTGAACTTATGCACTTAACTATATGAAAAATAACCAAATTTCAAATTAATTACTGTAAAATTATTCATAAACTAGTAAAAATTTACTGACAGAAAGCGGGAGCAATCTCATCACAGATAATACGATAAGGATGCGGGAATATTTGGGATAAATTGAAGTTGCGGCTCGGCGGCGGCAGATCACATTTGATTAATGATACATATCGGCCTGAAGGACGAGTTGAAATGTTGCGAGATTTTTGTAAACGTTCACGGAAAGAACCTCTATAGGTACAAACATAACACAAAGTGGTGAATTAATACTTTAGGTTTTACAATTAATTAGTTGTAAAAAGTATTAGTTTACCTGTCAAATGGTTAATAAGATTTTATAGTTACTGTATATTATTAAGTACAGGGAAACTCCATATTGAGGTAGTAGTTAAGTAATTTATTAATGTCAATACATACTTTAAATGTTACATAATTGATTAGGAATTTTATGATCCAAAGAATAATGTTAAACTTATTGCACAACTGTGCTAGCTAATATAAATCTAACAGCTGAGCTACTCTTGTAATTGAGTAACATCTTTGAGAAAAGAACAAAGCGTAAATAATACAATAAAATATTGTTATTGATACAAGCTCTTAAAGAAAAAGCAAAAAATCGCTTTGATACAAAACTACTTCTCTGTTTCGTTGTACTAACAATAATAAGCTAATTTATTGAATGAAGTGGAAGTGAAAATAAAAATAGGTAAATATGTTGAAAATTTCAATATGACTGACAAACAGCAAAATAAAAAATATTGAAAGTGGTGGCAGTGAATAAAAATTATGATTCTAAAAGTACATAGTGTTGATAAATGTCGTATTAGAGAACAATCAAAGAAAAAAATACATCAACCCTTGACTAAAACATGAGCTTGTAAATCAACAGACAAACTCGAACAAAAACCTGGAAATGTATTGTCATGTTAACTGAGTTTTTACAACGTTTACATCTCTACCGATCTAGCCCCAAGTAAGAAGTGCTTATTATATTATACATTGATTTTTGTTAATATCAGTTTCTTAAATAATTTTGAGGCTGGATGTAAAAATGATTATTAATAATACGGTATACAATTTTATTTCCTTTAATACAAGTTGAATTTCTCCCCTTTGCTGATACTCTATTATTGCAAACTACCAGAAAATCGTTCTACAGTACCTACTTCCATAAACAATTAACAACATGAAACTTATCACATTAAAAAAATATAAAACAAAAACTGTTTGTGCAAGCAACATTTTTTTCTGTCCTGGTTTTTATTTTTTATTCTCTGTATTTTTTTGTTGAATTTTTTTGGTCTTGGGGTTTCAGCCACATGGAGTCAATTAGAACTTGTTCCACAGTTGGGAATATCCGGTTTACGTTCTACAGTCCTCCAAAGTTCCCATGTTATCCTTAAGGACATTTCAAATTAGTTACAAAATTGTACCAAAAGCAGTTGATAGATGTAGAAATAAACTATGTTATCCTTAAGGAATTTTCAAATTAGTTACAAAATTGTACCAAAAGCAGTTGATAGATGTAGAAATAAACAACATCTAACATTTTCAACATGTGGTTGATTAAATTTAAACCAAATTACAGCACTCCTTGCCTGGCGAGTGAGCGGACCGAACGAATTTGTCTTACAAGTTCACCAAGCAAGTGCTATTCTTTTTTGTACGGTCCTCTAAAATTAGTAACTACTGTTTGTAAAGAAAAAGCATTATTCTGTAAAAGGATTTTAGATTTTTTGGTTGATTGTGGGGGCTTTGACCACGAGGAATTGCCAGGAGTTGTTTCCATGGCTGGGAAAAATCCGGGTTTCGTCCTGGGGACGAAACCCCATTTTCCAGGGAACTGGGGATAAGAGTTCCCATGTTATCCTTAAGGAGATTTTTTGTAGCTACTAAATTGAACAAAGATTTGATAATAATTGTAGATATTATGACACCAATGTGTTACACCTTTAACATGTGGTTCATCATGTATGTAATCATGTGGTTAAAAAAAATGTATACCAAAGTGCAGCAATTGTTGGCCTGGCGAATGAACGAAGCGAACAAGTTCGTCGTGAAAAAGGAAGAGCGAGTGAGCGGAGTGAACGAGCTTTGTCTGAGAAAGGGAAATGAGGTGTAATAATTTTACAGAGCATGTACTATTTGCTGTTAAAACTGCTTTATATCATATGTATAGTATTTTCCATTATTTAAAGTATCTATACTTATTTAGGAGACCTACTGCAGGGGACCATCCCACCTTGGTGAGGGTTATCAAGCTATATCCTCTCAAACACTGGATTCTGTTGGAGTTGGAACTCCTTCAACCATTTTCCACTGATTTCAAAGTTTTTGATGTCGCTGGAAAAGGCTTGGTCTGTAGTTTTTTACTCTTTACTCTAAACATTGACAAGAATCGGGCTAAAAATAAAGGCGCTATCCATAATTGAAGTTTGAAATTTTCCCAATAAAATAACATTGGAATTGGGTTGAGCATTTTAATAATCTGTCAATTTAGTATTGGAAGTAGTATAGGAAATGTTTTGGGTGATTACTGATATAATAGTGTATTTCGTCACTAGTCCTGAAAGTGCTCGATTTAATTAAAGTACTCGGCTTCACCTCGTAAAAGCTTGCACCAGTAACAGTACCTTTAATCCTACCACCTTTATAAATATATAGTTTGGATAAAAGTTAATACCACCTCACAATACCAGCTGTGGTGGATAGCTATATACCACCTCTTACATTGTTATTTTTTTATCGTGTATCTTAAATGATTTTGGCTTTTTAGTATTAATAAAAATTGACGTCGACAAATATCAATGTATGCAAAACCAAATAAGTAAAGACATCCCATGTTAAAAAATTTTAGTTTTGTTTTAAAAAACAGAGGAAAATAAAGCACTGATGAAAAGAATATTTCTCCGTATTGTCACGGGAAGCACTTTTTCTACCTGTTAAATGTTTGTTTATAAAAAATCAAAACAATAACAAACTTTTGCAAAGTTATTTTAATCCAAGGCGTATAAATCTTTATTCACATTGATTTTAACCATCTGTTTCCATTCAATCTATCAGGTAAATCCTTAAATAATAAAAACTTTCAAGAGCGGCGTTCTCACTTCCCCATAAGGAGATCCCTACTTGTTTGGTTCTATGTACATTGCAAATATCATTAGAGTTTTGTCATTGTTTAATTAAAAAAATAAAAACCCAATCAGATCTTTGAAAATTGTACAATGGAATAAGTTACTGTAAGTCATAACAGCGCTTGGAGTGTAAAATCTTGGAAGTTTTTTCCGGCCTAGTCTCGAAAACTGTTGTTTACCAGACCGTTTATCCAAACCATCGGGAATCAAACAGTGCCGTTTATCCAAACCATCGGGAATCAAATAGTTTTAATCACAGCTGACTGTACCGAAAACAACGTAAAATCAAAATATTGTATTGATTGGGTGTAATTGATTAAGTAACGGGTGTAATTTGACAGGAAACATAACATTTACAATATCCTAACTAAAAGCTTGATTTAGAGCAATGTATACACTACTTTTAATTTATCGTCTCCTATTAACATTTTACCAGCTGAACCATTCCTAATAGGATAAAAAACGTTGGGATATTATAGATTAGATTTACAAGTTGGAAAAAAAACTAAATTATTTAAAAAAATTAGCCTTAACCATTTATAAACATTAATTTAAGTAGGCCTACATATTCCCTGCGTATTCCTGGCTAAAAATATATTCTCTTGGGCTTCACTGCTGATGTGGATTGAGTTGGAAAAGTAAGGTTAAATGTTGGGTGGCAGTTTTATTTCAAAGTGCATTGGTATTAAAAATTTACTAATGGAAAGAGAATTCTCTGGGGAAATTATGAAACAGCTCCAAACTGTTACGCATTCGTGAAGTTTCAAAACATGTACATTTGCGAAAACCGTACACAAATGTTGTTCAGATTCAACAATAGAAGTGTGTATTTTTATCGAGATTAAAAATTCATATAGGTAAAAACATTGAATGGATTGGATTATATAATTGATGAAATCAAGTAAAATCTAAATTTGTTAGGAATAATAAATTTGTATTTTACCTTCAAAGCTAATTTTTAAATGGGTTTCTTTTAATAGTTCTTGATGCTTCAGCAAAGAAAAAGGTAATTTAAAAATAATACTTTTCTAATTGCGTTTATTGAATTAAAAAATTAAAACACAGACACAATTACAAGAATATTCTACTGAATGCTATTAAAATTGTATAAACTGAATAATGTTCTTAATAAATTATCAGAGTAAAGGAGTGATTAAAAAACATACAATGTGGAAGGTGACAAAACGAGAAGGTTAGTTGGTGATGGGAAAGGAAGGGGGATGACGGTGGGAGGGGAGGGCGGGGGCCACAATATAATTATGTGGGACCATTACACTGAAATGGGCGGGAAATTGGCTCTTATAAAAGCTCCTTCTCAGTAATATCACTGTTTATGATAATTTTAGCTGTTTTACAAGCATTCCATGATCAAATACTTCAAACCGCAGGTAGATTCTACCAAAATAAATTGAAATCAGAAATTGGCGATGCTGTAGGGTAGGGTAGTTTGTGGATAAACATAAAAATATCAACAAGAAGGTATTACATGAAAAGGTACATAATGCTTCCAAGTACACAATGATTGCAATTTTTCAAACTATACACGTATTAATGGGTATTTACTTTATCAATGGCAACAACAAAATATCAATTGAATTTAAAAAATGCAAAAGGTTTTGTTCTGTTAAAACACTAAAGACGACTTTTCTAACCGAGGGGCGGTGTAATACTGTATGGTGGCCGATCGCCGGGCCTACAGTTTTAACGTGGAGCACAAACCGCAAACCATTACTCCAGATCCAGGTGATTGGATTGCGGTTGGAAATATCCCATCTCGTAACGCATGACCACCCGATAAGCAATGGCCTGAGCAATTTGATTGTTTGTACGTTCTCTGATAATTCTTAATCTACTCAAGAAACGTTTATTCGCAATTTGCATTATTGTAAAAAATTACTATTTCTAAGCGACGCATTTTGGACTCCGACATCCTCCGTTCATAGCCCATTGATAACTTGACCGCTGGAGCGAATGACGCAATCATAAATTTACAGGTGTAATCAGGTAAAATAATAGCGTTGGTGGATTGAACAAAAGATTAGTTTTTCCAAAGAGCATCACCTCATAACATGTGTCCTAAGAGCCTCCTAACTATATTGGGAGTAACAAACATAAACATACCATTATAGGTACTTTTATAGAATAAATACTTAAAATACTCATACTCAAAAATTCTCATTCGGTGAATACATGTTAGGGCCTATTCATTATCCCGCTACAGACTATTTATGTATTAAAATCAACTATATGCATTTAAAACAATTGACTTCTTACAGTGTCAAGTCAATTGAGTATATAGACCTACTTATCTAGTTGTTTTGGACAACAGCTAAGATTTTATCTTTTGGTAAGAATAATAAATTGTTAAATAAACTCGTTCGATTAGTTTTACAAAAAAATGTAAAACATAAAATAATTGTATTAAAAATCTAATTATGACCTACTGTAATACACAAAGGGAACTGCAATGCTAATTACACGGGGCAAGAGGCAACTGACTATGAAAGGGTGATGCTGTGGGGGGGGGCGTCCCAGGTCCCATGTCGGGGACTGTGTCGTGTCACCGGAGACCGGAGTGTTGTGATGTGTGGGTCGGGAGCTCCGCGGCGGCGGCGTGGGCGAAGGGAAGGGGAGGCTGTTTTGTTAAATGGATCGATCTTCCTCCGCATTTTGTTATTTAACAATTCGTTTCCTAACCGTGATGTGGAGGAGTGATACGTTATACGTCATCTCAGAGGTCATTGACCATTTAAATCACACGAGGTTATTTATTTTATTACGACTAACGTAACGGATATTTAATTCGGCGAAAAATTATAAATTACCAGTGTGAACTTGCCAAAGCATGTTATCGGTTTCGTTTGTTAACTACTTATTATAACTAATTAATCATGTTCAGTAAAAGTTGTTTTAAAATGGTTGGTTAATAATGCTAAAAAGTGTAGCCTACTTTCAGTATTCTTTTTATAAACATACTAGTATACGTGTTGCTCGAAATCGAGCAATTTATTTAAATATAGTATGTTACTTTAGCTCTAAATCAATGACATCCGACCAATCCAATAATGTGAATATTTTCAATCGCCAATAACTACACGTAGTCACAGCTGATTATTAACAGATGTTTCAAATGCTTTATTCAGTCCCAATGTTATTTGAATGGGAAATTTTGAGATTTCAATGGTGGATAGCGCCTTTATTTTCAGTCCGATTCTCATCAAATTTTGGCGGAAACAACTACAGACCAAGCCCTATCCAACGACACCAAAAACTTGAAAATCGGTTAAAAATTGTAGGAGGAGTTCTCAAGACAAAAAAACCCCTTAGCGTATTAAATAAGTATAGATAAGTATTGCTAAAATGTTCTGGTAATGTACAAAATCTGCTAGCTTGTGTCTTCAAAGTATAAAAAATAATTATATGAATAAATAAATTTTATTTTTTATACATAAAAAGTAGATGCACAGAAACAGAGAAGTCATAGCGCATACTAGTAAGGAATTATATGTAGGCTAACGTCCAGGAGTTTTTAACAGATAAAAATACTTTTTAGTTAGAGGTGTGATTTAATTTTAATTATGTTAATCACTGATTGTTGTATGTTGAAAACAACTGACCATTTGTCAATGCTATTTGTATAGTTTTATGACGAATAAACGTTCTTGTTTCTTGAAGTTTTATTTTACTTAAATTGACTTCACACAAGTGTATACAGGGTGAAGTAAAAGTCTGGAAACGATATAATATCTTTAAAAGTTTTAAGTAACAAAACTTAAACTTTGCAATTGCAAATTGATTTAGGATTTTTAAGTCTATTTCCCAATACGATTCTTGTAATGACCCTTCAAGAGGGTACGGTCCACAAGGAGTCAAAAGAAATTTTTCAAAGTACGCTTAGGCCAATATGTACACATCAAATTAAAGGTCTTTAAGACTAGAAAACGATTAAAATCAAACCTGACGTTAAAACGACAACCGAGTAAAAAATGGCAGGCGATTAAACTTAGCATTAAAATCGTATTGCCGAAAGCAAAAAATGCAATAACTCCGGCCTTTTAAACTCGGCCTTTTAAAGTCGGGTTTGTCGCATATTGTTCAAGACGCAAAGCCCTGTAAAATTGTGTATCATATGACGTAGGCAACAGTGCAGTTTTCTTGACGACTTCTACTAGGGACGTTCATAGGGGAGATGGTTTTTTTTAAAGTATATTATATCGTTTCCGAACTTTTTTCCTAAAGTGAATGTTACTACAATGCTACACTTTTTTATTAGCCTACTACTAGATTGAATTTCGCAAGAGATAGAAATGAGTTGTAGTTGTTTTTTTTTTTTTTTTTTTTGTGAAAATAAATGCTAAGGAAAATAAAGAAACCAGAAAGATTAACGACTCAGTGACTGATGGGACAGGCCGTCGTGTAGGCACTTGTGTCGAGAAAATTTTAAGATGAAACGGCATAAAAATAATCGTTTTCTGTTTAATTGATCTTGAGACAAGGGTAGGTATAGTCGGCCTACTATTTTTAAATGCATTATGCTATTTTATTGCTAAATGTATCATAAATTGTAACAACTCGATTGTGTCTAATGAGCTTATTGAACACTATTGATCTTCTACGTTCCTTTATATTATGGGGATGGGTTCTAACATCAAAGATGGAGCTTAAGGGCAGAGTCAGCTTAATTATTGCCCTGTGAAGTAGTTGTTCTTTGGTGCAGCTGTAATAGGATAAGAATCTTTTGAATTGTGAAAGCCGTACACTTTTACAATTTTGTGCGTTATTGTTTTAGTGCACAATTATAAATATTAAAAAATATGGACTGTTATAACGAGGTTTGCATTAAAAAATATAAGTATGTACTTTCGATATTATAGTCGGAAGAGGTTAATGTTAACTTTAAATTAAACAATGTCGTTCCTCTTAAGAAATATACAAAATTAGGTTTTTTTTTTATTTTACCCGTTATTAAGATGCTGATCACTAACTGAAGTACAATAGTTAAATGATCAATAATGCATAAAGCCTCTTTAATGTGACATCGAATACGAAATAAAAGTGACATTTTAAAATCACAAAATAACAAATACACCTTTGATTAAATCATATCCCAATGCCTCATGACGATCTGTGTTTCAAACAGAAACACTTTCACAAATTTAACACTGTTTTTATTATGATTCCTACTTCTCGATACTGATACAAATTCATATAATAATAAATTGTTTACCTTTTTATCAATATATTGAAAAGGTAAACAATTTATTATTCTATTGTTTTTACAGGAAAAAACTCAAGAATGGCTACCGGTGATGAAGACAATTATATAGAAAATTGATTTATGGCAACTTATTTGCACCATTGTTTGCACTCCAATTCGAGTACATGCTAACAGACCACGAGTCTTAACTGGGCGGAGTTGATCTGCATGTCAATAGGCCCTCAGGGTCAATCGCCGTGTTGTCTAATAGCCACTGACCCCAACCTGACCTACCAACTTATTTGCCCTGCAGCTTCATTACATGAGAAAAAAACTGGATATGGACTAATGGTATTAGCGTGTCGGTAGGATGTCAAATTCTAATGTGAAATGTAGTTTTATCAATTAACTTGCCTTCAATTTGTTTCTTCCTCAACCGCTACTGCCCTGACCGGCCGCCTCAACCTGTAACAAGAAGTGTAAGGATAACACGATATGTATCAGTAAAACATTTAATTTCAAAGCACGAGACATAATAACAGTAATTGGGCCTAGATGACGATGCTGGCTAGGTTTCAACGCTTATGAGTGTATTTAAGAAGATAATAATGTTTCGAGTACCGTTCTACAACAGTTATTATTTGGTAGTAAAATAAAAAAATAAAAAAAATGCATTGAGCTTATCAACTGGAAATTGGAAACTATTTGGCGTGTATATATTTTAGATCATTGCGAGTTTTGCTGATCTAACTACTTTATTAGGCAAACATTTCTCTGGGCCTTCACATTCTTACATCACGTACATTGGCCACGGAGACCCTATTGCATAAAAATATGAGATGCAACATTGAGGGGTCTACATACAGTAGAGCAGGCACATTCATTTGCTTACACTGTAAACCATCAAACGCGATCAACTATTTTTCTCATAAATATGACTAACCAACTGTGTAGTATAATGGTAGTAGCCATGGTAAAGCACTACCATGCCATGCACGGCAGATCAGGAATCGCGATAGCTTTGGATTTTAGCTTTCACAATCTCCATTCGTTAAATATTACATATAAAAATTACGTACTTTTTTAGAACCGATGTTTGCAGGATTGAGTTGTTTCCACCAAAACTTTTGGGAAAAATCGGAAGTAGATCTGGCTCTCGAAAAATGCAATTTATGTACACTATATTTTCTATCTAATAATTTTTGAACACATAACCGAGGGAATTGCAGGGATATTCCACAGCGCTGGCCAGGTACAGAGGCGTTCATCGATACTCAGTCATCGTGATTGATTGACATTTCATTCAAAATATGCCTCGTGAAATACCGCCAGAAATGATTGATCAATTTCTCTCCAAATCGTAATTTATTTTAAATATCACCCTTTAAATTAGTAGTCCAAGGAGGGATTCTTTCAATAAAAAGACATACCAAACGATTTAAAGATGCAGTATTAATTTTTTGTCTCAGAACTTTAACTGTAACTGGTATTTAAATATAGATATCGGATGTAAACAATAACCAGAGCAGTTTTCTATAAATTAAAGTATTATTTTACCCTCCACATACCAATAGTTTTTCAAATAGTTGAACCCACGGCAGAAAAAAAGATAAGATAATCAGAAGGAATATTACTTTGTTGTTCAGTACTTTATCGTTTGAATTAAATTAATTTCAGTGTAAATAATAGTGATTACATTGACATTTGATTATGTGAGCGTAACATAAATTTAGTGAAAAACAATAACATAATCTGAAATGTCCTGTCGATTATTACCTGAATTTGATTTGCTCAAAATTTGGAACAAAACCTTTTAGTTACTTTGAATAACCTAAAATTAAAACAAGGCTTCTGTAGACATTTAACATAGGTGTTTTGCTAGCTTAAAAATATCAGCATCGCAGACCAAGTTCAAGAAATAATGCATTCAATCTTCGGGATACTTTAATTTTGAATTTTGATAGCTAGCTTCGATGAAAAGCGTTTAAATTACTCTTAACAAAACTTCTATGGCCTTGATGTGAAAATATTTTTTAAAATAATTTGTTCAAAGAACAAACAACCAATCTAACACTTCTTAAAAAGCATAAATTGACTTTATGTTGTTGGATACAAACTATCGCTAAAGAACCAAATGTTTATCACACTAAATGTTTTGATAACATCTGAAACCACAGAAATTATAGTAACATATAATGGCGTTATATACTATTTTAATATGAAACGATATAGCTAAAAATAGAATTGGAATAAAGCTGAATTACATAAAAAAAATTGTTTGAAAAACTATTGGTATGTGGAAAGTAAAATAATAATTTAATTCATAGGAAATTACTCTAGTTATTGATTACTACAGATTACAACTAAAGTAAATTATAATAGTAAAAACATTGTTATTTACAAACCATTTCAGCAAAATTTGCTACGTTAAAGAAAATGTAAAATAAAAGAAAAGAGATGGAGACTGATGATAATATGAGATGAAGAGAGCGTCTTCTTATAATTACATAGCAACATTACACTGAAATGGAGTGGAAATTGGCTCCTTATAAAACCCTTTTATGACGGCATCACTCGATTATGTTTTTATTTATAATAGTTTTATTTATAAATTAATTTATAATTTAAATTATAATATTTATAATCCCTCTTCAGTTGATCTTTAGCCAATTAGTTTTAAAATGTTTTATTACTGAAACATCTTTTATTCCTGATTTTCTAGCATTTATTATTACATCAGCCCCAATCAATTATCCTTTTCGCATTAGATTAACATTGAAACTTTGAAAGCCTGTAGGGCGTAGCCCTGGGAACCATTTTGAATTATAATGGGATTCTGTTTATCTACATACACTATCTCTCTGACGGTATGGATTATTCCTATGATGCGCACAAGGTGAAAAATGAAGAAAGGAAACATGCTTGCCTATAAATATATAAAAAAAATAACTTTTTTAGAAGGAAATCAAAGTATATAATTAATATACATGTAACGACTCTCTAAGTTAGATTCTTGTACTTTTAAAGTAAGTATTTAGTTACTTCGACACAGCTAAAGATTTTATTTAGGTTTGATTTTGTTAATTTTAGTACACGAGAAAATTTGCACATCAAATAGCGCAGTTTCATTAAAATGCGATTTGATTATTTTGTCTGAAATCTAATTTTAAGTTGTGGTACTTCAACATTGGGTTTCTAAATTCTTATAATATTAGTCATCAGTGACTTGAATTTTATCATCACAAATTAATTTTAGTAAAATTGTTTGCTAAGAAATAAATTGATAGATATAATGCAACGTTTATACAAATTTTAAGTGTAGAGTTTATACAATAAGAAAAAACACAAATAAATCACAACAGCAGACAAATATGTGCATGTATCGTCTTTCCATCCGTTATATGTACAATATCATGTGATTAGCCTACGAGTACTTTTCAATAAAAATTTAAGTGGTTTTTTTGTTTTAATGGTTTATTATTAATGAATTACTGTATATGTGAACTGTACATACTATACGAATTTGATCTAGTTTAAGCTTTTTCAAATATGTAAGTAAAAAAAGGCAATTGGACTCTTCCCCCACCCACAGGGATAGCCCATGTGGGATATTATTTCAGTGAATGTGTTTTATGTTTCTAAGAGCTTGTATTTTCTTTGCACTGAATAATACACTTACTTTAATTTCAAATGATTTGGACGAACGGCAGATTTGCTTCCACGGATTGACACAAAAAAGTTATGGACCAGGATCTGTGCAAACTAAGAACGTACGTGTATTCCCCGAATGTACAACTGTGGGGAGGAATTCCGCAAAATATACGGCTAAAAAGAAAATACGGGACTTTGATAGAAGTGGAGTAATTTTAAAGATACCTCTTCGAAAGAAACATCTAAGAAAGCTTCGCCACAGTGAGCTTGAGGCCAACTAAATTAATAATGTCGAGCGGTTGCATATTCAGAGGCACAATTATTGTCTTTGCTCTCCACTGAAAGAGAAGCTCTGCATTTTTCAAACAATTACGTTTTTGTTGAAATTTTAGATACATCAACTAGCCTACATGCCAAGGCAGGAATTTGTAAGTTGACATACATTAGCGTTATTACTATATAAACTATATAAAATCTTTCTTTGTTTTCATTTTGCCTTTCACGTATTCTTTAGAATTATAAAGAGGATTTTCAAAAAAAGAATTATTCAACTTTATATTAATTTTTATGTTAAAGAATTATGTTATTTCACTTTATAAAATTATTTACCATGTATATAGGCTTTTTTTATTATTTCCTTGCAATTTTTTCACATACTTTTGCTCGTTGTATTCACGAAAGTTTCAAATTTTCATGGATTTCATAGCACATTTTATAGTCTCAAAAAAAAAAAAAAAAAAAAATATATATATATATATATATATATATATATATATATATATATATATATATATATATATATATGTTATATATATTGTATATTCTTAAAATTTTAAGTGTACTAAACTTATGCCTTACACTCTCTCTTTTTCCACAGTTAATTTCAGTATAATTCTATTCGATTTTTTTTAAATACAACATAACGGTGGCGACGTCCTGTAATCCAGCTACTTGGAGGTCACTAATTGTGGATAGTTATGAGCGATGGCTTGTGGATGCAATATTCCCTGGTGGGGATTAACGTCCGCACTAGTGAATACTAGTTCATCCATAAGTACCATCCTCATAATTAGACCAATTCGTATATGGGAGGTTGAAATTGTGGTTCGGATCCCACGTTAAACTGTAGGTCCCTAGATACCATTGGCTGTTGGGCTATGAATTAACAGTCCTGTCTAAGGAGAATGTCGGCCTTAGTCAGTAACAAGACTACAAGATCGCGCCACAATCATCCTACACTCATCCCTCATTCATACTTGGCTTTAAACTACCTATTGAGTTAGGTCGCCATTTCAATAAAGGTATTAAAGGTATAACGAAGTTAGACGGCGTTTCTCACTGAAAGGTTTAAATATGCGTAACAACCATTTACATCGAGCACTAGTAGTCCTATCATACCTTAAACAGAAAGGAGCAAAGCAAAACCATATAATCGGATTGCAGGACAATGCTTTGTACCCTAAATATGGTTTATGTTCAGCTTATTTCGTTTCAACATTTGTTGATTTATTAGTACAATTGTTATGTCAATTTTTAATATTATTATTGCTATTATTACAAAAACGCTTAAAAGAAGTTTTTATCATTCTGCACGAAATCAGCCTGTTTTTTGTTCTCTCAACTGTACCAAAACCGATTCTTTTTTGTCCTAGGACTGAAAAATCATCTGGAAATTTTTTAGGTCCTAGGACTGAAAAGTCAGCTGTTTGCTATGTATATTATTATTTATTTATCAATGTTGAGGAGCAGAATCTTGGCAGAATTTTGAAATTCAAATATTATAAAGAGCATTGTTTGTAAATAACATAAATATAAACACTGCATATTACTAACTTTGTAAATATAACCTCGAAAATAAAACTTTATAGTTAATATTTTTAATGATCAAAAGTCTAATTTCGCATTATGATAAAAAACGTTGTTCATCACTCGGAGCAAAAGTGTCTTTTTGATGCTTAATTGTTTTTAAAAACTCGGCTGCGCCTCGTTTTTAAAACACGATTGCGCACCAAAAAGACTCACTTTTGCTCCTAATGATGAAAACTACTAATTTGGAGGATTAAAAAGTATATATCCTTTATTGTTGTTTTCTTTTAGAATTCATTTTCATGACATGGTTGATACTACTTGATAGTGAGCTCATAAAAATCAAACAGAATCTGTTATTGCGCTGATCTGATTTAAGATCTAGTAGCCAGTGGTATTCAGATTTGTTTCTATACTTTTCCACAAGGACGGGACGAATCGATCAATTTGTTCCAAAATAGAACATCTTTGTTGCGGGTGGTTGCGGGGCTTCTTTGCGCCATATTATCAACTTACTAGAAATAGCCGTTAATGATACTTTATTGATTTTCCTCTTTATTACAGTTACACAATAATAATGTATTGCCAAGTTAATAATACTTAGAGCTCATAAAAAAGCGAAATTAAATTATATACACATTTCCTCTCATAATACAAATATTTTTTTGAACTATTATATTATTTTAAAATGTTTCTATAATAGAAATATTATTTTATCACATGTAATTTCTAATTTTATATTTATCTGGCAGCTTTTTTGTTTTTCATACAATACATTGAGGTGGCTCCAATGTTTTTCTTTCCTGGTTTCATAGTACACAGTACGTGCTAATGAGTTTCAAAGCCGCTTGGTGGGACGTCATGTAGATAGAACAACAACTGCGACTAGAAAGATGAATATTACATTTCATTACACGTTAACACTATATTATACTTTCATATTTTCCTCAACTGCCAAACCTCCATTACGGTTTACTACTATGGAGCGAAACACTAGGCGGGCTTAAGTACGGATAGAATGGTTTCCATTAGACTTGCAAAGTGATAGCCGTCCCCTCGTTACAGAATGTAAATATAACCTTAAAACAATTTTAAATAATTATAAACTTAACTGTTAAAATAAAACAATGATAGGAATACACGGTAAGCAACTCTGATTTAATACTATAGAATGTAGTCCATGAACGCAAATGTATTTGCTGTACACAAACTGCAGCATCCGTGAAAATTACAGTATATTGGTTATGATTTTAACTAAAAAAGTGATAGCTGATGGTAAACTTATGTTTGTTAGTTATAGTATATTTCATAACAAGAGTGGAAAGTGTCTTTTCCGGGCCGAGATCGAGCTTTAGCCGAGCGCGGAATTTCGATCAAGGCACGGAATAACACTTTCTACTCGAGTTATGAACGATATTTTTCATCACACTGTAGATAATTAATAATAGTAATTAATTAAATAATGCAAGTTTAAGAAACCACCTATGGATGCTCAATTTATTTCCGCAGTACAATGAAAACAGTGATTCTGTTTTACACAGCTGATTACATTATTGAGAACAGCTGATTTAGGGAATAATATACTCTTAGCACTGCTAGCGCTACTTGTGTCAGTAATCATAACTAATTACTAGTGTGGGTAAATCAACAGCTGATTTTCCCTCTCTAGAGAGGGAAAACGGTTTTTCTACACTCTCAGCTGGTGATGAATATAGCTGTTTCCCGTACAGTGTGATGAAAAATATTGTTTGATAAAGATTTCGATCAGTAGTTAAGTAACTAATACTGTATATATTAATAACCACAAAAGTGAATATTGTAAAATTTTGTATTATGAATACTGTAACATTTTGTACTATGCTGCGAAAAAAACTTTTAAATATGTATGTATGTGTATTACTTGGCTAATATAAAAATGGAGTATAAGTGAAGAAGGGGTTAGATTATTTCTAGATCATTAGATGTTTGTTTATACGATTCCAGCGACCAAGGAATACCATGCCTGGACCATTGTTATTTCTTGGTCTCTGATCAAGACACAGTAATGCAACAACCTTTCCGTTAAAACACTCCATAAAAGAGGAGCACATTAGTGCTACAGAAAGATCGTCACAAAATTACATTATTTACCTCAATAGCAAGACCAAGAGGTAGCCTAAGAATACTTGGGTACAATTTTTTTAAGGGATCAAAATATCTCTGTAAAAGCTTTTTATGTGAAGTAGTTACTGTAGCTAAATTAATTAATTAATCAGTGTGGCGAAAAACATAGTTGATCGAAACGTCTGAGGTTGCTTTTTAAAATTCGCTAATTTTAAGACCGCGTCCTACACCTCCAATGTCTTGGCTTACAACTATGTCGTAAAAGATACAAGCCCTTACGAAAATGTCCTTTATGCCCTAGTAATAAAATACTGTAACATACATAAATAAATGAACAAATTAATGAATAACTTTATTTGCAGAATAAATTTCATTAATTTGAAATTTACAGTTAAAACATCATAATGTAAACATAAATTAAGTGTTTCTTGTGTACTGTCCTGAAGTGCACAATCAAATGTTGTATTCTATCACATGTTTTGTTAATTAAAATTTTCATCGATGTGCTGTTTGTGGTGAACCACGTGTTATAGTGTTTATATTGTACATTTTTAAGTAAAAGAAGATGATTTCCTGTTTTAGACACTCAAAACATGCCCGGAAAGCCAAGGCCTTACAAGTATAGACTCCTATTATTTGCATGTATCTCCTCTTTCTTTTAACGTAATAATGTTCTCATGAGAAAAACTATACAATATTCCTATTTACTCGATTCACTTCTTTAACACAACTAAACAAGAATAATATTATAATCTGATACTAAAAAATTAATATTTTCATTCTTTTATAGCTATTAAATACATCCCCGTAAATAGTGCTTAATATTTTAGTTATAAGAAGGTAATAAAACATTTGATATAGGCCGGATAGTTTTACGAGAACAGTCCCAGTCCCATCACCGGAAACTTCACAAACAATTCACTTCAAAGCAAGGAAATTGATAACGTCAAGCGTGTTGGTTGTTCTCAACTGCAATTATTGTGTTCGTTCTTCTCAAGATAAATTCTTTTGGACTGAAACAACTTTTTTTGTATGATTAATTAAACTAATTATTTTAGTTCACAATTTTCTAATTCCAGCTCAGAAAATGTAATTCCAGTAAAGCAGTAAATCAGTATATACTATTTACTATTATAATTTATAACGCGTATGATCTATTTTTATTTTAAAAGTAAGAACACAGATAAACTTTTGAGTGGAGGTGAAAGAGCTCCCCTCAATACATCATGCAATGCTTAACCTCCTCCTATTTTGTGTCTTTATTTTTGAGTGCAATAAAAATCGGAGGGGTTTTTAATAAAAGATAAAGACTTGGGATATTTTATTCGCTTTTTATTTTATTTTGCAAATGGTTCAAAATTGATCCAACTTTGAGCAAACTTGTTACGGAATTCACTGTTTCCGAATTTTTAACCGTGCATTTTGCTGCATTGCATTTCGGAGCAGTGACCTAGTGATCTATATTATTCGTGGTTCTCTCGGAAATACACATTGAAAAAAAGTTTTTAGAAGCAATGAACTATCGCAATGATGCCTTTAAAACAATGATTCATAACCTAAAATATAGGCCTACTAATGATATCATTTTTGGCGTCACCTTGAAAATATTGGTGCAGTAAAGAATAGTTTTGAAAATTCTCTAAAACAAGAGCAAACTATGTTTTTATGGTTAGTATTGCTTTTAAATAGTACCTGCCGGCTAAGTATTTATTTGGTAAACTTTATCAAATTATTTTTCATTATAATAATCTCAATCACATAAGGTTATCCTGGAATTCCAAGTCTAAAAAATATCTTTTCGAACCAAGGCTCTCTCGCTCTACGAAGAGGTAATAGGTTACAGGGTATAGGAAAAGGCTAGAGGGAATAGGTAACAGTATACATTTCCTATCAGTGATCTACACTAAGAATAAATAATATGGTTTTAAACATTTACATAATAATGTATAAGATACAACAGAACAATTATATTTAAGTAACAGAGTTCAAACGTTTAGAAATATAAGGGATTTAATACATGCATGTTTAATACCAAGGTAATAATCCGTAACTTTTATAAACATATAAACAGAAGATGTTAACATTAAAAAATAAACTCAATTAATTGTAGATGGTTTGTATAACTTTATTATGTTTTGGGAACTAGGCCTACTCTAATGTGACGCCAACACTTTTTTGAAGTGTAACCGATGTAGGCCTAAATGAGACTCAATTACTATTGCATTCAGTACAGTATATTGCGTACAGTATATTGTGCCAGGCCAGGTCTCAGGACTGACTTTGCTGCCACGTTGCCAGTGTTGCCACCCTGCGCGATAGAAACATCGCCACGGAAAGAAGCCTAAAAACCGCCCGGTAATGGCCGGTGACCCAGCCACGAGCCTGATACTTGAGTAAACATTACTCAACCCCTCGACTATAGGACTGGCGGTCATTGTTAAACCCAAGGTACGGGTAAAACGTATTTTTATTTATTTTTATTTGACGTATTTTTTATGTCCTAAGTAAAGGTGCTGCTATACATCGACGTCACGTCACGTCACGTCCACGTTCGCATGGTATGCTTCCTGTGTATTCAAATGGAACCGGCTATAAATCAACGTCACGTCACGTCACGTCACGTCTTCATTCGCATCAATTCGCACTCGAATGCTCTCAGGAGCATTCGGGTGCGAATCTGTGCGAATGGGTGCGAATGAAGACGTGACGTGACGTGACGTGACGCGACGTCGCTGTATAGCCGCTACCAACGTCCATTCGGCCGTTCGGCTTTCGCCTCGGGTATCTTCGTACGCAATCGGGAAACTTCGGAACCAATGAGAGCAAGGGTGGATTTTGTCTGAATGTTTGTTTGGTTTACTTCCGCGCGCGCGGAATCCGTGAGAATTGGCGGAATGGACGCGACGTCCAGTGCGAATGCGAATGCTTGACGTCGATGTATAGCACCCCCTCCGGAATCGCCAGATCCATCGATGCGAATGTTGAACATACATTTTCTTAAAATTAAACACAAAAGCAACATTTAATATTGAACAATGAAGTTTTCTGAAAATATAGGCTATTAACTTTGTGTAAACGCAACAACTAAGAATTAGCGTAAAACAATTTAATGCATATTTAATAACGAATCTTTCATTTAAATGCTTCAATGAAATATATAGAACAAGAATAATTTGAACAAATATTTAGTACGTGTATAGACAGTTTGAAAATGAAAATTGGATTAGATTTTTAACCAGGAAAAACCAAACCTTCAATTTAAATATTTACTTTTTGCGTCAGAAGTAATTTCGCGTCTTTTGGTCAATTATAACATTGTTAAATATTAGTGCTAATTGCCACTGCTGATGAACTGATGCTGATGATGAGTGTAAAATATATATATTTATTTTTTACGAGTTAACGTGATTTTCGTACGATGACAAAGACTGGGGATCTTATAATAATGAGCGACACTATGCATAGGGTAAGTATCAACGTGAAGCAAGGCGCTTCCTGCATGAAAGTAAACGAAACTTCCGTAATACCCTACCGCTTGCAACGTTATGTATGTATTGCATTTAAATAATCAAAAAGAAATCTGTAAATTGAACCTTAATTTTGTTAAGATGAGCAATTCCTTCCTTCCTCAAAGATATTTTTTAATTGTGTATTTGAGCTGCTAAATTGATTGTTAAGGAATTTTAAGCATATTTAAACAAAAACAAAGTATCTGTTCGCTTTGCAAAAATCACAGCATTCTTAAACTCAGGAGATAATGGAGGTATTTACTTTGGATGGATTAAATATTGAAAAATATATTCCTTTAGAAAATCGTACTAAGTGAGTATTTCAAAATCAAGTAAAACAATACATTACCTTAGCATGTTTCTCCAATTAGTTGTTTTGTTATCATTTTCTTACACGTATTACATTAATTTTATGATAATTAATTTCACTTTTTTAATTTGATACAGGTTAAATAATAAAAATATTGTTTCATAATAATAAAATAACAGTACTTTGGGGTTGGTTAATTTTCATTGTTTTGTCCTTATTTATTATTCAAATCGGTTGAAAACTGAAGGAGGGAGTTCCGTGTACAAAAAACCATGTCGCGTATTAAATATGTATAGATGAAGTATTATTTAGTGAAAACAACGACTGGCCACTTTGCGTTGTATTGGTCGAACTGTTGATAAACTGTATCCAGATCCAAACAAATTTTCAGTCTTCCGAGGATTAATTATTTTAAGGCCTACTTTGGCAAAATACAGTACATGCATGCCGTTATGTAAAGTGCACTAGAGTATTAGCCTGCAAAAGCTGATGCTGCAACACGATATACAGATAAGAGTCTAGAGTAGGGTGACCAAATCATTCTCGGAGGAAACCGGGACATCTTCGAAAATGTAGGCCTACCCTTCCCTCCCCCCCCCCCCCCACACCACGCCGTAAACCAACCAACTGGTCCATTGTTCCCTGTATAAGAATTAGGCAAAATAAGAACTGATTGATTCATAGTATAGGCTATGTTTTTAATTAATTACAGTTTAATTGCCGTTGTGTCGTTGTGTGAAATCAGATTCACATAAAAACAAAGTTTCATGAATTTCCTAAACCTAAATACTTAGCACTTTACGTTCATGTAGTATTGTTAAAAATTCAACTTGTCATCGAATGATAGTAATAAATGTTACAATTACTTAATTGATAACATTACGACTACATAATGTTGACTGTTATAATGTAGGTATTTTTGGTAAAAAAACCTAAATAATAGAGGTCAATGATTAAATTATGGATATTAATGATCGGCTTTGCAGAAGAATATTTGTCACTGCTTCCGGCGTTCTTGATCATGTCTTTGTTATTTGAATCTTAAGTTAGTTATTAAATTGCACACAGTTACATTTTTGTAATTAATTATAAAATCTTAAAGATTGCTTCCAGCGAGTCCACTTCCATTCTATTTCATCCGTCAAAATTTGAACTTGCCTTTATTTATGTCTCAATATTTTTTTTAATTCCTTTAACAGAATTCCGGGACTTTTAGGCGTCCCGATACATTTTATCGGGACATCTCAGGACATTATCAAAAATCGGGACAATCCCGGTTTTCCGGGACGTTTGGTCACCCTAGTCTAGAGGGACAAAAGGCTGACTCTCAGCTGCAGCAGATATTGCATCGCGCCGAGCGCTGCACAACGCTGCAGTGACTGCGGACAGAAAACAATATACAGTACTGCGACGTTTAGGCCTATCTCAATACTGAAGAAGGTCATGTATCCATCGATGGTGCGCTAGATGTTGCACTCTGTGGTTTTAATCAAGTTCTGTCAGAATAATTCATTTACTGGATAATTAATAACGTACAACGACAGAAGTAATAGTATAGTTGGTGGAACATTGAATTGAATTACTTGAATAGAAGTTACTGAGGACAATCTGTTAGCTAGCCAACCACACGTAAGGATTCCACCGGCAGCGTTGTTTATACGGTTGACTCATTGCATCACATGGGATTACTGGAATCGTTAGTTGATAAACAGTTGTTACATTACATCACTGTAACGTCATAAACGAGTGGTAAGTAGAAGCAATAATTCGATGATGTCCTTACTGCGCATTAAGAAATTAATTTAAACCTTCAAATGTATACCCAGCATCACTATTGACTTGCAATGTCTTATCTCTAACTAAACTATAGGAGGAAATAAGCTACAAGTACCATTGATTTTCTAACTTACAGTTTTGTCCTATTTTTATTTACTGGCTAATAGTTGGCTGAATATAAATTTATAACACGAAAAAAGTGTAGACCAAATTTAAATAGTTAATCTTGATTTATATAGCGCGTAAAACAGTTAGCGGCTGTGTACAGTAGGTGGTTACGGCCTCACCGTCGCGGGACGAGAATATTGAGTGTAGAGCGACTCCATTAGACTTGCTAAGCGGCCACAATATTGGCTCACTTTTTCATTCAATGTTAATTACTGGTTAGGTTCATAACACCGCCACTGAAGTTCGATCACGTTTAAGAAATGGGACGTGAACTACATAGAAACGTGATTACTACTATAGCCTAAATTTGTCAAATAGTTATTCAATTTACAAATTAAGACGATGTGCAGTTAAAAAACTTATTGGGGTTACAAACCAGCGACCAAGGAATACTATTCCTTAGTATATTGGAATAGTATTCCTTGGTCGCTGATACAAACGCATACACTCATGCATGACAGTGGTACATTAAAATCTATATGAAAATAAACTCTCAATGTCGTAACAACCGTATGTCTAACGGAAAGCTAACAAAAAGTAGTAACTTAAACGTAATTTTAGTGAAATGAAGCGTTAAAATTAATTGTATCTTTAACAACTATAAAACGTCTTTAATATGACCAAATACTTATATTGTAATTTTTTTAGCACTCTGAGCGTTAGGTAGCCTAACACTCGACGTGTATTATATATATATATATATATATATATATATATATATATATATATATTTATTTATTTATTTATTTATTTAGTTTGAAAAGGCGGTTCAACGATCGACAAACAAGAGCCGGAACAACATTCAAGGAATTTGCGGTGGAACATTATTCATGGAATAAATATAAAGTGCATGTACAGGTCAGTCCTGAACCAGGAGCGAGGGGCACGTTTTGGCAATGAACTAAGTTGACATTTTACAGCCTACTCGAGAACTGCAGCAGCTTTTCTCCGTAATCGATGGAACTTCTCCGCGACATTCTGTCTCCTGCTTTGTCACCGCAGAAATTTGTAGAACACACATAAACTCATACATGTAACAAATAAAAAAAATTAATAACAAAAATGACGGTACTGTATCTACATAGTTAATAGTACGCTAACGCCTTTGTGATGCTGCCACTAAGGAGAATTGAACCTTTGTCGCAGTATAGCTATGTCTATGACTCACACACCACAATATGCTGCACTGGACACTGGAGTGGAGCCAGGTCTCATCTAAGGAATGACGGGACCACCTTCATTCATGTGTCTGTAAACCCTTCAGCGACAGGAGCGCTACAACTACTAATAACTTTGCTTATATCTAACATCTTACAATAATTATAGCAACACGGTTCTTAAGTGTTTACTTATACATTCCCCAATTTTTAAACTTTTGTATTTTGTAGAGTATTGAGGTCAATTACTTTATTTTAAACTTAAGACTTATTAATTTCTAGATTTCTGTTTACGAGGTCGGGGGGATGCTAGTGAAAATTTGATTAACAAGTATGGTTAAATGTAACCTGAAATCCTGTACAAACTCACATTTAAAATGATTACGATAAAAAAAATTAACGTATTACTCGTGCTCTTCAAAAGTAATATTTTTGTATTCAAAACGACACCTCGTGCCATGATAAAACCAGTGGCTAAATTAAGGAACATATCGCTAACTGTGGAGTTTGATAGGTACATTTATCATACTTCCCGTCGACGTTTTAAGCCAACTCATTACAGATTCTAAACTGAGAAAATAACTAATAAGTTACGGTACTTAAAATCAAACTTAAATACGAAAATTTATTTCAAATTTATTTAGTAAATAATATACCCATTGTATGTTTTAGGACATGTTCTTTTATATAGTTAACTGTTCCATCGAAACAGAAATCGAAAAAGCAAAAAGTGTAGACGGAGAGAGTATCCGCAGAGGGGTTTGCAGCACAGTGGTGGAGTGTTTTGAAAACACGACGTGTGGGTCGTGAGTGGAGGGGGGGGGGGGGGGGTTAAGGGAGTAGTTTGTGTTTTAATGGATCGATGAGCCCCGACATTTCTAATAAGAATAATCAGGCGCTGGGTTCCCCATACCCTCCCGTCGTAACGAGCGTCTCTGTGACGTCTACTGACATGGGAATGGTTTAATCATTAATTATAGTTCGATAATCGAACATTGAGAAAATCCATCGATTCACTCATATCTCGAGGTATGAAAAATTCATTCTGTCACATTTTTAGTACGCGTGTCTTTCCGGGAATGCATTTAAAATTTTGAGATGCTTAGAGATTTTAAAATTAATATAATATTGGGTTTACTGTAGTTATTAATAAGGTGCTGTTATAGCAAGACAACAATCAAATTTTTTATCATTCTGCACGAATCAGCCTGTTTTTTGTTCTCTCAATAGTACCAAAACCGATTTTTTTGTCCTAGGACAGAAAAATAATCTGGAGGATTTTTTAGGTCCTAGTATATTATTATTGATTTATTAATGTTGAGGAGAATTTTGAAATTCAAACGTTATAAAGAGCATTGTTTGTAAATAACAGAAATGTAAACACTGCATATTACTTACTTTGTAAATATAACCTCGAAAATACAACTTAATAATTAATATTTTTAACGATCAAAAGTCTAAAAGTGTCTTTTCATGCTTAATCGTTTTTAAAAACTCGGCTGCGCCTCGTTTGTAAAACACGATTGCGCACCAAAAAGACCCACTTTTGCTCCTATAATGAAAACTACTATTATTGGACAGGTATATATTATAGAGATATTTATAAAATTTGTTAAAAATGTATTTATTTTATCCAAGAATAGTAAACACATGTCGACAACGGATAAAGCGTTTGTGTTGCCAGCAGGTCGCCACACGTGAGGATTCAACTGGTGGACACGATTGACTTATCGGATCACATGGGATTAATAAAACCGCGACTCAAAAGCAGTTGTTAGCTTTGATCTTTGTGCCGTCACAAAAATGTCCGTGTATCAGAATGTTGTGGTTTTGACGGATAATTTCCACAACTGATGCAGAGCAGTTACACAAGCAGACAATGTTACACTGTGTCGAAGCAGATCTGCGTATTCTTTGAATTTTAATTGTGGCATATGTAGATATAATGCCACGAGGGCGTTGTTAGAAAACTGTTAATCCAAAACTATACTGAATTTGCATACATGTTTTTAAGCTAGCCAATAAGCTGGATATGATATTTATTTGGTATCCTATAGAAATAACTTGGGGGAACATCCCCCGTTACGATTTAAGCTAGTCGATGTTATCAAATTCATTTATATAGTTGTTGATGATCACCAAGTATTTTCTTAATATGTTTGTCACGCAACAGTAATGTTAGGTGACAGCAATAAAGTCACATCAGGGTATGAACTCATTAGGCTTAAAATAGTGCGGCCGTCCCATAAATATAATATATTGCTTTTGTGTTTTCTGGTAGCGCGTTGGCAACGAATCAGTGCAGCATAAACGTTTAACAAAATCGTATTTTAAGTTTAAAATATTTCTAGATAGCTTAAACCCGACATGCTTTGCAATGCAAACCTGAGGAATATTGTGTCCTTCAGGTGAGCTAGCTCGCTACGTTCACTCGCCATCAAGTTTAGCTCGTTCGCTGCGCTCATTCCCAGGAAGTATATAATATTATCTTATTTTTATTACCAATCTCCCCTCAATTACTTTGATAGAATAAATATTATCAAATGCAATCATATGTAAAATGATGCTTCTATAATAATAACATGGTAACATTGAAGGCGAGTGGGGAGGAGCCCTATGAAGGAATGTCATTAAAAAATATTCTATTAGTTCTTTTTTATTAATCCCAACCAATTTTCAGCCAAATCGGTTCAGCCGTTCTTGAGTTATAAATAGTGTAGCTAACACGACTTTTATATATGCATGTAATGCTTTTATGCTTATATCATAGAAAAACTAACGGTTAGTTTTTCTATGCGTATAAGCGATAGAATTAAATTATTGATATCCATATGTAGTAATTAGTAAATAACTTAACTAACCCGGCGTAATTTAAGAACGGCGTTGTCTCTCAGACAACGCACTAATCAACACAAAACTCGAATTATAGTAAACTTTCCAGACGTTAGTTTGTTTTGATGCTTATTAAATTGGATTGAAAAATCTAAAAAAATTCAGTGATACAAAATGAAAAGTAAATGTAGTGAACATGGTGATTGAAATGAGTTTGCCAGGTGTATTATTCTAAACCCACGAGACAATTTGTATTACAATGATTTTAACCAGCATTTCTCCAATGTGGCGGCCAACTTAAAATTTTCAAATACAAACTCCATATTTTTTTATCATTTTTTTATTGTTTGTTGCATAATTAAATAAGTGCCGTGACAAATTACCAACCAATATCGCTGTTGTGAGAGGATGTGAGATGATTAAATCAAACGCGCCGTATCGGAGACCGCGACTCTGCCCATCGCTCACCGACACCAACACCGACTCTGTATCACCGTCGATAATCCGCTCCGGTCGGCTGAGGACCTCTCAAGTTTAAAGTGGCCCGCGCTGCGTCGCCGTCGCCCGGTTATCACACAACGGACCCGGCCCCGCCACTTTGTGTCGGTC
Source organism: Neoaliturus tenellus (assembly GCA_030545055.2). Classification (NCBI taxonomy): domain Eukaryota; kingdom Metazoa; phylum Arthropoda; class Insecta; order Hemiptera; family Cicadellidae; genus Neoaliturus; species Neoaliturus tenellus. Next base: position 113,592,655 of record CM061534.1, on the reverse strand, counting down.
CACTTCAAACTTTATAATGTTTCCTCTCCAAACCGGTGTCTTTTATACGTTCACGGGTTAACATAGCATGTCGGTGAACCCATAAACCACAAAAGCGAAGACGAGCTTGTCCACTTGCAAACATTACAAGCAAATGGGTTTCTGTTGACAAATGTAAGTACAACAATGATTGTTATGAAATGTTCACAAGCAACATAGCAAAAAATTAGGTGGCTTTAAAAACCATAAACTTTATGTATTTTCTGTTACAAATATTTACTTACAGCTATTTAAAAAATCATCGGTTTGATTCAATTATAATAGAAGTAGGAGATGTTGATTATGATCAAATAAAATAAACGGTATCAGATAACTGACACATACTTTCTCCAAACAATATAAAAAGGCTTCAAAAGCCTACCCAAACATTAATGTCTTGATGGCTCAGTCGAACAGCTACCAGTTGAGCAGCACGAATTTGACTCTAAACGCGTCTGAGACTTGTTAACAACGTACTGCGTTTATCACTTAACGAAAAATTGAATTTTCCCCGCAATACCTTGACGTAGAGCAATAATTGAAAATACTGGATTATTTAATTTTTTGAGTTGATTTAATGCTGATAAGCAAAGTTTAATCTAATAAAATAGTTTTTTAGAAAATCCGAAAATAGATTTTTTAAACACTTTTTGCTTTGTTACTTTTGAACGCGAGTTTCATCGGAGATGCGGGTGGTGTCATTTTTATTCAACATTTTAAATAAACTACAAAATTTTAATCGAAATCGTTAGAGCAGTTTTCAAACATTTTAGATTTTTCACATTTTTTATCGTTTTTATGAGTAAACTACTCTTAGAAATAAAAAATTTAAAAAAATGAAATAAAAACGCTTTGAATTATAGAAGATTCGGACCTACATACCAAATTTCATCAAAATCTGCACATTGGAGAATTCTCTAGCTCTATTAACATCCAGACACACACACATACATACACACGCACATACAAACATACAGACATCACTCCAAAAACACTTTTTTTGGCTCAGGGGTCAACAAAATGAATAATCCGCCAACTACTCAAATTCTAAAATGTTTACGAAAACAATACTTTCTCCATATACTATGGTATAGGCGGAGAAAGTAAAAATTTTAATATTTTATGGAGTCATATATATGGATTTTAAAGTTCTAAACTTGTCGTAGCATTGAGGGTTCCCATAGTTTCTATGCTGTGCACAATTTAGCTCTAATTTAAATGTACCAATCAGTTTTCTATTTACTTAAGCACATTATTTCACAAATACCTTATGTACATGATATTGTTTAACATATTCTGGAATCGACGTTAAAATTAGTTTAAAACTGATTTTTATGCATGAACATACTAGTCTTCAAAGACATATCATCTACAAAGATTAATCAACAACCTTCATAGTGTAATGCACCCTCAAGCAAGCCTTTCAAGTCGCATTTGCTTAACTCCTTTTGATGTACAAATGTCGCGGCGACATGCGATGCTTCTGTAGCCTGACCCCGACACTCGGTTGCGACTGTATTGTTCCAACTTGCACATGCAATCATTCGACTCCTAGTTTCAATTTCAAAAGCTTTAATGGACTGCTGTGGCGCCAACACTCGCTGGGATACATCTCAAACAGACTTGAATACAAAGTTGTGTACGACCAGTTAGTTCACTGCAGAGGGCCGTAACTTTAAACAACTGTGTACTGCTGCATGGGATGTAATACAACGAACATCTAGGAGTTAGCGATTGATTCAACTCAAGCTTAATATAGTCGTAAATTTACAGGCCAACTCATTCAGTCGGGTAAAATTGATATATTGGAAATTAACGTGAAGTTCACGGCCGTTTGATGGTGGCGCCATCCGAGATGACACCTGGCTAGAACACAAGAACACAGGAAAGCATTAACTGCTTTCCAAAGGTCTGCTGTATAACTTTTTTTCGTGTGCCGGTTATGAGACGTTAAAACTAAAACGGAAATTAGGCTTAAGAGTCATCTTCATCCCTGAGCCAGTAGTCCATTGTTGCGCAGTCGGCAATGTTAATCATACGGCTTTTAATGCAAAACATGGTATAGCATTCCCCTGTTTCGGACGCCGTTTTTCAACCGATTTGCTTTAAACTTGGTAAGTGTTTAGTTGAATAGTTATATTACGTCCCTCATACCTCGAAATTTTGAAAATTTTGCTTAATTTTGAAATATTACCAAGGAAAATCGAGTTACTTTGCGACGTCACTGAGAGTAATATTTGTTAATTTTTCAAAATTTCGAGGTATGAGAGACCTAATATAACTATTCAACTAAACACTTACCAAGTTTAAAGAAAATCGGTTGAAAAACGGCGTCCGAAACAGGGGAATCTAATACCATGTTTTGTATTAAAAGCCGTATGATTAACATTGCCGACCGCGCAACAATGGACTACTGGCTCAGGGGTGAAGATGACTCTTAAGGCTGTCATAAACATTTTAACTATCTCTTAAACAAAGATAATAAATACCTACCTCAGTAAAACGATGAAACACGTGTCTGTAATATCATACCCCACCTACACACCCAAACCTTTTTAATAGGTCCCTATTATACTCAGCGCTTAATCATGCTTTTGAAGCAATCGTATCATTAAGAGAGGAATATATATGATGTGCCTTTTAAATAGCTTGAACCATTAAAACTCAAAAAACTTTTCCATAACATATTTTTAATTAGGCCTATTCAAGTAAGAAACACTGGGTTTTAACTTCCCCAACTTGTACATGGTATTTAACTTTTCCTGATAAATATATTAGAAAATACAAAAAAAATTCAATAGTTCAACGTGATTTTACATCGGTTGCGCCGTGTACAGTAATCAACAGTTGGCGACAGTGTAGGTGGGTGGTTACGGCCTCACCGTGCGGTACGAGAATATTGAGTGTAGAGCGACTCCATTAGACTTGCTAAGCGGCACCAATATTGGCTCACTTTTTCATTCAATGTTAATTACTGGTTAGGTTCATAACACCGCCACTGAAGTTCGAGAATGATCGTTCTCGTAATTGATTCGAATAAGTTAAGTGTTTCCTACAAGTATTATATTTTAAACAGGACTAATCAAGAATATTTGTTTTGTAGAAATGACCGCATATCACTTATGTTCAGATGCCATCAGAATTGTCAAGTAAAACGACATAAGATATTTACAACTGACCTGAAACCTTTATATTTCATAACCAGCTTTAAAGAAAAGTTACTTGAAAAGTAGGTTAGTTTGTTATATTTAATGGTGACAATTAAAAATATTAAAACCTAAGACTATATCACCCCTATGGCCTTCTCATAAGAGGGATTTTAAGAGGGACTGCTACATGCACACTTCTAGTGATGTTTAGAGACCGGTGAACCTTGAAATCAGGAAATTTCAATAATCATAGACAAAACGACTAGCGCCCATATCATCAATTGTGTTTTCATGAAAATCTATTGAACTCCTGCTCGCCAAGGGTACTATACAATACAGTATACAGTAATCGTTTATCGGTAGTCTTGTTGTACTGTACAATACTTACATTTAATAATATAGATCGTCCGGTTTAACACCTAAATTATTATCAAATTTTGTCTTCTTCTAAGGCTAATGAAATCGCCGATAAGGCAATTAATTGCTAAATACTCACATTTAGATAGTACTTTGTATGTATGAATAGTATTATGCAATAGCGTAAATACAACAGACGACGAATGCAGTATTAACTGATACATATTCTGGTTGGAACCCTGTGTCATATCAATTTTAATTTTAAAATTCCTGAGTTATTTTTACTTAAATAAAGAAGAATCCGTTTTACAACTTGAAACGATTCAAAACTTGTTCTTAACAAATCTCAACATACAAGAAATCGTTAAACCAAAACCATAAACGTAGTGTGAATGGCACTAAGTACTGAAACAATATTAATTCTACATTCAAATCTTTAATAGGAGGGGATCAAACTAAGTTAAAGAGTTATAATTTACCAAAGTGCATTCAGAACGTGGAAAAAGTTAATGGAGCAAACTAATGTAACAACGACTGGTAAATAAATATCGTACAGTTTAATCATATTGGATAAATTGCTAGCGATCCTTAAGGCCCGCTCCTTAAAATCTGTTTCATAAATCACGAGTTCAATTCCTACGAGACCTATTAACTCCGTAAGAATTGCTCTGACGTTGAAATTAACAATACAAAATTGCCAAGCATTAAGATAGCTATAATAACACGTACACAGTGCAACTACTGTCCCTTTGATTATCTGCAGGGTTTGTTAAAATATATTTTTAATTACGTTATTTAAAAAGCTATTGTATGTTATTAATCAACGAACCTTTCAGTAATAAATTTTACGAGTTCAACTTATCTGCGAAAGTTCTAGTAGTTAAGAAATCCGAGAAAAAATGTTGTCTATACGGTTAAAAATATCTCCACATAGTACGCAAACTAAGACTCACAAACAACATAATTTGATATGCATGTTTTTAAATAATCTTATATTAAGACTATATACTGTGGGCCAAAAAGGAAATCCTTTAGACGAAACAAAGAAGGCGGTCGCATGATTTTGAGGAGATATGAGATACGTCCAGGGATATAAGATTGAACATCTCCATCATTCGTTGTATCCACCGTGTTGCCAGGGGAATACGAAATGCAGGAGATGTGATGTGACCCCACCAGGAGGCGCGCACATCGCATGTGATCCCTATCTGATGGATTCACGACCCATTCCCAAAGCCCTACACGCACATTTCGAATAGAAAACACACAATCGTACACAATTTACACGCGCACACTTCTTTCCATGCATATGGACGAATAATTATTTGGATGTACACAAATATTGTTTACGTAATTACCGTCATATATCTTTTTATGGACACATTTATCAGCTATCGGTAGGCCTACTGATAACTTAAGCATAAGATACCCCTCTCTATGTTCTACGATTTCAAAGTTTTTTGTGTGATCTAAATTTGAGAAATCCAATGATTAAATAAATAATTTCCAAAATTATACGTTAAATTTCCTGCCACTACAAGTTGTATATAATATAGTTTCTTACGTCACACCCAAAATACCACTGTAATTGTTGTTACATATTCTGACCTTAGCCGGGCTGGTTGGCTATGAAGCATGCATCTTTATTAAACACAATTTAAATATTTTTTAGACAAATTGAGATTTTCATGAGTACCATACAAGGTCTAGAAACATGCTTTCATTGATTGGACAGCGGCCGTAGCTCAGTGGTAGAGCTCTGGGTTATCACCCAGCGGGCCCGGGTTCAAATCCCGGCTCAGAGACAAAAAGATCGATCGGCCGCTCCCGTGGTTCGGAAAACAAAAAAGTGCAGGCATATCAGGCGAGGAGAATTATCGGTTAATTGCTGATCTCCCTCCACTACCAAAAAAAAAAAGCCATACGATTTATTGTTATTATTAATATTTTTGGAATAAGGTAAAAGTGTATTTTATTTGTTTAATGATAGCATTTTAAGTGCCTTTTATGTTACTGACGTGTTCATTGTATCATATATATTTGAACGAATACAATGACTTATAACTTATGTTAAGACATTATTGCTGTGAACTTACCATGTGAACAAAATTCGCAATAAGTCTTTATAGGTTTAGAAAAAAGATAAAGCTATAGGACATTGTTTCATAGATTTTCAAATGTTAATGCTGTAAAAACCATTATGTTCTCACATACATGAACAACATACATACCTCTCCTTACGTCTTCGGGGTGAACGGAGCTTTAGTATTTTACGTAAATTAATATATTTTCTACGTAAGTATTGAGACATGAAAAGTCGACAATATGTGATTAGGGTTATGAATTGAAATTATCTGTCGTCACAACAAATTCAATCGCCAATGATGTATACTAATCGATTTCATAAGTTATGATTTTCTTGATAAAACTTTTAGTTTGACAATAAAAAAAAACTGCAATAATTTTTGTATTATATTAATGAACTAATATTATTGAGACCAACGGCTAATTTTACTGTCAAGGCTATTTCCTAATTTTCTAATACACATACAACACTTAAAATACCAGTAAAGAAAGCTACATCAGCACAAGATTAAAGATATTTTGCAGTTCGTTATCAAACAGATCAGTCACAGGCCTGGAGGCACGTTTTTGCAGTAAACTAGGTTGACATTTAACAGCCTACTCGAGAACTGCAGCAGACTGTCTCCATAATCGATGCAGCTTCTTCGTGACTTTGTTGCTCTCAGTTTAATGTTACAGCCATTTAACAGAATCGTGTAATTTTTACAAATGAATATAAGGTAGATAGTGTTAAAATTTACAATGAAATATTAAAACAGTTTCTAATAAAATTACACATTAAGTATTAAGTTTACTTTTAATAAGAGCAAATTTAACATTTCAAATTAAAATATTTTTGACGGAGATATGTCCTAACCCATATGAGCCTAAATACGAGTAAGTTATATATTTGTATGTATGTATGTATGTATATGCATGATGCATGCATGCACACAGATCTCTAAAACGTTTCTAACGATTTTCTCCAGACTTTGGAAATAACTTAAGTTGTGGGATAAAAATAATATTTCGTTATAAACTTTAATTGAATTAAAAAAAAATTGACACTGGTCTAATGGATTTAAAATCAAAACAAAAAAAATAATGTAGACACCTGACTTAAATGTCAGACGATGTGTTCCAATATAACACGTGGTCTAGCATTGTAGCCAGTCATTGAATTATTGAATGATACTACTGTATAATAAAATCAATTTAAAATCGTACTTTATACTGGTAATTAATTACGAATGTTCAGATGTAAAGTAAAGTATAAAACAACGAAGCAAATTTGTAGAATCGCACTTGAATTTTTTTAGAAGAAGAATTGGACTAGTAATTATGAAATCAGAGATTCAACATGTGGTTCATCCCAGAAAATAATATACCAAAATATATTCATATTCCAAAATATTCATATACCAGAATGCAACACCCACAGGCCTACATTAAAACAGTCGGAAATGCAAGTGCGCGAAGCAAACAAGCTTGTCGTGAAGGCGACTGCGCGGAGATAAGGAGTGAATCTTGAAAAGAAACAAAACTTTTGCACTAGGCATTTTAGTGCGCCGTCTGTTACTACTGATATTAATGCGAAGAATTATTTAAGTTTACCGTGCAAATGCTCGCCCCCCCCCCCCCCCAGGTAAAAGTAAAATAACTAAACACAACCTTATCTCTATCAAACCCACCATCGAATTCCACCAAGTACCCATGGTACGAATGTGGAACATCCGTCCGATGACTAGTCCATTTACAGTATTTAGCAATGTAGCCTTGTTTTTGGTCACAAACCTTTAATACATTCATTTATTTTTTGTATATTATATTCATATTACTTTGCATTTGCCTTTCGAAGAAACGTAATTTTTGAACCTTTTAAAATTTCATCTTATATTTGAAATTTGCCACAGCTAATCCTTAAAAATTGTTTTTTGAGAGCGGACGTTTTAATGAAAGACTAAAGATCAGGTTACATATCGTAAAAATTCTAACTGAAAAACATTATCCCTTGACTTTCAGACCAATCCATTTAAACTGATTATAAGGGTGTGGTCGCCGAACCAATATCTATAATCTCGTATAAAAATTGAAACCAACGTTATTGCGAACCCAAATGTAAGATATAGTAATTCGAACTTTCCAAGAAAACTATTTTGCTGACCTTATTACCTTAAGTTTTATGACTGAGATGGATTAAAATAAAAAATATATAGTAAGTTATATCTTAATTTTTATTTTATGTCACTTAATTTCTCGTCTTGTGAATCAAGTAAAGATTAGTTTTCAGAAAAGATTTAATTTTAAAAGTGCATTTCTCACAACTTTATTTTTACATCATTCCATAGTTTTCTTATTGCTGCTCTCTTAATAGCTAGTACCAGGAGGACCTAGCGTTGCTCGGTGAAATATTAGTAAATATTATCATCTGTTTGAATTCATTCATTTACTTTAAAGTGTGAAAGTATAGGAAAAGAAGGAACAGGTGATATGAAGTTCTGAATGTACTTCTTGTTTATATGTTGTTAATTCGTTGCCAACATGGCAACCCATAAGCCCAATGTTAAAATTTTGTAATTTTAAACTTTAATTTTTAGCAAAATTAGATTTTCCCTGGGGGCGAGACCCATCTCAATCGTATTTTTAAGGTAAGACTAAGTTTATTCCAAAATTTGAAGGAAATCGTCGGAGCCGTTTTTGAGATAATTGTGCAAGCAAGCAAACAAGCAAACAAGCAAACATTGCTCGTATAAGAGTATAGGATTTTACCTTAGTTAATTAAAAAAGTACCTGGGGGCAGAGCAGTTGCTCGATAAACTCAAACAGTAATATTCTTTACAGTAATATCAGTTACAGGCAGTGCGCTAAAAGGCCTAGTGCCAAAAGACTTATGTTCAAGTAAGATCGTTCGCTCCGCTTACACGCATTCACGAGGAGCTCATTCGCTTCGCTCACTCGTCTTTCAGATGGTTTCAATGTAAGCCTACGGGTGCTGCACTAGGGTATATTTATTTGTTGAAACACATGTTAAATTTGTTACACGTGAATTCTAATTATTTAGTTAACAGCTGTTTTCATAATTCTTAATAATGGTTTTGTTTTTAAATTCAAATGCAATTCTACAATTTTTTATACTTTTACATAACTTTTAGCTATCAAAATATTCATAGTCAGCGGTGTAAAGTACGATTTGATTTAAAAAATGTTAAAATTATTTTTACTACATAGTAGTACTATAATAATTATTTAGTAACTGGCTGCCATGCAAAACCACATTTTTATACTGGAACACGGGGTCTGCACTATGACAGTTAAATCAGCAGTTTCCATCATTTCTTTGTTTTGATTTTTTACTCAATAAGACCAATGTTAAAAATTTAATATTTTAATTAAAGATTGTAAACAAATAAGATTTTTCTGGCATCGAGACCTGTATTTACATTATTTTTACCAAAGAACTAAGTTATTTGCAAAGTTTAAAGAAAATGGTCCAAGCCGTTTTTGAGATCTAGCATGTGCAAACTTACATACATACATACAAATATACGTTACTCATATGAGAGTATAGGAATAGGGTAGTCTTAATTACATAAATAAATCAGAGTATTTAGTATCTGACAACTGTGAGGGAGAAAGGAAAAAGGGCGGAGAAGTAAAAATTTCAGTATGGATATAGTTTTATCGATTGAGGTCAAAAATATCGATTTTCGGCTGTTTGCATTTCAATATTCTCCATTTCGTCATTTACCGTTTGTAATAGATTACAAAACGCTTGTAATGGAATAAAACATTCAAAATAATTATTAAAGTAGTCGATTTCTAGCTTGAAAAAAGTATTTCTTCGCGCTTGTGGAGATATAACATTGCCGCGAACAGGTCCCTTTTCAAAACCAATCTAAAAGCTATGCTACACTTCGAAAACTGCACTCTGACAAATTCTATCGGCGACGAGGTGAAGTACTACGAGTTTGTTGTAAACATGGAACCTATTTTAATAACTAAAAACCAGAAAATGCCGTCAAGAGGTCGCTTTCGGCAGTTTTGCAATTCGTTATGGAGAAATAACATAGGACCGCGAAGAGGTCCCTGCTCTTAAATATCACTTTTCACGACATGCTTCGATAAAAACATTTTTCTTGAGCACTACTGTGAATTAAGACAAAAATTGGTGTTCCCAATAAGGAAGACATTTAGAGTTTTCTTTTAAAACCAAAATCGTTTCTTAAATATCGAAAATAAATATTTTATGCTAATTTGAATTTTTAAAACTATATTTCTCAAAATGGCCTTTCTTTCTCGCGTAATTTCAGTCATATATATCTTTTATACAACAACAAAATCGTAGACTATCGGGACTTTCGCCAATTTCTTAGGAATTAAATGAGGAATTTAAATATGAATAACTCATAATCGAAAATTGCCGCGAACAGGTCTTTTTTTTCCTTTCTGCCTCTAGTATAAGGCCTAATCCTATACTATAATACGAGGAATATCTGAAGGGATGTGTGTTCCACGATCTCGAAATCTAGCTGTTAGATTTTGCTTAAAGTTTGCATTAAAGAGTGTTTTGGCCCAACTATAATACGAGGAATATCTGAAGGGATGTGTGTTCCACGATCTCGAAATCTAGCTGTTAGATTTTGCTTAAAGTTTGCATTAAAGAGTGTTTTGGCCCAAAAATAAGTTTAGAAACAGCCTCAACCCCAGGAAAAATCGAATTGGGTCTAAAATTAAGTTTTAAAATTGTAATTTTTAACATTAGTCTTATGGGTTGCTATTTTGGTAACGAAATAACAACGAAATGTAAACAAAAAGAAAGAAACATTAATGTTAAGCAGACTTTTTGAAACAGCTGTTAACTGTGAAGAGGTATAGTTGGTTGTTGGTGGAAATTTAATTGCTTTTTTTACCTTGACACTATAACAAAAGTGAATAAAAACCAAAGAACAAGGCTCGGTTAACGTGGTACTTAATTTAGTAATACGAAGAAATTAAGTAAATTGAATGTGATTGTGGGTTTAAGTTAGTACATATAAGCACTGGATTGTTAAACATGATTGTGTTGATCTATACTCTTTATATGATTTTTGTCAATCGGATCAAGTGCATTCTTGTGGGCCGATCACTGTAGTTGTAATAAAATGTGTGATAGTGCCTGTAGTTCATTTGATGATTGAATTAAGTTTAACATGAAAACATTTTATAAAAATTTGACGCTACCAAGGTTGGTTAGCAGCGCTAGTAGACCTAATGTTTGTCTATTCTGGCCGGAAACCCGTTATTGGTCTTCGCCAAACATACGCTCCACTGCAGTGCCTTGTACCGTTGCGTTGTTCAGCCGTGATTGTCGGCTAAAAAGTTACATTTCACTTGTCGACGCCGACTGTTATATCGTCACTGTTATATCGTTCAACAGGTGTAACAGGTGTTTCCCGTCACGGCTTTGCCCGTGACTGAATTCATTTTATAGGAAATTAAGCTCGTTCGCTACGCTCACTCACTGTCACGCTCACCTTATATATCAAAAATCGCTGGAATACCTTAAATTATAAGTTTTAATTGTATTTGTTTTTTAGCAACCAGTAAAATAGATAAAATAGAGATACTGTATTAAGATTTTTTACAAACTAAATTGTATGCCCTCTGGGCAGAGCCATTTGGACAGATTTGCACCAAACTTCAAACAAACCATCCTTGAATAGTAATTAATAATGCCTGAAAGTTTCATTACAATCTGTCGAGCAGTTTCGGAGTCCACAGAAAACATACATACATAGATACATACATACATACATACATACATCTTCCTCTTTTATAGATATAGTTTTGGATGGCCGTCGACACAGTTACACAGACATATAGGCGGTGTAAAATCGGGGGATTATTATCTTTAGCGGGTTCACACTAGTGGGCCAAACCGCAGAAAATACACTCACAACATCGTGTTAAAAAATCATCGCGTTTGTCTATTGAATCATAGTTCTATAACAATTATAAATTGTTTTGGAAATATCACTATATCACTATCTTTGAGACAGGGACCTCACACAGTGGATATTTTAACCTGAATACTAGGTATGCAATGCAGTTGTCTGCTTGCAATATTGAGCGGGCCAACTGTTTTTTAAATCAATTATAGTAAATATTATATAGGTAATTCAAGTGAGCTCGTTCGCTACGCTCACTCGCCTTTTGGGTCAGCTCGTTCGCTACGCCCACTCGCCGTCAGGGTTTAGCTCGTTTGCTGCGCTCACTCACCTTTTGGGTCAGCTCATTCGCTGCACACCACTCGTCACCAGATTTAGGTTGTTTGCTGCGCTTACTCGCCACAAATCTGTAATAATCTAATAATTTTTGAGTACGCAGATTTGCTGCGACATAGGGTATTATATGTTTAAAAGATATTATAATGGTGCCAAGATTTGCACCTCCTCTCCGTAAACGTAGAATTTCATTCACGTACTAAAATAATCAAAACAACAATTAATTTCTCATGAAACTACTGTATTCACAAACAGCTGATAGTAACAGTCTGCAGTTAAATTTGATCCTTATAACAGCTGTATAATCAACACACTGTTAACAAATCAAATAAAATATTTCTCCTATTAAAATGACATGGTAACTTTAAAGCGCCATAGGGCAGAACCCTTATACCCGATTTGGACCATTTCAGATTTATACCTTCCATAGATGGTTACTATGACCGAGCAAAATTTCGTGAGGATCACTCCAGCCGTTCAGGAGGAGTACTTGTAAATAAAAAGACATAGTGTAGTATAGGAGCTTCGCTCGCTTCGCTCGCTCCGCTCAATGAATGAGAGATATTGGACAATGTATACAGAACAGAATTTGGTTCTGTATACATTGTATTGGATGAGTGTAGGATGATTGTAGCGCGATCTTGTAGTCTTGTTACTGACTAAGGCCGTCATTCTCCTTAGACAGGACTGTTAATTAATAGCCCATTAATAGCTGGATTACAGGACGTCGCTCGCCACCGTACCAGTCAATATATTTCATATATTTATATTCAATATATATTTAATGAATATTCAATATATTTAATCAATGGCCTAGTCTATTTTTATAACTGAATTTATATATAAAAGGAATATCATATCCTGGAAATAGATGTGCAAATATTGCGATAAAAAAATTGTTGCAAATTATTCTCATAAATGTTATCGTGGATTAGCCAAATCACACATACAGTATATCCATCCGTACTTGGAGATTTTTTTTAGGACTAACTATTCCAAGCTTGAAGAAATCTTTTAGGCACAACGTTTTTTATTACAGTTTTTTTTTAGTTTGACTGTGAGTTGATGAGTAATTAACATGTTTAACTTGTTTATATGATGTTTTAAATATTGTACCATGTGTTTTTAACTGATTTTTACTAAAAAATAAGAGGAAAATCTATGTAACACATTCTACGAACACACTCTACAGCTAAATTCAACACAATTATCTCAAAATCAACAGACTCCATTCATTAGCAACCATTAGGAATGTTACCGCTACTGCAGCAATGGTCTCGTCACCGATGTTGTCTGTCAACAATCACACATTTCACCAGATCAAGTAATAAAACAATCTATTAAGAAATATAAGTATTTCAAAATTGTTTAATTTTGTTATTACGCTTTACTTGTTACATACATTAAAAGCTATACTATCAGTTCAATCTCAACTATATTATTGAACGAGATGATAAATTCAATATTACCTTATCTACGACAGTTATCTACTGCGCTTTAGAAACTGGTAAACTGGAGCAGTAATTATTCAACATTAAGTGATTTAATCACTGTGAATTAGAGTGAGTTCTCGGAAATATTAATATCTGCAACGTGAGAGTATTATAATTTCAGTATTGTATAGTAATCAATATTACCAAAATATCATAATACAGTATTATATTACTTATATTAAATCATTTAAATTATTTGACATTCACGCCGTCATCACAAGGGAGATGATTTTATCTAAAGGGAATGGCATCCAGCTACCTGATAATCCCGTTCATCGCAGACCGCAGGGATGCCTTGGGACCGGGTGTGGAATCATTGTTGGCATCCCAGCCTGGAATGTACTCTTGTATGGGACCTATTTTGAATATTTTTTAATGCACACATGAATAATATATTATTACTCAGACATGAATAATATTGCCTCTAAATCTAAGACAGCGTTAATTATTGTAGTTATAACCGTATACAAATACTTCGTACTTTCTTTAGAAGTGTTAATTTCAATAGGAAATGCTGTATTAATGGCGTGCAACTCAAATAAAATAATTCAATATAATTCAATAATATTTTGTACATATTTATAATACATAATTTGAAATTTTATAGCAACGTCTCATGAAATTGATAAGCAAATCAACAACAAAAATCATGTTTTAGCAGATTTTACATGACAATAATTTTTATAGCACCCAACTGCAATTTGTGTTTTGATGATAATTTCTTAATTTGTTAAATTTAAAGCAATTGTTTAGGTGCAAAGCAAAGCGTTAGTTAAACTCACATGTATTTATCTTGAAAACACTAGGTTTATTCACAGTTACTTCCACTCAATTTGCTACATGATGGATAGTTTAATACAGCACTGATTAAAAAAAAAAATGCGTTTGCGACGGTTATTTCATTTTAATTTTAGTTTATTTTAATGATTTTTTATATGAGAATATAAGCATATTTTATCTGAAACATAAATTTGATTATTTATAAACAAATGTGTAATAAAGTGTTAACGTTCTTTACACGAGAGAATTCACAAGGTGTCGCCTGTAAGCAAATTAAGTATTAACTGTATACTGACGAGTTGTCTATAATTAACCGTTGCATCAGCCCAATCTGATTGTTATCAAATCAAGCTAACCACCCATCATATCGTTCGATTATATAATTGCAATCACGTAAACCATTCCCATGTCAGTAGACGTCACAGAGACGATCGTTACGACGGGAGGGTACGGGGAACCCAGCGCCTGATTATTCTAATTAGAAATGTCGGGGCTCATCGATCCATTAAAACACAAACTACTCCCTCACCCCCCCCCCCCCCCACTCACGACCCACACGTCGTGTTTTCAAAACACTCCACCACTGTGCTGCAAACCCCTCTGCGGATACTCTTTCCTCACTTCATATTTTTCAATTTATGTTCCCGTAATAAATAAAAACAACTCGCATAATGAGCTTTTGTATTGCCTGTAAAAAATAACTTTATTTGATTTGAATTTTTTCAAATATTTACATGAATTTATTCACCAATATACAGGGTGTTTCAGAACTCCCTACCAATATTTTAGGGCATTGTTCCTGGGTTAAAAACATATCTAAATATCATATTTAAATTGTCCGGAAGTCTTAAGTTACTCACACTGCCGCCATTTTGTTTTTTACACATAATAATTTTTATTTCCGTGACGGATGGTTGTATTCAGATCATATTTGGTATAAATCTTTATCATACCAATGTACATTTCCAAGAAAAAAATGAATTTTTTCCATTGTATATTTTCAAAATGGCGGCCATTTTAAATTTTCAAACTCAAATATCTCAAAATCGGTAAATTTTATAAAAATTTTACAAGACACAAAAAAGTTGCCAAATTAAATTACCTAACCAATGGTGCAAAGTTTGTAAGGATCTGACAACAAATAACGGAGTTATTGTGATTTTTTCTTCATAAAAACATGGATTTTGCATTGAATTTAATGCAAATAACGCCATTTTACCAGCAAAATCCATGTTTTTATGAAGAAAAATCACAATAACTCCGTTATTTGTTGTCAGATCCTTACAAACTTGGCACCATTGGTTAGGTAATTTAATTTGGCAACTTTTTTGTGTCTTGTAAAATTTTCATAAAACTTACTGATTTTGAGATATTTGAGTTTGAAAATTTAAAATGGCCGCCATTTTGAAAATATACAATGGAAAAAATTAATTTTTTTCTTGGAAATGTACATTGGTATGATAAAGATTTATACCAAATATGATCTGAATACAACCATCCGTTACGGAAATAAAAATTATTATGTGTAAAAAACAAAATGGCGGCTGTGTGAGTAATTTAAGACTTCCGGACAATTTAAATATGATATTTAGATATGTTTTTAACCCAGGAACAATGCCCTAAGATATTGGTAGGGAGTTCTGAAACACCCTGTATAATAGTTACGGTCTATACTTCATTTTAGTAAATTAGAACAAAACTATAAGTTGGAAAATACTTTTCATTGCATTCTCTCCGACTCATAGATAAGTTATTATGAATCCGTGTTATCAGCCGGAACTACTCTGCCAGTGTTGTTGGTTCAGACGGGTCTGGTAAGCCAATACACAATTAATTCAATCGGAAATGGTGTGTTGAGAAATGAAGTTGGTTCGCTATTGGACAACAATAATCCTATGCTTTAATACGAATGTTTGTTTGTGGTGATGTTTCCAACGATATTGAAATCTAACGAATAGATTGTGCTCAATATTTGTGTTTATGATTGTTTTGGTCCAAAAATAAGTTTATAAACAGCCTAAACCCCAGAAAAACCGTTTTTAGGCGAAAAAGTGTGGCAATTGTGCAATTTTGTAACATTGGTCTATGGTTGAAAATTTATTTTGGCACCAAAATAACAACAAAAGGAGAACAAAAATATTTAAAAAAAACTATTTTAAGAACTATTTTTTAAACGGATGTTAACTGTGAAAATTTGAAGTTTTTTGTTGGTACTGTATAAACTTAATGGCCTGATTCCCACGATACTATAACAAAATTGAATTAAAACCACCGAGCAAGGCTTAGTCAGCTGTCAACCTGGTAGTTATTATTAAGTTGAACTAACTGAGTTATATTCTTAAATATATTGAGCTGGGTTGGAGAACGTAATTCCATCTCATTCATAACGTTATACGAGAACGTCACCAATTTCAACGTTTGATGGAAACAATACATCTCAAATCATATTTTTAAATGATTTTTTAGAATTTAGATTTTTTTATTCTGAAGGTCACCGACAGCCCTTGAAGTTCGTTTTTTTGTTAATAGCATTGACATGGAGGTAATCATTTTATTGAATTTTAAAACTAAAACAGTGGTTGGTATTAAAACATAGCGCAACAACGACCACATGTTGAAAGCAGAATAGTATTAGTACCAATCGAAGCAATGAAATGACAACACAACCTGATTAATACGGCGCATTGCTCTGCACGGGCATCCTACCCGTAAAGTAACTAAATATTTGTTACGGATTTATTATTTACCGCAACTTAAGGCCTAAGAGATGCACAAATACATAAACTTGATGAATGTAGAACGCGAAATATTTAGTTGTTTTAGTTGCCAATGGGATATTTGATCGATGACTCGAACTCCTTATACTGAATAACTGAATCGACTTGTCTTGACAGGTACACTAGTTGCACCAGAAACATTAAATTTTATGCATGTACTTTTCCAATATCATATGTCTCAACTAAATCCTCTGTCAACTACAACATCTCCTTGTTCTATCATAAACCAGAACTGCCTATACTTTGACCTTTGACCTAGGTCGTATCCACCAACCAGTCTGCCTCCTTTATTGGGTACCACTGACATTGACGTTCCACTGACCTTTACGCCTTCGGCCTAAACTCTCTTTCCAAGTATTCAGCACAAATGAATAAATTGTTCCATCCACTAAACTTTAAACAGAAAGGGAAACGTCTCACTTTCAATTGTATTTTAGAAACCGACCACTGAAAATGTGAAAATCGTTGAAGGTCCGTCAATTTTAAACTGTAACAGTATTAACAGTGAGGTGTTGGCAAAGGCAGGCGGGGTCGCCACCACAACGGGTTTACAGCCGCATTTACGACGGCGACGGCCGCAACATTCTCCGGGATATGACCTGGCGCGCGTCCAGCGCGGCGGCGGACACTCCGGTGCGGGTCGGGCAGTGCATGGCTGCATGCATATGCGCTCGGCACCCGCCGGCTCCTGTGGTGTTGATATCGGCGACCACAACGAATCAGATTTTTTATGGTTCAATTTGGTCAGGGAACATCTGTGTGGCTGTTTTGGCTGTCTATCTATGAATTGTTGACCTGTTTATTATAGTCATTTAAAGAATTTAGGTTGGCCGTAGATAAAGTAGTATGCAACGATTGTATTCAGCCTTTATGAGGAGGCAAAAGGGCTGCTATCAGAACGTCACGCAGTGCTTCGCCATATTTATTGCCTTTATTTTAAGTCCGATAAAAAAGAAAAAGAGGTTTTAAATAAAAGATAACTACTTAGGGTATTTGATTCGCCTTTTTATTTTTTAATATTTTGAATCCATACTAAGCAATAATGGTTGTTCCAACTTTGATAAAATTTGAACCATTGTATATCAATATGGATTAAAAATATAATGTATTTTTAAAATCAGAAAGCTAATCAAATAGCCAGTCTTTATTTTTCATTTAAACTCTCTCTCTCACTTTTATCGGACTTAAAATAAAACCTCTTAAATAAAGGCATTTAAATAAAATGGGAGCAGTTGGATCACTGCACGATGAATTATTGCCCCGCGAAACATCTAAATGGTAAAGTGCAACAATGCATGCGAACTGTATTCAGGTAGATCGCGCAACAATATATTTGCTCTTTTCTTAATCCCCCTCTTAAATTACAATCGTTTAGTAGACTACTATATTTGACGGAAGGGCTTGATAGGTGAATAATCGATCCGAAGTGCATTTACCGTACAGAACGTCCGAATCCCCTGGCGTCCCGAGGGCGCAGAGCGGGCACCTGGACCTGACCTGTAGGGCTACTCCAGCCGCTGCCAACAGTGTAGAGGCTCCGGTGCGTGCCATCCACTCCTGGACTGTACAGTAATTATTCACTAACAGCTCGCGTGATCGCCGTGACGCGTCAGTATAAGGCACGCGAACACTTGGAGGGTTATCTGCCTGCGTTATTGATGAAGACGGTGACCCACAACGGGCCCGACCCTGCACGGTGACGGTACGGTGTTATAATTATTTTTGATAACGGTGATAATTGTATATTCTTTAGACATATAGAAAGATTGAAGATGGGTTTCAAAATTTAATTGCATCTTGGCGACCAGACGAAGAAATCAAAAGTGTTTTTATAACAGTTTTATCGGCGTTTGCTTATGATGCAAAGTATATTTCTTTATAACTGAACGGTTCTTCTCATTATGCTTAAGCGACAAATGTCTACAAATTCACGCCACACATTCGTTAGGTTAAGAGCGGGGTAATTTTCTGTTGAGTTTATAAGTGTCCTCAGCTAAATTTTACCAAAGGGGTTTGATAGGAACCATACATAGCAAGATTAAATGGAGAAAAAGATTCTATGGTTTTATCTTCGACTGGTAAAACAACTCCTACAAATTATTCATTTATTCATAAGTTTGCGTAAACCTAATTATTGTGCAATTACAAATAAATGCTACAATTTACTCCTAATTTTATTTTTAAAACCGAGCGGGCTTATGCAGCAAACGATTTTATTTCTTACACCTCAGCACCTATACATGCTGAATGGGCAAAAAGCATTTAAGTTGTTATAAACAGTTTTACACGGCATGGTGTTAAGTAGCTCACACTTTTGAAAAGCAATTTAAACTATTTGTACAGTATTTGTTGTCTGGGCCATGCCGTAAAGAGTGTAACCAGCCTTGGGCAGGATGTCGTTCAGATGTCGAAGGCAGAACAATAGTTGAAACCCCGTTAGCTTTACAATGAGCACAAAAATGTAATTAAACAGGGTAGGTAATTTCTGGCAAAATGCTAACTTGGATGCTCGAGGATCTCTTTATATCTTCTTAGATAGTTTGCGTGTAAAGACTGTATGACAATACAAACATTGATTTCCATCAATCGTTTGTAACTTTTACGTAAACGTAAAAGCACATAAAACCTTAAAAAAATATAAATTATTATTTCACATATTTTTATGATTAAGATTTTAACAATGTTAATATCTACAAATTTAATAAATAAAGGTGTACAAAAACTGTGCCCAACTTTTAGGCCTTTAGGGTGTTTCAGTTTATTCACACGGAGAAAATTTAATTATATTATTGTCAAACGAGGCTTTGTGAAATGAGGTGTATGAATAAAATAAAAACACCTCAAAGCTAAGTTAATTAAACAAACGAATATTGTGTGAAACTCACCTTTGTTGGCCTGTGGTCCACGCTCCTCGTATCTTGGACCTGCAAAATATACCATTTTGTAAATCGATCAATGTAACAATCAATCGCACAATCAGCAAAATTACGTAACAGAGAGTAGCTTCAAAGGAAGCTCAAGTGAACAAAGTTAACTTAGTTTAGTTACTAGTCTCGCTGCTATTTGAAGCGGCCAGGCCTATATCCTTTTATCACTGAATCTCATGATTGCCCAAGTATAGACGAATTTGATTGCCTTAAACCACCAATTTATAAATTAATCGTATTATGTTTGAATACAAAATGAAGGACATACATTGCCTACAACCACCCGTGTTGAGAGGTGTATTATATTACATTACAAAAAATCATAACTGCTTCGAAAAAAAATTATGGTTTTGCATCTACTTAATAAACGCTGCAATTAATTATTAGTGGTGGGCTTGTTTCAATGTCGACTACAGCATTGTACAGCGACCCTCTAAACAAGTTGTTGGTTAATAGCTCACTTGTGCCGAGCTTGATTGGCTAATGTCGTCCAGGCATGCAACCCTATGTTGCGTGGGGAGCTCCCAACGCCGCCACCGGGCTTCTCAACTGGAAACTACACAACAATACATCTACTGGGAACCAACTGATGAGCCTACAGATTACAAATGATATCTAACAAATTCGAAAATTTTTGCATACGTAGACGGATTTTTCACCGATAACCTAAAGGTGTTAAAATTTAACACATTTAATGTGTACATTAAGAATTTTTAACACATTTGATTAAGCAATGTAACGGTTCTGCCTATATTCTGGTCCTCGTAATATGCATGTTTAAACCATAAACATAAAACCACTGCATAAACCATAAACAATGGTATATTCGACTCGCCCTGAACCACAATAAACATTATACACAAATCATGAGTTGTTTATGTATTTGGAACTTCATGCCCCCTGCAATCAGCACCAATCAACTGCAATTGGTCGCGGGTCAGCTATTAGTGGTTCAACCTATTTTATTACGGTAATTATATGAAGAATAATTATAACAGCCAAGATAGTAGACTATTATTAAGTAACGGTTTATGATTCATACTTATTTTATATACGCAGCGCGTGAGCTGGCATTCCTTTCAG
Source organism: Neoaliturus tenellus (assembly GCA_030545055.2). NCBI lineage: Eukaryota > Metazoa > Arthropoda > Insecta > Hemiptera > Cicadellidae > Neoaliturus > Neoaliturus tenellus. The sequence goes on along the minus strand of CM061534.1, from coordinate 113,571,744 downwards.
TTAAAACATACCGCAACTATGCCGTTAACATACAGAAGCGATAGGAAAAACATTTATGTATTAATTTTTATCCAACGCCTTCTTCTGTGTAATAACTGTTTGAACTACGTGTCAATAATTCGATAATTAAGTTTCGATGAAGACATGTTGAACAATTAACCGAGTTAGGCATATATAGGGTCACTGAGTTAAAAGAATTCCAACATTTTTTTTTTTTTTTTTTTTTTAAAGAGGTTGGCGGACCTCTTTTTTGCCCTACTTTGCCCCGTCCACATAGACTATTGATCTGTGCGTGGATCGTATTAGACAAAGTAAGGGGGTGAGCCGCTACAGTACAAGGTGAAAGGTATTGATAAAAGTCACTGGCAGAACGCGGATTCGAACCCACGACATCGCTGCCATGGCTCCGAAGTCCGGCGCGCTAACCACTACGCCACCGACTCACCCAAATACATGAGGACTTAACAGAAAATTCAAATCATAATTTTATGGGATAATGTAATTGAGTATAATACCAATTAAATAGTTGTAAGGCTTTTCGAAACAATAGCTGTAAATTGAATATGTTAAATTACCTCGCCATTGTTTCGATGTTCAATTCCGCAAAGCACTAATGTGATCAAGCATTATGCCGGAGATGTACGCTAGTAGGCGGTGGCGGAGGCGGTGTGAGGAGTGTGAGGACGTTAAGTTGTGTTTGGTTAAGCCTATTATGCCAATGGCGATAACCACAGATTACATAACGATCTGAAGTGCACCCACAATAGCCCGACGCGACGGCCACAAACTGCTGCTGAACTGCTCCGATACGGACCAACGGACGCCGCGCCAACGACGGCCTTCTTCACTGTACAACCCAACAATCACATTGCAACTAAAAGCCCGCCGACTTGCATTTCAATGACAACCACCACCACATAAATAGTATAATTTTTTAGTTAAATAATCTGATATAAGAAAAAAATTATGGGCCTAATAATAATATTCTAACGATTTTATAAACTTTCGTTGGATTGTCGCAATATTGGTGTTCTATGTGAACATTAGTTAGTACCATTTAGATCAAGATATGCTAGTTATCGAGTTTTTTCTAATATAGCAGTGAATGGCGAGGTAAAAGATTGTCTAGCTTCTCGTAATAGCCCAGTAAAATTATTGATCAACCCGGGAGTACATACCCTTTTAGCGAATTTCCCTATAGGGAATACGCTATTACTGTAGTAGTCATGGTAAGACCTAAGCCCGGGACCATGATTCTTTTTCGTTTTGAGGTCCCTAGAAGCCAAAAACACCGTTCGTTCAAATTGATATATATGTATATATATATATATATACTATATATATATATTATATATATATATATATATATATATATATATGTATATATATATATATATATATGTGTGTGTGTGTGTGTGTGTGTGTGTGTGTGTGTGTGTGTGTGTGTGTGTGTGTGTGTGTGTGTGTGTGTGTCCGTGAACACGATAACTTTTGAACGGAACCTCTGATTTCGATGAAATCTGGTGCAGGGGTGTAAGCCAGCGTCTACTAGGTTGAGTTCGCGAACCAGAATGATCGGACCATGGGAACGGGGTTTTATAGGGTTTCAAAAGGGTTAAAAATGGGTTTTTGGCTTTTTTACTTTTATTTAGAAAATTCAACAATTTTAACTTAAACCATCTAAAAGAGCTTAAAAAAAAACAAACAATTTAGTATTTTGAACTTTTTACCTAGCTTAAATGGTTATGGAGAAAATCGAAAAAGTATGTTTTCCATGTTATTCTTATGGGAAATTAACAAAACCTTCTAGCTTGCTTATTTATTGACATATCTTGATAAACTTTGGTGTGTACATTCATTATGAAGCGTTTAACTTATATTTGCTTAGAAAACCCATATGGCGGCAAACCTACGTACTCACCCCTATAGGGTTTATGGGGAAAATAAAAAGAACACCATAGCCTTATAAAATTTGGTATGTACAATCACTAGGTAGGGTTTAACTTATATTTACCACCAAAACCCATATGGCGGCAAACCTACATACTCTCATCCCCATGGAAATTTTATGGGATTTTATGGGGAAATAGAAAATATACCAAAATTCCATTGGAAATTCGCTGAGTACGCAGGTCTGCTGCGACGGGGGTATTTAACAAAATGTCATGAATATCAGTTTCCTTTAGAAATACAGTAACCTCGGGCATAACAAGCGTACAAATTAGACAACACAAATTAGATGTACACGTGAATAGTGAACAAAATTAAAATAAATTGTACTATATGTCTTCATAAAGGAGTCAAAATGGAAAAATGTTGGTAGTGGCCAATGGTACCATGCTTACTATGCCGTATTCGTATAGGCGGAAACCTAAAATACAAAACCGGACGCTAAAAAAATGGTGGAGTTGAGCTCTCTAAAACAAATCTTAATGGAGGCTTACTTATAAACTTGCGTTAAGCTCATAAGCCTCTTTGTGTCTGCAAAAAAACTCAAACACAAACCTCATAAACCGAGACCCAAAATAAAAGATTTGTTAGGATTCTCTTTTAAAGAATTAGAACTTATCTTGGTTTTGAATGCTAAGACAAACGTGAATTTCATTCAAGATAACCTGTGAATAATTAATGGAGTATTTACATATATCTTGATTAATCAAAAAACTCAAAATCCACAAAGGGTATCCTAAACATGTTTAAAATACTTATTTAAGTTCTCTAAATGTTTTTTACAGGACGGAGAAAGGTATGAGTTTGAAATGTGCACGTTTTTATGAATTTTTGCATGGTGTTAAAATTATGAGTTAAAACTGTATTTCTCAGATTTTAGAAGGCGTTTCAACGTTTTTATTTCGTTATTAAAGCAGACAATACTTGCGTTGATATTAATTACGACACAAAGTTATAACATTTCATAAACCACTCATATTTGGATAATAACACAAACTATCGTGACTGAATTTATATGACTAAACCATTGTATGTATTGTTGAAGAGGAGGCTTTCACACATTTTAAACACTTTGCCTTACATATAGTGTGACTTGTCAACTTTTAAATGTGTTACAATATCGCTTACAAAAGTATTGGTGTTTTTCTTCCAGCATTTCTCCTTGTGAAGTTGTTCCCCCTCTCACTTGATTCGCTTTAAAGTGGTATTTACGATGCATTGTTGCATTTCTACGGATGCAGGCTAAAAGGATTTGGATTTAGACCAGGGATAGTATTCTCTTCCCTTGTGCATTTCTGTCTTTTATATTCATTCTTTCTTAAACTTACATTTTTTATTTGGTTAAAAGTCTTCAACTATTTCTAATCAGATATTGTTTGTGTTTCATTTTATTGTTTCTAAGAGAATGTCAACCCTCTCGGGATCCAAACTCATCCTTAACAAAGGAGGTCTTGTTTGGATACTTCACCCGATTAACAATTCCGCCGGTCCGCCGGTATTGAGATATTTTGCGTCACTACGTAGGTCATCATCAAGAGATGGGATCATCACACTTATCCAGCAAGTTCTTCATTGTTTGGACAGCTCGTTCCGCTTCGCCATTTCTCTGGTTGTAATAATTGCTACAATAAATTCAAATGAATCCCAAAGCGAATAATTGAGTTTATTATGCACAATTTTCCGCAGATAACTGAAACTTCACAATCTAAACCAAACTTTCCTATGTTTCACATTCAGTAATTGTTGATTTATATGCCAAATAACCCCTATTATTATTAATGTTCCTAAGTTTTCAAATTCAATGTATCTTATTTCAATAAACTGTTACCGGATATTTTACAATAATTCCATTTAATTTTCAACAGGCAAAAACAAATTTTAGTAATACATTATCGTTTAATAATTTTAAATAGCTATTTTAACGATCTTTTTTTACAAAAATTTAGGTAAAGTACATAATCTGTTGGTGAATATCGTAAAAAATTGAGGACGTTCTAAATATAGCAAAGACACTACATAGAGAGTTTGCGGTTAGTTTCAAAGGATTCGAAAATATTGTGCACACCTCAAATATCATCAGAGCGGAGGAATTTAATACTTTACTTGCTTTTCGAAGTCAAATAAAAATATTACAGCTTTTTAGGTTAGACTATTTCAAATATGTATTGATTACCAAAACTGGCTTATATCGGATATTATTTAGTCTATCGCCGAACTAAACTATCACAGTAGTATCGACATACTGTGCTGTACATGCGTACAGCGCAGCGGGTGAGGTGGTGGTGCAGGTGTTACGCATTGTACCGTTGATGGCAACGGAACCTCGAGTGACGGTGCAACAGTGACGTCACCGATCCTCGGCCGTGACGTCATGCACGACCGGTCACGTGATACGATGATACTACGTTGCTGGTGTTTACAGGACGGTGTGATCGTTAATGTGCCACTAATATTGGTAGAAAGAGGTCACCATAAAAGTTTCTTTCAACTAGTGTAAAAAGACATTTTCATTTTGAATAAACGATTTTTTGACAGTTAGCAAACGAATTTAGAATGTTTTGCATCTTAAACCCCATCTTCGGTAGTCAGAAAAAAGCACTGTCTTAGGACTATTTAGACCACGCCGAACTGAATTAACGTGTGTGAAGTACCGGTATTGAAAATATTTTTACAAAAAATACTAGAGGTGAAAAATTACTGACAGAAAAAACGAGACCAACAGCCGTTTAAACAATTATCTTCAGGATTTGTCAATATTGTCATATACTTATACGGAAAAAGGGTTTAAAGTCTTGTTGTAAAACTGATTTTGCTTTGATACTGGTTGCTTACAATAGAATACACGTAGTTTTAGAAACACGTTCATGTAAAATGTTTACATGAACATTTTACATGAAAGTTTATACATTTTTTGAATAGGAGGTTGTATATAAGCCCTAGTTTAAAATTAAAATAAAGGCATAACACTATTATTTTAATCAGCTTAATTGCGCAATATACATGGGTTTCGGGGAAGCATTCGATAGTTTGATCAGGTTATTCGAAGTTTAAAAACCCGGCATTACATAAGACATCGATTATCTCGATTGGTCTTTCGTTTTCATTTCCAAGTTTTACGGCTGTTGAATTGTGGTAATTTTAATTTGATAAGGTGCAATGCCTATTTTGGAAATTTTTAAATTATGAATAGAAAAAAAAATAAAAATATAATAACATACTCGCATTATTATTATTCGGTTTAATTCAAACACATCATATACAAAAATACATTCAACTTAAATTGTCACCCGTATAAGCAGATACAATACACAGAAAGCTCGGGTGCGCTATAAAATTATGATGCGTTTTTATTTCTCTTTGTGAACACTTTGTCAATAAAATATCCCCGTGTGTCTTCGTCAGCATTTCATAAAATTTTGTTTTCACATTAAAGTCGGACGGGAATGATCATTCAACAGCTTTTGGGAAGAGACGGTGTATGTCAAAGTAAAGGAACTGGTCGATTAATATTAATAATTAAAATTAAATAAGTTAAGACGACTAATTAAAATTACATATGTTCATAGAAAACATTTTAATCAAACTTGAACTTTATAATTGTATGATTAAAATTCACTGTGATTAATTACATATATAAATGACCTCTTTACATATATACATTATATGTACTGGCCTCTTTAAATCTGAACTGATGCAGTTACCTCAATATCGCAACGACTTTTGTCGGTGTGACGAACGCCGCGCGGTAGCCGGTTACGCTTCAGTCATTGGTTGCCCCATTTCCACAGATTTGGGCGGGAAAAAAGCCATAGCGTCGGATGACGTAAAGCTTCACGAGAGGAGGGAAATTACAAAAAACCGGCGATCGAGTAACGGCTGCAACAGCGTGGCATGGCGTGGCGTGACTAGGCGTGTCACACTTAGCACTCCGACCTGTGTTATTGGTTCACACCGTACAACTCTATAAGGCTATACACCGTGTATAGAGTGAATAGGTATATATAGAGAGTTCTATGGTCCACACTCATCGCGGTTAATTGACGACAAGTTTTTCTAAATATTACTCCGTATTTCACAATCGGACATGACTGAAGATTTGTTTATCAAAGCCAATCGCAGTATAATACGTTCGGAGTTTACCTCTAGCTTCGTTTAATTAGTCAAAAATGGTTCATAAATTTATGACTGCTTGTAGCACTAATAACGTGCTTTGTAGGTAAAATAGAAGCTCTTCATCTATTATATAAATGTGTAAGTAGAGGTCTTAGTATACATTAACGTATACAATTTTAACTTATGTTGAAATTTCAATAAATATCAGACTTCAATTAACGTTTTCTTTTAAATGTTGCGTTTAATATGTTCTTGCAAAGATAACTGTTATTTGTTTTATAAAAAATGTCTAATGTCTTCACCATAGTAAGCTATATATTTAATTCGGTTGAATCTACAATGCTAATGAAATATCTTTTACTGAACGTATTATTTAACTTGTTGTTCCCATGAAAAATTAAAAAAAACCTCAGTCGCAGTAATTAAAAAGACATTTTTCAATATATATGTCTGTTAGAAATTATATGCAATATTTTAACACAAAGAGCGCTAGTTTTCCTACACATTATTTTGTTGTCCAATCTAGGTTTGGGCGGTTCATTTGCAGGCTTGGGTTTAAGTGAGATGAGACCAAATCGAGTACGTACAGTGAATCGTCTCTTTAATGTTTTGCGGTCCAATATGCTCGACTCTCATTACTCACTAATGGTCCCTCTAGTGATTATATTTCACTAGCTGCTATCAATCATATCTTTATCGATATAATTTAATGTTTACATTATAATTTAATAGACTGTATAGTCATGACTCTCTGTTTACTACGGGTTTGAATATGAACTAAATAAAGTCAACGAATATTTTTTTGTCGCTATATGATACTGTTTCCAAGTATTTATGCGTTCACCACTTTATTATTTAAATTTCGATCACCCATTACATTGCCTTTGCGTCATAATCAACTTAAAATGGTCAACGTGAAACCCTCATACACGAGTGTTGGTGCCTCCTTTATATTGATGAGTCCCGACATCAATGTCGAACGACAAGTCCGGAGGAAGTTTCCGATCGACTTCTAACTTTCATGGTAGATTCTATGCGTAATTTGTAGATTCAAGTTGTTGAAGTCATTCTGTGCATTAATATGCCTAAATAATGATCCATACTTGAATTTCCCATAAGAAATACAGTGTTTGTTTTTAACCAACGTCTATGCATCAGGCATAGAGTAAGTATTAAAACTATTAACTAGCCCACTACATTTTCTTATCGAATTACAGTAAAATAATAAATTAAAAATCTTACGCAGAAAATAACTTATAATTTATCTTATAATACTTTACTTCATGGATACAAGTCTTATAGGAGGGGCGAAATAGAAGCCTTAAGCTATTTGGTTTGCACTAGATAATTTTAGTTACAAAAACAGGTAAAAGAAAACCTTAGTTCAAAATAAACTGTATCTTTTGAATTAACCTCAAGCTTCTATTTATTTTGATTTCATTTCGATAGTACATAAATGTCTTAATTTATGTTTTACGGTCGATTTAAGAGGGATAATCTTAAACTGAGACAAACAGTTTATGTAAGAATTGCTGAGAGACTATGTGATACTAAATTTACATGGTTTTGAAATAATAATGATAGGATAAATTATTTAAAAAGATTGATAGGATTATAAAGTTAAGAATTAAAGTTAAAATGTTCATGGCAACTATTACTAATTATAATTAATTAATTTGTTTATACTTGTGACATTACAATTTTAACTTTAATATAAAATCAACAAGCAGCTCTTGGTAGGAATCAAATTTCAATCAAGACTGCCTGCTTAATCTAGAAATTTAAATGGAAATAACAGTGGAGCTATGTTTCCTATTAATATTTATGAAGTAAGATGAAATGAAAAGTAATCAAACATAAAAGTGGTGGCCAAATATTGGTGTCGTCAAACCCAGTATTCAATGTGGATTGCAGTGTGTATTGTTTGCATCTTCGCCGTCGGATTATTGCTGACAATCCCCGAGGCAACGACAAATTGAAGCAATTGTACGTTAATCCTCGAACAACGTTAAATATTGCTCTCCTTTCAATACACAGTACATTTCAGTGTAATGCATTATTCAGTGTGCGCCAACTTAGTTCCCATTAGTGAACTCGTGGTTCCATTAAGACTTGAAATTAAGCCATAGAGAATTGTAAAACTATTAAATTTGTTTTATTTTGGCTATTCCATAAAAAATGTAAGATTTAAAAAAAAATTTTTGTTCGAAACACATTAATGTGAATACCGTATTATGAAAGTCTTATGATGTACGAAAAATATCCGACTAATGTGTACTTTTTAATTACAGTTTACAACAGTTTTAAAACTTATCTTCGACTCCCATACAAATTTAATTTGAACTTTCTTATATTGAGAATTCTTGCCCAATAACTTGAGAACTTTTTTATTCTTATTTATTTATTGTTTTTACCAGAATATTTCTTTTTTAAGTTATGAGTACTAATTCTAAGTTAAAGTTAAAATTAATGATATGATGACTTATTGGAAAGAGGCTATGATTGGCATGGCCTGGTGCAGTCAATTTTAAAAAGGGGTTCAAAATATGTTGATTGATTAGATACGGCACTGTGTTATTTTCGTTCACGCACCTCGTCTCAAGTAATAAAACGTCAGCGCACTACTTATGTTTAAAATGTGACACCGTGACCTACGACACTATTCCTCAGATAGGTATATTCAGTTATTCCATTAATTTACTTTTAATAACAAATTCCAGCCTTATTTGCATTTATATTTTTATAATTTTTTATACTGTTTCTTTTATGATGTTTTTGTACAAATATAAAACTGTATTTGTATTTTTGTATTTATTTAACAAAAATTGTATAAAACATTATAATTAACACTTACCTTTCTAAAATTCGCATCAAATAAGCCACTCACGTCCACTTTCTAGAACGAAATTATGATTCCAGTTTTGTTTATTTTGTTGACAACTTCAACATATAATAGGCTAATACTAATCTTTAACTGCGATCAAAGAAAGCGAAGTTTCAACATCGGTAATGTGTATGAAGTCATTGTGATTGTTTGAAACGTATACTCTTCCCCAAGCATACATAAGCAGCTATTGTATTATGAATAGAACAGTTGAGTGTTTCAGGTGGGATTCACATCGCGTTAAGGTACGTTTTCCTAGCTCCGCGGTATATTGCGCTGCGTGCTACGTGATTCAGTCTATCGCGCCGCCGCGGCCAGGTGCTCCGTATTTGTATGTCAACGCTGCGCAAAAGTGTTTTCCTAGCACCGTCGTAAACTCTCTGCGTTGCGTGACGAACAGACGAACATCCTCAGTCAATCAGCTCTACTATGGATAGGAAGAAGTGTGTTGCACTGTTGTTATTGTTGGAAGAAGATGGAGAGATGGCTGAAGATGTGGACATAGCCGTTGCTCTATTGACTCGTAGTCGTGATGAGTGCAGCGATTTGTTCAAGAGAAGGAGCAGTGAGGGTGCTTACAATGTTAATAAAAAATCACCTCATAGACGACGAAATTAAATTTAAAGAGTACATATGGCTCATCTTCCATAAAACTTCATATTCAGATACATATTCTATTAACCCACTATCGTCATCTGTGAGAACTTGTTCATATTTTGTTGTTGGCAACAATCTGCACTCACTTTTGACATTCTAATATTCTCAATGCAGACAGCGGAAGGTCTGTTCGGCAGCGCGGTGCGTGATAGACTGCTCTCGAAGCAGTGGTCCCAAACACGGAGCACGTAGCACGCTGCGCGGTACTCATTGAGTCGCGCACTGCGCTGCTAGGAAAACGGTCACATTGGTTTCAATGCAAGCGGTAGTTTCCTCTACCGCGGAGCACGGAGCACGCAGCGCAACAAGCCGAGTCGCGGAGCTAGGAAAACGCCGCTTTAACCGTGGGTAACGGCGTCAACAAGTGCCAACCGGCGCGACGTGCGGCGGCGGGGCATAACACGTAGGTAATGCAGCAGCATCTGCATACCCGCGTCCGGGCCGGACAGGGTCGAGGTGCGCCGATGGTCAGTCAGGATCATAAAAACCAGGGTTGAGGTGCGCCGATAGTTGGTTTGGGTCTCTCGGGAGGCAGGGTCGAGGTGCGCCGATGGTCAGTTTGAGATTTGTCTTCAATTCGTTGCTTATTCGTGCTAATTATTATTAGGCTACATTTACTGTTTACCAATACTGTATCAATATTTAAAGTCAACTGAAGAATAACAATTTAATATGTCGTATGCATATGTAGTTTTTTGTTCATGTTAAAATATTACCTTGTCTGTTTATCAATATCAATATTTACAGTCAACTACACAAGAAAAAAAATAACCTAACCTAACCTAACCTAACCTGACCTAACCTGACCTAACCTGACCTAACCTAACCTAACCTGAACTAACCTAACCTAACCTAACCTAACAACACATGTTAATTTTTGTCCCCTGTTGATTTGCGCCATTTTACCCAATATTAACCCGCTTTTCGCCATAGTGATAAACATTTCTATTTATTTACAGGGCTTTTCCCACAGTTTAAATAACAACATACCGTACCTAACATTTATATTTAATTCGGAATGAATTAGTAACAGCGTGGCAGCAAAACATGGAGAACAGGCCACCCGACTGGCTATCGGCGCACCTCGACCCTGCCCCTCCGAGGGTCGACGGTAATCCGCTGTGGAATGCCCTGACCATCGGCGCACCTCGACATCTCCCGTCCGGCCCGTGGTCATCGGAGGGCAGCAACGTGCTGACATCGCGACCATCCTACTGGTCCAACTCTAACACCGACACGTACAATCCTATCTGGGCTTTAACCGCCCGGAAAAGACCAAAGGTCACCAACTTCCAGCACGTCCCACACGTAACGCCAGTGTCGTGCCCTAAACGTGTTTAGGTGCGAGTTCCATATCGGCTGGCGGCTTATGAGATTAGAGCGCGTCGTGGTAAAGTCCAATTCGGTCCTTTTGCAATAAGATACATTTTATTGGGAAACGCAATAACTTCTTTATATGTAGTCAGACAATTAAATTTAATAGCTTTAAATAAAGGGTTTATCAAGACGAATAGAAAGAAATTATATTACATATAACAAGGACGAGCTTATAGCATCTTTCTTTTGGTAAACAATTCCAACATGGAGGTACTCAACGCCCTTCAAGGCAGTTTGTCACTGACTTGTTCATTTGCTTAACTCCAAAGAGGCACCTCGTTGCCTTTTGCTCCCATACCAACCTTTTTACGTTGGCGAAGACAAAGATAATTTGGCGTTACAAAAAAAATACATTTTAATGAAGCGTGTTCATTGGTAATTTTTAAGTGTTACCGGGGAAGAAATTAATGAAAATAGATATGAGGACTCCATTTTAGGAAGGGAAGTTCTCAAGTTTGTCTGTACGTGAGTTCATTTCTGTATTTGTTGCTCTCTATACAAGTGATAATCCAATTCTCCCCAGCTTATATGAATGGATCATAACTAGAAACCCACGTCTAATCTGGTATTTTTGGCAAATGCTATTAGGAACGCGTGAGATAATGTACGTTAACCAGAAGATGGATATTTTCATAATGGAATATTTAGGAGACGGCCAGTCCGGCATGGAGCATGCCGGAGGGGAGAACCACACTAACTCTCAACAAGTGTACAAAGGACTCCAGGAGAGGTCCCTCTAATCAAACAAAACTCATACGAACACCAGGGGAAGACTACCTTTACATGCATCCCACCAAAAAGTGCATAAAAACTTTGCAGGCGTGACATAAAAAAAGTTCGCCAACAAGCCAAATCAACCAGAGACAGATAGAAACCCTTCCTACATGGCGGTCCCAAAAATAAATCCACACCTCCACACACGGGGTCTTGGGCTGGGTATCCATAGACTCACAGAGACTTAAGACTTCAGGGAGAAAAAGTGGAAGCTAGTACCACTGTACAAGCAAATAGCTGTAACATGACACCAACATTTTGATCACCTATGTACCGGTACACATAGCCAGGGGGTTATAAGCCTCGCTACGTAACTTGACGAATGAATTTGGACTACTATTCAGTTAAAATTATTGAACAATCAGCTGTTATATAAAGATTAACATGTAATCTAAGCTCGATGTTTTTGGAAAAGTACCCCCTCTCCTCCTCTCGACGATCCCCAGCTGTTTTTGGCCATTCGTCAACTTATGTGGCGAGAGTTATAACTATCAGATCAGAATCAAACATTACTGTGCTAGTACTTTTTCAATTCTATTTTAATACTTAAATCTAGTAGTTCTTTCGTAACCATCAATACAATAGTAGTATGTGAGTCATATTTGCCGCATAAAAGTTTGCGGTCACAATCTACTCGTCTGCCCAACTACCAACAATTTCCCGCTAGTTGAGGTGCACCTCGGGGCCGGACGTGCATGGCGTACACTATTTGACTAGCGCATCCGCAATGCAGCGCTCCGTTAGGGGCAGAGGTTACGGGCGCCAGCCACCAGACGGCGCTGGAGGAGGGGGTCATCACGTAGGGTAACGTTCACGTGCGGTCACCGGTCACCGGTCACCGGTCACTGTAGCTAGTTGTGGCCAACCGGAGGTAATGAACTAGCCTTCACGATGTGCACTTGTGGTGGGGTCAGCAGGACGAGTTGCAAGTTAAACGATTTAATGGAGGGAATGTTCTACACTGAGACAATAAATGCTCCACAAATTGATTCTCATTACAATTTTACCAAATTATTGATTTTGGCAAATAGTTTTTACACGTTTAAAATAATTTTGAACTGTAAAAGTATGAGAATTATTTTGTTAAATCGGTTGTACACGTCAATCCACGTTTATTATTCAAAACACATCACTGTAGTTGACTTTTGCTCGTTTCAAAACAGTCATCCACATCGACTAGTTTTATGATTTTTACTTTTAAAACATTTAACTATTTTTTCTACAATTTTATAAGCACTGCATTTTTTTGCAGGTCCAACCTATGCCTGTAACAACCCATGACGTTAGGCACGTGTCAACTACCATAAACAATGATGTTGTTAACCGGTCGTTCCAGAACTACTAGCACAAGCAGCAGGCACAAACAAGGGAGGTAGAAACGTGGGAGGGACATGACAACTGGACTACTCCAGGCTTTGATTGTTTGCATAGATCATTATTCATTTTTTACGCCACAATCTTCGGAGTTAAGTGATCAAGTACTTTTCATTTTGATGGGATTTCTTATTCCAACTATAACCAAAACTCTTGTCATAATAGTATTATAAAAACGCAAAATGAAATGAAAAAAATATAATGCCAAATCAACATAGTAAAAAGGCGTTTTCTCTGCAAGACTGTCAGTCTTGTTTGTACTCATCGTTTGGTTCAATAATTAGATAAAGAGCGACAATCACAATTACACCATTAAACAACCACATGCGTTGGTAACTACTGTGATAATGAGTTGGTAATGAGTTTCTAGCGTTTAAGAGACGACCGTTAAATACATTGTTTCTTAGTTTGCACTGAGTCTTTAATAATTTAATTTGAGACGATGAGTCCTCACAAGCATAAAAGTGTTATGTCCATCTAAAGATATAAAAATAAACATTTTAATAAACTAAAGAGTTATTTCAGAGTTTATAATAATTCAACACATCAAACTAATTGTTACTACAATTATATTTTTAAAAGCAAAACATCATGATACAATGGAAATTTTTTAATATCCTATTTTAAAACGAGCAAAATAAATAAAATCTCCTTATAGGCCAACACAAAATTAAACTTAGACTAATACTTAGCTAAGAATAACAAGCACTACTCAAATTACAAATGATGGGCAAAGATGTACCCTACACTTCTGAATGAGCTACTTATTCTGTGAATGTTGCAGTAAAGTGTCAAGTAAAGTAACTAAATAAACGTCTATTAGAATTTTTACATAAAAATGTTTACACGATCTCCATTGTGCAGATCCGCTGCTCAAAACGATGCCCGAGTTAACGGTTATCATCTCGGGCGAGCTGGACTTCCTGGTGATAAAAAAGAGAGCCAGCGGTTGTATAAAAACTCGGCCACCGCGTAAAGTAATGGAGCCATCGACTCTTACGAGGCCATTGTCGCCGCCAACGTAGCTTTTAGATTTTACTATAAAAAAACTTTAAAAGGTTTTTATGATTTCCACAACTCTAAGCAGTTTTTAAAGTGTATGGAAAATTTCAATCATTAAATTTTACTTGGCAGGAAATCAACGCTTTCTACATTGCTTCAGGAAAATTCTTATGAGCACCACATATTTGAAAAATCGCCCTCTCTCACCCTATGATGTAGGCCTACTAATGATGTACTTCAATGTAGCTAATGCGATTTAGCTACTTTTGTGATTTCTTTAAGAAAGTTGCTGTAATCTTACTGGGGGACTGAATGAAGGTTTATGATAGATTCGATTAGGAATGAGATTTCAAAGATGTAAACAAATTCGTTTTTTATATTATTGTAATATGAAGTTTTAAGAAACAAAACAGTTTTAACAAGGCATATTGTTTTACGTGTTTCCGGATCAATTAAGACTTTATAAAAGGTTAAATTACCTGTGTAGTCCGCTGTTTGATCCAACTTGGAGTTGGATCAAATGGCGAACTATACAGGTAATTTAACCTTTTATAAAACAACAAAGCAGCTTTGTATGACATGATTTTGCAACTCGTCTGTGGCCTATATACCCGGGCCGCCCCGGTCTGCCAGTCTGCGAGGGAGGAGCGACGAGCATCCGTCACATCCGCTTCGATAACGCCTCGGATCGTGAGCCGGCGCCGACTGTCGGGATCAACTTTCTTTTAGAGATCTCTCCCTCTTCATCTCGATACTGTACTCTTACTTTTCATTTCATTAATCTTATCGACATTACATTTCCCAATATGCTATATCACTATATTACTATTTTCAGACAGGGACTTCACATAGTGGGTATTTTAACCTGAATATGAATGAGAGATAAAGGTTAAAAATAAATTAGCTTTATTTACTTTGTTAAATACTACTTTATCATGTATGTTAAATCAAACTATGTACATTTTTCAGCTGGTCTATTAGTTGATCAAGGACCAAATGTATTTATAGATGATTATCCGTTAGAGGAAGTTGACTGTGTGAAATTTCTAGGAGTACTACTTGATAGAGGGTTGATTTGGAGTTTTCACATAGACCATGTTTCCTCTAAAGTATCATCAAATATTTATATTTTAAGACATTTGGCCAATTATTGTGATGTCAACATTTTACTAATTGCATATTACGGACTAATTTATACACACTTGTCCTATGGAATTATAATATGGGGCCATTGTGCAGAAAAACATATTAAACGATTATTTATTTTACAAAAGAAAGCTTTAAGAATAATTTTTAAATTAAAACCAAGAGAATCTTGCAAAGACACTTTCAAAGGCATGAATTTACTTACACTTCCTTGTATTTATATTTTAGAAGCAACTCTTTTCTCCCGTTTTAAGTGCAAACTACAAAAAGGAAGTGATATTCATAATTATAACACACGATTTAATAACCATTTTAGACCTGAACAACACAGACTAAACATGTATCAAAATTTACCCTCCCATGCCGGTGCTAAATTATTTAACCTTTTACCAGAAAATATCAAACAAGAGCAAAATTATCGTCCTTTTAAAATAAATTAAAATCTTTTCTTCAATCAAACGCATTTTACAGTGTTGAAGAATTTATGGAACACTAGAAAAATTTGAATTATTTAACTAATTAGATAAAATAAAAAGGCATTATAAGTTAGACTAGGTTGATTCTAGAATAAAAAATTTCTTGTCTTTTTATATTACAATTTGTTTATTAATAATCTTTTCTTGTATGTATTTTAGGAAAATTTTCTGTATTGTCTTGGTCTTTGCTACCAACAATGAATGTTGTAAGGGCAAATAAATGATTATTATTATTATTATTATTATTATTATTATTATTATTATTATCATCATCATGCTGGTTAAGCTTACATTGAAGTAGCAATACTTTTAGGAATATGAAACATACAACATACATAATGCAATAAAAAATCAATTGTTTTCATGTTTGTTCTCCATCGTTCGGTTAACTATACATGTCACGATTCATTTTTAATGTAGTACCACTGTTGCTTATTTCTGAAATATATACTTAGAGACGGAAAATTTCATCACTTAATCACTTTATTAGACGCCGACGTGATTAGACCGTATTTTAATGCTTCATGCCTATATTAATGAAGGTTTAGTGTTGAATAGGTGTGGTGACTTGTAGCTTTGTTACTGTCTAAGATCGGACTTTTTTACAAGGTTATTGATTAATAGCCAAACAACCAATGGCAGCTGAGTCCAGTTTTGAACCATTAAAAAGCTATTATCTTTTCTCATGATCGAACTAGCAACAATCAGATTCAAAGGCGAGCTTCATAAGTCCATCAAATTGATAGAAGTTGCAAGTGAAAATTAGCTTGTTGTTCTTGAAAAATTATATATGACCAATGTAGGTAATCGACGCGACGGTTTATAAGTTCTCACAAAATCAAATATAGTACGTCGAAGGAGTTGAAAGTTGAAACTTTACACAAATTAAAAAATAATACGTTTTAATATACTATATTAAGATAAGGCTCATTAATGCATATACGTTCACAGTACTTGCATAGTGATAGCGCGTCTGATATAATCTCTAGATGATTTTGCTCAACATTGTTTGAGAGGGAGGCAGGTGTAATGTTTGGACCGATGTGTACGGAGGACGATACGCATTGTATGGCCTGTCCCGTGTTATTTGACGGTAGCTATACCGGATGTACCTTGGCAGCTCTGCAATTGTGTATGAGGGACAGGTTGGGATGTTTGAACGAACGCGATCCACACGGAAGAGTACACATGAAGTCCTCAGGATAAATAGGCTTTAATCTACCGTGATTTACGCCTATCAATAAAGCATTTTCAATTCGTGTGGATAAGCACGATTGTAATTAATTGTTTAATAACTGTCACAGTGTCATGACGCTATGCAACTAGGAGTTTCTGTAAGGGATTGCTCCTCATCAGCAATGTGTGCTAGTTACCGACCAACTTCGCAATAACTTATTGTACTATTCGATTACCCTATATTTTTATTCGAGGAAGATATAATTATATGTGAATGAATAAATACTAAGCACGAAACTGGCCCTAACGATCTTCACTAAACTTTTCAAATAACTTAGTTCTTTGATAAAAATAATATTTATATCTCTATGCTAGGAAACCCCCATTTTGTTTTAATCTTGAATTGAAATATAAAAAAATTAACATTGATCTTGGAGTTAAAAAGCAAAACAAAGAAAAGCTAAAACTAACTAACTTAACTGTCAAAGTACAGACTACGTCGTGTTCCATTATAAACATGTGGTTTTGCATTGCAGCCATTACTGAATTCCCTACCGGATAATTCTGGACCAGACTGCCATTTAACATTGGGCTTTTGATTAATGATGCTATCAAAGCTAGTCAATATTACATAGTAACAAAGTCAGGGTTTGGATCGTTCCTCAATTAAAACGTCAATTTTCCAAATGCGAATGCCATTTTTAAATACATATAAGGTACCTAAAAAGGTTTTAACGAGGTTTAAAACACATCGAACATCGAATAGAAGGAAACATCGATTTTCATGCATTATTTCAATATAAATTAGTACCGACATATCTTTATCTAAACAATACACAGCGTGATGTAAATTCCAAGTAAAGATGAACATCACAAATTGTATTCCACTGCAGAGAAATGTTCCAGCGCATAAAAATTACTTTTGCCACGACGATTGTTGTGGTAAATTTGAAATGCATGAGCAATAAAGCAATGTAGTAGTGTTTATCAGCGTGACCCCGACCCCGACCACGGCGCGGAGTATGTTGAGCAGTTGGCGTGTGCGGCGGCGGCGGCGGCGGCGGCGGCGGCGGCGGCGGGGAGGTTCCGGAGAACCAACACAATAAACTAGACTGCGGGGCGAAAGCGCATCAGATAAAGTTATTGATTGTCGCCATCTCGACCTACGATCTTCTCCGCCCTTTGACGAATTTCTTCCAATCTACAAACTTTTGTTGTGGTAATTACTTGTTCCAGTCCAATATATAAACTGACCTTAGTCAGGTTCTGTGGTTTAATTTATGAACAATTTAATAAAATTATAAGTTATGAAGTAACGTCTGGAATATAATAATTAACTATTAATATCAATCATATTAATAGGTGATTTTTTTTTATATAAAGAAATATACTTTATTTATATTGGTCTGTCAATATACACTTCTTCACTACATTAAAAAATTATATCTACAGCAAAATTAGACGATTTACATACAGCATACAGTAATTATTAAATAATCAATAACACTTTGAACGTAGAGATTATTCGAGCTTTTAAAGGCTTTTGCACTGTGTAACCCATCCACTAGTAAACTCATTTTTTTACATTTAAAAGCAATTCGAGAGACCATAAGGCTGGGCTGGGCAGCGCGGCGTCGGTGGGTCGCAATGGGGTAATATAACATGGTTATATCTTGGTGGGACCAGTTAATCACTGCAGAGTGGTTTGGAACGGGGAGTAACGTCCCAAAATATTCATGCTTCATTTGGAGTTGTGTTACAGATAATAGAATTTGAAACTTCCTAATGCCATTGACCTTACACAAATTGGCTTGTGCGGTGTACTTGCATAACACACGACTGCAGTTTGCAAGTCCTGAAACAAAACTTGTTGCTATGCATATGAATGTAGTAAATTAAGCGGATTGAAAATGGAAATAAGTATTACAAATTACAATCCTTCTAACTCAGATGAGTGAGTTGTATCGTGGGCTACCTCGTTCCAAATTTATTTTGCTTTTTTCCATTTATACTGAAAGAATTATGTATGACTTCATATAGATTAAAATTCCTGATAATTTACATGAAATGTCAATCAGTTAGACTAGGCATCGTTGACTGCACGACGTTGACGCCAAATTTTTTTATTAATAATAATAATAATACTTTATTGCACAACAATAAATTGCATTGCAAATATACATAATTTATAATTATTAACTTATAATAAATAATCTATTTTATTTAATCTTCATCATAATTTTTCTTTTTCTATCTTTATACATACCGTAGTCAATTTGTTTTTTCTTCATAAAGTCTTCAATTCTATAAAGTGCTTTTTCCAACAAAATCAATTTAATTTGTTTCTTGAAAATTCTTATATCTTTTTGATTTTTCAAGTTTTCTGGTAATTTATTATAAAATTTAATTCCTTGGTATTGTAAATGACTTTGGAATAATTTTGTATTGTGTTGAGGAATTTCTATATGAGATTTATTACGTAATTTTGTATTTTTATTTACTTCAAAATATTTCAAATTATTTTTCACAAACAGTAATGATTCATATATGTATAATGAGGGAAAAGTCATAATTTTATTTATCTTGAATAGATCTTTGCAAGGATAGTATTTTGATTTTTTAAAGATGGTCCTAATTGCTAATTTTTGTAAAATAAATACTTGGTTACTTTTTGATAATAGGCAAGCGTGATCCTTTTCCTCTTTATTTCTCAGCTTGTGTGCATCGTAAGAGAAATCCGTGTATACCATTACAAAAGGTTGTATAGATGAGCAGAGATCCATTAAAATACACATCGGCCCAGGGCTACGCCCTTCAGGCTTTTAAAGTGTCAATGTTAATCTTATGAAAGAAGGGTAATTGATTGAATCTTTATACAACTGCTGTAATAACAAATGCTAGCAAATCACGGAACATATATTTCTGCTATAAAATATGTTCAAAGTAATCCTATATAAGCAACAACTATAATACGAGGAGTGCCTGTGGCGATTTATTTAATTTATTTCTAACACTAGCGGTTAGATTTTGCTTAACTTTGCATTTGAGAGTCTTTTGGGCCAAAAAATAAATTTAGAATCCACCTCAATCCCAAAAAAATCTTTTTCGTCTAAAAATAAGTAAAAAATGTATTTTTTATGATTGGTCTTAATGGGTTGCCATCAAGGCAATAAAATAACAACGAAATGTAAAAACAAAAATAAATCAATGCTACTTTAATGTGATTAAAGCATTGGTTTTGAAACAGCTGTTACGTGTAAAAAGGTATAGTTGCGTCGTACACTTCAAAGCCTGATTACCATGATACTATGACAAAAGTGGATTAAAATTAACGATCAAAGGCTCGGTTAACTTGGTACTAGCATTGACTTTGTACACTAACAAAGTCAATGGTACTAGGGTCTTGATCGACTGTCATTTTGGACGAATTTCTACCAGTGGACGATCTCTAGTAAATGATAAATTCATAATTTATCTGTTTAATATTTATAATTCTAAATGCATTCAAGAAACAATATTTAAATTGTTATTCCCTAAAATTAATTAAACGCTAAACTAAATAAAACACCCATTTCTACTGTTTAATTAGTGTCGCGGCAAGGATAAAACATCAGATTAAACATGATGGCAGATATTGCGTTACAAGGTGTGCTGTAAATTAAACAAGCCGCTTAATTTGGTGCGCACACAATGAAAGATAGCCCATGATATTCAGTCGACGAGTCGGCACTCATTTACAGCGGCTGTTTTATGTTGCCATAAGAACAAGTACAGTAGCTGGTTTTAACGTGCGGTACATGAAAACATGTCTTTGATCACATGAAAAGGTATGTAAGATCCTGAAGATTACGGATAAGTAATTGAATAAGAACTTGCCTTTTGAAGTTTAAACGCGACCGGTGCTCCGACAAAATGGTAAAATAAACATGTAAAAGGTAAAGAGAGATTTATCTAAATATTCATTGAAAAAAAATATATTGTAATATTAAGAATAACACAGTATATTAGCCTACACTTGGTTTTAATCTCCACAACTTGTATTAAAATTAGTGTAATTTGAAACACTTATTTTGTTTAAAGAAGAGGAATGTTTTATGTAGGAATATTCAGTTTTTCGTGCTACCATCGGTTACACGTCATAAATGTAAAATTTCACAGACAAAAGTTTTATTGGTATACCATTGAGATAAAACATTTAAACTCACCCCAACCAATAGGTATATTTGTAATTTTTGAAATAATGGTTAAATGACAATACATATTTTTCAAACATTACCCCCCCTCTCCCAGTTTCTGTGTGAATCATACTTTCCAATGGAGGGTCTGCTATTATCATTCTTCGATAAACATTTCCCAGAATAACAATTTTAACAATATTTAGCAAGTAGGATTTTAGGGAGGATTGCTTTTTTATACTACGAAAGATTGGATATTCTGTAGAATATTATAGCCTTTATATCTAACAAGTCTTTAATACAAGAGAAAAATATCATCATTAATCACGCTGTGAAAGCACCTCTGTGCTCAGCCCAGAACTGTGTCGGCTTCTAAGTTTTCAACTAACTTTGCGAATTACGTGTAAACTTTAAAGCAGTTTGAAGTGACGTGCGAGAGAAAAGGCTTTTCTGAAAATATTAATTTCCGTTGACACTTTCTTTAATGCCGTACTAGGCGGACAAACGTATTTCTAATCTCATTACCTCTTTACTTTCGTACGTCAGTTGTTGGTTTTGATTTATTATAAGGGTTGTAAAATACAGGCTTTGTAAAATAATATAGGCCATTAACTTAATGGTATATTAGGATTGTAATTTATTAACACAATAACAAATTCAAACATGTTTCACTTAAAACATAATCACAGACTCTCTTAATTGGATTTCTTTTTAACTATTGTAATTTCGTTTGAGAATACAGGAGGTATACAATATTAGTCTATGGTTAAATAACGAACGGATTATCTATAAATTGGCTGTATACAAAATATCATTTTTATAATACAGTATGTAAGCCAAAAAGAAACATGTTTCATTTATTTTATGTTTATGCTTTCATGTTTTAAAGCTTTAAAATATCAACTTAATATATTAGCGTCTATGCCGTTGACAACTGTTGTATGGAAATTAAACATTTTGGAACACCGTCTGAAGTTTCATTTCATCGCAGCTCTCTTTTTTTAGTAGATTTTAATTACGCAAAACTTAACCCAAAGGAATGTTTGGAATTTGTCTGGTGGCTCACTTGCACATACCGACAGGCTTTGAGTTTCGGTAAGAATTAAAGTTGAGATCGCTTTAATGCGATGTCAACGATTATAGCTTTTACAATATAGGCTATACTTCGAGCATGTATCATGATTATTTTACTATATCTTGGAAAATACTCTTTTAAAACTCAAAAACACTTCTGAAAAACCTCGATTATACCAAAATATTCATTAAAACTCGGACAACTTTTAAAATTCTTAATAGCCTAATCTACTTTTATCTGATTTATTTGATAGTTTTCAAAATTAATACTTGAGACAAAATGATATCGAACATTAATCTCTTTGATTTTTAAGTTTTCATTTTTGATGTAGGCTACATCAAGTTTTTTCAAGGACGTTTACTACGACAATGTTTTGTCAATTATTTTTTTAAGGAAAGGTAGAAATAGCATGACCAGTATGACCTAAAAACGCATTAAAACTCATGCAATTTCATATTTGTATTGTGATAGGGTCATGAAATTTTGTAGGCCTACCTCCTTGTTAGGAATTTCATACAATTTTTTTTTTGCTCTTCAACTAGGTTCAAATATATTCTTTTAATTTAACATAAAAATAATAATGAACTTTGTTAGAAAAACAACTACTTAAAAAATCAATTTAACATCCATGTTTTAAAGACAAAATACATTTTCCTTTTAATTATATTTTTTATATGTAAGTCTAAATTCTACAAATTTTATACCAGCCTACTAAATTTAAGAAGTATAATTTTTATTTATTAATCGGCATGATATGTTATAATGTTATATAACGAGTAATTAAAAAGTCTAACCATTTTTGTACATAAAAAGGCAATAAATCGCATCTCATTAGCATTAACACGCCCGCGTTGCCATGATTATTCTAATTTTGTACTAGACTTACAGTTGATATATTTGTTGATAATTACCAGGCGGTAGAATAGTTACCAGGTGGTTAACTAAGTAGGCACCTTAAATTTTTATTTAACTTTGCTTGGTAAAAATAATCACGACAGTAAACTGAGAACGTAAAATTTAGACTGTGAACAAAACTTATTTAAACAGCATCTAAATTTACTAGGAATAAAGGATGAATAATTTAATTACATTTTTGACAAAAGAAAAGTAGCGTTTGGAAATATTTATTTTAATTTACCGGTAACGTCCAATCAATTAGAAAAAAATTATCAGCCTCTTTGAAAGATCTAAATATTGAAATACATTGTAACTTTTTACGATATGTAAATAGTTCCTTACCGCCAAAACTACTGCATTACCAAAAATCAACTGTTAATTGATGGCCAGCTGATTGTTGACGCTGTGTTATCGAATCAGCTGTGCGAGTGACGCAGCGCAGACACCGACCGCCGCACGGCACCGAACAACACCGACTGGGCGGCGCGGCGCGGCGCATCGCCGTCGCGTCCCGGCGGCCGGCGGCGGCGCGCGCTGTACACCGTGCCGTACACAGCTGTTGTTGTGTAACAACACCGGCATGTCCATGTGCTGGGCTCACCTTGCACTATATTGGATTAACCCGCCGCTGATTGACAACGCTGTACCGCCCTGATAACGAAACTGACACCCAAATGGTAGCTGAACTTTATCTATCGGAGAAACAATCTTCTACTACCATAATACCACCCAAATCTCCTGATGAGCTTTCTTAGAATAGCACATTTTAATTAATAAGGATATGTCATGTAACTTTAACATGAAACATAATACCCCGCCGCAGCAGACCTGCGTACTCAGCGAATTTTCAAATGATTTTGATGTATTGTATTTTGACCATAAACACCATAGGAATGATTATGTAGAAATGTAACGGTTTTTTAAGGTAAAAATCAAATATTGTATCAATATTCGGCACTTTTCAACCATCCCCATAAACCCCATGGGGGTGAGTAGGTAGGTTTGCTACCATATGGGTGATGTAAGCCAATATCAGTTGACCCCTATCTAGTGAAGGTACATGCATAATTTTATCAAATTATGTCAATAAACAAACAAAATATGTAGTCCAGTCAACCTGTGCCGTAGAACACCAGTTCAAGGAAAAAAATAGTATAAAGCTAATTTTTAGCGAATTTCCCATAGGGAATAAGCTATTACCGTAGGTCTCATGGTAAGACCCCCCCACCCCCCCCCCCAAAACCCCCCCACCATGTTACCATGCCCGGGACCATGTTACTTTTTCATTTTGAGGTGCCCAGAGACCAAAAATAATAGTCATTAAAAATTTTATATATATATATGTATATATGTATGTGTCCCTAGACACGATAACTCTCGTAAAAATGGTCCAATGGACACCAAATTTGGTAGAGATGTGTAATCCTACGTTTATTCGGATGAGTTCGAAAACCAGACATATCGACCTCCCGGAAAGGGGTAGTTTTGGGGGGTTTTGTACCCCAAAAATGGGTTTTTTGCATTTTTCATATGTAAATTTTAAATATTTTAAATTTTCATTGGATTTAGCTCAAAAAACACACAATTTAGTACTTTGAAGCTTTGCTCTATCTCCATTGGTTACCGAGATATTACAAAGTCTAAAGACAGTACATTGTCTTTTGGGGCTCCAATGTTAATCTTATGGAGAATAAGGATGTGTTAATATTTCACTTATTAACCAATGTTTTTTGATGAAACTTGGTATTTAGCTTCATTTGGTTGAGATTCATCCATTTAAGGTAAAAAATCTTGGTTTTTGTACTTATCATGGCGGCAAACCTGCATACTCTTTTCCCATGTTAATCATATGGAGAATAGGCAAACTCTTTTATTTATGGACAGATATTGATGAAACTTACTACTATAACTCTCGTAAAAATGGTCCAATGGACACCAAATTTGGTAGAGATGTGTAATCCTACGTTTATTCGGATGAGTTCGAAAACCAGACATATCGACCTCCCGGAAGGGGTAGTTTTGGGGGGTTTTGTACCCCAAAAATGGGTTTTTTGCATTTTTCATATGTAAATTTTAAATATTTTAAATTTTCATTGGATTTAGCTCAAAAAACACACAATTTAGTACTTTGAAGCTTTGCTCTATCTCCATTGGTTACCGAGATATTACAAAGTCTAAAGACAGTACATTGTCTTTTGGGGCTCCAATGTTAATCTTATGGAGAATAAGGATGTGTTAATATTTCACTTATTAACCAATGTTTTTTGATGAAACTTGGTATTTAGCTTCATTTGGTTGAGATTCATCCATTTAAGGTAAAAAATCTTGGTTTTTGTACTTATCATGGCGGCAAACCTGCATACTCTTTTCCCATGTTAATCATATGGAGAATAGGCAAACTCTTTTATTTATGGACAGATATTGATGAAACTTACTATATGTCTTTATATGGTCGAAATAAATTTTTTCTATGCTAAAAACCTACTTTTAGTGTCCCCCATGGCAGCATACCTGCATACTCTTTCCCTATATTTATCTTAAGGAGAATAGACATTTATTTCCCTATTTGTGAGCACGTGATGAAATTTTGTTTACAAGTTTAGCTGGTCAAAATTAATATTACTAATTTGGAAATTCGCTGAGTACGCAGGTCTGCTGCGACGGGGGGTATTTTCCCATCGACTACTATCATTTAGACAAGTGTTTAGCCAAAAATCCCCGCCCCTACCCCCTTGCTCCCCCCCTGCCACCGTAACATGAAAAGTGTAAGGGTTTCTTAAAACGCTTCTATCTCGATTACTAAGCAACTTATCGGATTGAAATTTCTTTCATTATTTTTGTTATAACATTGTCTACAAATTGATGTTAATGGGATTTTGTTGATTTCAAATAATAATGACATGGGAAAAATATTTTTGGATTTTCGCCGTAACCTTTTAAGCTAAATTAAAAATTCAAAATACTAAATTGTTTGTTTTTGGAGTTCTTTTAAATGGTTTAGGTTGAAATTCGTGAATTTTTAAAATTGAGGTTGAAACATGCCAAAAACCCATTTTTGACCCCTTTCAAATCCCATAAGACCCTGTTCCCATATTCCGATCATGATGGTTCGCGAACTCATGAAAATAGAGCTGGTCTTACATACATATCCATGGAGGTGGAGTATGTAGGTTTGCCACCACATGGATGTTGTGAGCAAATATAAGTAAAACCCTACCTAGTGAATGTACGTACATATACCAAATTTTATCAAGTTAACTTCTATGAGATTCAGAGTTTTGTTAATGTCACAAAAGAGTAACAGGAAACCCCATTTTTTATTTTCTCCATCCTACATAAGCCAAGTTAAAAATTCATAATAGCAAATTGTTCATTTCTTCAAGTTCTTTTAAATGAATTTAGTAAGATAGTTTGATTTTTAACGAATTTCCCTATTGGGAATACCTTTAATACCTTTTTTGAAATGGCGACCTTACTAAATAGGTAGTTTAAGGCAAGTAGTCGTCATGGTAAGACCTAAGCCCGAGAGCATGTTAATTTTTCATTTTGAGGTCCCCAGAGGCGAAAAACATAGTTCATTAAAATTCATGTTCATATATATTCATATTCAAATTCATATACCTGGTGTGCCATAATAGTCCCCCCCTGGTTAATTTTTGAACGGCTGTATAATATTCAAACGAACTTCGATACACGTTACTAGGGTAATGTAAATTACTTTTTAGTGGTATTTTGAAATTCACCCCCCCCCCCCCAAATAGGGGTTATTGGATATAACTCAAAAACTGTAAATACGAACCCCCAATTTTTATGTTATTTTTTGATTGTACACGTTTTTTAGAC
This sequence comes from Neoaliturus tenellus, assembly GCA_030545055.2. Lineage (NCBI taxonomy): Eukaryota > Metazoa > Arthropoda > Insecta > Hemiptera > Cicadellidae > Neoaliturus > Neoaliturus tenellus. The sequence goes on along the minus strand of CM061534.1, from coordinate 113,544,825 downwards.
TCTTTTATTCTTTGACATTTTTCTCTAAACTCAATGGTTAGGGAGCTAGAGCCAATTGAAGGTAATTTTTAATGCCATAAGAATAACATGGGGTAAACTTTAAATTGCCTATATCTCCTGAATTATTCAGTCAAATAAAAAATACTCAAGTATAAAAATGTCTTAAAATTATGTTTTAAGATATTTTTTCATAATACAAACATACGAGCCATACAAACACCTCGTAAAATTTTTACAAATTTTATTATTTGTCCACCATATTGGAAACAATATAAGTTATTGCGTAAATGACAATTTTATAAGTGAAGTGTTCTTAAAACATATTTTAAAGGCATTTTTATACTTATTTTTTATTTGACTGAATGGTTCAGGAGATATAGGCAATTAAAGTTTGCCCCATGTTATTCTTATGTGACTAAAAATGATCTTCAATTGGCTGTAGCTCCCTAACTGTTAAGTTTAGAGACAAATGTTAAAGAATATAAGAGTCTCAAAAACACGTGTACAATCCAAAAATAACATAAAAATTGAAGATTTGTATTAAAATTTTTGAGTTACCCCGGGCAACCCCTATTTGGGGGTGGGGGGTGAATTTCAAAGTACCACCAAAAAGTACTTTACATTACCCTAGTAACGTGTATCAAAGTTCGTTTGAATATATACAGCTGTTCAAACTTTAACTGGGGGGGGGGGGGGGACTATTATGGGACACCTGGTATATGTATAAAATATACAGGGTGTTTAAAACTCCCTGACAATATTATAGGGCATTGTTTCTGGGTTAGAAACATATCTAAATTTCAGTTCTGAAACACCCTGTATATATGTGCCCGTTAACACAATAAGTGGAACGGAACCTCTGATTTTGATGAAATTTTGTACCTAGGTGGTTTAAGGCAGCATTTATTTGATTAAGTTCACAAACTAGAATGATCGGACAATGTGAATGAGGTTTCAAAAGGGTCAAAAATGGGTTTTTGGGCATTTTTGACCTTAATTTTAAAACTCAAAATTTTAAACCAAAAAGCAAAAAATTATTCTATTATTTTGTATCTTTGACTTAGCTTAAATGGTTATGGAGAGAAAATCCAAAAATATGTGTCCCATGTTATTCTTATAGGAATAAACAAAACCCTAGCTGGGTAGCTATTTGGTTATAGTGCTCACCTTTCAATTCAAAGGTTGCCGGTTCGATCCTGAGAAAAATTAGTAGCTTTTTTTAAGTTTTGATTCTGGATCCAGTTGCCATTTGTCATTGGGCTGTTAATTAATGATGCTTTCTAACAAGTGGTTGATGTTGGATAGTAACAAGAACTAGAGATCGCCCACTGGTTGAAATTCGACCAAAAATTCAGTTGATCTTGAGCCAATTCATTTTAAAATGTTTTATAGATGAAACATCTGTTCTTCCTTATTTGCTAGCATTTGTTATTACAACAGCTGTCTGTTGTTGATTCAATCAATTTTATCCTTCTCCCATATGATTAACATTGAAACTTTGAAAGCCTTGGGCTGATGTAAATTAAAACGTGATTCTACTTATCTACAGCACAATACCTTTCTAACGGTATGCACGGATTTCCCCTACGATGCACACAAGCTGAGAAAAAAGGAGGAAATGAAACATGCTTGCCTATTTATAGATGGGTTTTGGACCATTCCTCGTTAAAACATAAATACCCCCGTTGCAGCAGACCTGCATACTCAGTGAATTTCCAAAGAATTATTGTTTCAACATCAAAGAACTTTGTTGCTATCTTATACAATGCAACAGTTCACAAATTATGTTGGTAAATAAACAAATAAACAATCCAACCCGGATCCACATGTAAATATTTATTATAAAAATCCCAGGTAGCCTATATATTGTATTTAAACTTACCTGTCATAGATATTAATTAGGCCTAATTCAATAATTATGTTAGATATTCATATTAATCAATTCATCACTCACCTAAGAATAATAATAGCCTAATCCAGTAAATATTTATTTAAACATAGCCTAATATAATATATTTATAATGTAAACAAAACTACTTCAAACACATACCAAATTTAATAATTTACATAAACATGGTCATTCTAATTTTATATAGTGTGTGATTCAAAATAGTGAATTAAATTCAGTGAAGTGTCAAGTGTTTCCAAAGCAAGAATCAAGACCTGAAGAATAAACATGTGATTACTACATTGTTGCTGAGCATCAACTACAATTTCTCTCTCTTGCATTTATGGCCTCATTGTGTTAACTTCATTTTAAACAGGGTCCCAACCCCAAGTGTAAAATAAACCCATAAATTAGTATTTGGGTCAAATTAATCTCAAATTTTTAAATAGGAAGAAGAGCCAATACCACTAATAATAATCCCTTTATCAGTTGGCCAAAGAAGAAGTGGTTATTGGTGAAGAACCAAATATTGGTAACCTCCATCCATCTCAAATAGACTAATTTTATCCAGTGATCCTAGAAGCTCAAAGAAATCAAGTAGAATTTTATCAAGAGACTAAATTTATCCATCAACAAACTTTTCAATTTTACAAGAAGATTCAATTATAATTAACTTTCAAACTGATATAGCCTACAACTGAACCTAGATTGAATGACCATATTTTATCCATTTTAATCTCTTCAAAGAATAATCAAATCTTAATTTTTACATAACTACAAATCTCAATTAATATCAAGAATTATTATTTTACAGTCAATAAATTGGAAATTTTACAAGAGAATGTCCCCACGATCCAACACCCCCTGAGATACAGAGTCATCATTTCTACCCACTGTAACTAGACCGGAGCACAAAGACATTAAAGACTATATCAATCAATTAAATTAAATATTCCCCCCAGTAATTGTAAACTATTGTTTGTTAGTCCCTTCATTTTCGAATCAGAATTTATTTGTTTGTGATCTAGAGTTAAATAAAAATTGTTTGTTAATTGTACCAAGATTATTTATTCAGATACTATAATTTATAAATAAAAAATAGTTTGTAAGAGAGAGTGGGTGTGTAGCAAATTAATAATCTTTATAAGAAAATGTAATATATTTAATGGCATTATATTTCTGAATAAATTATTTTTATTTATATATTAATATTTATATTGCAATAAATGACTTTTTTAACAGTAATAAAAGTGCAGATCCAAAGCTTCCATGCAAAAGGAATGATTTGTTTACAAATAACAAAACATAAACATTTTAAATTTGACAAATATGCAGAAGACAGCTGATCAGCTGATTAGGAACAGATACCTTATTATCTCCATCTCTCTTGCTCCCATTATACTTTTATTTTCCATAAGAACCATGGGATTTAGCATGTAGGTTTGCTGCCATGTGGGTTTTTGATTAAATCTTAATTACTCACCACCTAGTTAAGGTTCATACAAATTTTTATTAAGAAATGTTGATAAATAAGCGATATATAACTTTTTAAAGATTTACCCATAAGAATAACATGGGAAACTTAATTTGAATTTTCTCTATAACCAGTTAAGCTATTTAAAAGATTCTAAATACTAAATTGTTTGTTTTTTAAGCTCTTTTAAATGGTTTTAGTTAAAATTGATGAATTTTGAAAATTTAGGTCAAAAAATGCCAGAAACCCATTTTTGACCCCTTTGAAACCCCATAAAACCCCGTTTCCATAACCCAACAATGCTGGTTCGCGAACTCATGAAAATAGACCTGGTCTTACACCTTCATACCAAATTTGATCAAAATCGGAGGTCTGCTTCAAAAGTTATCGGTACCACGGACACACACACACACATATATATACATATATATGAAAATGAACGAACGGTGTTTTTGGCTTCTGGGGACCTCAAAATGAAAAAGTAAAGTGGTCCCGGGCTTAGGTCTTACCATGGCTACTACCGTAATAGCGTATTCCCTATAGGGAAATTCGCTAAAAAATTCAACTGGCATTGAATTTGGTATGTACATTCACTAGGAAATGTGTAACTTATATTTGCTTACAATACCCATGTGGCGGCAATACATCGGCCTACACAACATTTTTAACTACTGTAGATTAAATTATTAGTCTGTGTAATGCAGCAAGGTCTGATGAATAAATAAGAGTGATTTAACCTAGGATTCTAACAATTTTAACTGGATCAGCTTTGCGTTGTATAGTTAAAAACTTTGATTCTTTAAATCTGGAATAAGTTTGAACAAGGTAAATTTTTTATAATAGGTATATTAATGATTTAATACGAATTCTCGCTAGATACATCTGTCAACCATTTTTAATTAACATGATACTGCTCTAGAAATTTTAGACCCATGACTCCATGATCTAAAGTTCTGCTGAGTTGCAAAGTTGTACCACTCGACGGTCAGAGGGGTTTCTAACAACAAAGAAGTCAAGAGCTCTTGTACACTTCGCCAAATAATGTTTATCAGCCATATCAGTGAATAGCCTTTCCTTACACCTAATAATAACTTCTTAGAAAAATATGATGGAAGAAACATATTCTCAAGAGATGCTTTTATACAAGATAACAAAGCTAAAATTATTAGGCCTAAAATTAATACCGACCTCACCGAGGAAACAGTCTTTGAAAACTCACAAATATTACTAAGGCTAGGAAAGCAAAAAATTGGAATAGGCTCAATTTACAGAACACCATGTGATGGAAACTTAAATTCATTTTTTGGAAAACTTGACGAATATCTAGATGCACTTAAGAAACTATGCACCGATGTGATCATAGGCGGTGACTATAACATAGATATTTTAACTGATGATCATAAGAAACGCCGTTTTTTCAACATCCTTAAAAGTCACGGCATGGATACAAAAATTGACAAACCAACTAGAATAACCGACCATTCCGAAACCTGTCTCGATAATTTTATTTGCAATACTACCTGCGTAACAGCCGAAACAATGGAACCTTTAATATCAGATCACCAAGCCATTTCAGTCTCAATTGCCACTAAACTTAACCACCCAGAAGCCTCTATTAAGTTTTCTTCTAGAAAGATTAACGAAGAAAGTTTGAATGAACTAAGAATTAGATTAAAAAAGGAAACATGGAATGAGGTTTATGGTGCTAGTGATGTACATGAACAATATTCAGAATTCATCAAAACTTTTTGTTTTTACCAGGACATAGCCTGCCCAATAACAATAAAAACACTCAAAACTGAAAATAGTATTAAATGGATGAATCATACAGTTAAACAGGCCAAATCTGCAATGTTTGACAACTTTAGCATCTGGAAATTAACTGGCAATCCCAGAGATAAAGACAACTATATTAACTCGAAAAGTTATTACCATCAGTCCATAAGGACTGCAAAATCTAATTGGATGAAACACTCATTAGACAATGCAAATAATAAATCCAAAACGGCTTGGAACATTATCAATGAATTTAGGTCAGGGAAAACCAAATTAGACAGTAATATTATATTGGAAAATTCACAAGACAACAGCACAATTAAGAACCCAGAAGAAATAGCAAATAGTTTTAATCAATTTTTTATAAACGTATCCAAAATAGTTGGTGCAGATAAAGGAACAGACAATGACTTAAACCTCATAAATCCAGACACCCCGCCCAACTGCCTTGTTGACTTCAAGGAAGTAACAGTAGATCAAGTTAGTAGTATTTTAAATAACATGAAACCAAAAACTTTAACAGGAATAGATGATATTAGCATGAAAGCCCTCAAATTTTGTCTGGCAGAAATAGTAAATCCACTCACATTTATAATTAACAGCTCTTTGAAAACTGGCATATTCCCAAGACAGTGCAAGATAGCAAAAGTAAGACCACTATACAAGAAAGGATCAGAAAACGACATCAACAACTATCGACCGATATCACTCCTCCCGGTAGTCTCTAAAGTCATCGAAAAATCAGTCTGTGATCAATTAGTTTCTTTCTTGGAAAATAACGCCATTTTATGTTCAAGTCAATACGGCTTCAGGAGAGGTAAATCCACCAAACTTGCATTAATAGATTTTGTGAATGGGTGTATTGACGCGGTGGAGGGCGGTGAGTCGGTTGTGGGCTGCTTCGCCGACCTGACCAAAGCCTTCGACTGTGTCAGTATACCTATTCTGTTACATAAACTCAACAGCATAGGAATAAAAAACATCGCATTTAACTGGTTTAAAGATTATTTAACAAACAGGACTCAAATAACAGAAATCCAACACATAGCTTTTTCCAAACGGAAACTCATAAAATCAGCAGAAGGCCAGGTCATCAGTGGCGTCCCACAAGGCTCTGTGATAGGGCCTGTACTTTTTTTAATATATATTAATGATGTAAGTCAAGCAGTTTCAGAAGTAACTTATAAATTCGCTGATGACACAACAATTTTCATCAAACATCAAAACACTCAAAACTTAGAAATAAAGTCAATAGAAGCAGTCAATCAACTTTCACAATACTTTTCGCAAAATAACTTGGTCCTCAACCCAACAAAAACAAATTTCATGCTCATTCAAACTAACCAGAAAAAGTTGAGGAACGATGCCTCTCTTGAGCTGTACATAGAAAATTTAGACAATCAAGACACTCCAGTCACTTTGCAGCAAACCGACCACACAACTTTCTTAGGAGTGATATTGGACGATGAGTTGAAGTGGAACAAGCATATAGAAAGCCTGGAGAAAAAACTTGCAAAAAGCCTTTTTATCATAAGGAATGTCAATAAATTTAATAACACAGATCTCAGTAGGATGGTCTACTTCAGCCTGTTTGAGACCCACATAGCCTACTCTGTGGTGCTCTGGGGGGCAAGCAAGGGTATCTTGGAAAAAATATTTCTTTGGCAAAAAAAGGCTATAAGATCCATAGCCAAACTTGCACCTCAAGCTCACTGCAGAGAATTTTTTAGGCACCTCAACATATTAACAGTTCCAAATCTTTTTATTTTAGAATCAATTTGCTATATAAAACAAAACGGAATTCATGAAATAGTGGAAAACAATAGTGTAACTAAGCATAGATATAATACTAGACATAAAAATCAATTTGCACAACAACATAGGCTAGCAATTTTTGAGAAAAAACCAGAATATATAGGTATCAAACTGTACCAGGCTTTGCCACTGTCTCTAAAGAGTATCGCCTCCTTTTCTAAGTTTAAATTAAAATTAAAATCATTTTTAATCAAACATAGCTTTTATAATATTGATGAATATTGGGAGGTATGTAAATCCCACTACTAGCTCTCCAATGGTTGGAGAGTGGTTCAACGTGGTTCAACGTGGATTCCTACGTGAACGTGACAGATCCTACGCCCATTGGGACACAGGACGCCGAATATAAGTCAAGTAAGTCAAGTAAGTATACACATACAGAATTGTTATCTCAGTTTAAGAAAACGAGAAAACTAAAACAGAGTCAAAATGTCTACCATTCAGGGCTCCAAGAGACAAAGATCAATAGCCTAGGCCTATAATATTAAATTTTTATATAAAATTAAACTTTGGTATATTGTGACACCATGGTAATGGTATACCGAGAGTGCAAGACCACCTGTACAATGTACGCGCCTTTTAAAATTTACAGCATTAATTTTTTACAAAAGCCGATTGCGCCATTGTAGGTAAACCAGTTACGCAGATTGGCAGTGATTCCATTGTACAGAATGTACCAGAAGACACATTTCCAGGCAGGAATTCATTAATTTTAAATAAAATACAAACCCCCGCTTTTTATGAATTTTTTATTCTACATACTACATAATTTTAAGACAACTTGACAAATTAATTTTTACCCACAATTCTAATGGTTTAGGAGATAATGTCAGTTGAAAATTATATTTTTCCCATAAGAGTAACATGGAACAAATTTTCAAATCCATTATCTCTGAAAATGTTTGTTTAAAGAAACATGTCCTGGCACAGAAATGTCTTAAACTCTCCATTTAACTATTTTTACAACATACAGTTCTTTTCATAAATTACTTTATTTTTCCATAAAATTTACAATAAGATGGGGAATATTGAAAATGTATTGAAAAGTAAATTAGCCTACGTGGTGATTGATATTTTATGATGGAATTATTATTATTTAAAATGATTTTTTAAAACGTTTTAATGCTTGGACAGTTAGGTTTAACGTGTCAAAGATAATGGATGTGAAAAATTTATATGTTATTTTTATGACAAAAAAAATTTCAACCGCCATTATCTCATAAATTGTTAAGATTACAATTGGGGTACAAATTAAAAAATGCGGAAAAAGTGGGGGTTTGTATTTAAAATTACTAGCGTATTTCGGTCTAGATAGGTTTCTTCTGGTACACCCTGTACATTGAAGTTAGTGTTAATCAATAGAGCGTAACCAATAACAGCAAAATTAATTTTTGTGAAAAATCAATTATTTAAATTTTAAAAGTTAACGTAAAAGTTAAAGTACAAGTGGTCTGGGACACCTGGTATTTATTTTCATAAATTTCCTAATGGTAAAGGACAAAGGTTATATTTTCAAAATGACCATAGCTAGGATTTTTCTAATTTTGTTTAAGCCTTATTCAATAATTTTAATAAAACTTCTAAGAACTTGAAACACAACAAATTTAGTAACTTATTTAATCACTGAACTAGTTGTACTGTATTAGTTACAAAAATATAAAAAAATAGATTTCCCATGTTTTCTTTAGGGAAATATCAACAAAACCTTACATCTCGCTGTAAAATTTTGAATTTTTATTTTTACCACTGGATTTAGCTCAAAAAAACACACAATTTAGTATTTTGAAGCTTTGCTCTATCTCCATTGGCTACCGAGATATTAAAAAGTCTAAGGACAGTACATTGTATTTTTGATTAAATTGCACATGATTAAATTTTGCTTACAGATTTATCTGGTCAAAATTAATATTACTAATTTGGAAATTCGCTGAGTACGCAGGTCTGCTGCGACGGGGTGTATTTTTCTTTTCATGTAGCTTATGTATGGTTCTCCAGCATTCCTGTTGGCTTTACAAATATTTATGGTTCAATTTGTAATGTTTAGAGTCCTTTTTCTTGTCTAGTTAAGCCGCTTTATACCGGATCCCACTAAACGAACTCTCTGGGATGTCGACATGTCCGGCCGCTTAGGTAGCCTACATTATTACAGCATGGTGAGAAAAAACTCATGCTTTTCCACTGGTCCCAGGGTTGCCAACTTCAGAGATATCAACAATATAATTACCAAACTTGACGCAGAATGGTGTTGTTTCCAACGTTCAACTATGTTGAAATCTCAATTTTTGAAAATGTGTCGCTTACAACGTTACTGGAGGGAGCCATTCATCTTACATTCTTTCTTTTTAATCTGATTTTTTAATTCAATAAAATATTGGTTGAATTGATATATTACATGATCAATAATTTTCATTCTCAAGCTCCACAGAGGGAATATACAGAAGTGCAGCCAGGATAAAAAGTGCTTCTCTGCGACTGAATTTATGTTTACAATTAATTGGTGTTGAAAAAGCAAGTTTTTTTAGCCCTGCTCTCAGTTTCCTCGCACATGGGCCTATTGCTATACAAACATTATGTAGGCCTACTGTACACCAGAGGCGTTGTGTGACATTAAAATTATTAGGAGGGCACACAGGAGAAATTAACTTACTAGGTACAGTACTATGAAGTAAGTACTGAAAAAAACTAGCCTTTTGTAATACTTCTTAATGTAACTTTTAAAATTTTGGGAAGGGGGAGCCACATGCAGAACCTTAGCCCCCTCCCAATTCCCCCCACACTACAACTAAGTGATCACAAACAAAACAACATGTAGCCTAACTCATGGTGGCACCTACTTAGACAATGCATGTATCTATTTTATTTTTATTTTTATTGGCTGCACTTCCGCAGACGCCCAGTGGAACTATCGAATGAAAATTATCAAACGAGTAGATCAATATATTGATCGTATTCAAATGGTAAATTATTGTATCTCAATGTATCATATGGTAGTTTATAAATAAAGTAAAAGTTTTTAGCAAAGATTTTATTATATTGTTTCCAACTAAGTTGATTAAAAAGTATAGGCCTAAACACCAAACATGATTAGGTTCAACATAACCTACAGTCAAAATTATAACAAAAAAATACCCCCGTCGCAGCAGACCTGCGTACTCAGCGAATTTCCAAAAAATTATTGTTTCAACATCAAAGAACTTTGTGGCTATCTTATATAATTAATAATCTTTACAATGAAATATAATATATTTAATGGCATTATATTTCTGAGTAAATTATTATTTTTTTAATAATTTGTATATTAATATTTATATTGCAATAAATGATTTTTTCTAAACAGTAATAAAAGTGCATATCCAAAGCTTCCATGCAAAAGGGATGATTTACAAATAACAAAACATAAACATTTCAAATTTGACAAATATGCAGAAGACAGCTGATCAGCTGATTAGGAACAGATACCTTATTATCTCCATCTCTCTTGCTCCCATTATACACTTATTTTCCATGAGAATACCATGGGATTTAGCATGGAGGTTTGCTGCCATGTGGGTTTTTTATCTAATCTTAATTACTCACCACCTAGTAAAGGTTCATGAAAATTTTTATTAAAATATGTTCATAAATAAGCGATATATAACTTTTGAAAGATGTACCCATAAGAATAACATGGGAAACTTGATTTGAATTTTCTCTATAACCAGTTAAGCTATTTTAAAGATTCAAAATACTAAATTGTTTGTTTTTTTAAGCTCTTTTAAATGGTTTTAGTTAAAATTGATGAATTTTTAAAAATTAGGTCCATAAATGTGAAAAACCCATTTTTGACCCCTTTGAAACCCCATAAAACCCCGTTCCCATAACCCGACAATGCTGGTTCGCGAACTCATGAAAATAGACCTGGTCTTACACCTTCATACCAAATTTCATCAAAATCGGAAGTCCCCTTCAAAAGTTATCAGTACCACGGACACACATATATATATATATAGATATATATATACATATATATGAAAACGAACAAATGGTGTTTTTGGCTTCTAGGGACCTCAAAATGAAAAAATAAAGTGGTCCCGGGCTTAGGTCTTACCATGGCTACTACCGTAATAGCGTATTCCCTATAGGAAAATTCGCTAAAAAACAAATAACAAAATATTCAACCTTTAAAAATTATCTTATATTAGGTATGAAGAAAACATCCCTATTTTTTAATTACCGGTACTGGAATATATAGACTTTTCGTGGCATTAAGAAAATGCATAAATGGATCAGCTTTTGACATTTAAACGTTTCTTATAAAGAGGTATTCAGCTAGGCCTAGATGGGGTCGGCTAGATGTTAAATGATTTGAGTCCTGTTTTCAATTACTTTTTATGGCCCTCCATGACAATTCTATGGTTTGAGTGATGGCAGATGTTATTGGATCTTTTCAGTGCCCGATATTTTTATTATGAATAAATTCGATTGTAAACCTCGATAATTTTCAGTCGATATATCAATCGAATCGATTGATAATTTTCATTCGATAGTTCCACCGGGCGTCTGGGGAAGTGCAGCCTTTTTATTTTGTGTTTGTGTTTGTCTACGCAAGTGGCATTTTTTAACGTATTGACGGGGAACGGTCTAAACCCCAGTCTTGCTACTATCTAACATCAACCAGTTGTTAGAAAGCATCATTGATTAATAGCCGAACGACAAATGGCAACTGGGTCTGGAATCAAACCTTTAAAAAGCTACTAATTTTTCTCAGGATCGAACCGGCAACCTTTGGATTCAAAGGCGAGCACTATAACCACTCAGCTACCTAGCCAGTTAATAATTAACTGTATGTATTAATAATTATTGGCATGCAAATTTTCATACAATTTTAAAATGTAAACTTAGCAACAGGCTACTGATAACTTACCTTAAAAAATCCAAATGGGCCCAATTTAAGGTGGAAGAACTTTGGTAGATAGGCCTACTCTAAAGGCCAGTGTCAACGATTAGGCTCTAAGTTTGATTGATTTTATAACATTTACAAAGTACGGTTAGGTCAATCCTTAAATCCAAAAGTGAGTTCTCATTTAATTAGACATTTAGATACACTACTACAATGTTGTTATTGTAATAATCATATCTATAGAGGTTACCTAGAATATTAAAGAGTGATGTTTAAATAATTACATTAAAATCACAATTTCAGCGAATAAGTAGTTGTATTAACAGCCTGAGGTTAAAGACGCGGAAGCAAATGGAGAGCACCGTTAATTAATTTTAATGTCCATATATTATTTTCAAACACCACTATCACATATTTTAACAAAGTCCACTCCCGAATCCGTCTATTTATTTTTTTTTCATAAGGTTATACGACTGTTCAGTTTTCACACACTGGCACTGACACTTCTGCCTGTTTTTAGTGTTGCAGTGTTGCAGTGTTGGTCCCACAAGTCGAAGAGTCCCACCTCTTAAATCCCTTCTCCCTTTTCTTTTGCCCACTAGCAGAACAGGTGAACAGAAAAGCAGAAAACAAACTTTACAAATTGATAAAGTAGTTGACAACCAGGTTAAACAGCACACGAAAGTGAAACCATTGACTAAGGATACAAATAGATGTATATTTAGATGTATATTCAATGAAACAACTGGGACAATAGACACTGGGCGATAATTCTTATAATTAACCTTTGCACCCTTCTGTACACAAAGACCACAAACTTGGACAGCTTATAAGGCACTGAGGAACAGTAGAACATTTAATACACAAATCGAATAAATATGACACAGAACCTCAAATAATGGAGAGGCCAGTTTCAAAATATAAGAATTCGGATTGTAAATGTCTAAACTAGAACTGTTACTTAATGAATTTATAGATCTATGAACATTTTCAACACTCACACTACTAAAGGAGAAATGTTGGCGACCGTTTCATCGCAAGAATTCTACTTCCACGCACGTGTACTGATCTGATTCAAAACAGAACTAGTTAAATCAAACTCTTTGGTTAATGAACGAACTATTTTTGCTTAACTAATAAAAATTATTCGTTTGACTTATTAATAACTGAAACTTACTTGTATTTAATGAATTACTGTGTACTGTGTGGCAAAAAAAAAACAAAAACATTAAATAACAAAGTTTTGACATACAATAAGGGGTTTGATATTAAATAATTTATTATTCAACGTAATAAAGCACCATGGTGTGTCGGATTTCTAATAGGGATCTATGATGATAATGTGTACAATTAAGCTATTAAAATATTATCTTTCTGCTATTAGCCTAACTTTAATTTAGATTTTATTTTTAATTTTTTATTTATTTATACACGGAATTTTTCACTTACAATTATCATACAAAATAGTTAATATTACAAGAAATGTAAAGATTCTATTATAAAATTAAAAATCTCCAAGACCAATTGCAAACAAGACTTTAACCATTTCTAATATATCAAATTGAAAGGCATCGACCTCATCTTAACCACATGCCATTGGTTTTTGCTTAGGAGACTTAATAATGTAGGCCTAATAAATAAGTAGCTTAAATAATTATCCTTGTATGGCAGTGTCAATTTCTCAACCTTTTATAAAAGAAGAAAATCAATATATTGGATAAATTTACTGACTTAATACGACAAATTGACGCCGCTCTACACATGAATGGTTCATACCCAAATACGGATGAGTAAGAGGGTGGCCATTTTATTACCATATACACTATTTTGCCTCACTTTATTCAAGTAGTAGGACACATCATGTGTTGATTGAGGTACATTATTTAATAATGATTACACATTGTTTAGGAAATAATTATTGAATTCATCAGCGGATAACCTTAGTTCATCTTTACAAGTTGTGAGCCCCTCATTACCCTTTTTTGGTTAAAAAAAGTGTTAACAAACCTACATTTTACTCTTTGTTACCTGCAAGTGTTGGTTTATGTTTATATCTATGTTTCCATCTGTTATATCATCGGCTATCCATAATCAATGACACTCAATGGTTATATTTTATATCTGTGCCGTTGTGCAGCCTGTGTTGTCGTGTTCACTTTCTTTCTCCTCCAGCTGTCTTCTCAAACTGTGGAACTGTGCTGAACGCTGAACTGCTGATTGATGAGATGATGACAGGAGTAGAGCAGTGTTTCCATTCGCGGGATTTTTATCCCGTTAATGGGATTTTTAGACCATGAGCGGGATGAAAACGGGATGCGGGATAAAACAGGATTTTTATGAAGAGGAAAACGGGATTTAGCGGGATATTTCAAATTTACAGACAACTTTTATTTTACGTAATAAAACTGCAGCACAATCAAAACAATTAATTACAGCTGATGATTCATTGATATTTTTCTTACACCATTTCTTACAAAAAACAGAATGTGCTTGTTATACTATTTTGAAAAATTGTGAAATACATATTTCGTGCTCTGTGGGAGAGTTTAACTTTCTGATTGGACAGGGAGAAGACGGTAGGTCAACGAACCAATGGAATGGAATCTACGAATAAGTTTCAAAAAAGTTCTTAGCATCATAGCATCTGTTATCTGTCTCCAAGAAAATTGTTTGTCCCAAAATCTTGAATAGATGTAAAGCATGATGTACCGCAAAGTACATCCTGTCCCAAGCACTTCAAGTGCACCAGATGCAAGAAAATTTAAATCAAAAACGTTTTTGAATACTATACTTTTGAAAGATTAGTCACTCTACTGTAATCAAATCGTAATAAATATTCCATTCTTTTCTGTGGATTAAATTGCCTAATATTTAAATTTTGTATGTATATATTGTAGCCCATCATGATTTTGAGGAAAATCGATAGTAAATGGCCAGTAAAATTAATGACAAATTTTCGGTGGATAAAGCTTATCCTGTTTAATATATGTATTGTATCATTTGATACAATACATATATTAACCACTTAGGTATAGTTTTTTCTATACCTAAGTATTAAAATATTTTTTACATATTTTTTCTATTGAATTAAAACCATAAATTCCTTACTTTCCCAATTGTGTACATATAAACTCATGCTTTATATTTTTTAATATGATAAAGGCCTTTTTGAGTTTTTAGGCTTAAAGGTTTAGCTTGTGGTTCTTGTTCACTAGGACCTCTATTTTCGCCAATAGTAAAATAAAAGGTAAGAAAAGAAATGCAACTAGAAGACTAAAATAGATAAATAAATTTCAAACAAGGCATATTTAAATACTTACATTTATTTTATTTTAATGAAGTAATACGTTTTTTTTCAGGAAAATCAAAGGATTCTATTTTAGTTGAAAGATATTTGAGTAATTTTATTTGAGCCCATGTATTTTTCTTCTACCTATGTTTGATGGAATTGATAATGCAGATATTTAGAAAGAGTATAGCTGACATAATATAAAATTCTTTAAAAGGAGCTCTACAGGTTGTTTCAGAACTCCCTACCAATATTTTAGGGCATTGTTACTGGGTTAAAAACATATCTAAATATCATATTTAAATTGTCCGGAAGTCTTAAGTTACTCACACAGCCGCCATTTTGTTTTTTACACATAATAATTTTTATTTCCGTAACGGATGGTCGTATTCAGATCATATTTGATATAAATCTTTATCATACCAATGTACATTCCTAAGAAAAAAATTAATTTTTCCATTGTATATTTTCAAAATGACGAACATTTTAAATTTTCAAACTCAAATATCTCAAAATCGGTAAATTTTATAAAAATTTTACAAGACACAAACAAGTTGCCAAATTAAATTACCTAACCAATGGTGCCAAGTTTGTGAGGATCTGACAACAAATAATGGAGTTATTGTGATTTTTCTTCATAAAAACGTGGATTTTGCATCGAATTTAATGCAAATTATACTGTTCTACGTGCAGTATAATGAAAACGGGATTTTTCCGGATAAACGGGATATTTTGATGCATATTAGCGGGATAAAACGGGATTTTTTTGATGGGCCAGCGGGATATTAATTTTTGTCGAGTGGAAACACTGGAGTAGAGTAGAGTGAGAGAGAAAATTGTTTGTTTGGTTTTGCGAAGGTTGGAATTGTGTTGTGAACATGATTCTGGGTGTTAAGGAAAACCAGTTGGTGTTCTATATAGAAATTTGATATTCTTGTTTACTCCTTCTTCTTCAAGTGGCATATGATCCTCTCGTCTTGTTCCACAGAATATATTGATAACATACCAAAGAGTCGCCTCTGCTGATTATTCATTTTACAGGTAAAATTTTGTTAAATAACCATCCTTATGATTTGTTTTAATGAGCTATGAGAAGTGGATTATGATAATAAGAACTATATGTTAGGGTTACTGTTAAACAATCATTGTGCTGAAGACAATCCAATGAATAGGCCTATGCCTTTCCAGAACACACCTAGGAATATTTAGGGTACAGTCTATTAGCAATATAAAACTTAATAGCCTATATTTTAAATTTAGACCAAGGTTATCATATTCTATGTGATGAAAAAGAGGACGCCAAAGTAGCCTAGGAATAGAATAATTGGCGAAACTTCGTTAACCTACTCCACCGTGATTAGGCCCTATCAATGTTAAAATTTTGATTTTGCGATTAAAATTGTGCGACAAAACAATCGAATCAACAACGATATTTGAGTAAGAAATTTATCATGAATTGCATCTCCAGCGATATTTTCATTCGATAGTAGTGTAGGCGCTATATATAAAACTGTATCTGTCTGATATTAATTTTAGAAGAGCTAGCTTAGTACCTAGAGAAACATAAGAGCAAAAAAAAACTTTAACTTATAGTGATAAGAGTTTATTTTGTCATAGTGCTAAATTAGGCCTATTCAGTTAGGCCTAAAGTACCAGGAGGACCGAGCGTTGCTCGGTGAAATATTAGTAAATTTAAATATCAGAATAAACTTTATTGACATTTAATATGCAGTACATAAACAGCTGTTACATTTCTTTTTGAAGTTCTGAATGTACTTCTTGTTTATATGTTGTTAATTCGTTGCCAACATGGCAACCCATAAGCCCAATGTTAAAATTTTGTAATTTTAAACTTTAATTTTTAGCAAAATTAGATTTTCCCTGGGGGCGAGACCCATCTCAATCGTATTTTTAAGGTAAAACTAAGTTTATTCCAAAATTTGAAGGAAATCGTCGGAGCCGTTTTTGAGATAATTGTGCAAGCAAGCAAACAAGCAAACATTGCTCGTATAAGAGTATAGGATTAATTTCTGGGCCATTCCACCGAAACAGGGAACTATCACTTAAAAATTTTAATTAATAATTTCATGGTAAACTGTCTATTTTCTGTTCCATAAACCTCTAAAAAGCTAAGAAAAGTTGCATTGGATTTTTTTGTAAGTTACTCTTCTATTTCGCAATACCTTCAATCAAACGAGTCACATTATCAGTTGATTTCTACTTATAGTAAAAACTGTAAGTTCAAGGCTGCATATTCTTATTGTACACCTGAATTAAAAAGTTGGAATGAGTTTTATTTAATAGTCATAATGGTTGTCTTCATATATGCAGACATTCAGTAGTTGTGAAGAGTGGTACATACTGGGACAAAAAAATAAAAACATTTTTTTCTTCAATACTAGTTGACATAGAAGAACAATCTTTGTAGGCCTATAAAAATGTAGCATTTTTAGAACACTTTCATTGCAATTTTTTTTCAAATTCAAAAACTTATAATTAAAAGGCAGAAACAGTTTGTCCCCCTTTATACCACTTGTCCCAACATGTACCGCCCGTGGTACAAAGTGGGACAGCATATGGTACAAAGTGGGACATCTTGTTAATGCATGTGAAATATTTTTTTTTTTTTTTTAATAAAGAGGTTGGCTGACCTCTTTTTGCCTTACTTTGCCCCGTCCACATAGACTATTGATCTGTGCGTGGATCGTATTAGACAAAGTAAGGGGGAGAGTGGTACAAGGTGGGACATGGTATATAGTGGGACATCCCTTGTAACTTTTTTTTTCTTCAAAGCCATGTGACCAGTTTCCCTCCAAATTTGCTGCATCAAGGTATAAATATAATAAATATAGGTCATATATAATAAATCCATTATCATTGCTTGTCCCACTATGTACCAATTTTCCACTTTGAACCACCTTATTTTTCATTGTCCCACTATATACCACAAATAACTGTCCCAGCTTGTCCCACATGTAGAGTTGTTTTCTTTTTAAGTATTACCACAAACAGTGCAGCCCTGACAGCCCTAACCTACTTCATGAGATCAAGGAAGGTTTGTAAAGGTTATGTCTACCATATTTACCCTGCTATCTTACTAATTTCAATAGAAATCTAAAATTACTTATCTCAACAAATAAAACTTTTGAGAATATTATTGTAGCAGACTCTCAATGAGTATTTTCCAACATCACTGGAACTTCAGAACTAACTACAAACACACAGTAGGCCTTGATGCAGCACATTTGGAGGGAAACTGGTCACATGGCTTTGAAGAAAAAAAAGTTACAAGGGATGTTCCACTATATACCATATCCCACCTTGTACCACTCTCCCCTAAGTACAAGTTATTATAACACATAAATTTTGATTGTTAAAATTATTCGTCCCGTACATAACATGAAACATCATAAAGTTTAATTTTTGCAAACCATATAATTAACACTTTGAACCCTGAGCCCGAGTATAGCTC
Organism: Neoaliturus tenellus; assembly: GCA_030545055.2. NCBI lineage: Eukaryota > Metazoa > Arthropoda > Insecta > Hemiptera > Cicadellidae > Neoaliturus > Neoaliturus tenellus. The sequence continues at coordinate 113,526,232 of CM061534.1, read as the reverse complement.
GGGGCACAGCGTATGTCACCGCGAACGAAGCCCGAGTATAGGTCGGGCCTCGAAATAAAATTCCATAGCAACCTGTATTCGTCTTATATGCGCTATTCGTTGCTACGGAACGCTTCCTTGATCATCTGGCATTGATTATAGTATCCTCAAGTCTCACAAAAAGCCATCTGTTTTGTAGCAGAAAAATAAATCCAAATGCCTGCAGCCGATGTTTTGCGTCGCCAGCTGACGACGCAGTGTTTTTGTCTGCAGTAATGGCTGACTTTGTTTACGTTCATTTTCGTGTCAAATAAAGTGTAGTTTTACTGTTATTATAAGTGTTTAGACTGTGAATTAGCATAATTATAGCAAAGTAAATATTAAACTATGTTCTAAATATAAGTGTACGCGCCGTCGCAATTTTTATTTTCTTCAATTTTTCTGGTAAATTTTATGTGGAATCCTAAAATTATTTTTTATTGTAATTTTATTAAAAGTTATATCATTAGAAAGGTTATATTTTTCTCTTTATTTTGATATATAATTTATTTGGGTAAAAAATATGTATAGCAAGCTACGAATTTTAATTTTAACCCCAAAATTGGCCAGTAACGCACTTAAAACGGCAAATCAGCGCCCAAGGTTCAAAGTGTTAATATCAATAAATGATTTATAATTTAAACATGAGGTGCCTAAATATCTAACTCTGTATGTAGCTAAAAAAAATTTATTGCCTCATTTCAAAATGTAATTGAAGATTTAAAATTGTCCTGTAAGTAACCATTGACTATGTACACTACCGTGAATAGACCTCTCATCCAATGCATTTAGTTTGAGGAAAAAATTTGGAAGTTTCGTGTTTGCCGGCACCAGAGTCGCTGCCTTCGATGTTGCTATTATTTAGCCGAATCTACAGTGCTGCAAAAACATTTCATCACAACATAAACAAAAACCTACATTATAACATGTTTAATCCGTGATTGAGAAGAGTGGTAGCACTGACTTGCCTATCATATGACTCTTGTACTTCCATGTACACCCGCACGAGATCGCACCACCGTCAATAGGTTTCAAACACGCCTATGCTATGAGAAGTCTACTCACGGTAGTGTACATAGTCAATGACGTAACGTTACGTAGGGGACACAAGAGTAAATGTATGATTACAATGATATTTTCAGGATTCTAAGTATATTTAATTTTTTTTTTTAATGGATCAAGGTACAGTGCTTTACACTGCAATTTTATTCTATTAAACATTTAAGTACCTCTTAATCATATTTACTTTGGTGTATATTCTGTTACATTGGCGGTCAAAGTTTCTGATGTTCGGATGAAGTACAAACTTAAACTACAGTAGTCTTTTGTATTTTGATTACAGTTTTAAGTTATCATTGATTTTTTATTTTTGCTGAACAATGTATTTCTGATAATGTAGGTATGAGTTTTTAACATATATACTACAGATCACCGCCTGATTGATATTCGACAAAAAAATCAGTTGAACTGAACTCTGAACCCAAGCAGTTTAAAATATTTTTTAACTGAAACAACTGCTCTCTGTGTTGTTAGCATTTATTATTACAACACTAACAGCTGTCTAATGGTTCAAGCAATTGCCCTTTTTCCATAAGATTAACATTGAAACTTTGAAAGCCTGTATGGTGTAGCCCCGGGGGATGATGTGAATTATAATGAAATTCTGTTAATCTACAGGACACTACCTTTCTAACGGTATATCCAGATTTCTCCTACGATTCCCACAAGCTGAGAAAAAAGGATATAAAAAGAAACATGATTGCCTATGGGGCGCCACTATGTAAAAAAACAACTAAAACAACAACAAAACTATAACCCGGTCAACACAAAAAACAGAACTAGAAAGTTTGTAGTCGTTGATGGTCGATGTCTAGTCTGAGTTTCTAATAATTTTTAATATACAGATTAGACTATTTTGGAGAAGATCACATTTTCACATACAATTGATTTAAAAAAACCTTGGGAAAATGTAGCTCCTTTACCTGGTATCAAATAATTTCATTAAATTTTATACATGGATAGAACTATTTTTGGTAACGTTTTGGCGACCAGGAATTGCAGATATCATAAATGATTAAACTCACCGTCAATGCAATCCAGAGTTTTAGTATCTTTTAGTATCTTTTTCTTTTTGATGATTTGTAAAAGCCAATTTGCTTCAAAATTTGAGTTTTCATGTTTGGTTGTAATGTTGTTTTGTAGGACTGGTTTTAATTCCTGTTCTTACCTTTTGTATAAATATCTTAGTTGGACTACTTACTGCATATTTAAAAGGTTCTTCTTGTCTAGCTAAGGATCACCGAGGAATGTTATTTGTACATGTTAATTCAATTCCTAAAAACTTGATATTCCTACATAAAATATGGTTGTATTTCATTACTGTAGGCACCCAATTAGGTTAATTTTATTGTATAAATGTATTAACAAAGTTTTCTTAAAAAAAAAAAAAAAAAAAAAAAAAAAAAAAAAAATACATAATGCATTCTATTATTTGCAAAAGTCCTGTTCCACGTAACAGCCATAAAAAATTCCCTACTACATTTTAACTTTTACATTTTTTTTTTTAATTTCCCTACATTTTAACAAATTAAGAGTTAAAATTATTGTTTTATGTAAAGGGTATAACAGTATTTTTTTTGGTATAAAAGTACTAGAACAATATATATTCAATAACTGAGCTGAGTTTAGGGGTTTTCACTCTAAATCAAAAGTAATGGTAGACTTGACATGTCCCGTACGTAACAAAGATATTTTTTATTATTACATCCACAAAAGTAAACATACAGATAATTTCTAAGTGTCAAAATTTAGATAAAAGTCTGTTTATGACATGGTATGATAATTATTAAAATTCACTTCAGCCAAATAGGATTTAAACAATTGCAAAGGTAAAAAATCATAGTGAAAATGTGGAACGGCCCCTCTACAAATTACCGGTACTAGGAGTTCTCTTGTTCCACGTGTATGGGGATGATTGGCAACATAAGCCAGTTAATCCTAGTTAGGGAATCCAATCCCGGGATCCCGGCTGATTTTGTTGATTTTTAAATCCCAGGATTTTCGGGATTACCAAGTTTATTCATAAAAACTATGTTAAATATGCTGAAATGTATTATTACAGCATATATGAATTGAAATTACACTAGAATGAGGTTTTAAATCATATATTTGTTATTAAGCAGCTTATTTATTATTTTATAAATTACCTATTTCCGTTCCAAGCTCTATCATATATATAATTGTAAATGTACGAAGTTAGGGGTAGAGTTTCATATAGCGCCTACATTTCTACCGAATGAAAAAATCAATCGATATATTGCATCGGATTAAAATATCGCATCGGGTCAAAATATCGTGTCAGGTCAAAATATCGATATATCAAATTAGATGTAATATCGATATATTGCATCGGATGAAGTATTGAACATTACTAATTTCAATCACATGTTTGATTTTATTTACAATTATAATTTATTTATTTGTTTGTTTGTTTATTTATTTATAATATAAACCTAGAATAATCTTGTTCATCTAGCAAATATTAATTATGAAGTTAAATTTTAGAGAGATTTCTATTAACGTGTTGTGTGACAATGAACATTGCATTAAGTTTCTACAGGATTATGAACTAATTCCTAAAAGTATGAAATGTGACTTATGTAACGGCGAAATGGAAGATGAAAATTGATGGAAACATTAGTGTTTTATTTAGATGTCAGAAAAGGAAACCTGAACATTATACTTCTAAAAGTGCACTAAAGGACACATTTTTTGAAGAATCCAAATTTGGTATATCAACATAGTTACAATAATGTACTTTTTCAGTATTAACGTTACTAACTATGAGGTATTGTTACGTGAAACAAACTCCCAAAATGTCCAGACCAGCAGATAATACAATTAATTTTTTCATAATATGTGGTATACTAGTCATATAAATCAATACGATATATATAGATTGTTACGATTCAATATGCGATTGATACGATTCGATATATCGATTTGATTTATTTATCCGATGCGATATATCGATCATATCGATCGATTTTTTCATTCGGTAGAAATGTAGGCGCTAAATAAAACTACCCAATTTATTTATTAATCGTGGATGATCAGCATCATCAATTAAAAAATTCTAGTTTTGGGTTTCGATAACAGTAGTAGGTGAGCAGGTGTTTTACCTGTTCGTTTGCTTACATCACGATCGCCTGTGCGCGTCGTCATTGCTTCGCTTCTTAGGGGATGAACACACAGAACGCGGCGTGGCGCGGCGCGTCATGACACGAGAAAAATAAATTCAAAGTTTGTTATGGAGTTGAACACACAGAGAGCGGCGCGGCGCAGCGCGTTTTCACTTGGACCAGTTGAGTTTGATTTTTTTTTAGCGTCAACTCGCGTTTTCGCGCGTCTTCCCTGCAAATATGATGGATGGTGAGTGTTTAACGAAGTGTTTTGTAGGCCTGCACTGTGGCAAGCGAAGCATAAACATTACAAGAACAGGGGAATTGTGGACAAGCTGTGGAATGAGGTGACAATGGTAGAATATATTGCTTAAATCTATACCGTACTTATATAATACACTGAGGTTTATTTTGTAATTGGAACTTCTTTACAGTTTTCACTGACTTTAAAGTTTCTAGTGTCGTTGGACAGACTTGGTGTGTATGTGTAGTTGTTTGGTAGTCCGGATTCGGGATTGTTTAACGACGATCGCAGTATTTGACATTATAAAACCTACACTTATTTAATACACTAAGGGTTTTTGTGTGGAGAACTCCTCCTGCAATTTACAACCAAAATTAAAGTTTTTGGTGATGTTGGATACGGTTTGATCTGTATTTGTTTCCGCCAAAAACGAACGTGTGATACTTTAAATAAGTGTTTTCCAAACGCAGCAAACATCAAACTAATTTGCTCAGCGCCATATCGTACACTGATTACTGAAGTGAAAAGAGTAGAAGACGCTCCGCGCCGCGCCGCGTTCTGTGTGTTCATACCCTTATTAGTGTCAGTGACCTTCGGGTACTCCATTCGTCGCTTTCCAGGCATATGGTCGTATCTCATTTTCAGTGATTTTTCAGGAGAGCAGAAAAACAAAAACCACACTTATATTTTTGCTTCAAAGATTCTAAACGAATGAACTTAGAAACTTTATTTTTAGGCTAGTAATGCATGATATCCTAAACTTTAAAGTACACGCCAAGAGATTTGGAAATATATATATATACTTTGTAAATTATATATATATATAAACAAGATACGACAGTTTGCCTGAATACATTATGCAAGGTTATACTAGGCAAGGTCAAAATTATAGTTCAGACGAAAAGTCGTATCTTGAGATACGACGCCTTTTTTGACTGGGTTGTATCAGGCAAACAGTCGTATCATTAATTGATACGACCTTTTGTCTGATTTAAATTTACAATTTTTTGAGATACGACTCATAAACCCTAGCCTGTATCTTCTAAACTAGGAGGGATAGACATACGACGATTCGTGTGATGTGTAGAGGCTGTCTGGGGGATTCAAAAACTGTCGTAACCTAAAAATCCAATTTTTTGAGATACGACCTTATGCCTGGAAGGCGACGCAGTGTTCCCCCAGCCCCTCTCACCCTCGCCTCACTCCATCCCACTTCCATTGGTGTTGTTTGACTTAAAGTTAGATCTATTTATACATAAGAATAAGATTAATTAATATTTTTGTTAAGTTTTGTTTCTTCCTTTATTAAATTATAAATTTTATGAGACTTCTTTTAAAACATTTTTAAGACTGTTTGTTAGTACTTATCGCAATAGTAATTTTATTGTTGTAACCTCATTATTGTGTTTTTTTACTTACCTTCCCATTTTATTAGTGCAGTAAATAACCAGGTAAAACATATTGAAGTGCCATTTTAATTTTTTTATGTTTGCCATTGTTAACTAAGAAATAAAATGTTAGTTATTTAAACAAAGAATTTGTTATTTAATATAATCTATTTTAAACGAGCTTATAAGTCATACTTACATATTCTTAATACAGTTTCTACGGTAAAGTTGCGGGCGTTATGGCCAATCCCGGGATTGGTCCCGGGATCCCGGGATTGACATTTTGGGATCCCGAAATCCCGGGATTGGAAATATATCCCGGGATTTAATTCCCTAATCCTAGTTCCACGCCAATAAATTAAATAAAAAATAAAACATCTATCAAATTACACATATTAACTGCATATAGAATGGTTTAAGTTTTTTTTTGCATTCAAGAAATTTGATTTCCTGTCTGTAGTTTTTACTAGGACTAATGTGATTGTTTTAGTAGACTAAAATAATATTTTCCTTATTATTATTGTTTTTTAATAAAAAATATATCTTTCTAGTACTCATAACCTATTTAAATGTTTCATAGATAACCCGGAATTTTTACAAACTCGGACACCTTTTGTTCCTCATTAGTCCAGTTTTGCGGGTCTCTGCTGTATATAAGAGCATCGTGAAACATCGGACCATGTATGATAAATTGAGTAATGTTTTATATTCAGGTTGAAATAATAAAACGTCTTCCAACACTACTCGATATATTTACACTTATACTGTAAATGTTTACAGTATAAGTGTAAATATATCGAGTAGTGTTGGAAGACGTTTTATTATTTCAACCTGAATATCATTACCAGCACATATAATGCTAATCAAAAAGTTATTTAATGTTTTATGGACCAAATGGAAACTAAACTGTTTGAATTTGATTTAATAAGTTATGATAGGGTCTCATTCATGTAGGTAAATATTTTTTTCCAAATCGTGCCTATTTTTATTTTTTAGCCTGAGTTGATTAAATTTTAAATTTTTAGAAACGTAGCTGAAACTGTTCATAATGGGAAATCAGCTTGTCGGAATCGCTCCATCTCAAATTTTTCCAGTTGAACATTATTTAACTGATCATACGGACCTCCAGTTCGACATCAAGTAAGTACAATATTTTACCACAGTTCTCAAACCTGTTGTTTAGTGTGGTTTTCAGTGTGGTTATACCAGTTCGGGGCATTAACAAAAATGAAATCTGTTGTTTAGTTTTAAAAGCAAGTCAAGACCAATTAATTTATATAGGCTAGTTAAACCGTTGGTGATTTCTAGCATGTTTGAGATTGATGTTGTTTACTTGCATCTCTTCTGGGATTTTAATAAATAAAGCAACAGGCTAACCAAGCCTTTCTTGTTGGTTTTAATTTACTTGATTGTAGTATTATAGTAATCAGGCTTTAAAGTTTACGCAAACTATACCTTTTAACAGGCAAGAGCTGTTTCTAAACTCATGCTTAAGAATAGCATTCTTTTATTTTTGTTTCCTTTTCCTTGTTATTTAATTGCCTTGATGGCTACCAATAAGACCATTGTTAAAAATAACAATTTTTTAAGTTACTTTTCGACTATTTGCTATTTGCCTGGGGATGTTTCTAAACTTATTTTTGGACCAAAATACTCAAATGCAGAATTTAAGAAAAATCTACCTGCTAGATTTCGAGATTATTGAAAATACATCACACCAGACACTGCTTGTAATGGTATTAACTTAGGATATGCTAGAAATTTACCTTAGTATATTTTTATACTTTATTTGTTCTTACCAAAGCTTTAGGAATTCTCTGGTTTCTTTTATTTTTCTTTAAATAACTAGGCCTAACTTAAATTTTAGATGAGTTAATTTTTATAATTAACTTTGATATTAAAAATATTTTGATCATGGAACCTGAATTCCAGAAAAAAGAATAAGATTGAATCATCAAGTAAGTATTCTAAGACTGGGTACACACAAGCGACACAGCTGCAACATAGCAGCAATATTGTGGTGACACTTGTCGCAATGTGCGACATATCTGTACCCATGAACGACAATCACATCGGCGACATTGATGCTGTATCTAGCTCTGCATGGAAATTTGTCAGCAATTAGGTTAAATCCAGTTTTAATAGTTTAAATTTGCCTATCAAAAATATTAACTCACTAAATACCCTTTATTTAACTGAAACTAAAACTTTATAACTTTATTTAACTACCGTAACTTAAAATATTAACTACACTTTTTGAAACCCTATATTAACCTTCAACATGTTGAAAAAAAACTAGAAATGTACAAAAAGTTTTAATTGAATTTTAAATATTTTGTATATAGGCCTAAGTTATATATTTTTTAAGTAACGAGTTAGTTATATAGCGTTTTAGTTGGTGGTTAATGAGGACTTTATTCCCACTAAGTTATTTGACTAGACTATTCTGGAACAGAAATATTTTCCCCTCCCCTTAAAACCAAATATTGTTGACCAATTATTGGTTACTAATAAAACTTAACCAATTTTTAAAGTAGGCTGCAATTCACTATCACTAAAGAGTATTATTAACTTATTAATTTTATATGTTAATTTTACATGACTGTTCAATTATTAATTTAGTAATTTTCCACATTATTACAAATTTTAAATATGTTTTTAACGTACACACGTTAGCCTATATAAAATGTAACCAAATTATTTATTCAACACAAGCAAAGAAAGTGTTCAATACATCCTGTTGATATGTGCCAGAATTTAAACTGCAAAATTGATCACAAGTAGTAGACAAGGTACTACAACGGTGACGACCGACTGCAAGCGACAGCAGACTGCATGTCTGTGCGCTCCCATACCCCCCCAGATATTGCTAGATTGCCCATTTGCAAACAGTTACAGTGACACCATGTGATTGGTGAAGCGGTCCCTGAGGACATCCGACGACACTGTGTGACACCACTGCACTGTTGCTGGAGCCAGTCGCTCGTGTGTACTGCTCTATTTAACTCTGTGGTCCGCTTCGCCACGACTGCGATGTTGATGCAGTGTCACAGCTGTAACACTACTCATCAACCTACTCAGTCAACAACAAATCAAGATGATCAAAAGTCAAGTTCTCATACCATACCTAATGAAATTAGTGGATGTCCAAATAAGATTTCTAATGATGAATCAATAACACAAACTTACAATAATGGGGACCAAAAAGAAAAAATGGACTTGACAAATTTATCTTATAAAATTGAGATCTTTGGAGATAGCCATGGTCGTAATATGAATAATCTTATAAGCGAAAAACTTTATACAAGTTATAAGGTAAAAAGTTTTATCAAACCAAATGGTAAATTTATAGATATAGCAAAAAATGCACAATCAGAAGCAGGTAAGATGACAAACAAAGATTTCCTAATACTTATAGGTGGGACTAATGACTTAGATGTTAATGTTAATTTGGATATTATGTATAAAGAATTAACTAAAACATTAGAAGCATCAAAAAATACTAATGTTATAGTTTCCAGCATTCCCTTCAGATTTGATTGCCCATTTTTGAATGAAAAAATAAGAAATATAAATTATAATTTAAGAAAAATTGTTAATGATTATAAGCATGCTCAGTTTTTAACATTAACAGGCATGAGCAGAATGTACTATACTCAACATGGTATACATTTGAATAAGTTTGAAAAAATTAAATACTCAACTATGATTAGAGATTTAATTCTTAACTCCAAAGTGTGTTTTCATAATAATCACTCTGTAAAAATATCACAAACAATAATAATTTTTTAGGGATAAACCGTTTTTTATGAAAAAATTTACTTTTTTAAACTGGAATATACGTGGCTTGGTAAAAAAATTGACATTCTAAATATAATGCTAGAAGAACAAAATGCTGACTTTGTTTGCTTAACTGAACATTGGTTAAAAAAATATGACTTAGAACATATTTATACAGGGTGTTTCAGAACTCCCTACCAATATTTTAGGGCATTGTTCCTGGGTTAAAAACATATCTAAATATCATATTTAAATTGTCCGGAAAACTTAAGTTACTCACACAGCCGCCATTTTGTTTTTTACACATAATAATTTTTATTTCCGTAACGGATGGTTGTATTCAGATCATATTTGGTATAAATCTTTATCATACCAATGTACATTCCCAAGAAAGAAATTAAATTTTTTCATTGTATATTTTCAAAATGGCGGCCATTTTAAATTTTCAAACTCAAATATCTCAAAATCGGTAAATTTTATAAAAATTTTACAAAACACAAAAAAGTTGCCAAATTAAATTACCTAACCAATGGTGCCAAGTTTGTAAGGATCTAACAACAAATAACGGAGTTATTGCGAGTTTTCTTCATAAAAACATTGATTTTGCTGTTAAAATGGCCTTATTTGCATTAAATTCATAATGCAGTCAATTAGTGTTTACCATAGGAAAAAATTGGGGTAGTTTTGATTTCTTTTGTTTCTTATGGTTTTTGGGGTGCTGAATCCGAATCTGAGGTTTGCTAACAAAATTTCTTGACGGAACATTGTCAAAAATGGAAAAAATGTGAAAATTGTTTATTTTTTTGTAATTTTTTGCTTATAACTCAAGAACTATTAACTTTTCGTAAATAATGTGTATTATAAAAATTAAAGTACACAAAATTTTCTACAAAATGCACCCCCTATTTGTTATTCTCCGATGAACCGTTTGGGCTCCAGGGCTGTTTGAATATTGGAGTTTTAGCGAATTTACCTATAGGGAATACGCTCTTACGGTAGTAGTCACGGTAAGACCTAAGACCGGGACCATGTTACTTTTTCGTGTTAAGGTCCCCCAAAGCCTAAAACACCGTTCATTCAAATTTATATATATGTATATATATATTATACATGTATATATGTATATGTCAGTTAACACGATAACTTTTGAACCAAAACTCTGATTTTGATAAAATTTGGTACAGGGGTGTAAGGCAGCATTTACTTGATCGAGTTTGCAAACCAGAATGATCGGACAACATTAACAGGGTTTTATGGAGTTTTAAAAGGGTTACCTTTTGGTTTTTGGCTTTTTTTAACCTTAGTTTATAAAATTCAACAAATTTAACCTAAACTATTTAAAAGAGCTCAAAAAAACAAACAATTTGGTATTTTGAATTTTTTATTTAGCTTATATGGTTATGGAGAAAATCAAAATATTAGTTTTTCATGGTTTTCTTATGGGAAATCAACAAAACCCTCTATCTTGCTTATTTATTGACATAGATTTATAAAATTGTTTATGTACATTCATTAGAAAAGGTATATACTTTATTTACTTGCAAAATCCATATGGCGACAGACCTATATACTTCCCCCATTGGGTTTATGGTGAAAATAAAAATAACAGAAATTGATCAAATTTGGTATGCACATTCGTTATGCAAGTTTTAACTTATATTTCCTTACAAACCCATATGGTAATACCCCCCGTCGCAGCAGACCTGCGTACTACTTAGCGAATTTCTAAATTAGTAATATTAATTTTGACTAGATGAACCCGTAAACAAAATTTCATTACGTGCTCATAAATAGGGATATAAATGACTATTCTCCTAATGATACACATCGTAAAAGAGTATGTAGGTATGCTGCCACGGGGAACACTAAAAGTAGGTTTTTAGCGTAAAAAAAATATTTCGACCATATTTCGACCATATGAAGATATATACTAAGTTTCATCAATCTCTGTCCATAAGTAAAAGAGTTTTCCTTTTCTCAATATGATTTACATGGGAAAAGAGTATGCAGGTTTGCTGCCATGATAAGAACAAAAACCAGGATTTTTTACCATAAATGGTTGAATCTCAACCTAATGAAGCTAAATACCAAGTTTCTTCCAAAAATATTGGTTAATAAGTGAAATATTAACACTTCCTTATTCTCCATAAGATTATCATTGGAGCCTCAATACAACATACTGTCTTTAGACTTTTTAATATCTCGGTAACCAAATGAGATAGAGCAAAGCTTCAAAATACTAAATTGAGTTTTTTTGAGCTTAATCCAACGGTCAAAATAAAAATTTTAAATTAAAAAAAATTACATATGAAAAATGCAAAAAAAAACATTTTTGGGGTACAAAACCCCCCGAAACTACCCCTTCCGGTAGGTCGATATGTCTGGTTTATAAACTCATCTGAATATACGTAGGATTACACATCTCTACCAAATTTTGTTTCGATCGGACCGTTTTTACGAGTGTTATCTTGTCTGTGGGCACATACATACATATATATATATGTGTATATATATATATGTATAAAAGATTCTAAAATAAAACTCTTTTACTTATGGACAGAGATTGATGAAACTTAGTATATATCTTCATAAGGTCGAAATATGGTCGAAATATTTTTTTTACGCTAAAAACCTACTTTTAGTGTTCCCCGTGGCAGCATACCTACATACTCTTTTACGATGTGTATCATTAGGAGATTAGTCATTTATATCCCTATTTATGAGCACGTAATGAAATTTTGTTTACGGGTTCATCTAGTCAAAATTAATATTACTAATTTAGAAATTCGCTAAGTAGTACGCAGGTCTGCTGCGACGGGGGGTATTACCATATGGGTTTGTAAGGAAATATAAGTTAAAACTTGCATAACGAATGTGCATACCAAATTTGATCAATTTCTGTTATTTTTATTTTCACCATAAACCCAATGGGGGAAGTATATAGGTCTGTCGCCATATGGATTTTGCAAGTAAATAAAGTATATACCTTTTCTAATGAATGTACATAAACAATTTTATAAATCTATGTCAATAAATAAGCAAGATAGAGGGTTTTGTTGATTTCCCATAAGAAAACCATGAAAAACTTATATTTTGATTTTCTCCATAACCATATAAGCTAAATAAAAAATTCAAAATACCAAATTGTTTGTTTTTTTGAGCTCTTTTAAATAGTTTAGGTTAAATTTGTTGAGTTTCATAAACTAAGGTTAAAAAAAGCCAAAAACCAAAAGGTAACCCTTTTAAAACTCCATAAAACCCCGTTAATGTTGTCCGATCATTCTGGTTTGCAAACTCGATCAAGTAAATGCTGCCTTACACCCCTGTACCAAATTTTATCAAAATCGGAGTTTTGGTTCAAAAGTTATTGTGTTAACTGACATATACATATATACATGTATAATATATATATACATATATATAAATTTGAATGAACGGTGTTTTAGGCTTTGGGGGACCTTAACACGAAAAAGTAACATGGTCCCGGTCTTAGGTCTTACCGTGACTACTACCGTAAGAGCGTATTCCCTATAGGTAAATTCGCTAAAACTCCAATATTCAAACAGCCCTGGAGCCCAAACGGTTCATCGGAGAATCACAAATAGTGGGTGCATTTTGTAGCAAATTTTGTGTACTTTAATTGTTATAATATACATTATTTACGAAAAGTTAATAGTTCTTGAGTTATAAGCAAAAAATTACAAAAAAATAAAAAATTTTCACATTTTTTCCATTTTTGACAATGTTCTGTCAAGAAATTTTGTTAGCAAACCTCAGATTCGGATTCAGCACCTCAAAAAACATAAGAAACAAAAGAAATCAAAACTACCCCAATTTTTTCTAGTGAGGGGAACTTTTGAATACAAATTTACTGGATTATCAATGCAAAATCCATGTTTTTATGAAGAAAAATCACAATAACTCCGTTATTTGTTATTCGATCCTTACAAACTTGGTACCATTGGTTAGGTAATTTAATTTGGCAACTTTTTTGTGTCTTGTAAAATTTTTATAAAATTTACCGATTTTGAGATATTTGAGTTTGAAAATTTAAAATGGCCGCCATTTTGAAAATATACAATGAAAAAATTTAATTTTTTTCTTGGGAATGTACATTGGTATGATAAAGATTTATACCAAATATGATCTGAATACAACCATGCGTTACGGAAATAAAAATTATTATGTGTAAAAAACAAAATGGCGGCTGTGTGAGTAACTTAAGACTTCCGGACAATTTAAATATGATATTTAGATATGTTTTCAACCCAGGAACAATGCCCTAAAATATTGGTAGGGAGTTCTGAAACACCCTGTATACCAGGTTACAATACTGGAGCGTCATATTGCAGATCAGATGTAATTAGAGGTGGAAGTTTAATTATTATTATTAAAGAGGGGATAAAGTTTAAAATATTGGAAAATATAAATAACTGTTCAGAAGAAATGATTTTTGAAATTGCTGCTACCAAAATTTATGAGTATAACATAATTTTATTTTATCCATATACAGGCCTTATACTAGAGATTCAAGAAAATTGAAACAATTTTTTTCCAAGCTTACTGAAGTTCTTAATAAGGTTATACAATTTAAATGTGAAATTTTTATTGCTGGGGATTTTAATATTGATCTGAAGGAACAAAAAGGTGATGCCTCAAAATTGTTAGAAATAATGGATAGTTTTGGACTACGTAGAACTACATATGAAATCACTAGGCCAGGAATGATTAATGAAGGCAGTTGCATAGATAATATATTCACAAGTCTATCTACAGATAAATTCCAAGGTAATGTATTGAAGACACTAAACTCTGATCATAGTGCTACAATATTACAGTTTGATCTGAAAATAGAAAATAAAAATTTACCAAATAAAGACTTTTCAGAATATAAATATGTTAGAGACATCTCTAGTTATAATACAATGGCATTTAAGGAGATGATGTATAAAACAAATTGGATAGATGTATACTCGAATGATAATTTGGAAGAAAAATTTGAAATTGTATATGGTAAAGTCATTGAGACATTAAATATAGCTTTTCCTTTTAAAAGTATAAAGATTTGTCATAAAAAAAGAATAAATAAATGGTATACAAATGATTTAAGGAAATTAATAAAAGGAGAATGTTTTAAAGTATACAAGGAATTTAAAAAGACTGGTTCTAAATGCATTAAAGATGACTATAACAAATTATTAAAAATGTATAAAAGAAATGTCAAAACAGCAATGATAGAATATAACAGTAACAGCATTGAAATGAATCCAAACAATAGATCAAGAGCTATATGGAATGTGATAAAAAATATAACAGGAGCTGGTACAAGAAAAGTAGACAATATTTCTAGTATAGATTTAGATGCAGAAGTTTTTAATAAAATATTCATAAGCAGCGCAAATAATGTTATAAAAAATATCTAACAAAAAAATTATCAAGATTTTAACCAGTTTTTAGAAGCAAGCAAGAAAAATGAAGATAGGAAGTTTGAAATTAAACATGTAACTGTTGAAGAAGTTTTCAGTATAATACAAAGTTTAAAGTCTAGCAACTGTCCAGATATTTTTGGTCTTAGCCCCAGAATTTTAAAAATAATATCTAAAGAAATATGTGAGGTTATGACAATTTTATTCAACAAAAGCCTTGATGAACGGAGATTCCCAAAAATCTGCAAACAGGTAAAAGTGATACCAATACACAAAGGTGGGAAGAAAGAATATTGCAATTATAGACCAATATCCATTGTGCCGGTATTATCAAAAATTATGGAAAAAATAGTATACAATCAAATTTATAATTTTTTTGAAGAGAAAAAACTTTTTAATAAAAGTCAATTTGGATTCAGGAGAGAATTAAATGCAAATATTGCTGTTAATAAATTTATTAAGAATACAATAAATAATATTGAAGAGAGAAAAATGGTTTGCTTTCGATCATTTGATGTGTCGAAAGCATTTGACACAGTTGATCATGAAATTTTATTACAAAAATTAAAATATTATGGATTTTCAGAGGATACCTTAGAATTTATAAAGTCATACCTTGAAGACAGGACACAATATGTTAATTTTAGCGAATTTCCCATAGGGAATAAGCTATTACCGTAGGTCTCATGGTAAGACCTAAGCCCGGGACCATGTTACTTTTTTGTTTGTAGGTGCCCAGAGACCAAAAATAATAGTCATTAAAATTTTTATATATATATGTATATATATATGTATATATATATATATATATATGTATGTGTCCCTAGACACGATAACTCTCGTAAAAATGGTCCGATCGACACCAAATTTGGTAGAGATGTGTAATCCTACGTTTATTCGGATGAGTTCGTAAACCAGACATATCGACTTACCGGAAGGGGTAGTTTTGGGGGGTTTTGTACCCCAAAAATGGGTTTTTTGCATTTTTCATATGTAATTTTTAAAATTTTTTAATTTTTGTTTTAACCATTGGATTTAGCTCAAAAAAACACACAATTTAGTATTTTGAAGCTTTGCTCTATCTTCATTGGTTACCGAGATATTAAAAAGTCTAAAGACAGTACATTGTATTTTGAAGCTCCAATGTTAATCTTATGGAGAATAAGGATGTGTTAATATTTCACTTATTAACCAATATATTTTTATGAAACTTGGTATTTAGCATAATTTAGTTGAGATTCATCCATTTATGGTAAAAAATCTTGGTTTTTATGCTTATCATGGCAGCAAACCTGCATACTCTTTTCCCATGTTAATCATATGGAGAATAGGCAAACTTCTTTAGCAATGGACAGATATTGATGAAACTTAGTATATGGCTTTATGTGGTCATAATAAATTGTTTTTATGCTAATAACCTACTTTTAGTGTTCCCCATGGCAGCATACCTGCATACTCTTCTATTTATCATAAGGAGACTAGACATCTTTTCCCTATTTATGAGCATGTGATGACATTTGGTTTACAGGTTTATCTGGTCAAAATTAATATTACTAATTAGGAAATTCGCTGAGTACGCAGGTCTGCTGCGACGGGGGGTATTAATAATGAAAATTCTACAGGAATGGATGTTAAGGTGGGTGTCCCACAGGGATCTTGTCTAGGTCCACTATTTTTTAATATATTTATAAATGACTTGCCGTTTAATCTTGAAAATGAAAATTCCTCCTGTTTTTTATATGCAGATGATTTGGGTATTAATATATCAGGAAACTCAACAAATGACCTAATAGAAAATCTAAATTTCACAACAATGATAGTAGAAAATTGGTGTCAATCAAATCACTTAAGTTTAAATTTGGCTAAAACTAAAAACATTGAAATAAGCTTTTCGAAGAAATTTTTTCTATATAATAATATGGAATCCTTAAAGTTTTTAGGTATATTAATTGATCCAGAACTAAATTGGCAAGATCACATATATCATATTTTAAGAGAAATTTCAAAAGGTATGTACATTATTCGACGTCTCCGAGGGAATGTAAAAGAAGATGTACTACTAATGGCATACTATGGTTATTTTCACTCCCACCTCACATATGGAACTTCTGCTTGGGGAAATGCGCCAATGGCAAAACAAGTCTTCATCAAACAAAAACAGGCCATAAGAATTCTAAGTGGAGTGAATAAAAGAAGCCATTGTAAACCGTTATTTCAAAAACTTAAAATTTTAACATTGCCGGCTATATATATATTGCAAACTATTTTGAATGTGAAAAAAGAAATTCAATATTTGACAAGAAATTCTGATAATCATTCTCATTTTACAAGAAATAATTCCAAATTAAAAACTGAACTGTGTAAATTTTCTAAAAGTCAAAAGAATATTAATCAAATGGAAATCAAAATATTTAATAATTTACCAAAAAGTTTAAGTGAATTACCTGAAAAAAAATTGAAGAAGAAAATAGAAGATATTTTAATTGAAAAATCTCCTTATAAAGTAGAAGAATGTTTACAGCGAAAATTTTGGACACTATAAGCTTTCTAAATTAATATAACTTTTACTCATTGCTATGTGTACCTATGTGTATCACCAGTTGCAATAAATATTATTATTATTATTATTATTATTATTAACTGTCGCTTGTTGTGTACCCAGTCTATTGAATGCAGACTTTAGGCCTACAATTATCTTATACTATAATAAAAGCACTGTCTTAAGCAATGAATGTTCCGAAATCACGAAACCTAGCGGGTAGCTTTTGCTTAAACTTTGAATTTAAGAGCCTTTTGGTCCAAAAATAAGTTTAGAAACAGTCTCAATCCCAAGAAAAATTGAATTTGGTCTAAAATTAATCAGACAACATCAACTCAAGAACTAAGCAATTTAAGGTTTATCTTACACAATGTTTAAAAGTTCTTGAAACTGGACAACTGAACACATTAACAAAATGTCTAAAATTAAATTTTAAAATATTAATTTTTAACATTGTCTTCATGGGTTGCTCTTTTGGTAACAAAATAACAAAGAAATGTAAATAAAAATAACAAATAACATAAGTAACATTAATGTTAAACAGACTTTTTGAAACAGCTGTTAACCATGTAAAGGCAGGACTGGGGAAAACTGCTGTAATGTAATTGACAAGGGTTATTTAATTAACGGGTAAAACGATATAAAAATTAGTACTAAAACGTCACTAGCTTGATCAGCTGGTGCATGTTATTTTAGCGAATTTCCCTATAGGGAATACGCTATTACGGTAGTAGTCACGGTAAGACCTAAGCCCGGGACCATGATACTTTTTCGTTTTGAGGTCCCTAGAAGCCAAAAACACCGTTCGTTCAAATTGATATATATGTATATACATATATATATATCTCTATGTGTCCGTGAACACGATAACTTTTGAACGGAACCTCCGATTTTGTTAAGATTTGGTACAGGGGTGTAAGCCAGTGTCTACTAGGTTGAGTTCGCGAACCAGAATGATCGGACCATGGGACCGGGGTTTTATGGGGCTTCAAAAGGGTTAAAAATGGGTTTTTGGCTTTTTTTACTTTTATTTAGAAAATTCAACAATGTTAACTTAAACCATTTAAAAGAGCTTAAAGAAACAAACAATCTAGTATTTTGAATTTTTTACCTAGCTCAAATGGTCACGAGAAAATCGAAAAAGTATGTTTCCATGTTATTCTTATGGGAAATTATCAAAATTTTTTTATCTTGCTTATTTATTGACATATCTTGATAAAATTTGGTATGTACCTTCATTAATAAGCGTTTAACTTATATTTGCTAAGAAAACCCATATGGCGGCAAACCTAGGTACTCACCCCTATAGGGTTTATGGGGAAAATAAAAAGAACACCATAGCCTTATGAAATTTGGTGTGTACAATCACTAGGTAGGGTTTAATTTATATTTACCAACAAAATCCATATGGCGGCAAACCTACATACTCTCATCCCCATGAATTTTATGGGAAAATAGAAAATATACCAAAATTAAATTGGAAATTCGCTGAGTACGCAGGTCTGCTGCGACGGGGGTATTTATGGACATCAGATGGATTACGTCACTGGCCTGACTCAAAAGTGGCATTTTCCAACATCAAAGGAATGAAACAGCCCTTCTTTCTTCTTTTGTTTGTTCTCTGCAGTCCTGGTGTAGAGGTATAGTTAGTTGGTTGTTGGTGGAAATTTAATAGCGTTATTACCATGACACTATAACAAAAGTGAATTAAAACCAACGAGCAAGGCGCGGTTAACCTAGTACTTTTTATTAATTCAAGGATTAAGAATAATAATTCATATTTTAAATTGTCTTCCCTTCATTATATTTAAGGACATCACTTTTTTGTCCCTTCCCTCTCATCATCTACTATGACATAAGCCTATTTGTTATAACACTATTGTTATCAATTCAGGATTATTAATATTAGTATTAAAATTGTCACTAAAACCTATTGTAGCTATTAACTACGGAATTAATTAATGGAGTGTTGGCATTTTATAAGCGGATTTTTCCTACATTAAATTGTCCTCATATCGTTGAATGATTGGAATAGTTTAAGTTAAAGACATTTGTTTAACAAACTATGATAAAAAGTAGAATGTTCAAAACTAACAAATAAAAGAGAAATTATGGCAAAAAAGTCTGCTTTGTTTATACCAAAACATGTGTTTTGATTAGGAATGCCGAATATTGATAGCGAGGGAAGTGTAATATAACTTTGAGGTGGTGCGTTAAAATGTGGTGAATCTTAAAAATAAGAAAATTTGACAGGAGCAAAAATTTGTATCCTTTCCAATTATTATGGGCAAACAAAAAACCACAATTTTTGTTTTAACCCATTTGTGCCCACTGTCAACATTTGTTGACGCTGTATTTTAATTTATGAAATTCCATGGAATTTTAGGTTTTTCATAATTAAAATTGGCATTTTGGAGTGAAAATATAATTATCTTCCATATTTCAAGGCCATAGTGGCACACACACAGTAAACAGAAGTAAAAAGTAGCAAAATCAGTGTTGACCAAGGTGCAACTCTCAAAGAATCAACCGATCCCGTCAACTTCCACGCAAGCCTGCCACCGTTTATTTAACTTGGGCCCTCCCACCAACTTTGCCACAGTTGGCTAACCCTTTAAGAGTTGCACCACCAGGTCAGGGTTTGGTCGTGAGCGGATTCGAACCCGCGCAAACGCAGACATCCTGGCCAAGGATGCCTACGCCTTGCCATCTAAGCTATCACGACCGGCAGCTTAGACATGAGAATTTGGATTTTGAATGGTGCGCGCCCCTAGCGGGAAAGACTGAAGGCCGTTGGTATGCGAGTTCGCTACAAGAGCGCAGCACTAAGCCACTGCACCCAACTAACAAGAAACAATGTGGGCATAAATGGGTTAATGGATGGTATTTATGATAAACATAATTAAAGTGTATTAACCTTGTCATTGGTGCTGAGGGTCCATCACATTTTTTTCTCATTGCCAGTTTTATACTTTATTTTTATAGTCCTTCTTAGCCTACAGACTATTACTTATTTTAGAATTTTTTTTTGTTTTATCGATATAGGTTTTAACAAAAGAGCTACAAAAATAGACAAAAGTGCAAACACAATTACTAAAATACTACTAATAATAATTAAGAGAAATTTCATAGTGAAGTAAGCTTGGAAGTCCACTATGGTCTAGACTATTTTGGTTTTATGACTAGGCTTTTTGCCCCTATAAGCCACTAGTAATTAATACAATTATAAGAATTGATTATTTTGATTTTGCATTTATTGTTGTGCAGCCTTGGCAGTACGAGGTTTTTCAAAGTTGCGAGGGCTCGGTCACAAGAAGGTCTTATTGTGGTGAAGGTATTTGCGATTCATGACCCAACACTGCCATTATCCACATACCGTGATCGTACCGAGGAAATACGAAGCAAGCTTGCCTCTGCAACTAACTGTCTGCCCTGTCAACGTGTTATTGTAAGTTGTGCACGGACATTTGTTTTCTCATTCGTTAAAGGAACTGGTTGTAGATGTGATTTTAATTTAAAAAAATAATGTTCTTATAACTTAAAGGTTCATCAAGGTGTTCAGAAAGGTGTCCCGCAAACTTGGTCCTCAATAAATTGGAAATACGGATAACTCAGGCCCCTCCAACAGATTGGAAATTTCTTGCCTTCAGTCAAGACATCATCCGTGGACAGCTTTATCAGAAGGGCGTGTCACACAAATGATCCCAGATTAGTTTTTATATTTAATTGAAACCACGAATACGTGTTAGTTAGTATTGGCTCTGATACTTTTGATTATCTGACATAGGTCCATTGGATTATCCCATGCCGGTTGCATTATTGAAAGTGTACTGTTGTCAGTTAGACGCCTACTACCGTACTAATATTTATGGCTATTTTTTTAAAATAAAATATGGTTGTTTGTACATATTTACGTTGGCTGTGTTTTGAAACCCACTGATACCTTAAGAGATTCTTATTGCTGTCCAAAGAAATTTTAGAAATCCGGGCCACTTTACCACCATTTGCTGCCAAGTATTATTGAATACATAGTGTATTTAATAAATAACAAATGTATTGATCTTTTAAAATGGGAAACAACTGTATGTGTAAAAAATTCATAATTCATTAATAGTTGTTTCATTGAGTGTTTTTTACTCATTAGTCTTCTTCAACTTCTAAACATAGAGAGCTAGAGTACTGAAATTTGGTAGGCCTATACTCATTCTTTAGGCTTAAAATTGGAAAGTCTGACTATTTTCATATTAATATTCACAAAGGGCTACGCCCTAGATGTCTTCAGAGTTACTGAGTTATGTTATTCTTATGGAAGCAACATATTTGTATTCTAATATATGATTACTTAAAGGATCGTTAATTTTACAAACAGCTGTTCTCATTTAAATTATTGAGGGAAGATTGTAATAAAAAAACTAGACAATATCATAGACTTGCGGCAAGTGAGCGCAGCGAACAAGCTGAACCTGATGGGGAGTGAGCGTAGCGATAGCGAACAAGCGAAACCTGACAGGGAATGAGCGTAGTGATCGAGCTTAACCTGAATAGCAAAAAATGTCTCAAGTTGGCATCGCGAAGCATGCCGAATAAGTTAGTTCTATATAATTCTATTTGTTGAATAACAATATTTTACTTGCCTAGAAAGTAGGCATATGCTTATTTTTATTGCATAGCACAATAATGATGAAAGCAATAATTTATTTCCTTCATCATTATTGGCGCCATTACTGCACTATTGACATCATTACTGTACTCTGTGTAGGCTATATGAAAATAAAGATGGAAATTTTTTCTTTGCCTTTGTTTTTTTTTTTTTTTTTTTTTTTTTTTTTTTTTTTTTTTTTTTTTTTGAAAGATTGATTAGCCTCCAGATTACTGTTCAATACTTAAAGTGGTGTAAATACCTGCATTTAAGTAAATACCTTGCAACTTTTGGATTACTTAAATGCAGGTATTTACACCACTTTAACTTTGTTTTGTATTGACCATGAAAATGTAGTTCAGCATCAGTTGTTAATCTATCACTTGAGTACCAGTAACTGTTTCCTATATTTTCCAGCTGACTGACAGAGCCGGGTTCCTGATGAGAGGTTACATAAAGTACAGTTTGTACGATCGCATATCAACCAGGCCCTTTCTAACTTCCTTAGAGAAGAAATGGATTGCTTTCCAAATTCTATATGCACTTTATCAGTGTCACCGACTTGGGGTGAGTTTATATATTTGTATGGCATCGTGGTACTCTTTCGTTATATGGATCTCACTAATTTTAACAGTTATTTTTTGTGCTGTGATCCTTAAAAAACGCATAAAAAGGAAAAAGATTAATAAACACTGTGTGAAAAATGCACAATTTCTATGTTGAGTGGTTTTTGAGTTCTGATTCTCATGAGGCAGCCATGTTCACGATGATCTCGATAAACACTACTCTAACCACGGCCACAACACCAAAATGCTACAGTACACTCTCGTTCATCGGAATCGGCGACATCGGAACTCCGCTTCATCGGAACTGAAATTCTGGATATTATTATTTTTTTTTTCTTACAAAATAAATAATTTTTCCGTTTTAGCGCCTTCAATTTCCATTTGTTCTATCGGCACAACAGTGAAACCTATCAAATTTTGCATCAAACGTCATCAGGCGTTTTCCATAATCTGTACCCATCGATGTGATTTACGAGGCCGTGGAGTATTCGCACAAAATAGAAAGAGGAAGGGGCAGGAAGTGAACATCCGGTTCGACCGCTTCCCAAACTGTCCTTCACAAATTCATTCTGTCTCGCGTCGCGACTGCACCTGTACGTGGAAGTCAGTTGACTGCTAGAATATGAGTGGAATATGAGAATAAAGATTTTGGATCTTTATTTCCTGCGTTGTTTTTATTTGTATCTGTTCATTGTTAAGATGTTTAAAGTTTGAGTGCCTTATTTTCATACAACCTCTTGTGTTATCTTAAAAACAAGAGTGAATACAATCACAATAGTTCACCTTACAGGCGGAAATGATGACTTACGACGGACTCTGCTTCATCAGAAGTTTTTGACATCCGAAACGGCCGTCCGCCACATTAGTTCCGATGAACGAGAGTGTAATGTATGTGTAAGAAACTGTTTTACAGTGCCCCCCACGGCGGTTAGGTCAGGTTTTTTTTTGTTTAATAAGTCCAGACAGCTGGAACTTGGACTTTTTCTATGAGGGGACTTAAAAAATTCAATTTTTTTCTGATATAGAAAATGAAATACCTAACCTAACTGCCACAGCACTCAGTGGCGGATCCAGACAGGGGGCGCGCGCCCCCCCCTCAGCCAAAGAAAAATGTGTATAAATAGTATTAAAGAAATTATCTGGTATAGCACTGGTCTGTTAATCCCGACGACCCAACGTCGAGGTGCGTGTATCCTCATTATTATGCATCTTTCGCTATTTTGGCGCAAAGATGCGTCCGTACGCACTCGACTCAAGGGACAGAATTTCAACTCGCAACCCCCCCCCCCCCATCACTTCTCTTCACGGTCCGCGAGCGTTGTCGAGGATTTACGAACGTAACCAAGCTGCAATCTACGAAAACTTGCCGAACGATTCCGGAGTACAGTAATCCGATTGCTGAAACCTTCTTAAAAAGTACAAAAGAAATAAATACTTTAAAAATGATGCTTACAGATCAATTATATACTAATGTATCTAGTTAATTTTAACTGACAGTATAATATTTTCATTAAACCGTGTGCTGAATGCAGATGCAGATGAAAACACAGCGCCACTCGCCATTCAGGTTATCACTGTCAATCCTTGGTCATTTCATTATTCGTTTTGAGATGACACAGTCCACAGTCTAATATAAGTTATTGGGAGACAGTCGTGACACTCCATCACTTTTAGGTTGTCCGTCGGAACCATCCGCCGAGGACTCCAGTTTACGCAAGAGTGGCTTGGAGCGCTAGCGTTGATTTACTAGCGCTCATAGTGGTTGGGGTCTGAGATGACAACACATTCACAAGTGATAGCAGCTAACAGAAACACAGCTAGAAATAATGTCGTATACTATAAAATGCTGATAACAGTCTAAATTGTCAAATTTAATCCCAATCGAATGATTAAGACGGGAATGTTTTTCCCAATTGGTTACCGCTCACTGGAGTTACATTCTGGCCTAAGTTATAGCGAAAACGGCCGGGGACTCCAGTCACTACGGTTCCATCCAAGGTGACTGTAGGCCAGGGCCAGGTGAGCCGCATCCCATAAGAGCAATGGTGTCACTTTCTGCGACATCCATGGATGTCGCCTACCGGCAAGTGTTGCCGACTCAACAGCAAACAACAATCGTTCTCGTTTGCGTTGGGAATTTTTTGTCTCAATAATTACTAAAATAAGGAACTTCAAAGCAAAATAGGGTATAATTTATGGTTTTAGATTTACCTTGATTGATAATTTGTAATTTGGTCATTACCTAATAGTTTGTTATCAACTAATAATCCAAATTTAAAATAGAGTAATATGGTGTCGTTTAGATAAATATCGTACCCATGGCAAGACTAGTTCATTCTCTTTTTCAATCAGATGTGTAATGGTAAATGTTATAACGTAACTTGACTTCCGTTTTAGCTTAGACGCTTCATATCCGGAACACAAAAAAAAGCTATTCGGCTGACCTGGGAAGAAGTTATGCTTCTTCCTTTACAGACCTTGGGTTCCATCCGCTTAAAGCGCTAGTTGCACCGCGGACAACATTAAACATGCAGCTACAGTGGCGGATCCAGACAGGGGGCGCGGGGGGCGCGCGCCCCCCCCCTCAGCCAAAGAAGAATGAGTATAAATAGTATTAAAGAAATTATCTGGTATAGCACTGGTCTGTGAATCCCGACGACCCAACGTCGAGGTGCGTGTATCCTCATTATTATGCATCTTTCGCTATTTTGGCGCAAAGATGCGTCCGTACGCACTCGACTCAAGGGACAGAATTTCAACTCGCAACCCCCCCCCCATCACTTCTCTTCACGGTCCGCAAGCGTTGTCGAGGATTTACGAACGTAACCAAGCTGCAATCTACGAAACCTTGCCGAACGATTCCGAAGTACAGTAATCCGATTGCTGAAACCGTCTTAAAAAGTCCAAAAGAAATAAATACTTTAAAAATGATGCTTACAGATCAATTATATACTAATGTATCTAGTTAATTTTAACTGACAGTATAATAACAACAATTACAACACTGCTTTCCAAGATCTAACAGTGGATTTTAAGAAAAAGGGACTTAAACATCTTATATGTTCACCGATAGGATGTGTTAGAGACAATATTGATGTGATTGATTTCATTTTTAACTTGAAAAAATTCCAAGATGAAACAATGTGCAACATAACTATTGTATCCTACTTCCAAAACTCTTACCGTCAGCTCCGAAACGGATTATCACATGAAGAATTCAACTATCAAATAACGAAACTGATCGATAGCATTGCAATATCCAAACTACGTTTACCAACAAGAAACTTACAATACTCAACTCCACAATGCCCACAGCCCTCAGAAATACTAACTACCTGTGATAGTGTGAGAATAGTGCCCGGGGACCTCACTTTTTGTGAGGCCCTAAAGCAGAGTAATTGTGTAAATACAAGTGCAGTGTTGAATTCAAAAAATATTGTAAATGAAGAAGAAGAAGATACCGCTATTAACATTGTTAGTATTAATAATAGTTTAGATAGTCCACAGCAAAACAATTCTTTTTTATAGCAAACCCAACCTCAAATTTAAAGTCACACAAAACTTTTAATAACAATAAATCTGTAGTATTGTTACACCAGAATATTAGAGGGCTTGAGTCATCAATTGAGTCTCTCGAGATTACTCTTGATGAACTAAATCCTGAAATTGTTGTACTTTCAGAACACAAAATGCTTAAATCAACATTAGAAAGAGTAAATATCCTAGATTATAAAGTAACGAGCAGCTTTGGTAGAGAGACATTGCGTGGAGGAGGTGTGGTTATTTTGGCTAAACCACACTTGAATTTCAAAAAAATCATTTTAAAAGAAGTTGAACAATTAATTATTGAAACAATATTTGAATGCTGCTTGGTTGAATTTAAAAATATCCTCCCCCTAAAAAATCCAAATTTACTGGTTGTAGGTTTTTATAGAAATCCAATTAAATTAAATGAAAAAGAATCAGTGGAAAGATTAGGTAAAATGTTTGAAACCCTGACAAATAAATTTGCAAATATAGCAGTCCTGGGAGATATAAATATCGACCTGACGGAACAAAGCCTTGCATCCAAAAATCTTAATAATCTTTTAGTAGCTAACGGTTTAAGATACTTAGTTCATTTTCCAACCAGAATTACAGAATCATCAGAAAGCACAATTGACAACATATTCACAAATATCGACAAAAATATTATTAATGTAGTAGGGATAAACACACAACTTTCAGACCATGATGCCCAATTATTGAGGATAAATTTCTTAGCTGAGGAAAACAAGAACAAACAACCAATAGTAACGTTAGAGTTTTCAAGAAAGTTTTCTGATACAAATATTAGCAAATTTTCTATGGCATTACAATCCGAATTGTGGCTAGATGTATATATGGCAGACCCATATTGTAAATACGATATATTCCACGACTTATTAATGTTTTACTTTAATTTGTATTTTCCAAAAAAATTAAATAGATATTTTAAAAATAAAAAGCCCTGGATCTCAGAGGACCTTAAGTCAAATAAAAAGGAAATAATAGAACTCAGTAACACAGCTAGAGATATACAAAACAATTCAATGTTTCGAAAAGTCAGAGAAATGAATAAATCATACAGGAAAAAAGTGTATGAGAACAAAAAGAAACATTTCTCTAAAACCCTTCACTTATCTTCAAATATTAATAAAACTACATGGAAAATAATAAATAATGAGGTTGGGAAGAACACTTTAAAAGAGAGTGGAATGGTTATCAAGCTGTGTGATAAACTTGTTCATGATCCTGTTACTATATGTGAAAGTTTTAATAATCATTTTATAAATTTTGTTGAGGATAATATTTTACCTTATGTAGATGGAAGTAGGACAAATGGTAATAATTGTGTAAATGTATCTACCACTAGTTGTAAAATCTTTAGATGTAATCCAATTGATGAGAAGGAAACTTTAAAAATAATTAGTGATTTAAAGAACAAAACAAGTTCAGGCTTTGATGAAATACCGATGAATTTAATAAAAAATGTCAAATTTCAGCTGGTAAAACCTTTAACTCATCTAATCAATTCATCTTTTATAACTGGGTTGTTCCCAAGCAAACTTAAAATTTCTAAAGTCTTGCCGATCTTTAAAAAGGGAGAAAGAACTAATATTAAAAATTACAGACCAGTTTCGTTGCTTCCGGCAATATCCAAAATATTTGAAAGAGCTTTTTGTAACCAATTAGTTGATTTCTTAGAAACAAACAATTTAATCCAAGATTGCCAGCATGGTTTTCGAAAGGGAAAATCCGCTACTACCGCAGCAACAGAATTTATTGAATCAGTAATCAATTTATTGGATGATAAAAAGAAAACAATGGGGGTTTTTATGGACCTAAGCAAAGCGTTTGACTCTATATCCCACTCATCCCTTCTAAAAAAGTTACAAAATTTGGGCATAAAGGGCAAGGCATATGATTGGCTTCAATCTTACCTGGAAAATCGAAAACAATTTGTTCAATTAACTCACCTTGATGGTAAAAATACCAGGAATCATTACAGATCTTCAGTAAAAACAATTAAATATGGGGTCCCGCAAGGCTCTATTCTAGGTCCAATTTTATTTATTTGTTATATAAATGATTTTCCAAAATTATGCTGCTCAAGTAAATCATGCTTGTATGCAGACGATACAAGTTTAAGTATTAATGGATCCTCATGGGACAGTGTGGAAATCAAAATGAATAGTAATTTAATAAGTCTTGCTGACTATTTCACTGAAAACAATTTGCTTTTGAATTTAGATAAGACTAATTGTATGTTTTTCCAAACAAAAAACTGTAACATTAATGATCCACCAATTAGTACAGGCGAGTTTAAAATATCACAAGTCGAAGAGGTAAATTTTTTGGGATTAACTGTGGATAAAAATCTGAACTGGGACAATCACATTGATAAGGTTCTTTCAAAATTATCCTCCGGTTTATATGCTATGAGTAAACTAAAATATCTATGTGACTATAAAACTTTAAAACTGATTTATTTTTCTTATATACATTCCATAATTAATTTTGGCATTTCTTTATATGGAGCAACAACTTCCAAAAACCTTGATTCAATTTTAAAAGTACAAAAAAAGGCAGTAAGAATAATATTGAACCTAAAGCCACGAACCTCAGTGAAAGAAAAATTTGCAGAATTAAATATCCTTACTGTTTATGGACTCTATGTCTATGAAGTAATACTGTCAGTAAGATCAAGAATCGGAGAGCAAATGCTCAATGGTACTAACCACCAATATAATACAAGGAAAAGAGATAAATTGGCTACTCCTTCTCATCGATTGGCTCTTTATGAAAAAAAACCACAATATGCTGGAATCACCTACTACAATAAATTACCTGAAAATATAAAAGCAGAAACTTCTTTTTCAAAATTTAAAAACAAACTAAAAATATATTTAATAAATAAAACCCTTTATTCATTCAATGAGCTATGAAAATACTTTAAGGTATTGTTATATACTCTAATTTAATTAAGTAAAATATTATAAGTACATAATTTTAATTTGTAAGTTTTTTTTGTTGTTGACACCATTCAATTGTATTCATGTAATACTGATGAATAAAGAATATTTTGATTTGATTTGATTTGATTTGAATATTTTCATTAAACCGTGTGCTGAATGCAGATGCAGATGAAAACACAGCGCCACTCGCCGTTCAGGTTATCACTGTCAATCCTCGGTCATTTCATTATTCGTTTTGAGATGACACAGTCCACAGTCTAATATAAGTTATTGGGAGACAGTTGTGACACTCCATCACTTTTAGGTTGTCCGTCGGAACCATCCGCCGAGGACTCCAGTTTACGCAAGAGTGGCTTGGAGCGCTAGCGTGGATTTACTAGCGCTCATAGTGGTTGGGGTCTGAGATGACAACACATTCACAAGTGATCGCAGCTAACAGAAACACAGCTAGAAATAATGCCATATAGTATAAAATGCTGATAACAGTCTAAATTGTCAAATTTAATCCCAATCGAATGATTAAGACGGGAATGTTTTTCCCAAAAGGTTACCGCTCACTGGAGTTACATTCTGGCCTAAGTTATAGCGAAAACGGCCGGGGAATCCAGTCACTACGGTTCCATCCAAGGTGACTGTAGGCCAGGGCCAGGTGAGCCGCATCCCATAAGAGCAATGGTGTCACTTTCTGCGACATCCATGGATGTCGCCTACCAGCAAGGGTTGCCAACCCAACAGCAAACAACAATCGTTCTCGTTTGCGTTGGGAATTTTTTGTCTCAATAATTACTAAAATAAGGAACTTCAAAGCAAAATAGGGTATAATTTATGGTTTTAGATTTACCTTGATTGATAATTTGTAATTTGGTCATTACCTAATGGTTTGTTATCAACTAATAATCCAAATTTAAAATAGAGTAATATGGTGTCGTTTAGATAAATATCGTACCCATGGCAAGACTGTTTCATTCTCTTTTTCAATCAGATGTGTAATGGTAAATGTTATAACATAACTTGACTTCCGTTTTAGTTTAGACGCTTCATATCCGGAACACAAAAAAAAGCTATTCGGCTGACCTGGGAAGAAGTTATGCTTCTTCCTTTACAGACCTTGGGTTCCATCCGCTTAAAGCGCTAGTTGCACCGCGGACAACATTAAACATGCAGCTACGATACGAGTGTTGTGACTGTCTCCCAATAACCTATATTAGACTGTGGAGGTGACTTCGGCCTCTGTTATTGAGGTCGCTTCTCACGGTGACTTCGATGATGTAGGGTGTATGGTAGACAACTTATTCACATTAGTGATGTCGGCTCCACAAACTTTGTTCGGACATTATCGTAAATCCTCGCTGGTGTTTGGTTGTGAAGGAGTGATGGGCGTGCAATTCTGTTTGTTTGTAGAGTCTTGTTCCGTGGGCCACCGCCGGGGAGCGGTAAATATAATGCGTTTTTCGAGTTGGTAAATCGAACGAAGTGAGAAAAGTAGATCTTCCGTTAGAAATACCAAGCTAAAGTAGCTATTCAAAAGAAATGATTTCGTTACTTTGTCATTAAAAAGTTTCCATGTAGGCCTAACAAGTTCAAGAGAAGAGGCTAGCTACCTATACACCCCTTTTTCATATCGTAGACGTATGAAACACCTCTAAAATCCCCCTGCGCCCCCCCCCCCCTTGGAAAAATCCTGGATCCGCCCTTGACAGCACTCCCTGTAAAACTGGTGGCATTGTTACAACAATAAAGTACAGTAATCACTAAGAAAGTACAAAACTGAATCATTTTTATATTTTTAACTAATTTAAAATAGCCTATATTAGAACCTTTCTAAATACAAATTTCAAAAATGATTAATTTAGGGTACAAAATTGGTGTTAAAGAATTTCTTAAAATTTGTTATTCATTTTAGATCTGCCATGGTGATATAAAACTGGAAAATATATTGGTAACTTCGTGGCATTGGGTGTTACTGTCAGACTTCGCATCTTTCAAACCAACTCACCTGCCGGAAGACAACCCGGCCGACTTTTCATATTTTTTTGACACTTCTCGGAGGCGAACATGCTACATTGCCCCGGAGAGGTGAGGAATAACACTGACTAAAGATAAAATACAAAACAAAATACTTGATGTGTAATAACAGTTCTCTGTTTTAAGTTTGCCTAGGCTTATGTTTCAACTATTGCTAGTAGCCGTTAGCCAGTTATTAATTTTAAGATTATTGCTTTGTTAATGACCCAATATTTGTTTGTTAAATTTGCATGATATACTTTTGTTATAGTAGCCAAAATGACATCCGTTGAAATGCTGATTTAAATTATTTAATGTCACTTAGTTACTTATTAATGTTTTAATACCCCCGTCGCAGCAAACCTGCGTACTCAGCGAATTTCCAAATTTGTAGTATTAATTATGACCAGATAAACCTGTAAACCAAATATCATCACAAGCTCATAAATAGGGAAATAAAGTATATTCTCCTTATGATAAATGTAGGGAAAGAGTATGTAGGTATGCTGCCATGGGGAACACTAAAAGTAGGCTTTTAGCATAAAAAAAATATTTCGACCATATGAAGCCATATACTAAGTTTCATCAATATCTGTCCATTGCTAAAGGAGTTTGCCTATTCTCCATATGATTAACATTGGAACAGAGTATGCAGGTTTGCTGCCATGATAAGCACAAAAACCAAGATTTTTTTTACCATAAATGGATGAATGTCAACCAAATGAAGCTGAATACCAAGTTTCATCCAAAAACATTGGTTAATAAGTGATATATATATATATATATATATATATATATATATATATATATATATATATATATATATAACATCAAATACATAAAAACGTAAAATTGTATTCTTTTTTGTTTTTAGGACAGACACAAATTAACTTTTAGCGAATTTCCCATAGGGAATAAGCTATTACCGTAGGTCTCATGGTAAGACCTAAGCCCGGGACCATGTTACTTTTTCGTTTTTATGTGCCCAGAGACTAAAAATAATAGTCATTAAAATTTATATATATATATATATATATATATATATATAAATTTATATATATATATACACTTATATATATATATATATATCAATTTTAATGACTATTATTTTTAGTCTCTGGGCACATAAAAACGAAAAAATAACATGGTCCCGGGCTTAGGTCTTACTATGAGACCTACGGTAATAGCTTATTCCCTATGGGAAATTCGCTAAAAGTTAATTTGTGTTTGTCCTAAAAACAAAAAAGAATACAATTTTACGTTTTTATGTATTTGATGTTTTTACTGTTGTCATTTTACTACCTACTACTGACATAATTTATATTCCCTATTCACTCAATGCAAGTTGGTACAATATTTTTTTACCATGTCCAGAAACTGACTTTTTATATTTAATAGATTCATAAAGAGCCTGGCTTCCGACATGAGTCAGCTTCTTCCATCAGAAGATAACATCAAGAAAGGAGACCTCACTCCGGCAATGGATATTTTCTCTGCTGGGTTAGTTTATTTCAAATATATTTTCTTTTACTTTGATATCTAGGATTAAGAAACTTCGAGCGCTATATGAATGATGAATGCTGAATGAGGGGAGAAAAAGCAGACTGGTGATGTTTGATTTGAGTTTAGGTGATATTAATCAGTAGATAGAAAGTCAAACCTGACTACTCACTAACTCAACAATAAAACAAAATACCGGGTGTTCATAAAGTCTTGCCCTGATTTGATAGTTTTGCTGTACAGAAACCATTAGAGCCACACGCAACTTACATTGCTTCTTTTGAAGAGAATTTAATCTAGTTTTTTATAATATTAAGTTGGTAACACCTTTGTTTAGCTGTTTGACAACAATGCAGTTTTCTTTAAATTCGGTACAAAAGCAAATCAGAAATGGTTAGCCTCCAGAAGAAGTAACAGTGTGTTTTATGGTTCTATGAAACCCAGTCCCCATCACTGGTGCTGTCCAAAGACTTTTTGTGCCAACATTTGAACACCTGCACCTGATGTAAAGAGTATCGAGAGGTGGTATTCATATTTTTGTGACAGGGGCAGTGTGTGTGACAAGAAACGAACTTGACGCCCGCGCATTACTGAAGTCACTGTGGATTGGGAGTGATCGCCCGACTAAATTGAATCCTCGGTCACCAGACTTAACTTCTCTGGACTTTTTATGTGAGGGTTTGTCAAACACGTAGTGTGTTCTACCCCAGTTCTTGATTTAGAGTCACTAAGAGAGAGATTAAGAAATACAGTGCAGTCTGATACTCATTAAATGTTAATAAACATATGGGAAAATAGAAAAAGTCGCCTAGAATATTTACAGGCAACCCAAGGCGACAGATAGAATTTTATTGAGTTTGAATATATGTAAATAAAACTTAAGAAATCACTTGTTAAAACTGTAAATAAAACATTATTCTACCATCATTTGTTTTCATGATATTCGATTTCTTTATGAGGGCAAGACTTTATGAACACCCGGTATTTAACTCAAACCATGAAAGCAAGAAGGACATAATGTGGTAACTCTGCTGTAGTTTTATGGTTTTATTAATCACCTGAATTAGTCCAATTTCTTTATGTAATACGAGGTGGCCTGTGTGCAAATTGCACATTTTATGATTCTGTATGAGTGAAACTCACCTACGGTACGTGAATGTTGATTATGAAGTGACAAAGATCTATTTTTGTTTACTATCTGGCTTTTAAAATTCATCTGAAGGTAATCAGCTGTTATATTACAATTCACATTAAATAACTTGCAATAAAAGTTAGTTGGTCATTATTTTAAAGCGCCCTCTAGAAATAAATCAAAGGCGAGGGGGGCGAAGCCCGAAACGATATGACCTTTTTAATTACGATTCGTCACTGTGCTACATCCTAAGCTTTAATATGACACCTCAATCTTAAAAATCGGTTCTGTAGGTCGAGAGAAAAAGGGACGTAACAGACGAAACCCTTATAGAAATAAGAAGACAGATTGTATACTGTATTGTTAACAATGTTCTTTAAGTAATTATACTTTTAAATCCTTAATAACAAGGCTGATACGCAAACAAAACATCAACATTTATACCAGGAATGACACAAATCTAAGTGACACAATACTACGCGGCAAAGGTTGAACTCACCCTTAAAATTGTATTGATAACACTACTATTTTTAATGTAGTGTGCTACATGGATGCTATACCTACTTTATAAATTAATGTAGCACACAATACATTTTTTAAAGAGGACAGCACGATGAGAGAATACTCTTTTATTTTCTAATTGTTCAAAATCATTATTTGCCATACCGAACACTGAAGTATGAAGCTTGGTAAGAGAGTGACTTATATGTCTTTTGATCCGCTCTGTGATTTTATTGACATGTAGGATTTTTTTTGTACCGACACTTATGTCATTTAATGGTTTAGTGCAGTGCACATTATTAAAAATATGACTAAGTTCGAAAGGCCTAAATAAAATCATGTTTGAAAATATCATTTATGTCAGTTACTGCTCTAGTGCTATTTTGGTGGGGGATTATTTTTACTTATGCAAATCAAAGCTTTGGGAGGAGTTTACTCTAAAATAAAAAATAAAAACAAACAAACACTTTGCTACTTATGTGTGACTGAAAGACATTGTGTTCAGCTGTTGTCTGATCGAGCTGTTCACTGACGGCCAGCCTCCATTTGATTTCTCCCAGTTGTTGGCTTACCGTAGTGGGGAGTTCTCAGTGGACAAACATCTAGAGAAAATAGAAGATGCTGGTGTCAGGGTGAGTTGAAAAACTTTTAAAATCATCATAGACACTAGAACTGCTTTTAAAATCATCATACTACCGACCTTGAATAAAATAAAGTGTTGGAAGTACGAGGGCTATTCAGAAAGTAAGGAAAGTTTTGGAATATAAAAAAACCAAATACAAGAAAGAAATTTTATTATATACAGTTTGAAAAGCAACTAAAATACTACTTTTCTATATAGTCCCCCATGAGATTAAGGCATTTGTTGTACGAATATAAACAAGCTTTGCGATTCCCTCTTTGTAGAAATCTGCCGCCATTCAATAGGCTTTTCAAAATCCGTAACAACCTGTTCAAAATTTCAACCTTTTCAAAATCTGTAAAAATTTCAAACAGCAAAGTCTGTGTAACTTGAGGGAAAGATAATGAAAGCTCCGTTATGGTGAAGCGGCGGTTTTCACTGATCCTCTCGTCAATTTTAGTGACCTGTTCGTCGGTCACAATTCTCAGGTGTCCACTCTTCTGCTCATCATCGGTACAGCCATTTCTAAACTGAATACACCACTTACGCACAGAACTTTCATTCATGAAATTTTTCCCATACACCTCGCACACTTGTTGATATATCTTTATCGGTTTAAAGTTTTTTATCAACAAAAACCGTATTACAGATCGCACTTCACAACTGGCGGGATTTTGTATAGGAGCGGCCATTTTGAATTTCAATATAAAGAAAACGGGATGCTCCTAGTGTCACGGCTGGATAGCCACTGAGGCCCTGACCGCTCTCATACCCAAATATAGGCGATACGCGGGTGCCAAGCGGCGTAAGACGGAAACGTTCCTTACTTTTACT
The DNA here is from genome assembly GCA_030545055.2 of Neoaliturus tenellus. Lineage (NCBI taxonomy): Eukaryota > Metazoa > Arthropoda > Insecta > Hemiptera > Cicadellidae > Neoaliturus > Neoaliturus tenellus. The sequence goes on along the minus strand of CM061534.1, from coordinate 113,490,361 downwards.
TTCTCCCCCTATACCATAGTATATGGAGGAAGTATTGTTTTCGTCAAAATTTTCGAATTTGAGTTGTTTGTGGATTTATCCATTTTGGTGCCCCCTGAGTCCAAAAAAGTGGTTATCAGAGTGATGTCTGTGTGTGTGTGTGTGTGTGTGTGTGTGTGTGTGTGTGTGTGTGTGTGTGTGTGTTCTGACAAATAAGCCGGAGTGAGATCCGGCATATGGATGCACACCGGCACAGTGAGATCCGTTTGCGCAGTGAGATCCACCTTCCCGGATCTCGTTGCGCCAAAGCCTGTGATTCGTCCTCCTGAGGTCGTCAGGATCACGGAAATAGTCGAAACAGCTCAAAACAAGCCGACAGCAATCGGATCTCACTTTGATGGATTTTTCTATAGTGTGCGTGTGTATAAGCTTCCATGAAACGACACCACGTCGCGCTAGCGTCGACTATACACAAACGGATCTCACTGTGACCGTGTGTATGGATACACACGCATTTACAATCTACGGTCACATCGAGATCCGGATCTCACTGTGACCGTGTGTATGGATACACACGCATTTACAAACTACGGTCACTCTGAGATCCGGTTTTTAACGGCGCGGTGGCGGGCGGTCGGAGTCAGCCTGGTAGGTTCACTCGGCTGCCTCCATTTTACTAACGTTTTGATTTACCTTTTATTAAGCCCACTAAGTTAAATTTTTGGATGAATGTAACTTTCAGATTACTTAATGCCTTATTTAAATTTTGGTCTTGGCTTTAAACTCAAATTACAGTACATAGCCTACAATATATAGCCTATATACAGTAGGCCTACCTATATTAATTCCATCATATATATAATTATTTTTATCAATAGCTTCTTTTCCTTTTCTTTACCTAAATTACGTGTAAACATTTTATTTAATTTTCATCAATTAACTAATTAGTTTTATTAATGGGATTATTCATTTAAGTTTTATTAGTGGACAAGGACTAGGTACCGTCTCTATAATTCATCAAAATGACGCCCAAAAATATCAAAACAACTTATTGAGATACGTTTTATTTGTTGATTGAATTAAAACGTTTATGTTTCAATTATATGATAGGGCTTAAACGTTACCCAGCAATAATATTTACAATATAAATAATAGGTGTTCCAATTCAAAAATGTTGATTCCATGATTCCATAAGTTAAAAATATTAACTTTGAAGAAATGTTGGGGCAGAACCATCTGGAGGAATGTGGATTAAAACTGTTTACTTGTCTTTTATAATACCTTCAGAATCAGTGTACAGTACTTTAAGATTAGTTTCAGAAGTCAAATTTATCTATATACTATTTCATCTAAGTGCTGTTATCTCAAAATGTAGATAAAAGTGAAGATTTAAAAAAATCCGTAAATAAAGCAGAAGTGTTTGTCGGCCTATAGCTTGAAACAAGGAAAATCATGCTGGCCTTCGGTCAAACTTAGATATTATGTATTTAAACAAAATTATGTCTGCTTTAATTATTATTAAAAAACAAAACATTGGTTGTATTTGGATTAATTTGTTCTGTAGGGTTATTTTAAGAAAATATTTTAAATGTATTAAATACCTAGTGAGTAATGTAAAAGATATTATTTTTCTCGTATGTTATTAAAAAACAAGTATTTTTTAACAAATACATTTTATTTACAGTTCATAATTTATTTTGGCAAATCCGCACGGGAAAAGAAATTAATGTGTGAGGGAAATATAATGTATATACTTATTATTAGTAGAATAAAATATTTTCGAATGCAATATTGCCTTCCTATTATTTGTCCTTAAATTTCATTACAATTTTTATAAAGTTAAAGTCATTTAACTTTAACTCCAATTTAATTAATTTTTTGCTACTTAATTTCATTTTACTTAACTAAACAATAAGCAGGAAGAAAAAATCAAACCTGATTCGAATAAAGTGTTTTTAAAATAGATCAAGATTAATAATCTGACACAAAGGTTTAATTACTGTACAAAGAATAGTCAGAAAGGAATAAGTAAGTTGATTTTTCATGACTGTCGAATTGAATTAAAATTTATGTAACCTCAAACTACACTTATACAGTGTTTACACCTAAGGGTATACAGTTATAAAAAAAGTCAGGCGATTATTTTCTACACATTAAAATACGAGACAATGGTTCCGTAAACATATGACCTAAAACGCTTCGTTAACCGCTAGCCGTTATTTTGTATTTTGTACTTAATAAATCTTTATTGGATGGTTCAATCATGTTGTTGTTATTGGTGGATAAGGAAACCAAAGCCGAACCTTTTTATTATATTTGTCATCAACCTATATCACACCAATGTTCATTTTCCTAAAAATACAAATTTTCCCAAAGTGTATTTTTAACATGGCGGTGATATGCAAATAAAACTTGAAATTAAATTACCTAAGGATAAGTTTTAATAATCTCTTAATTCAAGTTACAGAACAAAGATAAAGTAAACAAACAATAAATTATACATATGATAAATTATTTAAAATTGAAAAACATATGTTAAAATATCACATCAGGTGGCCATTTTAATTGTTTAACTAAAATACCTCCAAAGCGGTATATTTTATCAAAATTTTACAAGATAAAAAATTGGTGAATTAAATTATCCAAACAATGATACCATGTTTGTAAAGATGTGTCCACAAATATTAGAGTTACTTCAAGTTTTCTTCAGAAAACCATTTATTTTACGTTATAACTAATGCAGATTTATTTTATTTATAGAAAGAAATGCAGTAACTCCATTATTTGTTGTGAAATCTTTAAAAAAACTGGTATAATTGTTTAGATATATATTTTTTTAGATTTGAAAATTTTTCGCACCTTGTAAAATGTGGATAAAAGTTTTTGGTTTTGGAATATTTCAGTTTGAAAATTTAAATTGACCGCCAATTTATAAAATACACATGGGGAAAATACTTTTTCCCTGGAAATTAACATTTGTGTTATAAAGGTTCATGCAAAATATGAACCTAATATAACCATCCTATACGAAAAGAAAAATTAATGGAAAAAACTGGCGGCTAGTGGCCGCCAACCAGTGTTGTTGATACAGAAATGTAGAATAATCGTTGATGGTATACAAATGGAAAACCAACAACACCACCACCTGAAAATATCAAGTCATGGGGCTTTGTATAGTCAAGTCCGGAAAATAAATGGCAGCAGCTTATTCTACATTTCTTTCTTCTACCGGCCAACTAGTTGCATGTGCTCAACATTGAATTAAAGAAGAGGAATAAGAAAGAGTGCCTTATTCGTACTTCCAAAAAACATTTATACTACATTCAATAACTTGAAACTTCTTCCTAACATTCTACATACATTTTAATAAGTATAAGTGACATGAGTATTTATGTAGTACTAGGGCCATAGTCACATTGAACTGTTTGTTCTGCTGTCAACTTTAATTATTTTTCAACTAATAGTTCACAGTTCCCATCAGTTGTATGATTTTTAACTCTTAAAATGGTTGGTAGTTAAACAGACACATAATTTAAATTTTTATTCCTTATTAAATTAAAAAATGGATACATTTAAAATTTAAAATTTAACAAAAATTAGTGGTGTAACTAAAAGGAGTTAACACTTTTGAACTTTTCTTATGGTAGAAAATATTGAAGACATTTTGGGTATACAAGCGGTTATCCGGATTGCTTTGCAATGCCAACCTGAGGATTTTTTACCCTTCAAGTAGGCCTAAGTGCGGTTGTTCGCTACGCTCACTCGCAGCAAGTCTAATAACCTCTCATAAGCTGAAACACATTGTTATGATGAGTTTTCATGCTTTGAAATCAATAGAACCATACATGAAAAGGCAAAACGGTCATGTAAGAATATTGCCTTCAAGCTCATCAAGCTTATGTTTGCGTGTAGGTCGAACTATTTACGATTGAAGCAGTTTTCACTATTACAATTTCTTGAGTGTTTTCATTATTCACGCTTACAGGATCACGTTTTTTATCATTAATGTTGGTTTTAACGCATGAAAACTTAGCTTAACAATGTGTTTCGGCTTAGGAGAGTGTCATTTCCAATGATACTTAAATCTTGAAATGATTGGAATTGGCCGATCTTTCTCCTTGGTAAATAAAGTAGTCTATAGTTGGACAAAATATTAGCTCGATTGTTGGAGTGATGTTCGCACCCTTTCAAGACACAAACACCTACACGCATTCGTTTTTTTTTCATTTCGGTACACTATAAGGTGTACCAAAACAGTGTGCCTTTTGTTTCTTAACAGAGAAACAAAATCCATTAATCTGCAAAACGAAAATCCCATTGTATTAAAATTTGTTCGTTCAGTATATTAAATATCAAGCAAGCCAGAAAGGATCTCACTTCGACCGCAACCAGATAGAGTGTGTGTAAACACCAGCGAGGCGGTCGAACAACAATCGGGCCTCTGTAAACGGATCTCAGTGTGACCATGGTTAGTTTAGGTGTGTATGGTTAAGTTCAAAGTGGAACTCACTGTCACCATACACACCGGATCTCACTTTGGCCTTAAAAAATGTATGGTTAATTTATAAGCCACCAGAAATCTAACGAGACCGGTGCATTGTACTAACTTCAGGGAAGAAAAGTGTCACATTTCATATGTATGAAATGCCACTCATAATGTGATCAAGGTACATACTGATTGATTTTCCTTAGTAATATTTGTGAAATTTTCAAAATTTTGAGGTATAAGGGCCTAATATATAACTATTCAAGTTATATAAACACTTCAAGTTAATATAAACACTTACACATATTCAGGTTAATATAAACACTTACCAAGTTTATAGAAAATCGGTTGAAAATGGCGCCCGAAACAAAGGAATAAAATACGATGTTTTGCATTACAAGCCGTATGGTTAACATTGCCGACTGCGCAACAATGATCTACTGACCCAAAATGACTCTTAACAAAGTGTGTTAGAGCATAGCATGTGTAAAAAAGTCCGACCCCCCTTTTATTTTTTTTATTTCTTGAGATAAACAAATATCGTATGGGGGGGTGATAGTAACTTAACACAAAGTACCTTTTGACGCTATTAAATATTTGTAGTCATGTAAGGGGGACAGCCCACGAGGAGTCAGAATAAAATTTTAAGTGTAATTATGGGTTGATATGTACATCAAATTATAGGTTTTACTTGGCAGAGTACAATACAGCAAACTAGACTTAAAATAGTTGACCCATACGGAAATGGTAGGCGTTCAAAGTTTCCATTAAAATCATATAAGTAAAAATTAAACATACAATAACTTTCTTAATGCTCAATGTTTTGAAGCCGGGTTTGTGGCTAATTAGTCCAAAAAAAAGCTGAAGCATATTTCTGTAAGACTCTCATTGGTGTCGTCCCATAGAGGATGATTAAATTTTAACTTCCTTAGCCTCTGTCACATTAAACATCATTTTAAACGTATTTGCATTTGGATGAATTAGCCATAAACCCGACGTCCAAAGTTTGGGTATTCAGAAAGTTATTGCATTTTCAAGTTTTATCCATACGATTTTAATGAAAACTTTGAACGCCTACCATTTCCGTCTGGGTCATCCATTTTAAGTCTATTTTGCAGCATTGTACTCTGCCAAGTGGGACCTTTAATTTGATGTGCATATCAGCCTATGCCTACATTTAAGATACTATATTACTATAGTATAAGATAAGTTACTATAGTATATATTTAATATTAAGATAAAATAGATACATATTTTTAAAGCGAGTGTGATGGAGAGGTTTACGAGAATCGTGTTTCTAAATTAATTAATTAAGATGGAGTTAGAGCTCTTAATCTTTTCTAAAAGTAGATGAACGGCTCTCGTCTTCTGTGTTTTTATAATTTTTGAAAAAATTTTTAACTTCAGTTATAATTGACAGAATTTAATTGAAACCGGCTGTTTTTCTTAATTTTTAACTGATGTTATCTGTTAGTTTTGATAAAATATTTACAAAAGTGTAACAGAGGAAAATTCGTACCGTTATTCCTCTTCAATATGACACGATATTTATAGCTCTAGGCTGCATTTAGTAGAAGATAACACGATTCTAAAAAAAAAAACCCTTGCATATGGGTAGGGCGCCAGTGGTAGACCTGAGCCTTAAACAATTAAGTGTTTTCCGAATTAATTTAAATTTACTATCAAATTTATCAGTGAAGTGAGCCGGTTTGTAATATGTTGTCCGTTGTGAACTAACAGTAAAAATAAAGAATTTAACACAGTTTTAGCGCTCCCACTCGGGTTAATCACGGCCGGCAGGCGCCATCTTCCTGTAGGCCAGTAACATATTCGTATCTCAACTCGCGCTTGACGTGCTCCATCTATTGGTCTTGTGTGATCGTTGGGTTTTTGAGTTCGTGTTTTGCCTTGCGTGAGAGTACCAGGTGTGGTGTATATATAGATTTTATGGAAAAAAACTAACACAAAACTTAAAAATGTAAATTATTTTATATACATATATGTTTTAAGTTACCAGAATTTACTAATTAATTGCTAAAAACTAAACATAAATACAATACTACTGTAACAATATAAAAACAACAAAAGTAAAGACATCTATTCGATAACGTACAGGTCAGAAGAAGAAAAACTGCAATAATTTACTAAATAATTTCTCTGTATAACATTAATAATAATTCATATAACAGTGAGCACACAACACCTTTTTAACACTTTTACTGAAATGGTGACCTAACTCAATAGGTAGTTTAAAGCCAAGTATGAATGAGAGATGAGTGTATAGCACGATGAGGATTGTCGCGCGATCTTGTAGTCTTGTTACTAAGGCCGACGTTCTCCTTAGACAGGCCTGCTAATTCATAGGACAACAGCCAATGGTATCTAGGGACCTACAGTTTAATGTGGTAACCGAACCACATGTTTGACCTCATATACGAATTGGTCTAATTATGAAGTCTAGAGCTCGCTAATGGTCGATATTCGACCTAAATATCAGTTAATGTGGATCCACTTTAGAAATATTTTATAACTAAAATATCTGTTCTTCCTAATTTGCTAGCATTTGTTTTTACTAAAGTTATTTTATTGATTCAATCCTCCATAAGAATAAAATTGAAACTTTAAAAGCCTTTAGGGCGAAACCCTCGGGCCCTATGTGAATTAAACTGCGATTCTGCTCATCTACAGGACAATACTTTTCTAACGGTATGTGCGGTTTTCTCCTACGATGGTCACAAGGTGAGAAAAAAAGGGGGAAATGAAACATGCTTGTATATTCATATATAGATGGTCTTTATGGATGAACTAGTATTCACTCACTAGTGCGGACGTTAATCCCCACCAGGGATTAGGGAATATCGCATCCACAAGTCATCGCTTATAACCATCCACAATTCGTGACCTCCAAGTAGCTGGATTACAGGACATCGCCACCGTCCCAGTACGTACTCACAACGACAATGCACTCACACTAAAGTATCTAACACATAAGTTAAGGCAAGAAAGTTTTCGATAGCATTCGATAATTTTGTTGGAATAAGGTGCCACACCGGCGCAGCCATACAGCACTGCGACGTGGTCCCGTTACTGACAAGCCGCATCACGATTAAGTAAGCAATTTTATAGGTACTTATTATTTCACCATTCCTGGTTTTAGATTAGATATTCCATTCCTTGAACCAGTGAAATGTATAATGTGTGTGGATGATTCCCCACGATATGACCTGTAATATTTTCGATCGAGTCATAAAACTTCAAAACCACAGTTACCGATCACAGTATTTACAGTTCAAAGTTTCCTTCACCATTGTAGGTGGGCGCGAGGCGCTCGCGGTGACTATGTGGACCGGTGACCCGGCGGCAAACTGGTCACCGGGTCTTCCAAACTGTCAAACTGTCTTCCTGACGGGTGCCAGTCACCTTGCGGCTGATTCGGCAACGGGTTCGATCTTCGTTCATAGTTATTCACTGTTTGATATTAGGTGCTTTGCAGCCTCTATCATTACAGTGATTTAGCCTTCAAATAACAATGAAAAGTAAATGTTACCTGCCTTTCTAGATCACGTAAACAAACATAAAAAAATTCCAGATCTCCACAGTCTTGCACTGATTACATAGTCTTGCTGTAAGGACACCATTATAGCCACACGCATCTAACGTTTCTTTTTTTCGAAGTAATCTAGTATTTTCTCATTAATTTGTTAACATCTAAACACAACTGATTGACAACAATGCATTTTGCACTAAAAACAAAAATCGTGCGATTTAATTTAAACAAATAATTCCGCTAAACAATAAATTATTTTTGATTTTCAATAGTATAAATTCAGTTTTATTGTACACAATTAATACCTTTGGAAGAGTAAGAGTAGTAGTCGCCATAATTACAGTAAATATTAGTTAGGAACTATCATTTTTATTAACCTTATGGCGAATGAGAGTTTTCCGAGATAGTGTCCAGCCCAACGAGGTTAAACTTCATATTATAAAGAGATAAACATGTTAATTTTTTGTCCCCTGTTCGCGCTGTTTCCTTAGTAACCATCCCACCTTTACCCTTGTTTCCTTGGTAAACAGTTTTAGCTATTCGGGTTGACCACAACATGCTTAAAAAATTATTGATTATACTTTTAAACATCTCATTATTTGTTTTTGAAAACCACTTCGATTTGTTGGTCTGTATACAGGCTATTGGAAATAAACTACAACAGACGGAATTTTATGGGTAAAATTCCAGATACCTGGTGGGAAATTGAAAACTAAGGACTGTTAACCAAGGAAACGGGTAGCATTCTATATCTAGGTTAACCTCGTTTTTTCAGTCTTAATATAAACAACAGAAAAACCACGACACACTTAATCTTCCTTTATTATAAAGAATTATCGAAACTTGCACAAGAAGGACTATGAATTACAGAATAATTCACCACAAATGTCACAAATAGGCATACTGCGTGAGGTTATTTACACTCATTATAGTGACAAATATCAACAGGTAGACAAAATGAAGAGGGCAATGGCAGACTCTCGTTCCACCCCACCCCCCTCCTTCAGCTCTCATACTGGCCGGCCGAGGGCGCCCCGCGCCCTGCCGTGTGGACCATGAGTTCCATTTTGTTGTAGAATTCAGTCTTTCCCTCGATAATATCGTCGATTACCCTAGTCCAAGAATGACCCTGATTCAATTGTATTACTTTTTGGTAGTATAAATTTTGTTTTGTTTACTTAAGACGACGTTTAAAGCTGTTACATGAGTCATCTTTGAAACAATTTCACTTTTTGTTGTTGGTATTCAGAGAAAAATGAGTCTGTTTCGGAACTAGAGGGTGCTAAATAAACTCTACGCACGGGCCTGTATTTATGTATCACTAAGGCCATAGTCACTTGAATCGCTTGTTCTGCTATGAACTTTAATTTAGATTTTTTCAACTAATAGTGTACAATTTCAATCAATTATACATTTTTTAACCCATAAAAAAGCAAAATTATAAATTTTTTCACGAAAACTTCTATATTTCATTTTTTTTTATATTTAATGCCATTTGCTTAGGCCTATATATTCATACAACAGGATTTCAGTACATTATACCTTTAACTTGAATTCCTTGTAAAATAAGGCATCCAACCCCGAAAAAAAGATGAGTAATTGCGATTATTAATTATTTGTAAGAATAAAAAATTTGTTTAAATTTGTGGTTCAATAGAGTAATATTAAAACAATCGTGGTTCAAATAAAAAAGTTTACACTTTTAAATGATTCTTACTGTAGAAAATATAGAAGAAATTTATTGTATACTTGCTGTTATCTGGCATGTTTTGTTATGCCAACCTGAGAATCTTTGCCCTTTAGGTGAGCTCCTTCGCCACGCTCACTCGCCTCAAGTCATTAACACCCCTTAGATGTGGACCTCTAGATTTTGTTACAACGACTCTTCCTTCAATACTAAAAAAATGAAACTTACCTTAATACTTTAAATGAGAATATATGTTTATATGATTAATTGCAAAGAAATATTTATTTCTATACGTTGTGTTCATTAAAACTCGGATAAAATACTCCGAAACAACCTTACATGGGTACGTTTATGACAGTCCTAAAGCTTGATACATACGACGCGAATGGGGTAAAAACTATGTCCGTCTCCTCGTTCTAAGCTAACTTGCCACCAATTATCAGCCAAATCAGTTCAGCCGTTTTAAAATTCAATACAGTGTAACCAACACGAATTTCTTTTATAAAGAGTATGATTCAACGTACTTGTATGTTACCAGTTACTGTTCATTCACAACATTCTTTTGTATACATGTTTAAGATTCAACTTATTATTAAATTCGTCTATATTCAGTTTTATAAAAATATTTTGTCCATAAAAATAACATTGGAACTTGCAAGGCCACTGGGTCAGAATACTAAAGAGTACGAAAAATTACAGTAGAATAGGCCGAACATTCTTTCATGTTAAATAAGTATAGTTGGATCACCATTTATGTCGAGTGGTTTTCGCACCCATATGAGACATACAAACACATACACGCATTCTACTTTATAGATATAGATTAAACGTTTAGTACACTATACGATACGGTACACCAAACAATATGACTTATATTTCTTAACAGAGCCGCGTAATCACTAGACTATTAATCTTCAATGCTAAAATACCATAATGTATCAATTTGTTCTTACAGTATATTAGGTTACGCATGCAAACCGTAAAGGATCTCACTTCGACCGCAGCTAGATAGAGTGTGTGTAAACAACAGCGAGGCGGTCGAACATTAATCGGGAAGTTGCAGACGGATCTCAGTGTGACCGTAGTTTGTTAAAGTGTGTATAGCCAAAATCAAAATGGATCTCACTGTGACCTTACATACCGGATCTCACTTTGACCGCAAAAAACGTATGGTTAATTTTGAAGGTATCCCAAATCTGAAGAGACTGGTCCATTGTACTGACTACAGGGAAGAAAAGTGTCACTTATTTTCTTAAAAAAACCACTCCTTCTGGTGGATCTCATACCGCTGGATTTTTACATGGATCTCGTTGCGACTTATATGCGCGTATAGGTGTGTGTGTGTGTGTGTGTGTGTGTGTGTGTCCGTGTGTCTGGATGTAAACAGAGCTAGAGAATGCCCCCATGGTCCGATTTTGGTGAAATTTGGTATGTAGGTCCAAACTCACAATAATTCCAGGCGTTTTCTTCATTTTTTTGAATTTTTGATTTTTAAGGGTTGTTTACCCCCAAAAACCCTCAAAAATCGTCAAAAATCAAAATTTCTCAAAAACGGCTCTAACGATTTTAATTAAAATTTTATGGTTTATTAAGCTTAAAATGTTGAATAAAATGACACCACCCGCATCTCCGAGAAAATGCGCGTTCAAAAGTTATGGAGTGAAAAGTTTTTCAAAAATCAATTTTTTGGATTTTCAAAATAGCTGTTGTCTCAAAATAAATTTTACTTATCACCATTATATCAAGCTAAAAAAACTAAATAATCCAGTATTTTAAATTATTGCTCTACGTCAAGTGGTTGCGGAGAAAATTCAATTTTTCGTTTAGCAGTAAACGCAGTACGTTGTTAAAAGTCACAGACACGTGTAGGGTCAAACGAGCGCTGCTCAGCTGGTAGCTATCCGACTGAGTCATCAAGACATTAATATTTGAAGCTTTTAACACCTTTTTTTTATATTGTTGGGAGAAAGTATGTGTCAGTTAACTGATACCGTTTATTTGAATAGCCCTCGTAATAGAGAAGGTAAAAAAATGAAAAAATTTTACCCATGTTAGGGGGAGGGGGGGCGAGATATAAAATAGTGGTTACACATTTTTTTATATAGACATATTAGGGAAGGCCATAAATTATACTCCAGATTGCGGTAAACTTCCTCTAATCCGTCATCTTATGGTCCGGCACGCTTGATACTCCAGCACAAACTTCAGAACAAATTTTATTCATAAATATAAAAATATTTATGAGTGTTCAAGTTATTTTGGGATCATAAGTCGAGAGGGGACAACACTGTGCAATACAACACATTGGCCGCGCATACAAAGTGGAGGAATGCGTGGAGGAGAAACGAGTCATATTCATCTGACCAGGGGTGCAGAATATAATATAAAGTAGGCTAGTATCTGGAAAATTTCCAGGTGTCTGGAGAAAATTTGAAAGAAGTACTGGTAAGTAGTTTTGATTTGATTTTAATTACTTGTGTTTTAATATAATATACAAAAATTTAGGAAATCTTTATCATTTCACTGCTTCATTGTAAGCTGTTGAGTTTTAAGGCAAAGTCATATGTCGCGTATCTTTGGGGGAAATCTTTGATCCGTAACACTAGGATTGGGGGAAATTTTATGAGTCAATCCATTTTCTGCACCCCTGCATCTAACATCGCTTGAAATCATACAATTTTAGTTTCATAATCACGTACAGTATTTTTCATTACAGTATGTTATGCAATATGTATTTGTATACTGTAGGCAACTTTGCAGTGGTGAAGTGATTTTGTGGGTTTAACTGATGTCTCTCTGGGAGACTGACTTTTACATTTATGTGATTTAAATACGTTACTTAAAATGTTTAGGAGAAAATTTGCGTATCAATCTTAGAGTTCTGGAAAGAAGAAAACTGAGTATTTATAGTAAAAACACATTTTGAAGTGAAACAAACAAATTTTACTTTACTACATGGGTTTTTTTTTAATTGACATTTTGAAAAATAAACTAAATCTAAAAATCAAATATTTGTGCATTTTTTATAAATACAAAGGTCCAAACTTGAAATTAAATTGTGAAATAAAAATTTTCTCATCAATTAATTAGTTTTTTTTTTTTTTTTTAATAATGATAGTTTTTACCATTTTTAGTTTATAGTAGAATAACAACAAAATTGATTATCGGGGATAGTCCGGCTACCGAATGTCGGGAGTCCTGCGTATTACGGTCCATCAAATTTCATTTTACGAGTACAGGTACATAGTTGTATGTACATATTTTTAATTATCTACATTTTAATTATATATAATCTGAATTTTGTACATTGAGTCAAAAACATATTAACTACAATATTAAACATACAAATAGGTTATTTTTTTCTTTAAAATTGTGTGTCTCACAAGTAATATCACATTGCATTAAGTATCCTGAACCTAGTATATTGTGTGGCTTACAGTAGCTTGTTTATAGGTACATCTGTGATGCCTGAAGTTTCTATATTTATACTTTTGGTGTTCCAACTGTTAATAGATGTCACAAGTAGTATAATTTTCCAAGTGCTATTAAACATATGACACGTGTCATATGTTTACGTGTGAAGAAATCACAATTATGTAAACTTTGTGTGATGAATAAACCATTTCATTTCATTTTCATTTCATTTCAAAGACACTAATATTATAGAAGTTTTAGTGAGTTTACCTATCGGGAATATGCTATTTATTTATTAAAGTGACCACACATGTTGATAAAATTTGTAAAAAAATTAGCTCAGGAATTTTCGTGATTAGACGATTAAATCCATTATGCAACACAGAAATTTTGCGAACAGTTTACTTTGCCAATGTTCACTCACATATTTCTTACGGAATTGAAATTTATGGGGGGACAAGTAAGTTTAACTTAAATAAAGTTTTACATTTACAAAAGGAGGCCATAAGATGCATCCTCAATTTGGATAAAAATGAATCTTGTAAGAATCATTTTCGAAAATTAGAGTTTCTGACTGTTTATAGCCTTTACATTTATAAAACCATATTGTATGTAAAAAACCATGAGGCAAAATTACTAAGATAGAAAGACATACACAGTTATAATACGAGAAACAAATCAAATTTTTTAATCAAAAAGCATAATAAAGAAAAATTTAAAGAAAGTCCTAATTACATCGGAATTAAATTCATGCATTCCCTCCCTTGTAGTATTAAAAATGAAGAAAATTTCAACAAATTCAAAAATAAACTGAAGAGATTTTTAATTGATTGTGAATTTCATAGTATTGAAGAATTTATGGAACCATAACAAATAATAAAGTGGCTTATTATTGTAAATATTAGCTTTAGTTGTAGGCAATAAGTATTTTTATACAATTATGACGCATTCATGTACATATTTTTGTATGTGTTGAATAAAGCTTGATTTGAATTTGAATTTAAAGTATTGTCATTATTTTATTTGTTATATTGTTTGTAGGCACTGGTGCAAAGCATGCTACAGAGAGAACCCAATAAACGATGTTCAGCTGAAGATTACCTATCTCAGGAAAGAGGGAAGGTTTTTCCTGAATATTTCTACACGTTTCTACAGTCATATATGCTAATTTTCTCTTCATCTACTCCCATACTGTCACCAGACGAAAAAATTGAAAGGTTTGATCAATTAATGACTTTGTACATACAGCATTGTTAGAAATATTCATAGGCTAATGGAGAAAATTGACGTACATTTTTTTTTAACTGTTCACCAAAATGATTTTAAGTTAAATCTGAAGTAGGACTATCTCTTATAACTTTTGTTGATGAGTTTCATTGTTGCATACTCTTTACTACCTGAGAAAAAACATTTATTCCTTTATAATTCAAAGCTTTTATAGTATGAAAAGAAACTAGGAAGTTTTAATCCACTCATTTTTTAGATCTAGATTTAGATATGGTGATTTTTAGTAATTATAACTCTCAGCATCGTGGTAGGGATGGGTGGTGTTTTTTTATCTGTAAATTAAACCTCATCCATGAGCCACCAAATACACCAACCAATACACTGAGCCACCAATGTGGCAGTCACAGCTCAGCGTGGTGAACATTGGCTTACCACGCAGTCCCATTCTAATTTCCCGAGGTTTACCATCTGAAAAATTTGATACTCTGACTGCCACCATGCCTCATAAGCCGTTGTTAAGCTAGAAAAGTAGTCTAACACCAGATCTGAGAAAGAACTTTGCAGTAACTTTACCTTTTAATCTAACTAATGTTTTGGATTTCATAATTAAATTTATGCTTTTTAAATAGTATTTTTCAACAAAATTTTGTTTGCTTGGTTTTTGAGTTGACTTTAAATAAAATATTTGAGCAGCAGTAAGGTAATTGTATATTATATATATTATATTCCTGTGTTTTTAGATTAAAGAAAGATATAAAACATATTGTGGGGCTTATGAGAACTGAAGAATCAAATGAGGAAAATGGTGAAAAGGAGGTAGAACAGCAGAAGTCAAGCAGGAATGATCCTCTAGTCATCATAACATCACTTGTTACGTCTTGCATAAGGTATGAAATAATTTTTAGGTGAAATTAATTTAGATCAACTTATTATGAAGATGTATTTAATGAAGGCTAAACTGCTTTGAAATGTTGTGTACTATAAGCAAATAAGTAAATATTCAGTAAACAAAAAAATTTGTACAAAATCAGAATGTGATTAAGTGTAAAATGTAACCCGAAGCCAAAAGTTTGGGTATTGATAACATGATTGATGTTGCAGAGGTCTTCACTTGGCCAACTCCAAGATCCAGTGTCTGGATATTCTATTGGAGCTGGCTACACACACCTCGGCTGACACTGTTCTGGACAGGATACTGCCTTATATTGTGAGACACTTACCTACTTATTTAGTACAGTCATTCCCTCTCCGGACCCCGCATGGTCTGGACGAAGTCTTGGAAATGGGTCATCAGTGCCTATCGGGTTTCTCACAGCCGAAATCAACATTATTTAACGTGTCTTTTTATTTCCCCCTACATGTACGCAAAAAACCTCAGTTCTTCTTACGATTGCGCTCGTTCCAGGTAGTCATAGAGCAGTGCAGCTGATTTTACTAATTACCTTACTCTATATTGCTGTGTTTTAGAAATTTTGAATGGAGTTATATTATCTTGAGTTAATTTTTTTGGGGTAAAATACTACTATGTAGTTACAGTAACTACATAGTAAATTTATGAACCAAAATTGTAGCTCGTTTCTTAAAAAAAAAAAATATAGATCCATTAAGTTTTTAATTGTGGTCCTTTACACTTTCGTGTTACAGTATTTCCTATTGTCTGGTGTCAAGTTTGTATTCATCAGTGTCACGAAAATGAGGTTCCAACAAGTTGGTAGCAAAACAACGTAGGCCCTAATGTTTAGGTTATAAAATTGGCTTAAAATGTCATTTATAATTATATACACATTACTAAATATTGTAATTTACATAACTTAACAGCCGCTGGATGGTCCGGTAATTTTTTATGCAGACAACGGTCCCGAGGTGCCGACCCGGATTAGAGGAAGTCGACTGTACCGACCTATTTGAAAAAAATTTTTCCTCAGGTTATTTGTGGGAGGATGATACCTATTTACATGTCTTGTGCTGAAAAAATTCTCTATAAATTTAGCTGCCTCTGGACATTGCTTTTGTGGTATTAATAATTATAGATAACAATCATAATTTATATTGAGTTAAAACATTTTGGAATAACAACATTTGCATAAGTAGCAGGGAATTAAAGAACGTCACTGTAAACGTAACAATCACTAGGCCTTTCTAGAATGTTACCAGCTCCTGCTGCCGGCAGCAAACATGGATGTTTTGGAATGGCGGAGGCAGTTTATCAGTTAAATATTAATCTCAATCACAAAATGTTACAAAATGAATAATAGAAAAGGATCATACTCCAGGATGTCTACTGGTCGAAAAAAGTTGGGAATCCGTGAAACAGTTGGAGATTTTGTGAGGTCGGGAAAAGTAGTAAAATAGTTGAGAATTTTGGTTTTTAGTTGGGAAAACTAATTTTATAACAAGAACTAAAGAATTTTGCAGTACTATATAAACTTAACAGAGAGTAATATATATATATATATATATATATATATATATACAGGATGTTTCAGAACTCCCTACCAATATTTTAGGACATTGTTACTGGGTTAAAAACATATCTAAATATCATATTTAAATTGTCCGGAAGTCTTAAGTTACTCACACAGCGGCCATTTTAATTTTTACACATGATAATTTTTATTTCCGTAACGGATGGTTGTATTCAGATCATATTTGGTATAAATCTTTATCATACCAATGTACATTTCCAAGAAAAAAATTAATTTTTTCCATTGTATATTTACAAAATGGCGGCCATTTTAAATTTTCAAACTCAAATATCTCAAAATTGGTAAATTTTATAAAAATGTTACAAGACACAAAAAAGTTGCCGAATTAAATTACCTAACCAATGGTGCCAAGTTTGTAAGGATCGGACAACAAATAACGGAGTTATTGTGATTTTCTTCATAAAAACATGGATTTTGCGTTGAATTTAATGCAAATAAGGCCATTTTAACAGCAAAATCAATGTTTTTATGAAGAAAAATCGCAATAACTCCGTTATTTGTTGTCCGATCCTTACAAACTTGGCACCATTGGTTAGGTAATTTAATTTGGCAACTTTTATGTGTCTTATAAAATTTTTATAAAATTTGCCAATTTTGAGATATTTGAGTTTGAAAATTTAAAATGGCCGCCATTTTGAAAATATACAATGGAAAAAATTAATTTTTTTCTTGGAAATGTACATTGGTATGATAAAGATTTATACCAAATATGATCTGAATACAACCATCCGTTACAGAAATAAAAATTATTATGTGTAAAAAACAAAATGGCGGCTGTGTGAGTAACTAAAGACTTCCGGACAATTTAAATATGATATTTAGATATGTTTTTAACCCAGGAACAATGCCCTAAAATATTGGTAAGGAGTTCTGAAACACCCTGTATATATATATATATATATATATATATATATATATATATATATATATATATATATATATATATATATATATATATATATATATTATTAATATTTTTATTAATAATTATTATTAATAATTATTAATATTATTATTAATTTATTATTATTATTATTATTATTATTATTATTATTATTATTAATATTATTAATAATAATTATTAATAATTTTATTAATAATTATTATTTTATTAATAATTAATAAAATATACCTATGTAGCAGCCTGTACATGTTTCGGGTGAATTATCGCCTATTGTCAGCTGCAGTTGTTTTAAGTTCACTAAAATAAAGCCCATATTTGGATGGTTGTCATAATGTGTCACAGTGTACCGACCGGTTATCCATGGAAGTTTACATATGGAATTAACAGTATCATTCAGAAAATTCATTTAGGGCCTACTCCAAGACTGCCGAGAAAAAAATAAACATATGAAGATAATTTTCATGCCTTTGATGTTTCAAAATGCCGCTCATGAATCTCTGTGGTGATGCAACCTAACTGATGTCCATAAGAGTAACATGCATCAGCTGTTTTTTTTTTCGTTTTTTTTTTATCTGGCTAATGACGTATTGGGTATAAAAATAAATACGTTGTCCTACCCGTCCGCTAATGAGACATTAGCAATACTTGTCTATTATATTAGAACAGTTTTCCCCTGGCCTTCCTCAATTGAATGACTTATCTGGTATGTAGCAACGTGTAGGCTATTAGGATTTACCTCTAATTATCCACTCTAGGGTAGGCCTATATCTATATTTTAAACATGCGCTATTAAGCAAATATGGTATAATTAACAAGTACCCTTGTCCAGTTTCTATCGGTAACTATAATTACATTAACTTCAGCTTTGTAACAACAGTTATTAGTAAGCTTCATCCAAGTCCCACAATAACTAATTCGTCTACATTAACCTATTTGTACCTATCTTGTCAAATTTGAAGAGCAAAATATATTCCACTGAGTGAAATTCAATGATGTGAATAAATTGGTAACAGTAATTTGGTTTTTATTAACTGTATTCGCAGATTCCCATCACATGGGGGGTGGTCCCATGTTAACTGTGTGGTCACAGTTAGCCATTCTGAGCTGATATTTCACATTTAATTTAAACTAGTCTACTTGTTGCTTGAAATCAAGCAATATATTTTGATACAACACAAAAGTAACATTTAGTTCTAAATCAACAACATCCGACCAATCCAATTTTTGAATTTTGTTAATATCAGTACCGTAATCGCAAAAAACCCATATTTACAGCTGTTCAAACCCAATGTTATTCTTAGTGGAAAATTTCAAATTTGATTTATGTAAAGTGTCCTTATTTTATGTCCTAGTACCAGGTTAACCGAGCCTTGCTCGTTGGTTTTAATTTATTTTTAATGTAGTGTCATGGTAATAAAGCTATTAAATATCCACCAACAACCAACTATACCTCTTCACAGTTAACAGCTGTTTTAAAAAGACTACTTAACATGTACGTTTCTCTATTTTTGTTTACTTTTCGTTGTTATTTTGTTACCAAAATAGCAACCCATAAGACCAATGTTAAAAATTACGATTTTTAAACTTAAATTTAGAGCAAATTTGATTTTTCCTGGGGTTGAGGCTGTCTCTAAACTTATTTTTGGGCCAAAACACTCTTAAATGCAAAGTTTAAGCAAAATCTAACAGCTAGATTTCGAGATCGTGGAACACACATCCCTTCAGAAATTCCTCGTATTATAGTATAGGATTATCATAAATTTTTGGTGAAAACAACTACAGACCAAGCCCTATCCAACGACATCAAAAACTTGAATATGGGTTCAAAATTGTATAAGGAGTTATAAACACAAAAAAACCCCTTATCGTATTAGGCCTAAATAAGTATAGATGTGAATTATTAAGTTAAGTCTAAGAAATTAACAAATAATATTAACCTTTAATTCATGTTTTACAATGCTTTGGCATGGATTGCTTTTGTTTGAAACTGTTGCTGACCAATAGTTTATATTAGCGTCCAACAATTAAGCCCAATAAAAAAACCCATGCTAAAGGTGGGTACATGCTTGAGTGCACTTGTGGTATAGATTGTAATAAAAGTACATTGAGTACACAAAAAAGAAATTTTTCTTATAGGTTTAAGGAACATAATGCTATAAAACCCTTCATCATAAGTTGCCCAGCATTTAAAAGACACTAAAGGCGACAAAATAGATTTTGACAACTCTTTAAAAGTGTAAAATTCTGCAGTGATGGGAGAAAAACTCAAACAAGGGAAGAATATTTTATTTATAGTACCAGGGGGACCGAGCTTAAGCTTGGTAAAATTATTACTTTCGTTCTCACACAAAGCTCGTTCGCTCCGCTCACACAAAGCTCGTTCGCTCCGCTCACTCACACTCTTCCATTTAAAGACGAGCTCGTTCGCTTCGCTCACTCGCCAAGCCAAAGGGTGCTGCACTTTTGTATAATTTTCTTAAACTACAGGTTAAAAATGTAACAGATTGGTTTATATCTACAGTTACCTGCTGATTTTTGTTCAATAGATAAAATCTTCATAAGGATAACATGGAAACTTTGAAGCCCTCTAGAACGAAAACCGGATTTTTCCCAGACATGGGACCAGCTCCAATCGATTTCTGGTGGCCAAAACCCCATATTCAATAAAAAATAAAAATCCTTGGAGCGAAAAAAAAAAAAAAAACTTTGCCCGTATTAACAGAGCTTGTTTTAGAGAATAAGATTAATGTTATTACACAAAGAAAAGATAATTTACTGAACAAAAAAGAAGATTTTACGGATGAAGTCACTTTTCAAATAAAAACAGGTTGAATTATTGTTTTAAGCCACACACCCTTCCAGTCAGCTGATCACAACGGCAATGACTTGTCTTGGCCCTCTAGATCCTTCTACAATTAGTAAGCCTGCGGTGATCGACCGGTGAACTGTGACATATTATGACAATCGTATAAGTATGGGTTTTATCTTCTATACATTAATAGGCAAGTATGATTCTTCTCCTGCTTTTTCCTCAGCTTGTGTGCATCGTACGAGATATCCCTGCACACTGTTTGAAAGGTTGTGTCCTGTAGATAAGCAGTATCCCATTATAATTAACATTGGCTCCCAGGGCCTACAGGCCCTACAGGCTTTCAGATTTTCAATGTTTATCTTATGGAAAAAGGGTAATTGATTGATTCATTAGTCACCTGTTGTAAAATCACAAATGCTAGTAAATCAGGAAGAACAGGAGTTTCAGTTATAGAGCATTTTTAAACAAATTGGGTCCAGTCAAGATCAACTTAAATTTTGGTCAAATTTTGACCAGTGAGCCATTTTTAGTTTTAATGAGAACTGAAAACAACTGTTGATAAAGATGGGTAATAATTTGCCTGAAATATGTTCGGCATATATAGTACCAACAATTGATACCTACAGGCTGCTACGTAAGTAAATTTTATTAACTTTCATAAATTTTGTCTTAACATACCTTATAACATTTTGGTTTAAAAACATCAAAACTGTAAACCTACCATAACAGTGTTAAAATTGTCTACCAAAGTTTCTCAGTTATTAAAACAAAGTAAGTAATACTATACACAAAATTGTTTATATGTATCTCTTCTATTATATTATAAATGTTCTTTCCTGTAATTCAAATCTGAATCCTAAGTCGGTGCTATTTACGTTGCAGTTGCACCTGATCCAAGATCCGTCGCACCGAGTGCGCGTCAGTGCCCTGCACACTCTGACCAAGTGTCTCAGTCTGGTGAGAGATGTCCCTCCCAGCGACACCAACGTCTTCCCGGAGTACATCCTCCCCGCCCTGGCCAGTGTGAGTGATGAAGTTGGCTATTTCCAACTACAATTGGCATAATAATTGATAATTTGAGTAGAAAAACAAAATTCAGAATGTTAAATTAAATAACGTATTATAATAGTGACTGCCTAGTATTATAGTATTTTTAGTATGCCTTTTGTGAAGGATGGGTCCAATACATGTAATAAGACTGCAGCACCCAGCAGTTTTTATAATTTGTCCACTGCCTCAATGTACAGTGGTTTTGGTGATTAATCAGGATAATACAGTTTCTAATCTGTTGTAACGATCCACCAAGATTTTGAAGTTGACAAGCATCAGGCACTGATCATTAAATACTACTCTTGAAAGGCTACCAAAAGTTTTGTTGAAGCTCATTCCTCGCCCAAAAGCGAACCTCTCGTACTTTTGTACTAAAATGATTACTTACTTTTTTTCTTAGTAGTTTAGTTTTTTAAAATTAAATATGGACATTCTCAATTTGAGAATGTACCCTGAAAAATGAATTTTAAAATTTAATTCAATGCCTGCAGGTGGCTCATGATGAAGCAGTCATTGTGAGGACAGCGTTTGCGGAGAATATTGCAGAGTTGGCAGCAACAGCCTTGAGGTCTGTCATTCATATTGATGTACAATGGTATTGCATTGCAAGAGTGAACATCGAAAGAAAATGAAACAGTGCTTCATCGCTTCATGTTAATGAAAAAGTTACCGTATTTATTAGAGGTGTGCGGATAGTGAAATTTGACTTCGGATCGGATTCGGATCGGATAGTGTAATTTCGGATCGGATTCGGATCGGATAGTAAGGGGTTCGGATCGGATTTATTCGGATTCGGATACTCGCACGGACAGAGTGAACTGTTATATTACTCAGAATTAAAATACAATTATAATTTACATTTTGGACAAATACTTTACAATGATGTATAAAGAATTTTATTGTGTTTTAGTGTGCATGTTTAAGTTGTCCTTGAGTTGTATTATGTTAAGTATGATGCCATTTTCATATTTGTATGATTTTGTGTATTATAGGCCTATAATACAACAAAGACTTAATATATTAATCCTATAATATATATAGCCTATAATATATATAGTTTGTTTAATATATTATAGCCTATATAATATAGTTTCATATATTCTACTAACTACAGTAGGTCTCATCCAAAATAAATTCACTACAAGGCTATCGGTATCAAGCCAAGTTTTAACTTAAGGTAGGCGTATTGTTTAGCTCTAAAGTCGGTCAATCAATAGGCTACATTTGTAACTACCTATTTGTTTTTGGTGAGAAAATCTTTTTCAATATTTATTTACAAATTTGCTTACAACCTAGATAAATTTTTCTCTTTCAGAATTAGGTAATTTTCACGCTCATTTTTTGTTTGAATACTACATTGAGTAATATTTTGAGTAATAACAACTTATGGTTATGACCAAAAAGGTCTATTTCATTCATTAGGCCTAGCCTATATGCAAGTTTTGATATCTTTTGAGTCACTGTGATGACTGTTAAACAGTAGCCTAGGCCTACACCTTCATGTAGGCTATAGTCTTATTTGATGTTTAAAAGTAGATTGCTAAGCTTATTTAGGTTCAATAATGCAGTTACATGTAATAAATTTAACAATTTAGGTTTAAAACTTACATCCCAATTTGTTTTAGGCCTATTACAATGAACTCAGTTAAAAAATAAAACACATTCCTATCTCAAAGAATTTATGAAGTGGATGCAAGTCACAAGTCTTAATTTCAGTAATAATAAAACTACATTATTTTATTTTTCAACAAAGAACATTTTCTGATGTCTTAGTTACCCTACCCTTACCTTAAGAACCAGCTTGCACAACAGGCATTCCGCCAGTTCTAGGTTTTTCTCAAAATATTTCCAAATCAAACTCTTTTTCTTTCTTGGCTCCATAACTGAGTAGTTAACAACTAGCCTATCCGATTCTAAAAAAATTAAGTTGATCACATTAAAAGGTACAGTTCATAACTTCAATTCAAATTCTATCTCGTACGCTGTCGGCTGTAGCAGTTTTCCCAGACTTCAAAACATCGTACTGTACACGATAATAAATTATTGCACGCCACAAAAATGTCAAGTTTTAACTTAAGGTAGGCGTATTGTTTAGCCTAGGCCTACACCTTCATGTAGGCTATAGTCTTATTTGATGTTTAAAAGTAGATTGCTAAGCTTATTTAGGTTCAATAATGCAGTTACATGTAATAAATTTAACAATTTAGGTTTAAAACTTACATCCCAATTTGTTTTAGGCCTATTACAATGAACTCAGTTAAAAAATAAAACACATTCCTATCTCAAAGAATTTATGAAGTGGATGCAAGTCACAAGTCTTAATTTCAGTAATAATAAAACTACATTATTTTATTTTTCAACAAAGAACATTTTCTGATGTCTTAGTTACCCTACCCTTACCTTAAGAACCAGCTTGCACAACAGGCATTCCGCCAGTTCTAGGTTTTTCTCAAAATATTTCCAAATCAAACTCTTTTTCTTTCTTGGCTCCATAACTGAGTAGTTAACAACTAGCCTATCCGATTCTAAAAAATTAAGTTGATCACATTAAAAGGTACAGTTCATAACTTCAATTCAAATTCTATCTCGTACGCTGTCGGCTGTAGCAGTTTTCCCAGACTTCAAAACATCGTACTGTACACGATAATAAATTATTGCACGCCACAAAAATGTCGTGTCCATCAATGTAATTAGTGATTGATGTCGGGAATGATTTGATTTTGTAATATTTTAGGCACGAAAAATCAAGTATTTTTCAAAACTATCATTAATTATCTTGAAAAATTACGGCAAATCATTGGGAGGAAAATCAGTGTGAAGTCGGAGAATGAGTACAATAACTATGTATTATCGTGTACTTGAAAACACTGTCGTTTACTGCGCAGGACAACAGAATCAAATAACCACAGACTAAAATCGTGACACTCGGTCAATTCTGGTGATCCACCATACCAGTTAATTCCAAATCGGTGGCTGTGGAGTGCTAGCGAGGGTTCACTAGCGCGCGTTGTGATTGGAATCTGAACCTAACTCTACAGCCAATCACGACCACTCTTAGAATGGGTTGTTTACTCCATCCGCTTGAGTCGCTAATATATCAGATTTGTTTTGACAACCATTGCCTTGAGTGCGCTCTATCTTGGGGACACCCTAATACCTGGAGTATCAATACTATAGTGTTGATTGACTAACTTCAATTTTCAAATTTTCGAGAGAGATGATAATAATTTATTGAGTCGTGTTTTAATCCAGCATTGTGTTCATACCTAGAATGAACGCGATCGTCAGTATCATCATTCCAAATGTAGTTTTTGGGGGGTTTAAAGGATTTTATGCTCATAGAGACTATCTATCCGAAAAAATCGGATATTTTTCGGATCGTATCCGACGCCTGTTGTACATTCGGATCGGATTCGGATATCCAATCCGATCCGAATCCGATCCGGTTTTCCGGATATCCGCACACCTCTAGTATTTATTAGTGATGTGTCGGTACCAAAATTTCAAAGTCGGTACCGGTACCGGTTCTTTTAAAGGATCGGTTCTCGGTTCTCGGTACCGGTACCAATTACTCATTTTTTTATGAGGTTAATATAATAAGAAATATGAAAAAAATTGTATATTGAAGTGATATTTCAAAAGAAGTGAGAATTTAGGGATTAAATTAAACAACACATGCAAGTAAAAGAATAAGGATTGAGCGACAATTAAGGAAGGAACAGTGTTGCGGTGTGTATGGAAAATCATCAAAAGTTTATTTGACTAAAAATGATAAAAAATAATAAAATGTTTGTTTTATAATAATTTTTTAATGTACAGTAACATATCTAGGGGTCCACAAGCCAACTTTTACACTCACACTTAGGGTTGGGCCTGGTAAAAAATCATTACCCTTAGGTCTCACTGGTCTCAGACCAAAAATGAGTTGGGCTGAAAAGTATTTTTATTTTTAATTGTTAATTCTCCAACTACTATCTGTTTTAATTATAAATGTATTTGTTATATTTCATTTTTTAAATATATTTGATGGGTTTGAAGTTTTTAATTAAAAAATTATATTAAATTATAACAAGATGCTTTTCACATTATAAAACAGTAAATTGTATTATAGAATGATTTGCTTAACAACAATGCTTTCCTAATTTTGAATGAAAAGTTACACAACTTTAATTGACGATTTATTTAATTTGTGATAATTAGACGAATCAAACGAGCCATCTCTTAGCTTTCTTTGGCAATTGGTTCAAAAAGTAGCAATTGGTACTAGGAGCAAAAAACACCCCTCATGAATAAATTACTGCCGGACGTCGAACAACAGATAAGCTGAACAATAGATCGTCTCCGGGGTGGCCGGCTCAAGGAATGTGCCGGGTTTTTGCGTCGCGTTTTCCTTGTTAGCGAGATCGCCGGCCGCGTAAACAACTATTGTTCGGGATAAATGCATTTTGTTTAGATAATTGTTTTTAGTTTTAATTCAGTAATAATAACAATAAAATAATAATAAAATAATAAAATAAAATAAAATAATATTGAAACAAAATAATGAACTATTTTTTCAACCAAAAATCATTGAACCTCGATTATATTTCTATCTATTTGTAAACATTAGACGAAAAATGATCAATAATTTGTTTTTGTTGGACAAATAATTCAGGATATAGGCGATAAGGAAACTGTACTCTTATCTTCTCAGTCAATTGTTGTGGCGAAACGCGCGTTGGCCCGGCTGCTCCCCCCTTCATCCATGTGCCCGACGGACAGAACAATAACTTATTGATAAGATAAGAGATCGGAGTTTTTATCAGGCCACCTGGCTGTCTCAAATTACAATTGCATTGTTAATTTCCAAGAAAACTGTGGACGGGCGCGTTTGGTTTCAGTTAATTTTATTGTAAACAGACCGAGGTACTGGTACCGAGGTACCGAGATTTTGACATCGGTTCTCGGTACCGGTACTTTTGCCAAGAACCGGTGGTACCGAGAACCGACTTTAGGTACCGACACATTCTAGTATTTATTTTGGGTTTCAAAAGTCCTATTCAGCGCTTTTGACTGTTGATGAAACCAGTTTTAAAATACTCTATTGAAAACTCTTTGCTCTCTAAAATTGTTGAGGGTTAAACTCGATTTCAAAGACATTAGGCACAAAAACGCCTTTTATTTAATTAAAAGAGTGCGGGTAAATTTTATAGTTGATTGATACTAGTGACATTGCTTGCAGGTTCCTGGAGTATTGCCAAGTGTTGAGCATGTCGTCTGCGGAGCCGCCACGTCAGAGCTACGACAGCGAATTGTCGACGCTACATGAGATGGTGCAGCAGTCGGTGTCCGCACTGCTAACCGACCCTCACAACGTTGTCAAGCAAACGCTCATCGAGAACGGAATCACCAAGCTCTGCGTTTTCTTTGGGAAACAGAAAGGTAACAGAGAATGGAAAGTCGGCTCTTTGATGATGTGATGGAGCCATGGTATTATTTAGTAATATTATTATAATAATAAAAGAAAGGTGTGGCATTTAGAGTCACCCTAACCTCAAATTCCGCATATTTTGAACACGTTCCGTCATCAAAATACCAATTCTTTTCTTAACTATAAACAAGGAAATTAAAAAGTTAGTT
Source organism: Neoaliturus tenellus (assembly GCA_030545055.2). Lineage (NCBI taxonomy): Eukaryota > Metazoa > Arthropoda > Insecta > Hemiptera > Cicadellidae > Neoaliturus > Neoaliturus tenellus. The sequence goes on along the minus strand of CM061534.1, from coordinate 113,463,150 downwards.
TTTTCGTGAGAAAAATATTTGTTGTTATTCACCGAAGTTAGTTGTTTTAAATTTCATATTTAGTATGTTTGTTAACTATAAAAGGTAAAGCCCTCATTCACTCATCCTTAACTCTCCAACTTCCCTTTAGCTAGAATATTAAAATTTGGTACACTGAATCTTTTGGTCCAAAATAGGTAAATGTCATAGTTTGTATTCCAAACTGAGCTACAGTTGTATCCCACACAACCGGATTTTAAATTTTCCATGTTTTCTTTTGGACAAAACCTTAATTAACTGGATACACGTTAATTTACTTAAACATTAGTTATTTTTTAGTTTATATATTTCAACGAGCTGCACAGAATGCAGCACTTATTACCGGTTTACTAAAAGTACACTGTCTCTCTGAGGAACTAATCAAATCAAATCATCTTAATTCAACACAAACAAAGCTATGTACATGAATATCCTTAGAACCTTGTTCTAAAATTACTTATTGCCTACAACTAAACCAAATATTTTCAATGACCTTTACTGTCCCTATTATTTTCATTAGCCGTGTTATCTGTTATGGTTCGTTATTGTTATAAATTCTATGAACAAAAATTACTGATTACAAATTCCACAGCCTCAAGAAGATCTCTAACATGTCAAAGTCAAAGTCAAAATCATCTTTATTCATATAATATACATTGTATACATTGAATAGTGTCGTGATCAGGATCATAACAACTTAACCTAAATTATTTACAACTTCGACAATTCGTTAAAAAAAATAAATATATATTTACAATTGAAAATATTCATCAATGGAATACAGAGCTTTATCAACCAAATACCTCTTCAATTTTCTTTTAAATTTAGGTAAACTTTCCTCATTCTTAATTTCCTTAGGTAGCCCTTTAAATAATTTATTTCCAGCATACAATGGCTTTTCTGTAAATAATTGAAGTCTATGTTTAGTGGGTATGATTTCACCTTTATATCTAGTGTTGTACGGATGTGTTACATTGCGCTGTTTTGATGTATTTAAGAAATAATTATTTTTATATATCATAATAACATAAAAAATGTACTGACCATAAACTGTTAAAATATTTAAAAACTTGAAATATTGTCTTGCTGATTCTTCAGGGTGAAGTTTTTTAATAATTCTGATTGCCTTTTTTTGTTGTTTTAAAATTTTGACAAGGTTTTCTTGCTTTGTTGAACCATAGAGACAAACCCTAAAAGCAATATGGGAATGGATGTATGAGTGATAAATCATTTTGAGAGTGGACTCGTTACATAAAAAAGACATCCTTTTCAGAGCATACATACCCGAGTTAATCTTCAATAACATATTGTTGACATGCTCATTCCAATTAAGATGTTTATCCACTATTAGTCCCAAAAATTTTGTACTATCAATTAGTTCAATTGGTTCAGAATCAATTTCAATAGAAGGTTCTTCCAAAATTCGAGATTGAGCAGTTTTAAATGAAATGTAACTAGTTTTCTCTATATTCAAGTTGAGGTTGTGTTTTTCAAAGAATTCAGCAATGTTTCCTAGTTCTATTAATGATAATATTTCAATTTGTTCAATTGATTTTTGAGAAATTTTTAGATTGGAATCATCAGCATAAAGGCATATATTACTTTGTGGGGTGTTTGTTAGGCATTTGGATATGTTCTTTATGTAGCATACAAAAAGTAATGGACCTTATTATAAACCGGTACTCCGGTTTTTATTAGCTTTAATTCTGATTGATAATGTAATATTCTATTATATTTTGTTGTGTGCTTAATTTGAACAAATTGGTACCTACTATCTAAGTATGAGGTAAACCACTTCAAAGAGGACCTTTTCACACCAAGAAAATTTAATTTTTCGAGTAATGTTGAAGGGTTGACACTGTAAAGCTTTGGACAGGTCCATGAAAATTCCCACACATAGATCTCCAGCATCTATTGAATCGATTATAGATTCTATAAAAGATACGCTTGCTGATATTACTGATTTCCCATTACAGCATCTGTGTTGATAACTATCGATTAAATCATTTTGTTCTAGGAATGCCATTAGCTATTGTAAACTGCTTTTTCATAGATTTTGGAAATAGCTGGTAACAGAAAAACTGGTCGATAATTTGCCGGATTTTTTTCATCGTTCTTTTTGTGTATCTGAATAATTTTAGAAATTTTTAATTTATCAGGAAATATCCCAGAAACAAATGATGCATTTATTAGATGACTAAGAACTTTGCTGATTTCCTTCTGAACTGATTTCAGTATGAGTATAGGTACCTCATCATACCCTCTTGAATACTTATTTTTGAGTAAACTGATAATGTGTTCTACCTCCTCTCTATTTACATCTCTAAATCTAAATATTGGTTTCAAAGTTAGACTATCAAGACTAGTTACAATATCGTCCTCATCTACAAAATTACTTACTAATTCTGTTTTCGGTACACATTTTGCAACATTTACAAAATAGTTAGTTATTAAAAACATTAGATATATCTTTCGGGTTAGAGTAATTTTTGCTTCCATCACTCAATTTAATATTGTGAGATTTCTTATCTTTTTTATTTCCAACCTCTGAATTTATTATATTCCATACTGTTTCTGTAAATTTTTGGAGTTTTTAATTTTATTGTCAAAATAAGCCCTTTTGGAAATATTTAAGTTATTTTTATAGTTTGAAACTTTATTTCTTAACATACTAGTTTTCTCAGAGTTATTTTGTTTCCTTATTTGTTTTGCTAGAATAACAGTTCACTCCTTTCTTTTTTCAGCTTCGCTGATATCCATTTTTTCCCAAACTTTAACTTTTTTACATTTTTTTTTTTTTTGGAAAAGCTATATTAAATAGATACATAAAGGTTTCATGAAAAACATTATATTTTTCCTTTGGGACAGCGAGGAATACTTCCCCCCATGTCTCCTTACCAAGCAATTAATTAAATAAATTTACATTTTCCTGAGAAAAATTTCTACTTTCATGAATAATAAAATTATTTTTTACTGGTTTAGCATTAGATGAGTTTATTTCTAAATATTGGCCATCATGGTTTGATAATAAAGTTTTTATACCATTTACAGACTTTATATTACTATGGGCTTTTGTTACAAGAAAGTTATCAATTGCAGTTTGTGATAGGCTGGTAATTCTAGTTGGAAATTTCATGTTGAGCTTTTTAAGGAACTTTTAAAGTACTCTTCAATAGAGTTTAGGCTACCTCTCTTTAGCCACAACTCCACTTTTCATTTGAACTTTCTTGCACAAAGTTATCTCTGTTAATAAAATTTTGTATGAAGGAAAAAAAACCCTAAAGTAGGTAGGTTATTTACCTCCTGATCTATTTTCATGAGTTCACAAACCAGCTTGATCGGTTTATGGTAATGGAGTTTGGTATTTAAAATAGAGTCGTAAAAAACAAACAATTTCCCATGATATTTTGAATTCACAACTAAGCTCAACTGGTTACAGAGATCCAAAAATATGTTTTCCTTGTTTTTCTTATCAGAAAAAAAACTTTATCTCGCATATTTGTCGAAATCATTAAAAAAGATTTGATATTGCCTTCAGCAGGTACAGTTTAACTTATATTTGCTCACAAAGTCTGTATGCATCAAACCCACATCCTCACCCCCATGCTGTTTGAATGGATATTCATACAATTTAGTATGTACGTTCACAAGAAAGGATTAATCCACAATTATTGTTCAGTCAACCCTATATCTTATTTATCAATAAGTAAGAATAAGAATGATATGTTGTCATACAGGTACAGTGCACATCGACAAAGTCATTATTACACAAAATTGTTTGTACAGTGTACATTGTGAAGTCAAGAAATCACAAAATTTTAAAGAAAATTTGCTGAATGTGCAGGTTAGCTGGGGCGGCAGTGTTTTAATGGTCACTCACGGTATTCATTTATAAATTTATTGGTTCCATCTAAGGTTTAAATAATGGGATATTATGAGACCCTGAATTTTTGGAGGGTTATATCCATAAATGTTTCCTCAGATTTAAAGGTTTCAGACTAGTCACTCCTAATTAAGATAGAGGTTTTCATGGGTGAATCCACAGGTTTGCGCAATGCACTTTTTCTTCCTCCCACAATTACCAGCAAGGAATACTCAACATAGAGGAACATCTTTGTTGCAGCTAATGATGTCCTACTCTCTCACATGATCACGTTCCTGAATGACAAGAATGACAAGCAGTTGCGCATGTCATTTTTTAAGTGCATTGTTGGAGTAGCCACTTTCATCGGAGTCCACTGCTCTCCCATCTTGTCACCTCTTTTACAGCAGGTTTGCTATACTATTTTAGGTTTTTGTAGATTTTTCAATGATGGAAATGGATAGTGAATAAAATTTTGGATCAACAATACTTGTCGTAACATTAAAATTATCTAGTTTGTAATCATTCAACTTTGTACCCATTTCTCTGTAATAGAGTAGTTAAAACAATTTAAAAAAATAAGGATAACAATTTCAAAGATCGGCTAAACAAAATTTTTAGTTCTGAAGAGGGTTGAAGTTGGGAAATTTTTCTTGAAATGCTGGAGATTTTTTAGCAATCCACATTAGTTCACAAGAGATTTTTTTAAAGTAAAATCTTTTAAATTAGATTTGAAAATCAGTTTTTCATAATAAAAATGCTCAGTGCATATAAAAATTAATAACTCTGTTAATGATTCTTCTCAAAATGAACAATTGGTGTGGTGAGCATAAAAATGTTTGTTTAACTTGATATTTTGACAAACAATTCTCTGGGTTAAAATTCTAAAGGGTAGATAATTTTTTTATGGGTTTCACACTCTGGTTCTCTTTTTATATTTTGCTACAGCTACTGAAAGCAAAATAGCATTTAAAGCATTTTATTGGTGTTTATAAAATTAACTTTTGTATTTTTATAGAGATTAAATTAAGGTGGTGCCAACCAAACAAGGGGCCCTTACTAGTGACATTGTTTAAAGAGAAATATTAAAAAAAAAGACTTTTGGTGAAAATGGAACCAACAGTGGAAGAGTACGTGGTCATCCAGAAAATACATAGATGTTTTGGTCTGATGCTACGGGAGGCTAGTGCCACCAATTTGATGTGATTCTGTGCGTATCACATCCATTGTTCTTTACAATCAGTTTAGTATTAATATGAGAGCTGCAAATAAAAATACCACCAGTTGTAAAGCGAGAAGTGATAAGGTTTTGGAAATGAATCAAAAAAACCAATTACAAGTATTTCAACTCACAAAAAATAAATTGTTGACAAATTTCAAAACATGATCAAGTTCATGGCAAAAACTTAACTTGACCAGGCCCAAGTTTGTATGTGATACGCTATGGGCCCGAGAGATATTTGCGCCCCCCCCCCCCCCCTTGATGTGAATTACCAAATAAATATATCGTAATGTCATAGGCATTAACAATTTGACACACGGTTTTACAACATTACAATGACCAAACTAGGCCTAACTACGTAGTTTTATTGTTTTCACTTTTTATCGTCAATAAAAGTACCCACATTGTTGTAAAAATGTAAACTACTGACACTTGGTTTCTTAATCATTTCACAAAATAGCGTGTGACTATGACTTCTATGAATTTATGATAAACGATCAAACCAAACATAGATACAATCATATTAAAATAGTTTATAAAAAACATGTTAACAAACTTAAAGTAGAAGCCCTGAAATCCGGCTACCTCAGGACTGGGACCACTAACCGATTGCCCGGCGGTTTATTAAACCTGTATTATATGTGTGTTCCAACAATGAACTATTAGGGTGTATTTAACTATGAAAGGGTCTCACACTTGCTCAATCAATACTGGTTATCAATTTAGTAATAATCATGATTTGCTCTTAGACGTTGTAATATCGAAAAAATGACGATAGCGATTAAACTGAGTTTAATGGACAATTTTATTGGTCTTCTCTCTTCTGTCAACGAAGGCCCTAATTTTTAAATGGGACCATGAAAGCTACGGAATCCGAATAGTGACCTAACTTCCGCGTAACATCGGCCATGAATCACAAATAAAAAGATAACAATCAAAAATAGAACAACACGAACACAATGTTTTAGAAAACATCCAATAATGAATAGTCCAGAAAATGGCAATTGAACCGATATATTTTAGTGATAAAACATAGAACAAGTTGACTATTGTCTATTTTGGCTGTGGGAAACGCCTGGGGCTGAACATGTGATTTTCGGAAGACAATGGCCGGATTATCCAGCAGCCGAACCATCCTAGGTTGAACTAGAGGGCTTTTATTGTATTCTCAAGCCAAATGCAGTTGGACATGTGTCTCATGCGATTGAACAAAACCGACTGACAGACATAGAAAGATAACGTTGCCAACGATCTAGTAGCAACATTCAGGACCCAGGTAGTGGTATTGATTATCAGAAGTGAGGACAGTGAGTGGGGAGTATTCCATTGGTGTGCAATTTAAAATTGTTTCTTTTACTTGTGTCCCCAACAAATGTAAATCTCTTGCGTCCTTGGGTCCTTTCACAAAATCGGCCCTGAAATTGACACCAAACAAGCTTGGGGGATAACTAAACAAAAAATTCTGTTTCTCAACAAAAATGGCTAAAAAATTTTAAAATGCCAATGCTTGTTGTGAGTGGAAGAACCTCGATGAACTTAATAATTTTTCTTAGTTCCCTGACGCTGGTTTCATATCATATTATATTTTGCGATAAAATTACAAATGTGTTGCCATGTTTTTATGTTCCTTTCTGTTGTTGCAATAAATTTGAATTGATTTGTGATTTTTCACAAAATTACCCATTGATTTGACTATGCAATGTTCATTTTAACTCACTGTCTACAAAGTAATATTGGTACAAAGCACATGGTATCACGGCTGGTTGTTACCTGAGAGTATGAACACTCTGACAACGTGATGGTATTGCTAGTCTTGCCCGCTACCACGTCAGTCCATATGACATTCTTCATATAATATGTTCCTATGTCGCATCGGTATAGATTTTATGGTGATAGATAAAGCACCTTGCTTACCTCTGGTTGTTGCCCATGTAAACATTGGGGAGTGTGGCAGGGGTTGGCGGACCCGGAGGAGTTTGTGGTGCGGGAAGCCATCAACGCGATGTCCGCCCTCACCGAGCTCAGTCTGCTGCACAAGCCCACCCTCTACGACCTGCTGGGTGAGACAGCCTGCCTCCTGGTCCACCCCAGTCTCTGGATCAGACAGGTAACACCTCTCCCACCTCTCTGACGACCATTCGTTAAGTTGTGTCATCGTTAGGCTGATACTTCAATTTAAGGAATACATTATTATAGCTACTGGTTAGTTCACAAACACTCCCAGGCAGCTTTTGGTTGAATCCCTTATTGAAATTTTTGTAACATGAGGTCAAACATTGTATTCGAGCCTTTCTTGGCTCCCAGATATTCTATGTGCACTTGTAAGGCAAACTTATCCTACAATTTTTTTACATACAGGCTATTGCACAAGACGTTAGACAGTCCGAGCATGGGAGAGGGGAGTTATGGGGCTGGGAGGGGTATGGAGTAGGAGTGGAAGAGGCGGGTGTACTAGCCTGGCTGCGCACATTCCCCAAATTGTCCTAGCTTTAATTTTGGTGACAAAATAACCATTAAAATGTTTAAAAAATCACAAAGTAATAACACAATAAAGCTCAACCATCATTAATAATAACTATAAACAGCTATTGATAAGTTGATTCAAATACAATGTTTCACTGTCTATTATTGAGTCAATGTTTTTAGGATATTTTTAGCAAACGGCACCTGACAAGAGCTAACAGCTGACTGGTGGTGCTGCACTCTAGTGGCGAGTGGTCGCGCATGCGTAATAGACTCTTTTGCTCCCGCGCTTCTAATGCACTGTCTCACGTCTCGTGCAACCACCTGTAACATGTTTTTAGAAGAACAAAATTTTTTGTCTCAATTATAAATAAAGAGCGGAATTCATAATGTTCTCTCTAAACTTCCTCACCTCTGACTGGTCTCTAACCTCTCTCAAACCAGCCTCTAACCTTCCTCAATTGAAAAATTCTCCACCTTCCTAACAGAGAGAATTACCACTATGAAAAATAACATAATCATAAAGTTTTTTATGGTATAACAGGTATAGGCTACTACTCTATTTGTAAACCTTATATTGCCTTAATTTTTCCAAACGTCAAACTAAAATAACATTTTATGCCCGTTACTCTTTTAAAATAAAAATAGTGAATTAGAAATTCAGAAATTATTTTGGGAAAATGTGAGAAAGTTGGTAGACATGGCACAGATGCCACATGTTTGGGATTTTTTTTTATTTGGAGAAGATAAAATATGTTTTATTCATAATTTTTTTTTATTTACATTTATCTGGCATATGTTTTAAATAAAGTAGACTACATAGTTGTCATAAACATATTACATAACCCACAATTAATTCTTATGTTTAGATCTTCAGTGATTGTTTATGCAAGGTTTACGGTAGTGTAGTATTATAATTATATTTATGTAGTATTATAAATATTATAATTACACTTATTAACACTTTGAACCCTGAGCCCGAGTATAGCTCGGGGCATAGCGTATGTCACCGCGAACGACGCCCGAGTGTAGGTCGGACCTCGAAATAAAATTCCATAGCAACCTGTATTCGGCTTATATGCGCTATTCGTTGCTACGGAATGCTTCCCTGATCATCTGGCATTGATTATAGTATCCTCAAGTTTCACAAAAAGCCAACTGTTTTGTAGCAGAAAAATAAATCCAAATGCCTGCAGTCGATGTTTTGCGTCGCCAGCTGACGACGCAGTGTTGTTGTCTGCAGTAATGGCTGACTTTGTTTACGTTCATTTTCGTGTCAAATAAAGTGTAGTTTTACTGTTATTATAAGTGTTTAGACTGTGAATTAGCTTTTAGATTTTAGAGTAAATATTAAACTATGTTCTAAATATAAGTGTACGTCGCAATTTTTATTTTCTTCAATTTTTCTGGTAAATTTTATGTGGAATCCTAAAATTATTTTTATTGTAATTTTATTAAAAGTTGTATCATTAGAAAGGTTATATTTTTCTCCTTATTTTGATATATAATTTATATGGGTAAAAAATATGTATAGCAAGCTACAAATTTTAATTTTAACCCCAAAATTGGCCAGTAACGCACTTAAAACGGCAAATCAGCGCCCAGGGTTCAAAGTGTTAATAAATTAAGACATAAATTATTAATTATACTTTGTTTTTTTTTACCATAAATACAACACAATTTTGTAGGCATATGCCACAATAATTGGTTACACTACTACTTGAGGGAGGTTAGAGGAAGTTAAGCGTTAAGGAAGGTTTGAGGGAGGTTTATGAATTTCACTCATAATTTTAACTATACATTAAAGAAAAAAATCAATTTACATATTTAATTTTAAAATTGTTTTTAACAATGATTTTTTGCTTCAGTGTATTATTTTAGCAATACAAAGCATTTTTATTTGTTTTGAGTCAAAGGTATGTTAATTAAGATTTTTTTACAGGCGATCGTTGGATTTATTAAAGCACTCGCCAAGACATTGAACATTGTTGATGTTCAGTGTAAAGTTATGTCAATGATTCAACCTTTCCTGAAGACACAAGTCATCCAGCTGGATAAGGAGGTCAGTTATTTATTTTTGCAAAAATGCCAAAAATGTTCACTTTTTTTAATGTGCATACATTAAAAATTTGTTGGCTCATAAACATATCCTCAAAGAGTTCATATTTATTACTTAGCACGTTTTAGTTACTCTGTTTTGCCGTGGTGTACATATTTATTTTGGTAGTTAGTATTTGTAAAACTTATAAAGAAAGGTGCGGTAAAAAGCAGTGTAGTTGAAGTCTTCTATTTTAAGAAATGTCTTCTGTAAGCCAATTGTAATGATCAGTCCCATTACCCTCACCGTTCCCACCCTCAGCTTTTTTCTTGTCCTGTTTTTTTTTCTTTCTGTTTCTCAATACTAGAATAAACTCTCTTACTAGAATACTAATTAAATGCTATTTTAAAATTGATAACACTACTAAATTATCACAAAGCTAACAAAATCCAGAATAAAACTGTGTAATAAATGTGTGATGACGTCGTTATTCAATAATATTTCACACTCATATTAGAAAACTGTGCAGTATTATTTATTAGGACTAATGTGGTTGGCCGCTCTGGATATCGGAAAATCCGAATAAGGAAGTTTTGGCCAAGAGTCATTGTTAGGTTCGTTGCCGTTATTGATAATGGCTATTTTCACTAATGTTTATAAAACAATATAATTAGACTTAAGAAAAAATATATAGAAAACTTGTATTATATAACAGCAAACTTATTACGCGTCATCGAGATGTCTAATTAAATCCACTGTGTAATCTAAGAATATTAGGCTTTAGTTAATCCAGGTAAAAGAGAGTATATGTATTAAGTATTTTTTTTAAGCATTATTTTATTCATCCGAGTTTAATCAGGTACTGGTGCTGAGTGCTCTGCAGCCGCCGGTGCCACGGCTGGTTTACGACGTAGTTGTCCACTGCCCTGACGTCGACCTGCTGCTGCAGACACTGGCTGAGCGCCAGCGCGCTCGCCGCCTCAGCTCCCACCCGGCACTGCCGGCGCTCTCCACCAAGCAGAGCAACGCCATACGCACCGTGAGTACACCATACAACACGTCTAGAGAAACCGTTGTCTTAAGTGTGGCTTCTTGCGAGGAATATGCCCTGCCGGGAGTAGTGACAAGCTCCAGGCTTAGAACCATTGTGGTTCTAAGGTCCACAAAATAAAATGCATATTTATGAAGACTGTTTTAAATTAGACGTGGATTACATTCAAACGGTCATCTATTTTTATTAAATTAGAAAAGTGTTTGACTCAAGGATCCCACAGTTTCCATTACATGAACACAAATTTCATGAAATAAAGTAGGTGGAATGTAAACTTTGTACAGATGAAATAAAAATCACAAATTATTACTTCACTGTTTAGGAAAGTCCACAGCATTATTATTATTATTTTTTTGTTTAGGAAATGTGATTTTTTTACTTACAAGCACCTGATTTAATAGACAAAAACATGAGTTTGAAAATAAGGATATAGGACATACAATATTTAACCAAAGTAAATAAATCAGTTTTCATTAATTTTTTAAGGTTCTTTAATAGTTTGTAAAGTGTAATTAGAACTTTAGGAAAACTCCACCAATTCAACACCCAAATAACTCCAGACAATTGTGTACATTTCCATATGCACCCTTAGTGTTTCACCTTGGGCCACTTGACTCACTATTTGCTGGGTTGTTTCACACTCTGATCATACTGATGTTATAAGGAATTAGGGATGGACGAGTCTCGAAATTACGAGAAATTTTTAAGAAATTTTTAATCTCGTTCACCGAGACGAGATTTTATTTTGATCGAGATTTTTCGAGACGAGAAATAATTTGTGAATAACGATAAAAACGGGTATAAATAATCTACGAATTGCTAGGCCTATTTTACTATCAATTTAATACTGAAAAATAAATTATTTTGAAGCAATGTGTTTAATTTTTCCTATCATCCTCACAACTACAAACTTAATTTGCCATCATAAACTGTTAAACTACGGTTGGACTTCCAAGACTTGGACTGGACTGGAGACGTCTGCATCTGCAGCTGCACGGACTGTTAGTGGTAGTTAGTCAACATAGCTACTGATTTATAAAATAATTCATTTGTTTGATAAATCTTTAGAACATTGGAAAAACTTTAACAATAAACAATCATAATTTCACATTTAATTGCTTCAAGATGATTATATAAAACTAATTCAAATAATTTTTGGCAAATTTAAGAGCTGTTTTGACATTAACAGTAATATTAGTGACAATCAGATGTATGACAAGGTGGCCAATCAGATTTAATAATGGCTAACCTCAAATATCCCACGCAATACAATTTAATTTCCTTTCACACTCTTTGCAGAGTTCAGCTATTTTATGCCAAAAATGCTTAAAATCGGCTAATGGTTGATTTTATTTAAAGGTTTGGATACTAAAAAAACTGAATAGGCCTATTAACAATAATTGTTGGATAGCAATAAATAGGTTGTGTTGAATATATAGAAAATCAATGGTCTTAAAAGAACCATACAGGCTTCATGGCTATACTAATGCTTGCCTTTATTCAGTTAGGAGCAAAATAAAAACCTTACCACTAGCAGACGAAAAATCGAGGGAATTGAATTACGTGAGTTCCAAAACAGTGAAAGTTTAAAGTTATTTATACAGGACTTGAATAGTTTGGAGAAATGACAATGAATAGCAAACAAAATGAGAGCTGAAGATTTCCTTATGGACAAAGAAAAAGAAGAGAGAGTTGAAAATTAAAATTTAAATCCACCAATTACAAGGGATTTCTTCTTAGCCTCCCGGCCTCTAGTCTTGTGACTCAAAGTTAGTGAGCCTATGCCTATTACAAAAACTGTGAGTGAGGAAAATGTTTTATTTGGAAACATTTTATTAAAGTAAGTTAATAGTGAAAAGTGTGATACATGAAAGTGAAATGTGAACAAAGTAACTGTAACAGAGGATTCTCTTTTTATGTTTTATTAAACGTAGGTCGTAGGTCGATATGGTTTCAATTTCAATTTCAAAACACTTTATTCATATATGTACATATTATACAATGAATGGTGTCAATAACTGTACAATTTTGACTCTATATCCTATGTACAAGACAAATTATAAACTAAATGTATAAAACAGTTCTTTATACAGTTTTCTCTTTAAATAGTTTCATGTAAAGAATATAGAGGTTTACTGATTAAGTAATTTTTAAGCTCTCTTTTGAATTTTATTTCATTTGTTTGATCTTTTATATAACCAGGTAAAGAATTGAAAAACACTGATCCTGCATATGTAGGCTTCCTTTTAAAAATCTCTTTGTTATGGCTTTGATGAGCAATATTTCTTCTATTTCTTGTAAAATAGCTATGGATGGTTTCATGCTTAGGTAAAGAACTAAAAACTCTTTTGACATAAAGAACGGTTTTGTAAACATATAGTGAGTAGACAGTCATGAAGCCAAGTTCAGAGAAATGTTGTTTACAAGGGGCATTTCTTTCAAGATTTAGAATAGTTCTTACTGCTGTTTTTTGTAATTTTAAAATTGAATCCATATTTTGTTTTGAGGTACTGCCATAAACTTCAATTCCATAAGATGTGTGCGATTGTATTAAGGAGAAGTAAACAGTTTTTAAAACAAATCTATCACAATAGTTAGACAATCTTTTTGAAGCAAAAATAGCAGAACTGATTTTTTTGCATAATTTACATGATCAGTAAAATTTAATTTTTCATCCAAATTAACACCAAGAAATTTAACAGAGTTACAGTACTTAAATTTAATTCAACATTTGATGGAAAAGAACTTTTTGTTTTACGCCTTAAATTAGAAAAAGATATCAAATTGGATTTTTTCTTATTCAAAAGTAAGTTTTTATCAGCCAAGAATAAGTCAATGTTTTCAATTATTGTTGTTATGCTGCCACTCACTAAATGTTCATTTTTACTACTTAACAGTAAACTGATATCATCAGCATACATGCACAGGTGTGAAGTACAAGGACTTAGACTGAGGGATTGTGACATTTTTCCTATATAGCAAAGAAAAAGAAAAGGTCCAAGCACAGATCCCTGCGGAACTGAGAATCCTGTAGATTTTACTTGCGATTTTATTTTGAGTAAACTATTATTGTGGAGGTATTGGAGTTCAACATACTGCCTGCGACCCCCCAGATAAGACTCAAGCCAGCGCAGTTCTCTGCCATTTACACCATAGGCAGATAATTTATCTACAAGTTTATCATGGCAGACACTGTCAAAGGCCCTCGTCAGATCCAGGAAGCCACCAACAGCAAATTCACTACTATCTAGAGAGTCAATAATATTTTCAAAAAAATTTACTTAGGCTGTTGTTGTTGATTTATTGTTGCGGAAGCCATGTTGCTCAAGATCATATAAGGAGTTATATTCAAAATGTTTGACCAGTTGGGAAAGCATACACTTTTCAAAAATTTTAGAGAGAGAATTCTGGACAGAAATTGGGCGATAGTTCGATGGATCTGTACGTGGTCCTCCCTTATGTATTGTTAAGACTTTAGAGATTTTTAGCTCTTTTGGGTACAAACCAGTGATAAAAGAATTATTTATTACATGTACTAATGGTTTTGATAGTTCATATTTAGCTTCTAAGACAACTTTTATTTGGATTTCATCAAAACCAGCAGACCACTTTGGCTTTAATGACTTCATTACTGTGAGCAGCTGAGATTCAGTTACCGGCTCAATGTGAAATTGCTTCTTAATTTCTAGGACATTACTATTATTAATAAGTAAAGGTATATTTTTCTTAGCTATTTCTGGCTTGATGGTCTTATCTACAATGTTTACAAAAGTTGTATTCATTACATTACAAATCTTTGCTGGATCATAAATAGTTTTTTTACCATTTACAATTTTATCTGGGCCATATATTTCATTTTCCCCCTCCCTAAGTCATTGTTAACTAATTTCCAGACTGTTCTTTGTACATTATTTGATGCCTTTATTTTTTTATTAAAATATGACCTTTTCTTGTTAAGAACCAATCAGTGGCGGATCTAGAACATTAATAAGGGGGGGGCTACCCGGGGGGTCTGCGCCCCCCCCCCACGATCGGCAGGCCAGACCGGCGGGGGGTTCGGGGGCCCTCCCCCGAGAAGTTTTTGAAATTTAAGTGTTAAAAATAGCAGTTTCATGTCATTTCTCCACCCATCGCTTTGGAAAACAATACTAAATCACCAATAAATTTTTATTACAAAGAACAGTTTGGCCAATGTACTAACTTTCATTGCTCTTATTGTCATTAATATTTAATGAGAATTTCTTTTGCATCGTGAAGTACAATGCGTACACTAACCTTAAAAAAATTTGGTTCGTTTTTATAGGCCCATCACTGTTGCTCTCTAAATTTTCATTATCTTTATTTCGTATTGAAATGGTACACTCTCGTGTTAACACTTTTAACTTTAGTATACTAAGTCGGTATAGGTAGGTAGGTTAATATTTTAAAATGTTATTAATATAGTACATTTCATCATGGATTAGCCACTAGATCACGTATAGGCCTGGCGCACATGTTATGTAGATCACATGTGGTGAACTTATAGCAAAAGAGTGGTTTACAATATTTCTGCTCTGTCTAGTGATCCGGAGGGGTTATAGTTTCACTACCATGGTTTTGGGTCTTTTTGACCCATTATAAAATGTTTACAGTTACAATTACATTAATCCTTCAATAGTAAAGTTGTCGTAGTATTAAAATTAAATAGAGACACAGACTCCAACACGGACACGGTAAATTTCAATGAACAAAAACTGGCCATTATGGTAAAATCACGTGTGTCGGCACCAAGTGATGAGACTCAGCCTTTAAGACTGTTTTAATGTAGTTGCGGATGTTGCACTCTGGTTTATTTACTGTCGGATCAGATGTTCTAATTCTTTTGTTAACAGATGATTTCATTATTGTTACTATTTATTAAGTTTTAAATTTAATTGCAACTCTAAAAAGTGCTTATAGTTGCGGCCACGAAATCAGGCGGGTGAATGATTTTGCAATGTTGCCAAATTTCCAGTACTTATTTATTTAATCATATGGTTTATATTCATGTCGAAGTTTTTATCTGTTTTATTAGATGATAGTTATTTTGATCATTTGTATAGAATGTACATTCAACATACGGTCTAGGCAACGCTGGATGATCAGTGTTGCCAGTTTAATGCATTAAAGTAAGCAATTTTCGACAATCTCTTTCATTTTTTGGTTCCATGTGACAACATCGCATTTTCAGTCACCCGCCTGATTTCGTGGCCGCTACTGTAGTTGTATTATCCATTTACTTTACTTTTATTCATCTAAATATTCATAATCACCAATACAAAGAACAATAAAAAAATTATCGTTTTTATATATAGTACCATCCGGAAATTAGGTAACTGGCTACAATGCAAAACCACATGTTAACTTGGACACTTGGTGCTTGGTTTGTACTTTGACCGTTGAGTCAGCTTCTTCATTATTCTTTTTTTAGTTTTGTACTTCATAAGACCATTGTTATTAAATTAACGTAATTAACGTAACCATTGGCAAACATTATAACGAACGAACTTAATTTTACTTACTAAGCTAACTACTTTCTATGTTATTCGAAGTGCGACCTTAAAAACACATCTATTGAAAGAAGACTATTTACTGAACATCGTGTGAAAATTACACGTTTCTAAGTTTTACTGTTTTTGAGTTGGGCTTGCTTAAAGTCAGCCATGTCACCGATGATCGTGGCGAACACATCTCCGCTGAAGGCTGTGACGCTGGGTTAGTTATAGCTGTCTATGCGGTCTTATGTATGACTTATCACTACCGTGTGATTTGTTTTGAGTTAGTGAAAGTATTTCTGACCTATATATCAATAACAAACATAACCTAATCGTCGCAGCGCATTGTAAACTTGGCCGAGTACTTGTAGCAGGACCGGTGTCAGGCCGCGGGCGGAAGCGTTCACCGCGATCATCGGTGACATTTCTAACTTTAAGGATGTAGAACCAAAAAACTGTAACACTTAAAAAAGTGAAGTTTTACACAATGCTCAGTAAATAGTCTTCTTTCAATTTATGTGGTCTTTAAAACCGATGATCAAAATAACATAAAAAAATTAGCTGGCTTATGTATAACAATAGACAAAGTACCCGAAAGAAGATTTTCCTGACATGGAAACTTGTAAATATAGGCCTTATCATTTTTATCCCAGAACTTCTTTATTTGAAAAGTTTGAAGAAAATCGTTGGAGCCTTTCTCGATATCCGTGTGTACATACATATAGACATAATACAAATATACCTCATCAATAATATTAGAGTATAATAATATACTTTTTTTGTTAGTAGGGATCGAGTGCCGATATATACTATAATTAATTAGTTTATAAGTAGCCTATTTTTGCAAAAATTTATGATTGCTATTTGAATTAGTAATTATTTTAACGAATTTTACCTCTCCAGTCAAAAACTTGGCTTAAAAAATCTGGCTTTGATAAAAACTTGCACGTCAATTTAGACTGCTTTTCGTCGTCTTTTATCTAATCAGATTATCGTTTTCTTTAAAATGAACCAGTCTTATTTTTCCAGACATAAACTTCTTTAGAACTACTTTATTTATTATAATGAATCTTAATAATTAATTAAGTGATCTCGTTTGAATCAATAGGTAGTCATCACAAAGGGTTTATCAGACATTACACATAGCCTACAGCATTGAGTTTTGCTCTGCACTGTCTGTTGTTCTTGATTTCGTGTGACAGGAAAAGTTTGCGCGCGCAATGCAACCAAACATTAAATACAACATCTAGTTGTAATTGTATTCCCCTTCGCCTCCACCACTTCCACTTAGGCCCCTGTTATACATCGCATCTTTCTAGGCACGTAAAATAAGTACATTGCACTAGATAGGAGCATTTATACCCGGCGCCTGACGGTCGTCTGTCGCGCGTCATCCAATAAGGTATACAGTGATTCGAGCGACACGCGGCGGTCGGCGGGCGCAAGCCCTCGCGGCGTCGCTCGACGCGATGTAAAAGGGCCCCTAAACTTGAGGATGGAATACATCACTCCCCATCTCCTCCTCGTAACTATACAAAGACTCGGCATACACACACAGAGGGACTCTGGAAGCCTCAGAATTGGTGCCCCACCGATTGAGATGGCGTACCAATAGAGACACTAAAATGACGGTGTCGTCTAGTTGAATTACCAGAAAATGACATTATAATATCATTTTTAAGAACAAATATTTCTAGGGGTGGTGTTTTTATTTCACAGTGTGCATAACAGACACAAAGTAGTTTACATTGAAAAATATCGGAAAAACGTGCGCTGGTTTGCCGGCGCCCAATCATCACCCGGCCTGCGCCCGACACGGCCCGGCGCCCGATCCGGGCCGTCGCGGCGCCCCACCTTGGCCCCCAAGGGGGGGGCTATAGCCCCCTTAGCCCCCCCCTTGGATCCGCCACTGGAACCAATGACCTATACTTTTTATTGGCATTTTTAATCTTATCGTTTGTGGTTACAATTGAGTGATTACCTTTCAGTCTAGATTCTTTGTAGTTACTAATCACATGTTTCCTTTCATTTCTCAATTCATTATCAATCCACTCATTATTCTTAATATATAATCTAGAATGTACAATTGGAAAATGTTTGTCAAAATAATATTTTAACACAGAATAAAAATAGCTAAACTTTTCATTGGAAGGTGAACAGTACAAAGTAAACCAGTCTTCATTTTTTAAATCTTCAACAAATGCCCTTATACTTACTGGATTAAATTTTCTCTTGGAAACCTTTAACTGCTTGGATTTATTATTTAATTTATTTAAATTTACGTGTACCGAAAGTGTTTGTCCGTCATGGTCAGACAAAGCAGTCACTATAGACTCTGCTTTAATTTTATGTTTTTCTATGTTAGTTAAAAAGTTATCTTGTTATCTATAGCAGTCTTAGATTTTAAAGTAACTCTTGTTGGAACACTAATTGTATAGTACATTCTATGCATATTTAAAATATTTACAAAATTATGTTTTCTTTTGTTATTTTCTAAAATATTAATATTCAAATCACCTCCTATTATAATATAGCAATTTTTTTGTGACAAAATTTCTATCATTTGACTCATCCTATCTAAGAACTCATCAGCATTATATGAAGGTTTTCTATATAAACCAGCTAAAATCACTTTGCAACTTCCAGACTTTATCTCAATTATACAGGATTCAAAAATTTTATCTTGATTTAAATAGTTTATGTGATGATCGACTATTTATCTAAATTTTATAGAACTTGAAACTAAAATCATTACTCCGCCACCAGTAAAGTGATCTCTGGTGTAGTAAGAGGCTAAATTGTAACCAGGAATTTTGATTTCATTGGAAGAGACCTTATGCTCTGTAAGAATAATTATATCAGTTTATGGTTATATCTTCTAAATATTTTTATTGGGTACATTCCTTTATAGGCCTAGACCATTATTTGTTAAGAAAGCGACTTTTTTAACTTCAGTTTATTCACATAATCAGCAATATACAAAGTAATATGTGTTCCTTCACATAAATCAGGATTTAACAATGTTAAGAAATCAGATTAAAATCCAGAACGCACATGTCTCGTAATGTACGAGAAGGAAAATCTCGTCTCGATCTTGTCTCAAAATTTTATGAGAATTAAAAATTCTTGTCTCGTCTCGTCTCGAACTAAAAATCCAATCTGCTCCATCCCTATAAGGAATATCTGGTTGTTAGGCGAGATTTTGTCGTGATTGCAGACACTTCTCCGTAGTGCAATTTTGTTGTTGGAAGCTGTTACTACAATGTTTGATTGTTATTTGCACTCGTGTCATTATTCTATTGGTAGCCTCCACTTTTCAGTGCTTCAGTCTTAATTTAGATTCGACAATATACAATCTCAACAAGTAAACATGAAAGAAATCGACTCTATGAAATTCAACATTTTAAAAATCTAGACAGAGGCTAAGTGTACATTTTGTCAATTTAGTGAAATTATTTGGACAAGTATAAACCTTGTCAAATCAAACTTTTATAAATAATAACAGTTATTGTTTCCAGTTGTTGAGCCGACTGACGTCCGAGGGCATGACGGAGCTGGTGGAGGACCAGCTGTTGTCCATGGCAAAGCATCTGCTCAAGATCCACAAGTACTCCAATAGCATGGAGCCCAGCCCACCAAGAGAGACTAAGGTAACAGGGCAATCCCCATCAAATATCTTGTCAAGGAACTTTGAACTTTTCATGAACCTACCATGTACCTTTAAAGGAAACTCACCTAAACTAACTATTTAAACAGCCACAAAATCTTTCAGTTCAGCGTTTAAGATTAATTAAGTTATAATATTTACTCATGTACCTTGTGATTACAGATTGATTTAAGCAGCCAAAGAAGCCCAGTTTCATGTCATGCGATTCCTCTTAATCGGTCTGATCAGCCCAAATCGGACAATTCTGTTACCATTTCAAGGTAATTAAATTTAAATTTGGCCAAACAGCAGTTATTTAATGGTCTACTTTTAAATGCAATAGTTCAGCTGAGGAATATATATGTATTGTACACTAAAGAATGTTTTCAATTCAATTGTTGCAAAAATTCGAATGTGAGTAACAAAATGTATTAAATATATGTAGGGTGATCTAGGGTTGGCTAAGTAATCCCACAAAACCTCACTAATAAAGTTCTTTGAACATGAATTCTGGCAAAGCTTGTCAGTTTCCCCCTGGTAATACATACCTAAAATACCTAAAATTTCATCGTTACTCCTAACGAACTTAGTAACAACCATTACAGTATACAGACATTTTTGCCAGCACAAATATAGGCCCTTCCCAAGTTCTATCTACCCTTACCCGACATAAATAATAGACCCCATTTGAAATAAATATACATGCTTCAGCCAGAAAAAATAAATTAAAAAAAAAATAAGTTTTAAAATTTTTTTTTAACAATCTGGCATTAAAAAAATGTATAGCCTATATAACCGTTTTTATTCTCACAATGTCTGTAATATGATGTTTTTGTCTAAACTTGTTTTTTTATTCCAATGACTGTTTTTTCAATGACAACTCAAGTTCTTTTCTAAACTATTTTTTTACTCCTTTGATTTTCTGATATTTTCTATGTTCCTCTTTATCAGAACTTAATCATGATATATATACTACTGATATATATATATATATATATATATATATATATATATATATATATATATATATATATATATATATTTATTTATTTATTTATTTATTTATTTATTTATTTATTTATTTATTTATATACATGGGCTCAAATGAACAACTAACCACAACCACATTAGATATTATTAAGCAACATGTTAATGAGAAGGAACATTATTAGCTGCCTGAAAACTTGGAGTAACAACTGGTTAACTGATAGTAGTTAAGCAGAAGCTGATGTGGTCGTTGTTTCTGTGGTTGTATGCGTAGGCGAGGGGTGGATGACTACACTAACCTCAGTGTGATGATGAACGAAGAGTGGAGAACCATGTTTGGCAATACGGAACCACCTTCCACCTCCAAGCTCTCAGACATTGGCAACAAAACGTAAATATTTATGTTGCTGTGACTAACGGTCCGACCCCCTAACACCCCCTTACGTATTGCCTGACGTACAATTCATCTTGCATCCCTCATTGCTTCTGCAATATCTTCTTGTCCACAGTGTCTGGGATACTTTTCAATCATCTTCCCGTTTGTTTCCTATTTTTATTTTGTTTAATACTGCATTCACACCACATTTTAAGAGGTGAAATGGCTTTATTCTCATTTCTATGCCTTGTTAGTATCATTCACTCGCCTGACCATTTAGTCCCTTTTCACCTTACAAATTGCTGTTGTAGCCTCACACTAGTTGTTTTTGTAAAATCATTTCATATGGATAACCTTTTTTATAGTTCAAATATATTTGGAAGTAGGTAGGCTTAAAACTAAGTTTGAGTTTTTTCATGAATTGGTTAGACACTGGACAGGAACTTTAAAAAAAACTACAGTAGAATCTTGTTACTCTGAAGCCAGCTTTCCAATAATCCGACTATAACAAACACGCTTTGTCCAAAAAATACAAGTGTTAACCCTTAAAAACTGGGAAATGTAGCTCGTCAATATTACATGGAATTTAGATCTCTATACACGATTCTGTCACTATTGTGACCGCTCTCTATGGTTCAATAGTCGTTGTCAGACTTTATCACTACGTTCCAATGGGTTTTTGAGCTATCTAATCCAGTCTAATTGTTGATAAATACTTCCAACTGGCCGATCACGGTTTGATCGCTCATCCTGTTTAAGTAAAACAGCTGAGTGAATAATTCAAAATCATTTATTATTTAGCGTTTTCTAGCGGTGGGCGAGTATCATATTTTTGGAACGAGTCGAGTCGAGTCGAGTAGTAAGTAGAATACTCGAGTTTCAAGTCGAGTAATACATGAACATAAAAATATTGAAAATTGCATTAAAATAACAAGCCTATACTCAAATATAAAAATATACTAGCCTACTATACTCAAATAAATAGTTTATCCTACTAGGGCTAAAAAGATCACTTTAGGCCTAAGTTTAATTTGCTTAAAAACTGTGTGAAGAAAAAAATATTGGTTTTTAAATTGCTGATTAATAAAAAAAAAAAAAAAAACTTAAGCTAAAAACTTGGTTTAGTAACAAAAGGGTTTAAAGGAATGTACAGAATAAAAGATTGAAAAGTTAGCCTCTAACCACCATTAAATGAAAAAAGAAAATCCCCTGTTACAGTTACTTACTTAACTTTTCACTTTCATGTTTCACTTACTTTAAAATGTTACTAAATTAAAGATTTTCCCTATTCACAGTTTTTGTATTATATTAGGAGTACTTTGAGTCAGAAGCCTAGCCTAGACACCTTGATGCTACAGCTGAACCAGAATCACTAAATGTAATTGGTGGATTTAAATTGTCATTTTCAACTCCTTCTACTTCCTTTGTCTTTGTTGATAATGTGACAGGGTGGCCGAATAACAACACGCAATTAAGCACAAATAATTAATTTATTACAACGGCAATAACAATGGCAGCAGATTACTAAAACAGTACAGAAGTAAAAGACAAGAGTTACCAAATAGGTCTAACGTTACAATTATTCACGACAGCAGCGGAGTCCGAAGAATTAGATTACAAGTTAGAGTTAAATGATTTAAACTGGGGAAGGTGTGATATGACCGAGCTTTAACCGTTAACCCGTCCCGGGGCCGAAGCCCCGGGTGGTCGATATGTTAATTAATTTAAAGTTACTCGCGGTTCGCGGACTGACGACTGACGATCGTCCAAAAACAACCTCTCTTGTCCACCACCTCTCCCCTCCAGGGAGGGGGAAGGTGCTCACCGTCCGGTGCTGCCCCTAGCGGCTAAAATCAACATTACTGTCACTTATTGCGCAAGTCAGTCCAGTGTCCAGGCCATACGCTGAGACAACGTCAGCGCATTCCAGACACGCGCCGCTACAATAAACTAGGCCGGTCACCAGGGCATGGGTTGAGTCCCGCTGACGGAATCATATTCTGGAAGCCTAGTACGCTATTCCATTTGAGGTCAAAGCAATTTCAACATACCCGACCCTATATTTTACTAATAATAAACAGATTAAATCTAGTGACGGTAAAAAGGCTTATAATAGGGTGGGTGTAGATGCCTCCTGGATTAATAGTATTTAAACGGCCTAGGGTTTTTTGGCCCGTCACATTCCTCACCCCCTTAGACCATGCTGCCCTCAGCATGAGGTAACAGCACGAAGCAACTGGTGAAGAAGCGCTGCACATGGCAAGCTCTCAACCTTCACAACATGGTGTCCTTTGTTCCTCGCTTCCAGCCAGCCAGGCTCAACATGGTGCCCTGGTCCAGTTAAGAATCCCCCCCAATTTAAATATGACAAGCAAAAAACAGAAAAAAACAACGAACGATTGGCTTCGAGCGTTGCCACCTTCCCCGTACATTCGTGTGTGATTAAGTAAGTACGGTTCATACATAAAACACTACAAATACATCACAAATCACTTGCTCAAACGTTCTAAATTAAAACCTATTGTACAAAATATGACCTCGTCTTAACATATACAAATTCCTTAAGATCTTGAAATGGGACACACAAATTCATATCACGTTTCACATTACCCTAACATCTGGGAACACCCGAAAATCTCAACAATTCCTTAAACCTAAAAATTCTTAACAGATCTCAACAAATTGTTAACTTACATCTAATGATTCCCATAATAAACACGACAAATAGTTTACAGCAAATTAACATTCAAAAAATAAAGAGCAAATGAATGAGTAAGCAACATCGAACAAGATCAAAAATAAACAACCTTCAGAAAGTTACTCACACGGAGGGCACGTAGAGCAACTAGAGAGGATCAGAATATTACAAGCATAATTTAGCACCGGTGTTGCCAAGAGTAATATTTTTTCCCGAATTGATTGGAACATGTTTCTATTAATGGATTCCCCTTAGTTTGACTCTACGTCCCTAACCTTAGCCTACACAACATCTACGGTATAATGCTATACATCCTTCCTTAAACACACAAGACACCTAAGAATACATTTCTTAACAGCCCTAATGTTACAAATGACGTCACAACGTTTGAGGCCCACGGCATCGCCTAAAAAAATAAAAAAATAAAAAAACGCCACGATACACACGAAGTCACTATCATACATATTTGCCTCTTAAACGGAAAGCTACACAAGTACACGAAACTACAAACTATCATCGACACAAGTTTACGAAATTACAAACGATAAAGACGACTCAGGGGTCTAACAACCAGGGTTGAAGGTGCCGGCCAACCCTCAAACAAGGTATATTTGGCTTCTTAGTAGCCTCAGGTTTATTTAAGCTAGGTGTCACCTAGTTTATACTTATGAATTGCTAAAAGAATTTTGTCTGGTCCCAGGCCAAGGGTATGGTCCAGTACTATTAGTGTGGTTGGGAAGGACGGGTCAATTCAGGTAGTTAGTTGGACCGCAGCTGCTTACATTCCCATACTGCCTTGGTTCTTGGACCGAACGTAGAGAAGTTACATTCCCTTCTCCTTTGCCTTTGAAAAAAAATAAGTAAATAAATTGAAACTTTTATAATTTTTTTTATATTTACTTGGTTTTGAATAAACTTTCTTTTCAGACCCCCTTGTCAAGTCAACGTAAATTAATATTTAAGAAAAACAAAAAACACATTAAAACAATAAAATAAATTAGCCTAACATTAAACAAAATTCACAAAGAAAGAACTAGAGATTGGTGGGGGGGGGGGGGGGGAACCCCCAAATGTGTTTGCAATGAACCGCGGAGCGAGTCTGTTATCCCCTTTAGTCCGTAGTTTTCAGAGGGGGAAACGCACATCGCGAATTTACTTCCAATTGCACAACAAGTCCCATCACTTGCACCTTTATAGTCACCACTCGGCTTTGGCGCAGGCCGAGCAGGTTGTCGGAAGGCGTCCATTACCAATTCACTAAAATCCACCTTGTCAGTTAAAAAAAAAAAAAACTACTGATGCTACTTATCTTTTTCCGGAAATAGTCTCTGGAGCTCCATTAATTCTTAACTGCGCATGACTTGCGCGACAAAATGCGCTTGTAGTCGTAGCCAGCTAATCTCCACAACCACTATGTTCCCCGGGGAAGGTCGCATCTCCACCTCGCGAGGCACATCTCGGCCAGCCTTTGAGTCGGTGGTCCGGCGGTGCGGCCACGCTCTCTGCGTTGTGTCGCGCTGACTCGGAGCCACGGGACTGCTCTGCGTCTCCACCTGAACAGATACAAAAAAAGTTAACCCCCTTTCGACGTCCTTAAAAAAAATACCACAACATCACAATTTATCCACCATCACGCGAGCAATGTCTGGGGCGCAGGGGCATACTACGAACTGTACACCCCTTTGAGCACAGAGCAGCTCAATAGGCCTATTTCATCAGCGGTCCTCTCTCAACCAGGACATGTCCAAATACTAAGAGCAAGGTTACACCCATCTCCTTTGCTCTGCGAGCTATGTCCGGGGAATAGGGCCTCTCACTCGCCCTAAACGCTCAGAGCAGCTCAATCTCACCAGGGACCGGACTCTCCACATCCGTCCCAACCACAGCCATGCCGCTCGCACAGGCTGAATACTTCAACTGGGGACACCACACCCACGCATGATCTACTTTATTTCACCGTGTCCCCCAGATCACAGAATCACAGGGGCTGCTGACAAGTCAGGCAGGCACCCTGTATTCACTATTGTCATAACCCCAAAATCAACCGGCAGCTCACAAAATTCCTCCCACCCTCACTTCCCAACTAGGTGTTCCTGTTATTGATAAAAAGTACAAATCGACATGTAGGCTTATGCTTCGTAGAAAAAAAACTTTTTAGTCAAAACTGTAACTAAAAAAACTGACAAGTTTACTATGGGGAATGGTGACTTAACTTGAATCGGTAGCTTACTTGCAACAAAACTGATATTTATTATTTTTCATGAATTTCCACCCTGGAAACTAAAAAAAATCCCCATTATTCCCCACTCTACCAATCCTATATCCACTTAAAACCTCAAATCCACTTGCTGCTGGGTAGAGGGCCTGCAATTTTAGCAGGGCAATCTCCCATTATCGAGCACATTCCACATTAGGCCATAAAAGCCGTTCAACATACCAAAAACATTCTGACTCCCCCAGCTCTCATTTGCCATGGAGAAAAAAATAGACTAAAAAACTTTTTATTGATCAAGAATTCTTATCCCGGGAACCAAAAAACCACTATTTCCCTATTTACCAATCCTCTACCCACTTAAAACTTCATATCTACTTTGCTACTAGGTAGAAGGCCTGCAATTCTAACAGGGCAATCTCCATTGAGCACTTGCTTCACGTGTGTCAGGTCCCCAAGACCATCTGACATCTGACCCTCCAGGAACACTCTTACCCTCTCAACTCTAGTTCACCGGGCTGTCGGCTGCACGGAGCAGGCATGACACTCGGGATATTTGTTGTACAATAAGAACAAAGTATATAAATACACAACCATCTTCGGTACCCGTTACAAGAAACTACACTTAATAAAGAAATAATTTATATGAATGCTTTGCAGCCAGATTCGTTCGTACTCACGTTTAACCTTACTTCTTTGGCAACACATTAAACTGAAAAATTACCCACTGGTTAACCAGTCAAGTCACCACCCCAATTCAACATAGTCCTCCAAGGTCTATTATTAGTATAAGTAAATAAAGTAGGCCTATAGCCTATAAATAAAAAAAAAAACAAAGTCATACTTTGACTGATACAAGAATTTATACTTAGGCTTGATCCTTGTGTTTCCCGGACGAGTCCAACGCAGATTCCCACTGGCTTCCAAAGAGCGCAGCGAGTGCAATCCTCCGGAGCTCTTGCCAAGAATTAGCAACAAGTGCAACCTACCTCTAACAAAAAAATATTTCATTAAATAATCAGTACATAGCTCATCCTCAATCCCTCAAATTCCAACAGCCTACAGGGAGAAATTAAGAACCAGTAACAATTCAACACAGAACTTCTAATTAAAAGAACACTTTTTAATTTTCACCATAGTAAAAATAACCTAGTCAGTCAGTAACAAACCAATATCAACGGCACCATTAAACGCTTTAACCCCTCTAAAATTCCTCGGTTAAATTACAACATAAGTTGGTCACGTCCAGTAGGTTCATTTACTACACGCTACCGACGGTGAGCACAACATGAATCTCAACTTTCCCCCCCTCATCAAGTATCGCTCAACGAACTAATAAAATTCACCAATAACGTAGTTCCTCGTTTAAACATAATTGACTTCCCTGCCCCCCCTTAGGAAAAAAAGGTAATTTATTATAACATTTCTAGCGCAGTTTTATTCCCCGGAAATAAATTAACAATAGTTACAGGAGCAATTGGTCCGCCACTACAGAAATTCCCAGACCCAGTTATGGCAGTAACCTAAATACCGAATGGCTCAGGCCGACCTTCGAATCCAGATCTCATTTTAATTTCAAATTTCATCAAACACTAATTTAATTAAGCTGGAATACTACTGCACACATTCAAAATTCCACAGGCTCAGTCCTACTAAAGAAAACCTTCCTAACCTAATTTTGCTTGCAAATTTCGATAAATCCAGGTTAGTCCGCCATAAATCCTATAATGTTCTAAGGTAGTAGGCCTAAAAAAAAATGGCTGAATTAACTCAATACCCATGAAACAATTGCTAGGTAATGCTTAATTTCCGCATCGCCTTCCCCAGCGATTGGTCTGAGGCACAAAACCTAACCTCTAAATGTTCTTCACCGTGCAACAGGTGCAATTCACTTACTTCAATCAGATGCAATAAATAACAATGCTATTTAACACATTTAACACATTTAGCACATTCCTCACCCCCTTAGACCATGCTGCCCTCAGCATGAGGTAACAGCACGAAGCAACTGGTGAAGAAGCGCTGCACATGGCAAGCTCTCAACCTTCACAACATGGTGTCCTTTTTTCCTCGCTTCCAGCCAGCCAGGCTCAACATGGTGCCCTGGTCCAGTTAAGAATCCCCCCCAATTTAAATATGACAAGCAAAAAACAGAAAAAAACAACAAACGATTGGCTTCGAGCGTTGCCACCTTCCCCGTACATTCGTGTGTGATTAAGTAAGTACGGTTCATACATAAAACACTACAAATACATCACAAATCACTTGCTCAAACGTTCTAAATTAAAACCTATTGTACAAAATATGACCTCGTCTTAACATATACAAATTCCTTAAGATCTTGAAATGGGACACACAAATTCATATCACGTTTCACATTACCCTAACATCTGGGAACACCCGAAAATCTCAACAATTCCTTAAACCTAAAAATTCTTAACAGATCTCAACAAATTGTTAACTTACATCTAATGATTCCCATAATAAACACGACAAATAGTTTACAGCAAATTAACATTCAAAAAATAAAGAGCAAAT
Source organism: Neoaliturus tenellus (assembly GCA_030545055.2). Taxonomy (NCBI): domain Eukaryota; kingdom Metazoa; phylum Arthropoda; class Insecta; order Hemiptera; family Cicadellidae; genus Neoaliturus; species Neoaliturus tenellus. Next base: position 113,434,526 of record CM061534.1, on the reverse strand, counting down.
GAATGAGTAAGCAACATCGAACAAGATCAAAAATAAACAACCATCAGAAAGTTACTCACACGGAGGGCACGTAGAGCAACTAGAGAGGATCAGAATATTACAAGCATAATTTAGCACCGGTGTTGCCAAGAGTAATATTTTTTCCCGAATTGATTGGAACATGTTTCTATTAATGGATTCCCCTTAGTTTGACTCTACGTCCCTAACCTTAGCCTACACAACATCTACGGTATAATGCTATACATCCTTCCTTAAACACACAAGACACCTAAGAATACATTTCTTAACAGCCCTAATGTTACAAATGACGTCACAACGTTTGAGGCCCACGGCATCGCCTAAAAAAATAAAAAAATAAAAAAACACGCCACGATACACACGAAGTCACTATCATACATATTTTTGCCTCTTAAACGGAAAGCTACACAAGTACACGAAACTACAAACTATCATCGACACAAGTTTACGAAATTACAAACGATAAAGACGACTCAGGGGTCTAACAACCAGGGTTGAAGGTGCCGGCCAACCCTCAAACAAGGTATATTTGGCTTCTTAGTAGCCTCAGGTTTATTTAAGCTAGGTGTCACCTAGTTTATACATATGAATTGCTAAAAGAATTTTGTCTGGTCCCAGGCCAAGGGTATGGTCCAGTACTATTAGTGTGGTTGGGAAGGACGGGTCAATTCAGGTAGTTAGTTGGACCGCAGCTGCTTACATTCCCATACTGCCTTGGTTCTTGGACCGAACGTAGAGAAGTTACATTCCCTTCTCCTTTGCCTTTGAAAAAAATAAGTAAATAAATTGAAACTTTTATAATTTTTTTTATATTTACTTGGTTTTGAATAAACTTTCTTTTCAGACCCCCTTGTCAAGTCAACGTAAATTAATATTTAAGAAAAACAAAAAACACATTAAAACAATAAAATAAATTAGCCTAACATTAAACAAAATTCACAAAGAAAGAACTAGAGATTGGTGGGGGGGGGGAACCCCCAAATGTGTTTGCAATGAACCGCGGAGCGAGTCTGTTATCCCCTTTAGTCCGTAGTTTTCAGAGGGGGAAACGCACATTGTGGGGTAAACTCAGAGAGTTTTTAATGGACTGTATGACGTTAATTTATTTTGGGGGTGTAAAACACAATTTGAAATATGAACGTACACTTGGTGTGAGAAATTATATGCTATGCAAGACTGAGAAAAAGGTGAGTGATGAGGTACCTTCCTTTGGATGGAGGGACGCGCAGACGACCGTCTTCCTTCTTCAGCTGGCCAGCTTATTCGCCCGCGATCACCGAACGCACGGCGCGGAAGCACAGTTTTTCACTTAAACAGTTCAGTTCACTATTTTTGAGTTGTGTCACAATGATATTTAATTATAAAGAGTAAAAGGTCGGGGGCGGGTTGAGTTAAGCGTAACTAAATCATGGGACATGTTTAACGTTACAGAGGCGAGCATTGACTGGGGAGAGGAACCAGACGTCACGTGACAGGGCAAGGGTCAGTCTGATTCACAACAATAGAAATGATTGACAATAGGTAGCGCTTGTGTACGGAACATGCCGCCCGCCTTGAACCATACATGGTTCGAAACAAAATGGAAATATGTGACACAATTTTAATGATAACAATTAAAGAGTTAATAATAACAATAGAAATATAAATATATGAATAAATTGATATAGATAATAAAGAAATGAGGTTTGGTCTGATAATGATATTAGGGGAGCGGGTACACCTTGGTAGCAGGACGACAGAAGATCCCCCGTTGAGTCTTGACAGTAATTACTCTTACAATTCCGTCTGCTCCAGGTGAAGTTTTCACAATGCGTCCTAAGGGCCAAAGAAGTGGTGGTGTTCTGGAGTCATGAATTATTACGAGTTCACCTACTTCCAAGTTCCTATTCGGTTTCTCCCACTTTTTCCTTTGTTGCAATTGGTGCAGGTATTCTTGATGCCAACGTCTCCAGAATCGTTGGTGCAGAGCTTGAACTGCCTGCCAATGACTGAGTCTGTTATCAGGGATGTTTTCCATATTGGCTTCAGGTACTGCCACAAGAGAGGTGCCGACAAGGAAATGTCCCGGAGTGAGTGCACTGATGTCAGATGGATCCGAGGATAATGCTGTAAGAGGTCTAGAGTTCAAGACTGCCTCTACTTGTGTGATAAGTGTCATCAACTCCATTAGTGTTAAGACTCTATCGCCTATAACTCTCTTTAGATGATACTTTGAGCTTTTTATGGCACTTTCCCAAAGGCCTCCCTGGTGAGGCGCTGCAGGGGGCTGAAAGTGGAAATTTATCGAGTGATCTAAGGCAAAGTTGCTGATAGCGTCATTAGTTTTGGTTTCTTTCATGAAATTCTGAAAAGTTTTTTTGAGTTGCTTTGAAGCCCCAATATAGTTTGTACCGCAGTCAGAATACAAATGCGCACAAAGTCCGCGGCGACTAACGAACCTTTTAAGAGCTGCTATGAATGATTCTACTGATAAGTCGGTTACTACTTCCAGGTGCACAGCTTTTGTGGCAAAGCAAATGAAAAGACAGAGGTAAGATTTCAATTTGAGAGCATTTCTGGTTGAATGAACTTTGACCTCGAAATGTCCACTATAATCCATGCCAGTGTGATAAAATGGTCTTACAGGCTTGAGACGTGTTTCGGGAAGGTCTCCCATTAAGGGGGGTTTATTAACAGGCCTAAGTCTGAAACATCTTAAACATTTGAAGATGACTGAGCGTATTACGGGGCGAGCTGATAAAATCCAAACTTCTTGGGCGAGGATGGATTGCAACAACTGAGGTCCCGCATGTAAATATTTCAAATGGTAATGCATGATTAACAATTTTACAGCATGGTGAGATTTTGGTAGAATGATGGGATGCTTAGCATCCTGAGTAAGATTTGAATGCTTGAGTCTGCCACCGACTCGTATGATGCCATTACCATCGATGAATGGAGAGAGACGTGCGAGTCGTATGCTGCACTGCGTGCCCTTTTCGAGTTTTGTAAGATCATCCTTAAATGAGGTTGTTTGAATAATTTTAAATATCCTTAATTTGGCTGCAGAAATTTCTTTACAACTCAGCTGTCCATTAAACTTGGTGTCTGAACGCACGTTATGGATGAATCTCAAGATATACGCCATAACATTTACAAGTTTTCTAAAACATGAGAATTTTTCAAGTAATTCTAAGTTCAACTCTTTATTTTGGTCTGTATTGACGAGTACATTCAAGGGATTTGATTTGATTTCTAAGGCATCTTGATCAATAACCAGAGAAAATTGAGGTTTGGGCCAAGCTTCCGAAGGAAGTTGCATCCAGTCAGGTCCGTTCCACCACAGCGTATGGGTAAGGAGTTCAGATGGGGAAAGACCACGTGTCGCACAATCTGCAGGGTTGTCTTGAGACTTGACGTAATTCCACGAGTGAGGAGGAATTAATTCTTGTAGCTCCGAAATGCGGTTAGCAACGTAGACCTTTAGACGATATGGATGGGTATGTATCCATGTGAGGACAATCGTTGAATCGCACCAAGCGTACACTGATTCAATCTTCATATAGGCGGAGAGTAGAGTTGAACAATAATTCATAAGTTTCCCAAGCAGATGAGCGCCGCAGAGTTCTAGACGGGGAAGGGATATCCTTTTCAGTGGCGCAACTTTTGACTTGGCACTGATGAGTTTAATTGTACCATTTCCTCCGGGCTGATTTACACGAACATAGACTACAGCTGCATAGCCCTTCTCCGAAGCATCGCTGAATCCGTGCAGTTCTACACGAGTGTCGAGTGAGGTAGAGATGTGGCGTGGAATCCTTAGATCCTGTACCGCTGGTAATTCTTCCAGAAATGAAGTCCACTTTGACCTGATGTCATCTGGAACGGGTTCATCCCAAGTTAGTCCAGTAGTCCAAAGATACTGAATAAGTGTTTTGGCCCAGAATATGACTGGTGTGAGAAATCCTGGAAGATCGTACAGCTTAGCTATTGTAGATAAAATTCGTCTTTTAGTGAGTGTTGCTTCTGAATCTGCTATTTTAACTTTATAGGAGAGCATATCGGTTTCAGGTGTCCATTTTAGGCCTAGTACACTAAAGATAGCTTCGCTGTTCTCAGATAGTTCTACTGGAGTTTCCATGTGCTCGGTTGGAATTTGATCCAGAAGTTGTGGTGCATTGCTAATCCATTTTCGTAGCTCGAAGCCACCTTTGGAGAGAAGTTCTTTAAGTTCGATCTGAGCCGAGAGGGCTTTATCAACACTTTCAGCACCAGCTATGATGTCGTCATAGAAAATGGATTTTTTTAAGATTTCTGAAGCCTGAGGGTATGGGTCACCTTCATCCGTTACGAGTTGATGCAGGGTTCTAATTGCAATGAATGGAGAACAATTAAGTCCATACGTAACTGTATGTAACTTGTAAGTATGCAGGGGCTGATCTGAGTTGGAGCGCCAATAAATCAACTGATATTTCTGGTCACCTTCTGAAACCAAGATTTGGCGATACATTTGTCGGATATCGCATGTAAATACAATTTTATGACATCTGAAATATAACAAAACATCGCTGATATCATTCTGCAATTTAGGCCCAGCCATTAGAACATCATTCAGGGAGACACCAGTAGTGGTTTTAGCACTACCATCAAAAACAACACGTATTTTCGAGTTAGGGGGGTTTGCCTTAAAAACTCCATGATGAGGTAGATAATAGCAATCGTTTGCTGGTGGATTTTCACACACACTTATATGTTGTGATTCAATATAATCATCCATAAATTCTGAGTAGAGTTTCTTGAACTCGGGCTGAGAAACAAATTTTTTCTCCATTGAGTTTAATCTAAGCTGAGCTAAGTTGCGAGATTCACCTAAGGGTTTATGATCAAGCTTTTTGGGCAGTTCAACAATATATCTTCCCGAGCTATCACGGGAATGTGTTTTTTCATAATGTTGTAAACATAACTCATCTTCTTCTGAGTGAGTTTTACAGTAGGCAGGGGGTTCCTCTATTGACCAAAATTGTTGGAGTGAGCTGTGGAGATCTACATCATGTGTTGTCAGAAGAGACAGGGGGGGTGACTTTACTGAGTCGGCGACAACAGGTGCGATGCCAATAACGACAAATCCAAAAATAGTTCCCAAGACTTGAGGCAAATTGTGTCCCAAATAATGCTGCTCACCAGTGAGTGTTAGGGCGAACAAGTCTGCACCAATCAACAAGTCAATGTCACCTGGGCTGTCAAAACATGGATCGGCTAAAACAAAATCCTTTAACATATTCTTCACGTATGACGAAACTGGAACATGGGGCAATGGTGAAGTAATTCTATCCAAAACCATACATGGGTGAGAGCGAGCCAAAGACTTTCCGTTAATAGCGGATATATCTACATGAACAATACCCCTAGAATTAATTAATGAGCCAGAAATTCCTTGTATTTCTTCATGAAGTCGAGTGCGAGTAGTACCGATAAGCTGTACCGCCTTCTCAGATATCAATGTGAGCTGGGCTGCAGAGTCAAGCACGGCACGGAGTACAGTTTGTTGACCATCCTTAGAAAAAACCTGGACCAGACAAGTTCCAAGCAAAATTGTAGTTTGAGTGGGTTTTAATTGACTTGATAAGCCTACAAGTGCACTTTTGTTTGAAGGCGCAGGGGCTTGCTTAGAGTTTGATTTGGCTGGGAGGGTTTTATTTTGATAAGATTTGGTCGCAAATTGGTTTGACGCTGGTGAGTTAAGTGTTGGGTCATGCAACAGTGTATGGTGACGCTTCGAACATATTTGACATACCTTATTCGAAGTACAACTATGAGAGTCATGGAAGCAACCGAGACAATTGGAGCAAAAATTATTTTTGCGAATAAATTCTACTCTATCCTTGACACTTTTGGCAAGAAAGCTTTGACATTTATATATGTTGTGATCTGAAGCTTGACAAAACTTACAAGGGTTGGTTGAGGCAACAAAAGCTGCTTTAGCATACTGGGAGTTTGACAGCTTATTATCTCGAGTAGTTTTAGGCTTAAAACTATTTGGGCTATCCCTTAGAGTTGAGGGATACTTTGAGTTAGCTGGAGTGTTCAGGCCTATACTAGCACCTTCCAGGCGTTTAAATTCTGTTTCGAGAAATTTCATCAAGTCATTTACAAGAGGGATATCATTATTAGTTGTACGTGAGTCCTCAAAAGACTTTCTTAATTCTGCAGGTAATTTTTTCAAAAGAGTTAATACTAGGAGGGTATTTTCAGTAGTGATGTCATGGTTCAAACTTTTTAAAGCTTGTGTATTTTCCTTATACACAGTGAGAAAAGACTGCAGGCTTTTTAAAGAGCCATTTATCACACACGGTAAATCTAGGATTTTTGTTACGAGCTGTGTGACTATTCGCCTCTTATTGTCATAACGATCTTTGAGAAGCCTGAGAGCAATTTCATAATTTGCCTCTGTGATGCTTAAGCTCTTAATTAAATCTAATGGCTCACCACTTAAAGCACTAAGCAGGTACTGAAACTTGTTTACTGGAGAAACAGTCTCATTTGTGTTTACAGAAGCATTAAAGATGTTATAAAAACTAACCCATTCTTCGCAATTACCATTAAACTTAGGCAACTCAAATTTAGGCAGACGAAGCGCTGGTTGTGTAGCAGGAGCTGCTACAACATTAGTTTTATCGGGCAAGAGGAGTTTAATGTCACTAATCAGGGAGATATACAAGTCAGAAATTTCATCTTGCATAGTAGAGGATGCATCCTCATCATAGTCAGAGCCAGGATCATCATAGACCACTTTATTGAATAAAGCTTTAAAATCATTAAATAATTCTTTAATCTCATCATTGTAGTTATGCAAGCGTTGTAAGTTGGGAGTAGTCAAAGGCTGAGTTTGGGTGAGTGTTTGTTGACTAGACACATATTTGGCAATTTTCTGGAATCTACTTTTACAAAGTTTTGCCTTCTTTTCTAAAGTAGAAAACCTCATTTTATTTTATTTGGGGGAACATCCATAGCAAACAAATTAAATTTTCAGTTGTATGTTATAGGCTAATGCATAGGCCTATCCTAAAAAATTTTACCATCACCTGAGGCAGAAATAAAATTCTACCTATTAGGGCCTAAACCTTACTATAGGCCTAGCCAGAGAAATCAACTCTTATATTCTAAATAAACAAGTCACCAAGTCACTTATTTTATTTAGTTAATCAACTTAAATAGTTATTAAGAGGCTTTCATATAATAGGCCTACCTTGACACTTCCTTTAAATTTCATATGAGAAAACACCAGTCATGTGAAATCAACACAAATCAATTGAAGAAATTAATGAGACAATAAATATTCAACAAGTCCCAAGATCTAATAGCAATATAATTAGTAAATTGCTAAATCTTTATTTTCAATCAACCATACAAATAATATAAACTACTCGTAGGTTATGTTTTGATTGTGAGTTTATCCATCATCAGCTGATTCCTTGAGTTTGTGAGTAGAGTTTGAGTGTCGAGTTGAACAGCTGATTTCTAGACTAACAAGGGCTAAGATTGGCTGTTTCCTTTCCGTTTGAGAATCTTGATTCTGATTGGTCGTTAACGTGAGTCGGCGATCTGGTGGACAATCTGCTAACCAAGGTGTATCGCAAGGGCAGAAAATGGCGGCCAAGCGGCAATTGAAAAGCCGGGGAAAATATTGCGAGATTGGGAGAAATAAAGTTCTGCAATATTTACAGAATAATATTAAACCTTTAACCTTAGAAATAACTGTAGATTAGGTTTTAATTATTTCTGGCTGCTGAAATGTGATTATTGTATTGAATATTGAAATTGATATTTATGAGGCAGCGACAAAGTATAACACGAAAATAACAATCGTGTCTGGGATTGAATAGAAATTCCAACTAAAAATATCCGCGTCACAAAATGGACACAAAAGTGATCGGATAGGCAAAAGTTTAACTGGCACAATTGGTATTTATTTTTGAACCAGATGAAGAATGAATTAATGAATAATGTAAAATCAGACAAATATTTGATATCGTCCGGCTCGGTCAGGACCAGTAAATGTGGGGTAAACTCAGAGAGTTTTTAATGGACTGTATGACGTTAATTTATTTTGGGGGTGTAAAACACAATTTGAAATATGAACGTACACTTGGTGTGAGAAATTATATGCTATGCAAGACTGAGAAAAAGGTGAGTGATGAGGTACCTTCCTTTGGATGGAGGGACGCGCAGACGACCGTCTTCCTTCTTCAGCTGGCCAGCTTATTCGCCCGCGATCACCGAACGCACGGCGCGGAAGCACAGTTTTTCACTTAAACAGTTCAGTTCACTATTTTTGAGTTGTGTCACAATGATATTTAATTATAAAGAGTAAAAGGTCGGGGGCGGGTTGAGTTAAGCGTAACTAAATCATGGGACATGTTTAACGTTACAGAGGCGAGCATTGACTGGGGAGAGGAACCAGACGTCACGTGACAGGGCAAGGGTCAGTCTGATTCACAACAATAGAAATGATTGACAATAGGTAGCGCTTGTGTACGGAACACACATCGCGAATTTACTTCCAATTGCACAACAAGTCCCATCACTTGCACCTTTATAGTCACCACTCGGCTTTGGCGCAGGTTGTCGGAAGGCGTCCATTACCAATTCACTAAAATCCACCTTGTCAGTTAAAAAAAAAAACTACTGATGCTACTTATCTTTTTCCGGAAATAGTCTCTGGAGCTCCATTAATTCTTAACTGCGCATGACTTACGCGACCCAATGCGCTTGTAGTCGTAGCCAGCTAATCTCCACAACCACTATGTTCCCCGGGGAAGGTCGCATCTCCACCTCGCACATCTCGGCCAGCCGTTGAGTCGGTGGTCCGGCGGTGCGGCCACGCTCTCTGCGTTGTGTCGCGCTGACTCGGAGCCACGGGACTGCTCTGCGTCTCCACCTGAACAGATACAAAAAAAGTTAACCCCCTTTCGACGTCCTTAAAAAAAATACCACAACATCACAATTTATCCACCATCACGCGAGCAATGTCTGGGGCGCAGGGGCATACTACGAACTGTACACCCCTTTGAGCACAGAGCAGCTCAATAGGCCTATTTCATCAGCGGTCCTCTCTCAACCAGGACATGTCCAAATACTAAGAGCAAGGTTACACCCATCTCCTTTGCTCTGCGAGCTATGTCCGGGGAATAGGGCCTCTCACTCGCCCTAAACGCTCAGAGCAGCTCAATCTCACCAGGGACCGGACTCTCCACATCCGTCCCAACCACAGCCATGCCGCTCGCACAGGCTGAATACTTCAACTGGGGACACCACACCCACGCATGATCTACTTTATTTCACCGTGTCCCCCAGATCACAGAATCACAGGGGCTGCTGACAAGTCAGGCAGGCACCCTGTATTCACTATTGTCATAACCCCAAAATCAACCGGCAGCTCACAAAATTCCTCCCACCCTCACTTCCCAACTAGGTGTTCCTGTTATTGATAAAAAGTACAAATCGACATGTAGGCTTATGCTTCGTAGAAAAAAAACTTTTTAGTCAAAACTGTAACTAAAAAAACTGACAAGTTTACTATGGGGAATGGTGACTTAACTTGAATCGGTAGCTTACTTGCAACAAAACTGATATTTATTATTTTTCATGAATTTCCACCCTGGAAACTAAAAAAAATCCCCATTATTCCCCACTCTACCAATCCTATATCCACTTAAAACCTCAAATCCACTTGCTGCTGGGTAGAGGGCCTGCAATTTTAGCAGGGCAATCTCCCATTATCGAGCACATTCCACATTAGGCCATAAAAGCCGTTCAACATACCAAAAACATTCTGACTCCCCCAGCTCTCATTTGCCATGGAGAAAAAAACAGACTAAAAAACTTTTTATTGATCAAGAATTCTTATCCCGGGAACCAAAAAACCACTATTTCCCTATTTACCAATCCTCTACCCACTTAAAACTTCATATCTACTTTGCTACTAGGTAGAAGGCCTGCAATTCTAACAGGGCAATCTCCATTGAGCACTTGCTTCACGTGTGTCAGGTCCCCAAGACCATCTGACATCTGACCCTCCAGGAACACTCTTACCCTCTCAACTCTAGTTCACCGGGCTGTCAGCTGCACGGAGCAGGCATGACACTCGGGATATTTGTTGTACAATAAGTACAAAGTATATAAATACACAACCATCTTCGGTACCCGTTACAAGAAACTACACTTAATAAAGAAATAATTTATATGAATGCTTTGCAGCCAGATTCGTTCGTACTCACGTTTAACCTTACTTCTTTGGCAACACATTAAACTGAAAAATTACCCACTGGTTAACCAGTCAAGTCACCACCCCAATTCAACATAGTCCTCCAAGGTCTATTATTAGTATAAGTAAATAAAGTAGGCCTATAGCCTATAAATTTAAAAAAAAAACAAAGTCATACTTTGACTGATACAAGAATTTATACTTAGGCTTGATCCTTGCGTTTCCCGGACGAGTCCAACACAGATTCCCACTGGCTTCCAAAGAGCGCAGCGAGTGCAATCCTCCGGAGCTTTTGCCAAGAATTAGCAACAAGTGCAACCTACCTCTAACAAAAAAATATTTCATTAAATAATCAGTACATAGCTCATCCTCAATCCCTCAAATTCCAACAGCCTACAGGGAGAAATTAAGAACCAGTAACAATTCAACACAGAACTTCTAATTAAAAGAACACTTTTTAATTTTCACCATAGTAAAAATAACCTAGTCAGTCAGTAACAAACCAATATCAACGGCACCATTAAACGCTTTAACCCCTCTAAAATTCCTCGGTTAAATTACAACATAAGTTGGTCACGTCCAGTAGGTTCATTTACTACACGCTACCGACGGTGAGCACAACATGAATCTCAACTTTCCCCCCCTCATCAAGTATCGCTCAACGAACTAATAAAATTCACCAATAACGTAGTTCCTCGTTTAAACATAATTGACTTCCCTGCCCCCCCTTAGGAAAAAAAGGTAATTTATTATAACATTTCTAGCGCAGTTTTATTCCCCGGAAATAAATTAACAATAGTTACAGGAGCAATTGGTCCGCCACTACAGAAATTCCCAGACCCAGTTAGGGCAGTAACCTAAATACCGAATGGCTCAGGCCGACCTTCGAATCCAGATCTCATTTTAATTTCAAATTTCATCAAACACTAATTTAATTAAGCTGGAATACTACTGCACACATTCAAAATTCCACAGGCTCAGTCCTACTAAAGAAAACCTTCCTAACCTAATTTTGCTTGCAAATTTCGATAAATCCAGGTTAGTCCGCCATAAATCCTATAATGTTCTAAGGTAGTAGGCCTAAAAAAAAATGGCTGAATTAACTCAATACCCATGAAACAATTGCTAGGTAATGCTTAATTTCCGCATCGCCTTCCCCAGCGATTGGTCTGAGGCACAAAACCTAACCTCTAAATGTTCTTCACCGTGCAACAGGTGCAATTCACTTACTTCAATCAGATGCAATAAATAACAATGCTATTTAACTCAAACTTCTAAATTTTGATCACCAACATTAATTATTATTGTTTCAGAAAATAAATTTATTTCACAGTAAGCTAGGCTCGAGGTAGGCTTATAAAACAGGAGTGACAAAATCAGGCTAGGCCTACTTCAAAATCAGGAAATATTTAAACTTTATTACTCCAATTTCCATAGGATTAGACAAAATAGAATATTTCAAAATGCAACGAATGCTTTTATATTAAATTTTAACAGGCCTACCATAAAGAAAAAGAATTTTGCATAACATAAACAATAAAAAAAAATTCAAATTAATTTGTTTACTCACCAAACACTGCATCGCTCCAGTGATCGTCCTTCATCCAGTCCAGTGGGAGACTATTTAGCAGATTCGAACGAAATCCGAGCGAAGTTTTAACCAACGAAATTAATCAAAATTAATAAATTGCCGGTACCGTATGTGTAGTAGCAAAAAACGAAAATGGACTTTTGAACCGAGTTTAACACCTGACACCAGTGTGACAGGGTGGGCGAATAACAACACGCAATTAAGCACAAATAATTAATTTATTACAATGGCAATAACAATGGCAGCAGATTACTAAAACAGTACAGAAGTAAAAGACAAGAGTTACCAAATAGGTCTAACGTTACAATTATTCACGACAGCAGCGGAGTCCGAAGAATTAGATTACAAGTTAGAGTTAAATGATTTAAACTGGGGAAGGTGTGATATGACCGAGCTTTAACCGTTAACCCGTCCCGGGGCCGAAGCCCCGGGTGGTCGATATGTTAAATAATTTAAAGTTACTCGCGGTTCGCGGACTGACGACTGACGATCGTCCAAAAACAACCTCTCTTGTCCACCACCTCTCCCCTCCAGGGAGGGGGAAGGTGCTCACCGTCCGGTGCTGCCCCTAGCGGCTAAAATCAACATTACTGTCACTTATTGCGCAAGTCAGTACAGTGTCCAGGCCATACGCTGAGACAACGTCAGCGCATTCCAGACACGCGCCGCTACAATAAACTAGGCCGGTCACCAGGGCATGGGTTGAGTTCCGCTGACGGAATCATATTCTGGAAGCCTAGTACGCTATTCCATTTGAGGTCAAAGCAATTTCAACATACCCGACCCTATATTTTACTAATAATAAACAGATTAAATCTAGTGACGGTAAAAAGGCTTATAATAGGGTGGGTGTAGATGCCTCCTGGATTAATAGTATTTAAACGGCCTAGGGGTTTTTTGGCCCGTCACAATAAGAAAATCTTCACCACTCATTTTGTTTAGGAATTACTTTCACTTCTCCGAAATACTCAAGCTATGTACATATAATTTTCACTGTTTTGGAATTCATCTAATTCCCTCGATTTGCCGTCTGCTTGTCTGCTAGTGGCAGAATGTCTCTTAACTGAGTAAAGGCTAGCTTTAGTGAACAGCCATGAAGCCTGTTTGTTAGGACTTAAAAGATCACAAAGAACAATAAATTCAATATCTGTCTTATAATCAAAGCAATTTTAGAGAAAAATATATTTATTATCAATTAATGAACATATATTTTTGTGAATGCTGAATTAGAAAAATAACATACAACTATAAAATTGTATTACTCTGGCAATTTGAGGTTAGCCATTGGTAAACCTGATTGTTCATTTTGTCACTCTTATGTCTGCCGTACTATTCTTACTGCTAATGTCAACACAGCTCTTTACTTTGTCTAAAGTTATTTGAATCAGTGGAAATCATTGTTTTGATGCAATTAGATGTCAAATTATAATTGACTTTTAAATTTTTTCCCAGTGTTATGAAGGTCTACAAATTAATCATTTTATTAATCAGTAGCAATGTTGACTCTACCACTAACCGTGCGGCGTCACTCACGTGACAAGACAAGACAAAGAGTCCAGTCAGCAGTCGAGTCGCTGTCTGCGAAGCATCGGTAGAAGCATTTTCATCGTCTTCACATCTATCTTTCTTTGGTCTTAAAATGTATCACTTTCACAATAAAAACATTTTACAATTTAAGGAAATGGGGTTTAAATAAATAGAAAAACATTTCAGAAATGCTATATTTTAATTTAATAACTACTCGACTCGACTTTAATGAGTAGTCACAAGTACTCGCTCGAGCTTCGAGTATCAAAAAATACTCGACAGATACTCGAAAACTCGAGTACTCGCCCACCTCTAGCGTTTTCCAAAAATTCGCTTAACAAAACAGGGTCCGGTCCTAATCAGTTGGGATTAGCAAGACTCTACTGTAGATTTTGAAAGTACTTAACAAAACAAACTGTGACATTTTTCTTTAGCACATTACCTAGAGATGGGCCGACATGAGAAACTCTAAATTTCTGAAATAAAATATTCTTACATAAGGTGTCATTGTAATTCCAGGCACTACAAAAGTATTGAATGATCTTCCTTGCATCAGGAGATATAATTGGTACAGTAGAAGTTCAGTTTTCAGAGTTTCGATTACTTCTCTACTGCTGTGTTAATGAAAGTGTAAACTTCAAAAGTATCAGTAAAATAGTTTATTCTTTATACAGGGTGTCCAGCTTTGACTGTGCTAAACTTTTCCATGTTGATCAGCAAGCCCAAAGAAAAAATAAATCACATAAACATATCTCCTAAAATGCATTGTTAACCCGCTAGCCACCATTTTGTTATTTACACAATGGATTGATGGATTGGGTTCATATTTGGCATGAACCTTTATTACAACAATCTTTATTGAAAGGAAAAAATATTTTTTTTTCCTGTCGTGTATTTCCATAATGGCGGCCTTTTTAAATTTTCAAGCTCAAATATCTCAAAACCGGTAAATTTTATCAAAATTCAAATAAGACACAACCAACACACCACCATTTAGTTGTAAGACACAACCAAGTTGCAAAATTAAATTATCTAACCAATTAAACAAATTTTCTAATGATCTGACGACAAATAACAGTAACAGAGTAATTGTGATTTTTCTTCTAAATTAACCTAAATTTGCATGTATTATAATGGAAAATCAATGTTTTTATGCACAAAAATTACAATAACTAAATTATATGTTGTCAGATCATTACAAACTTGGTTTCATTAGTTAGATAATTTACTTTGCAACTTTTTTTGTGAATTTCCCTATAGGGAATACGCTATTACGGTAGTAGTCACGCGAAGACCTAAGCCCGGGACCATGATACTTTTTTGTTTTGAGGTCCCTAGAAGCCAAAAATACCGTTAGTTCAAATTGATATATATATATATATTGAGGTCTATGTGTTAATCTATGTGTCCGTGAACACAATAACTTTCGAACGGAACCTCCGATTTTGATGAAATTTGGTACAGGGGTGTAAGCCAGTATCTACTTGAATGAGTTCGTGAACCAGAATGATCGGACCATGGGAACGGGGTTTTATGGGGTTTCAAAAACAAAAAAATGGTTTTTTTACCTTTTTTTATTTTTTTCATAAAATTCAACAATTTTAACTTAAACCATTTAAAAGAGCTTAAAAAAAACAATCTAGTATTTTGAATTTTTTACCTAAAATGGTTATGGAGAAAATCCAAAAAACTATGTTTTTTATCTTATTCTTATGGGAAATCAACAAAACCAACTTTCTAGCTTATTAATTGACATAAAATCTTGATAAAATTTGGTATGTACATTCATTAGGAAGCGTTTAACTTATATTTGCTTACAAAACCCATATGGTGGCAAACCTACTCACTCACCCCTATGCGGTTTATGGGTAAAATAAAAAGAACACTATAACCTGATAAAATTTTGTATGCACATTCACTATAGTAGGATTCACGAAAATAGTCCGATGAGGCTCGAAACATTGTTGCCAAATTTATACTGAAACATATTTTTATACTGTATTACACATGGTAAACATAACAAAAAATGACAACATTGCAGGGCGAGAGGGGGTGAGGGGAGACACAGCTGTTAAAATTTCCATCGGACTATTTTCGTGCATCTTACTATAGGTAGGGTTTAACTTATATTTGCCAGCAAAACCCATATGGCGGCAAACCTACATACTTTCATCCCCATGGATTTTATGGGGAAATAGAAAATATACCAAAATTTCATTGGAAATATCGCCGAGTACACAGGTCTGCTGCAACATTGGTATTTTCTTGTAAATTTTTGATAAAATTTACCGTTTTTGAGATATTTGAGGTTAAAAATTTTTAATTTATCTTATTTTTAAAATATATGGAAAAACCCATTTTTTAAAATAAACATTGTCGTAATAAATGCCCAGGCCAAATATAAACCCAATCCATCAATTCGTTATTGAAATAAAAATTATTAATTTTAAAAAACAAAATGGCGGCTAGCAGGTTAATGAAGCATTTTAGGACATATATTTAAAAGTTTCGGACAGTCGAAGCTGGACACCCTGTATTTGGACAATCATAGCACTGGTATCAATTGGCTCATCTCTACAAAATGGACTTTACAACACAACACTAACATGGATATCGCGCTATGGAACCTCTATAACATGAATAAATCTTTTTGTGTATATACTAGGGCTATAAATGGTTATTTTGAGGTAAGTAATATTTTGGGCTCAGTTCTCAATCTATTTCTCTATAGTCTACCACTCCCCCCCCCCCCCTTCTACTCTGTTATATACAAACATTACTTTCTGCAAATGTTGCCGATTAGTCACTTTCTTATCTATAGGCCTATCCAAATTTATTTTGCTGTGTAAGGATTTGAAAAGAGTTTGTGGCCTTAATAGTTTGACCGATTGTCTAACTCCTGCAGACAATAGCATTAAAATGTACATCAATCTCGAAGGTAAATATAACTCGCTTTAATATGTCTGGGATATTTTTTAATCTTCTTGTTCTTAAAGCCCAATTGTAACAATAAGCCTGTTTAAAAAATATATCTATCCCTAATTTAATTGTTTTTCCTCAGTTTGGCCTCCCTACATTAAGTACCGTTATCAATAAACTGAGGAGGTAATTCGGTAGTTAAGTACCTAACATCATCTTTTTTGCAGTTCTTTATCGTTGACATGCTTTAATACTGTTTGTGGCTTATGATAAGGCTTATGATACTGACCATAACTAACATTTGGACAGTAATCATCAAAGATAGAATCACACTTTCATTTGGTTATAACTCGTGGTCAGTTGGTCTCAGTGCATTCCTAGAAATAAACTAGAAACAAAGCTTGACTGTACGTTGAGTCTAGCTTGTTTGATGTACCTTACTCGTTTTGTTTTTTTCATATTCACACAATTGCCTTGTTTTTTTCCGTGTTTGGCAGGAACACCAATAGTGTAGTGTCCAGTGACAGTCAGGTCTCCCCCCAACGCAGCATGGACACTGAGTACAGCATTCAGGAGCGATCCTACATACAATGTAAGCCACTCTTTAGCCCTCCAAGCTAGATGGTTTTAGTTGCTATCGAAATTGTAAAATTATTTTCATATTTCAAATTTTGTTTTCATATTTTCCTTTTTTATATGAGTTTACAATAATTTTTTATATGAGTTTACAATAATTTTTTATATGAGTTGATTCACAAAGGTTGTTTAAAAAAAGAGAGGATAAAAAGTATCGTATGTGAAGAAGCTAATTTCTAAGTTTAGAATCATCTTTTAAAATCTTAAATTTCCATGACCAGTCTTTTCTAATTATAAATATTTTGAGTTGTACATTTTGCGAAAGGTATTAAATTTTTTGTCTCTATTTTATATAAAGAGCATGTTTGATCGAAAAATCCAATGTTTTAATAGTAAATCCTTAAAAAAGATTGTGGTTTTCTGTTTTTTTCTTTTTTTTACTAACTATTTACATGAAGAAATCTTGATTCAAATTTAAAAGTAAACTGGACAAAGATTGTGACCCATCAGAGTGACATATTTGTATAAAGTTTTTAATTTTTCTCTAAATATGTTTTTGATGTCGAAATTGCTTATGAACTAATATCTTAGGCTAGACTTATGTTTCACCACTCTTGTCACTTGTGTAGCTCCCCCTCACTAATCGTACCGTGTGTATGTGTCAACAGACCGGTACGCTCCGTGCAAGCTGGAGCTGCGGCGGCTGGTGGCGCGGCGGCAGGAGTTGCATGCGGCCGCCACCAGAGCCAAGGACTGGGCGGAGCACGAGGCGTGGATCCCCCCGCTGCCCCCGCCAGGCTGGCGGCTCCGCGGCTCTCTGGTTGCCCACCTGCATGAGCACAAGGCTGCCGTCAACAGGTAGGCACAACACTGGTCAGCCAGCCTCCAGGTCTTAGCCAGAAGCGAAGCTACATCAACACATTCTCCTCATCATTTATTCATAATTTGGCTTAAAATACACCCTCTTTTTGATGTTGGAATCTCAAGAATTAAACAAACTTGTTGTTGTTGACAGTTTTTTTTAATATTTTTTTTTTATATTTTTTAAATTGAAAATTGCCTTCATTATGTTGATTTGTTTTTGTGTTAAACTGTTATAATTTTCAAATCTTACAAATGAGCTCTTTGAACTAGTAAGAGCAATAATACCATAATTAAGCTATTTCAGGCGTATCTTTGAATGCAAAAAATGTACAATCATCAACTTGCTTAACTAATCTTTTAGAAGGTACATTTTTTCCCAAGATATCTTTATAGAAAAAATGTACAACTTTATTGCTCCTTTTCCTTTATTATAATATACTTTAACTAGGTGGGGAATAAATAATATTTTCTTACCCTGCTCCCATATCATTAAACCTACTTTTTGGGGTGAGAATACATGTTGTTCTCAGCCCAATATGAAATAACTTAATTTCGATTGGAAATTCACTGAGTATGCAGTCTAGTTTCAACAGGATTAATTAAAGCCTTTGTATGTAACTAAAAAAAGGTTTTGTTGCTAGTAAATTTATTGTTTTTTTTTTTTTGTAAAAGGCTGGTCCCAGTGACTGAAACTCCACTGTTTGCGAGTTGTTCGTCTGACGGTTGTATCAGAATCTGGGATTGTGCAAAGATGGAGGGCAGAAACATTGCCAACAGGTCACGTCAGGTAGACGCTTTGTAATACACAATTACTCTAGATTAATATGTTATTAAGGTTTGTTTGTATAAAAAAAAAAAAGAATAATCATGTTTAAAGTTACATTTACTGCATTAAAAAAATATATATTGCATTATCACTGACTCAGAACAACGGGCCACAAGGCAACAATGTCACAAAAAGAATATGGATGGAACAGTAAGCTGAGCTATGACAGGAAGCTCGGTCGCACCAGGACGAATGGGCCAAGTCAGAAATATCAGCCGCTTCTGAATGATCAACTGCATCAGAAAGATCGGCTGTTTCAGAAAGCACAAAAACACTTTGATACATGTTGAATTTCCTGTTCAAAATTATTAGTTTGAGATAGTGTTATTTACTTCATAATCACTTTGTGATTTGCGATATTAAGTCTTAATGTATGATTATTATTGTTATTTTTTTAAACAAATATATTATACAATAAGACTTATATCATATAACAAATATATAATAACAGGCCCAGCCCAATCCAATGACACAAAAAACTTGAAAATCAGTTGAATATTTTATTCAGTTGAATATCAGTTGAGTATTAGAAGTTTTATTTAACAAAAATAAACCCCTTAGTATATTAAATAATTAGAGATTACCAGGTCTTTTTATTATTGTAGAAGAAAATATCTATTAAAAATTTGCTCAGTATACATTTCTGCTGCAATGGAAATATTTTATTATTTTATTTTTTAGATTTCAATTTGATATAATTTATCAGAGGTTAGGTCAACGAAAACTTAATTCCTCAATAAATAATTATTTTAATTCAATTTTATTAAAATTGGTTTAAATCATTCCAAAAGTTTGTTTTCCTTTTTAGGTATACAATGGCCACAGCGGTGCACTTGTAGGGATGACATTGTGTCACAACAACCAGTCCCTAGCCACCATCAGCAGCAGTGGCGCCGTCCTGGTGGTCAGGATTGAAACTAGCACCAACAAGATGTCCATTCTGCAGAGCAGGCAGCTAGACTTACATGAAGAGGTGGGTTACACCATAACTATTGGCCAATGTATACAGAACAGAACCCACTAAGTATTGGCATCCTTATGTAAACATGATTTTTCTGTTCCTGAAACACAGAAATCTCCGCTACCATTTATTGTAGAGTAAAAAAATTGAGGTGATTGGTTGATTAAAACAGATGGCCTTAATAATTGTGCAGGTTTTTGTTATTGTTTTTTTTTTTTTTTTCCTTATAAACAGGTTAACGGGTGTGCTTATATTGACACTTTTGAGGTTACAACTAAGTGGGCATTGGGAATCAGGAGAGTTAACACTTACAACAGCACTTTAATCCACCCCGATTTTTTTGGGCAAATCTAATTTGTTTAACATGAAAAGTTCCGTAATTACTATTATCGTTTGGTAGATCCCATGGCTTGGAGGGCATCTCCTTAGCCTACCGGTTAGCGACAAGCATTTCAGTCCAAGGGGTCACAGGTTCACTTACCGTTACCGGTATGCCCACTATGTGTATAAGTTGACTGGGATGGTGGCATTGTAATCCAGCTCCTTGGAGGTCATAAATTGTGGATAGTTATAAGCAATGGCTTGTGGATGCGATATTGCCTAGTGGGGATTAACGTCCGCACTAGTGAATACTAGTTCATCCATAAAGACCATCTTCATAATTACACCAATTTGTATATATGAGGTAGAAATTTTGGTTCGGATCCTTGCGTTAAACTGTAGGTCCCTAGAACCCATTGGCTGTTAGGCTATTAATTAACAGTCCTGTCCAAGGAGAATATCGGCCTTAGTCA
The DNA here is from genome assembly GCA_030545055.2 of Neoaliturus tenellus. Taxonomy (NCBI): domain Eukaryota; kingdom Metazoa; phylum Arthropoda; class Insecta; order Hemiptera; family Cicadellidae; genus Neoaliturus; species Neoaliturus tenellus. The sequence goes on along the minus strand of CM061534.1, from coordinate 113,414,207 downwards.
GTAAAAAGACTACAAGATCACGCTACAATCATCCTATACTTATGTCTCATTCATATTCAGGGTAAAATATACCCCACTATGTGAGGTCCCTGTTTCAAAATAGTGATATAGTGTAAGGGTTTTGACTGGTTTCCCAAAAAGTGTTTTTGTGATAGTCTATAACAAAATGCCTGTGGCAAAATTATCTAAAAAAATCACGATTAAAAATTACTTAAGCTGTTAAAGCAAAACCATTAGGCATAATCTAAAAATTATTTGCTGCTTATGTGATGGGCTATGAAGGTTAATATGAATAAAAAACCTTATTAAACATATGACTGGCCTTTTAAACACAAAAAAAAAAAAAAAAAAAAAAAAAAACTGGCCTGAGTTTGACTATAGTATTGTCAGATTGAAATGCTCCTGGTAGGTGGGTGGTTGGTGGCTAACAGTTTGACACCTTGTTTGATGTCTGTGTGTTACAGGGTGCGGCGGTGGACATAAGCCACCATGGGTCCGGATCGCAGTGTGTGCTGGTCTACGCCACCATGCTTGGCTGCATCATAGGCTGGGACCTGCGCGCGCCTGGCATCGCCTGGAAACTGGAAAACGACTTGAGGAAAGGTATGTGATACTTGTGACGATCCAAATTTGTAGGGGGGTAAAATTTGACCACTTACCGACGTTACTGGTCACTATTAACCTTTGTCTCACGACAGAGGTGATAGGCTTACCTAGGCCTAGTGAGCCCTTATTCCTCCCACAGGGCCCAACACTGGGAAAGGCTATATTTACAGTCCTGGAAATAGACTCATTCCCCATTATTTAAAGAAGGTTGTATCTTGGTGTTATAATGCCGCTACAAACCCCATAAAACCCTCACGTCACTATAACCCCATGTAAACAATAACATAACCTCAAACGCCGTATAACCCCGCACATCTTCTTGGGAAAATGACACACAACATTTTAACAAACACAAGACTAATTTATTTATCAGGTTGGCAAAATATAAAAATACAAAACTTTACAACCAATTAACCGATTAAAATACCAATGAAACAACACCGCTCACTACCAAATTATCGATACATATGGGACAGAGGACAAACACCCGATAAACCGAAACTCGGGCCACCGCCATTAACGCTGCGGTGGCGCCGCGGCGCGCAACGCCAGACGCAGGCGCTTAACTCAACGACTTGGAACCGACTGGGGCGAGGTGACGATCGTTCGTCAGCACGCTGAAGCAGTGTCAACCAATCAGAGCACTGCTGCTTCACGCTGGTGCCTTGATTAATGGAGCGCTCTTTGGATCACAACGAACATTAATAAAACTAAAACTGGACATTGTCGACAACTCAACGCACCACTTGGTGATGACAGACACCACGTCAGCACATTCCATAACCCGTACGCCACCTGAGCTGGGGTCGGTGGTATTATCCAAGAGGCTATTTTCTTGTTGCCTTACCGTCTTGCCAAGATAGGCTAGACTACAAATAAAGCACCATGCCCTAAAATATGATATTTAGTGACGGTAAAATTGTTATGATTAGGGTGGTGCAAACTGAGAATATTATTTATTGGTCTAGGGATTTTTGGGCTGTCACACTCCCCTCACCCTTAGACCTTGCTGTCCCCAGCAAGAGATCACAGCAAATAAACTGGAACAGACAGTCTGTTGACCAGAGATCTTCAGCCTCAGAAAACTTTTGCTTGAACCCACCGAACCTCAACTCATGGCAGCCTCAGGTCTCTAAATGGTCCAAAAAAAAAAAGAATGAATGTTCGCTCATTACTGATTTACTACAAAAGATCAAATTGACAATGAATTCTAATTTGGAAGATACGGCAGCGAATGTCCTCTGTCTCGTTACAAATCCCCTCTTAACTTTATTTTTGTTAAACAAAAGAAGAAAATAACACGCTAAATAAGTCAATCAACCCCAACTTATCACGTAACACACGATCTACAATATCACCCTCATATACAAAAATTCAATAATTACAATAAAATTGAACAATGCAATTATTACATAAATCTAAACGTTTATACAACCAAATCAATGCAAAATCTAAACTTCATAAACAATTAATTATGACAACTCAATATTTGTACAAAATCAGTAGAAAATCTCTTTAGCAACATATGCTCCGCGGGGAGGCTCTCTCGCAACAGGCTTTAACAAGCGCTTCTTACTGTTTATAAAATAAATGACACACATGCCGGTGAAGCCTAAGTCAAGCTTACATAGTACACAGTCTACGATATTTGATCTACAATAAGTTTGACAACAAAAACAAAATTGACAACAAACGACGAATCAACGGCATAATCGATAACTTCCACAAGACAAAATCCAACGTCATAAACAACTAATTATGACAACTCACAAAGAGTATCTCAGCCTTTGCACAATCGAATCAAACAAAAAAATCTCATCAATAACGTATGCTCCACAGGGGAGGCTCTCTTGCAACAGGCTTCATCAAGTGTTTCTTACAGACAAATACTATTTAAAATTAATAAAACAAACTTAATAAACTAAAACTTTCAAGCACTTAGTCTACTCAGCTTGTGTGTGTTTTTAGCTGGAAACACGCACAAGCTATCAATTTACACAATACACTCGAGTAAGCAAACAGCCAGTCAATCAGTAGGCACCACAAAATGCTTCTTAACATTGCCCAACGGAACTCTGTTAAAATTGTTCAACAAAGACTCTTGAAGCAATCCATGCCTGACCTGTAGAGGTTCTGCGCAGAGTCCCCCTGACTCATCCCGTATATATCTCACTGTGAGACCTGCTCACACTTCTAGGAAGGGCCGGAACACATACCGGGCACCGTTCCATAAAAAAATCTAAAAAAACAATTTTGGCACAAAACCTCGTCGTCACTATTGGAGACTCTGTTCGCAACCCATTCTACAGGTGGCCGACCAGGCTGTGGTAGCTTCAGTTGCCTTGTACTGTAACTAATTATTTAAATAGGCCTAACCATTAAAAATCCATTAAATTATTTCAAGGTATTGAATGCAAAACTCAACTAAGCTAGCGTGCTGATTGAATGACTGCGCGTTCTGACCCACAAACACATAACATATACAACCAACAAAAATCACAACTCAAGAAAATACTTATTTTACACCAAATCAAAATTACAACAACTAATTAACATCATAAGACGTTTCGAAGGCCTGGTAATGTGCTAACGCCTTGTCTTGCTAGAAGGGTCCGGAACACCCTCCAGCAAGGCATGTTCCATCGCGGTATCATGGTTATGTCTCTCAAATGAAGTAATACAAAGTTTTATTTTGGGTTGAGCCTAAGTGTTCACAGTCCAGCTTAAGAAGAAGGGGAGGGATAATGTTTAAGGAGAAAAGGATTGCGCGCATACCTTCCTGTGGACACAAGACTCGTCCCTATACTTTTCTTCAATATCACCAATTTATACATCCAAAACAAACAGAAAATGAGGAAATTATTGTTATTACCAGCCTTCAATCAAATCTCAAATAAAATAGATTCCACTAAACAACAACAACAAAAACATTAAACAATTTACAAATTAGTTACCCTTAACCTCAACCTTTGCCACTTTCAGTTCAGTTAACAAAATTCCCAACACAGTCCATCAAGGTCGGAGATTTGACTAAAACATAACTGGTTTCATTCATCTGAAGGCGTGATACCGAATCACCATCAACGTACTACTAGTTCATCCGCACCGAATTCCCTCTTTCGCAGTTCAGGTTAGTACGTCCATACAGCGCAACGCGACTGCTGCATACGCGGAAGCTCAGTATTGCTCCGTCAATACATCTCTTCTTCACTTAACCTCGAGGAAGATTAATACTAATAATCTGATAATATCAGAAGTCTGAAATTCATTACTGTACAAGTTGGCCAACTCTCGAAGCATGCACTTAAACAATGTCCAAATCTGGATTATTCCATTCTACCGGTATATTGCACAGCCGGGGATCCCCTATAACTCTCGATATATCGATTACACGCGACGACTCCTCAGGGTCAACAGCAGCTTCTGGAGAAGGCTACTGGAGACAATCTCGTCTTGGACGTCCAAACACCACCGACGGCTCGTCACTCTCCACCGGCTCGTCACTCTCCACCGGCTCGTCACTCTCCACGCAGATCTGCTCATCATGCATGTCCGGGCAGCACCTCTGCATTCTCTGCGACCCAGGCACTGGCACGGAGCAGCATTCCCTCCTCAGGTGCACCTGGACAGAAAAACCACACACAGGAAACATTCTCCACCAGGAACTACAATCACGAACAACACACTCACCATCTTGTTGTTCCACGAGCAATGTCTGGGGCTTAGAGAAGCTAAGCGCGCAGAGCAGCTCAAAGCAGGGGCTCCAGTCACCACATCCGCCCTAACAACCACCATGCCGCTCATGCGGGCAGGGGTACTCAACACCGAGGGACTCCAAAACTTAACCCAATCGCCAGGGGAGACCAAGACTCAAGTCTTAACACCAGGAACAACGAACACTAACAACACTCACCATCTCGTTGTTCCACGAGCAATGTCTGGGGCTTAGAGAAGCTAAGCGCGCAGAGCAGCTCAAACCAGGGGCTCTACTCTAACCATCACATCCGCCCCAACCACCACCATGCCGCTCATGCGGGCAAGGGTGAATAACACCAGGGGACACAGAAACTCAACCCTATCGCCAGGGGAGACCAAAACTCAACCAACTCTAACATGTCCCCAATCTCTCGACTGGAGCTGCCGACAAGTCGGGCAGGCATCCTGGATTCAGTTAAACATCCTGACAATTGCCTCTATCTCACTTTCTGGCAATGTCAATTCTCACCCATCTCAACTGCTGCCAAACATTTATTTATCATGAAATTTTGGGCAGGCAGGAGGCAAAAAAAAAAAACACCTTTTACTCTCTTCCCCTCTTACTGCACACACAAAAATCAAACAAGTGGTTGAAGTTGGCAATCTCCAAGCAATTCGAGCCAGCCAGTTTTTATCCCCATATAAAAAAGCAACACTCAATACTAAACACAAAATCTCAAAATTTCCCATCAAACTCCCTCCCAATAGTACTTTCTAACTAGGTATTTCATTCAGTACAAAATTTTCATTCAGGGGTGGTAACTCAACTGGTTAGCTTAGGTACTGTAAAAGATGTTTATGTACAAAATAAAAATTATGGAAACCAAAACAACCAACTTTGCCCATACCAATCCTAATCCAACTTAAAACATCCTACCACTTGCTGCTAGGCAGAGGGCCTGATCATCGCAGGGCGCGCTCTCCTACTATGAGCACTAGCTTCACGTTTGTCAGGTCCCCAAGACCATCTGACATATAACCTACCAGAAACACTCTTACCCTCTCGACTCTAGTTCACCGTGCTGTCAGCTGCACAAAGCAGGCACGACACTCGGAATTTTTTTTTCAACTATAAATACAAAGTAACCTTCCACTCTTGGATTCCACCTCAACGAAATAACAATTTATTGAAAAAGAATAATGATAGTTGTTTGTTGCAAAAAAATTTCTCCTATACTTGTTCTTATTTATTTTTATTAAATTAAATGTATAAAATTATCAAAGTCCTGCTAACAACGCGTAACCAGTCAAGCCACCCTCCCCTTCCTTTTTCAGAATCGTTTGCGGTCTACTATTAACTCCAATGAAATAAAAATAAAATGAACACATGATTGATACTTGAATTTTATACTTAGGCCTCATTCTTGAGCATCCCAGTGACGTCCATCGTGGATTCCCATCGGCATTCGATCAGCGTGGGCAATCCTCAGGAACTTCTGTCCGAGGGCGACTACAAGTGCAACCTAATTCTAACCTATTACTGTCAAACAGAAAAAAATGTTATTGACTGTCCAGTACAATTTGGACTATTTCCTAGGCTATCACCATAACCCAAAAGAAAGGAACCAAACTAAAAAATTCCATAAATTTAAGATTTAACTTCTGACCCAGAAATCACTCATTAACCTCCATTAATAAAAGTAACCAAGTTAGATCGTAAATAAGGAAGTCCATTCTATTTTCAGTTTAAATTCCCTCAATTTAACCCCATTTTTGTGTACAAAAACTCAACTTCTCTACGATTTCCCAACAAAAACAACAACAAGCATACGCGATTGGTCGCCTCTGGGAGGTTCACCTCTCGAACGCTATACCATCGGTGAGCGCAACGCGTATATCGATTTCTCCAACTCATCCTGAGTTCCACGGGAGATCCAATAACAAAATTACAACTAAACACTCTCCAAAAATACATGGTCAACGAGCTATTAAATTTTATTCACGTCCTCTGTCCCCCCAAAATAAAAATATTTTATCCATTCCAATATTACCCCAGTCGGTCACCGCTCAAAAATTAAATCTCAATTTAATTTTAAAATACTAAGCAGTTCCAATTTTATTTTAATTTAGAGGACCCCTCTATAGTCATAGCCGACCCGGCTATGTTCACAAGTCGCGAGCACCTCCTAGTACGTAATAATAAATCTTCCCAATAGTAATTTAAGTCAACAATGCTTCAACATCAATAATTAATTGAATATCCCTCTTCACGAAAAAGATGTGCTATGTTTCCCATATAGCCACTACTAATTTTCATTAATAAAATTTCAAACACCTGACATCCATTTGAAAATCATTCTCAATTATTCACCTGTTAGTCATATATGTAAAAATATTTAATTCCTAAAAATTTTGCAAGTCAACTCCTGAACTTCAGAAATTCGGCTAAGTCCTGAGATGAAAATCCGCAATAAATTTTTAAATCAATAACAAATCAGCCTTCGCTTGCTATTAAAGTCAGCCCGTGTGACTTTGTCCTAAGTCCGAATCGATATTATTCCAATGGCCCAAGACCCCCCTTTTTCCACTACTGTTCTCTTCAGAATATAAATATAAAAAATTAATAAAATTTATATCTTAATTTCTAGTGTGAACCAAGTGTGTTGGTGTCCTTTGACCTGACAAAGAAAATCGGCCAGAAGCTTTTCTCACAAAATAATCACTTCAACTAAAAAGAAAAATTCAAAGAAAAATTGAAAACCAAATTTTTCCAGTCAGTTATTTATTTATTTACCTTTTAAAAATAACTTTTAAATGTATTGGCCTATTTTCAATGACGCCCAGACATCTTCCAACACACCCATGGATTCACAATAATATAGGGTTAGCCCAATGTTAATACAACATGCAAGTAAATTTAGGTTAATACAAAAGCCTAGTGTTAGTTTATTAGTAAGGTCCTATGAGTACCAGTTTTTGTCAACACAAAATTTCAATAGTCTAACAACAATCACAAATCGGTCTAAAAGTCTCAACGTATTCAGCTGTATGAAGCATCAATTCAATTCAATTTACAACGCAAGCCTTCTCGATCACGGCGACATCAGAAAAATTAATTTTTATAAGTCTTGCTCCTACAATTAAATCAACAATTAATTAGAATATTCCAAAATATTATAATAGTTACTCAATAAATTCGCGATCTTCCGTCTTGCTGAAAACACGGTCAGCTCAATTAAATATCAAAGTCCGATTCGGCTAAAGTGTCGTCTGCAGTCACGACCTTTCACAAATTATTCAGTTGCGGCCATATTGTCTTCATGCTTTACACAAAGACAGGAGTGGGGGAACCCACGCTATGTATTGTGTGCAAAGCCCCATTAACAATGGCGGCCCGACACGTTTCCAAAAATTATTTAAATTACTTCAAAATTCTGTAATAAATCAGGAAATTGTTATTTCTTTATGGGAGTTTCGCAAAACTTTTTTATAATTTATTTTCCTAGTTAATTAAGTGATTAAGTTCTACTTTTTTCTGAGTTTTAGAAAAATGTTTAACATCAAACAATAAATCACATGATGTACTTACCAAAATCCATCTTGGCCCGTGAGTTTTTCTTTATCTGCGTAATTCTTGAAACGCACCGCACACCTCGACACCAATATATATAACCCCGCACATCTTCTTGGGAAAATGACACACAACATTTTAACAAACACAAGACTAATTTATTTATCAGGTTGGCAAAATATAAAAATACAAAACTTTACAACCAATTAACCGATTAAAATACCAGTGAAACAACACCGCTCACTACCAAATTATCGATACATATGGGACAGAGGACAAACACCCGATAAACCGAAACTCGGGCCACCGCCATTAACGCAGCGGTGGCGCCGCGGCGCGCAACGCCAGACGCAGGCGCTTAACTCAACGACTCGGAACCGACTGGGGCGAGGTGACGATCGTTCGTCAGCACGCTGAAGAGGTGTCAACCAATCAGAGCACTGCTGCTTCACGCTGGTGCCTTGATTAGTGGAGCGCTCTTTGGATCACAACGGACATTAATAAAACTAAAACTGGACATTGTCGACAACTCAACGCACCGCTTGGTGATGACAGACACCACGTCAGCACATTCCATAACCCGTACGCCACCTGAGCCGGGGTCGGTGGTATTATCCAAGAGGCTATTTTCTTGTTGCCTTACCGTCTTGCCAAGATAGGCTAGACTACAAATAAAGCACCATACTCTAAAATATGATATTTAGTGACGGTAAAATTGTTATGATTAGGGTGGTGCAAACTGAGAATATTATTTATTGGTCTAGGGATTTTTGGGCCGTCACAGCCGGTTGAGGCCAGACGACAGGACGTTCTTTCTCCAAGCTACGTCACAAAAATAGACGTTAGGAGGTGATCCCTTTTTTTATGAAGTTGGCCCTGGTAGCCTGCAACCAGCTGTTGTGATAACTGGAGTGTCCAGCTGGTGCTGTTATCAGGATTCAACGAGAAATTGGGAGTTTGAGAAAATGAGTCGGTGCTCATTCTCGTTCTGTCTACCGTGCTAACACGTCTACTTAAACCTTTGGCTCATCAGAGTGGTATAAGTCTTAAGTTTAGTGCGGAGGGATTGGAGTTGTGCGTTCGTTTTAAGTTTTAGTGAATCGGTGTTTATTATTTTAACCGATTAATTTCATTCCTGCCTTCAGGTATAGTTTTAGTTAAGTTAATAAATAGTTTAACATATTATTTGGAGACGTTGAGTGTTCTTTTGTAACAGGCTAGGGTTGAGTCATCCCCTAGCTGTGAGAATATCTCGGCAATAAACGTCTTGGTAATTCAAACGAGCTAGTTGGATACATTAATTTGTTTAAATTCCTCATTGCAATAGTTCAATTATCGACATTTATTTAGTTTAGTGCAGTTTATTTAGTTAAGTGCAGTTTCCTACATGTTATTTCCTTAACCGGTTCGCACAGGTCTGGTGAAAACGTGTAGCAACCATTAAGGTGACTTGTAACCTACTCTGGTGAAGTTATATATTTTGACTTTTATTTCTAAATCATATTAGAATAGCCTATTTTCAGAAACCTAACATAGGGAGTTTAAAAATCTGTGTTAGTGTGACAAGTAAGTTTGTTAATTCTAGATCGTTAAAGATCTGCCTAGGATTTGATAACTACTAAGTTACTGAATTCCTTCTTAAGTAAAATTAACTGAACCATTGGAACAATTGGCTGTGGGTTACTTGACCCCTGGAATTATCCCAGCGACCGTGCTGAGCGATTCCAAGGAACTCCTTTTTATTTTTACCAGTGACTGAATTTCCTAAGTTTTGGTGAACCTCGTATAACCATCACTATTTTTATTAGCTAGAAATTCTCGTCACATACTGGTATTGCCAAACATTATTTTTTTAATTCTACAACTGTTTTTGTTTTTACATACTGGTGTGCAAAAACGGAATGCCCTGGGCACCAGCAGTGGCCACCCCACACAGTGTGAGACCTCAGGTTCCAGATGCCCATCACCTCCTTCCCTCCGCACCCTGTTGACAATGCCCTAACATTGTTCGTTGTGCAGGTGTGATCTCTGCCACGTGTTTGGACTCACGGCAGTGCTACCTGGCCCTGGGCACCAGCAGCGGCTACCACACAGTGTGGGACCTCAGGTTCCAGATGCCCATCACCTCCTTCCCTCCGCACCCTGTTGACAATGCCCTAACATTTCTTGTTGTGCAGGTGTGATCTCTGCCATGTGCCTGGACCTGTGGCAGTGCTACCTGACCCTGGGCACCAGCAGCGGCTACCACACAGTGTGGGACCTCAGGTTCCAGATGCCCATCACCTCCTTCCCTCCGCACCCTGTTGACAATGCCCTAACATTGTTCGTTGTGCAGGTGTGATCTCTGCCACGTGTTTGGACTCACGGCAGTGCTACCTGGCCCTGGGCACCAGCAGCGGCTACCACACAGTGTGGGACCTCAGGTTCCAGATGCCCATCACCTCCTTCCCTCCGCACCCTGTTGACAATGCCCTAACATTGTTCGTTGTGCAGGTGTGATCTCTGCCACGTGTTTGGACTCACGGCAGTGCTACCTGGCCCTGGGCACCAGCAGCGGCTACCACACAGTGTGGGACCTCAGGTTCCAGATGCCCATCACCTCCTTCCCTCCGCACCCTGTTGACAATGCCCTAACATTTCTTGTTGTGCAGGTGTGATCTCTGCCATGTGCCTGGACCTGTGGCAGTGCTACCTGACCCTGGGCACCAGCAGCGGCTACCACACAGTGTGGGACCTCAGGTTCCAGATGCCCATCACCTCCTTCCCTCCGCACCCTGTTGACAATGCCCTAACATTTCTTGTTGTGCAGGTGTGATCTCTGCCATGTGCCTGGACCTGTGGCAGTGCTACCTGACCCTGGGCACCAGCAGCGGCTACCACACAGTGTGGGACCTCAGGTTCCAGATGCCCATCACCTCCTTCCCTCCGCACCCTGTTGACAATGCCCTAACATTGTTCGTTGTGCAGGTGTGATCTCTGCCATGTGCCTGGACTCACGGCAGTGCTACCTGGCCCTGGGCACCAGCAGCGGCTACCACACAGTGTGGGACCTCAGGTTCCAGATGCCGATCACTTCCTTCCCCTGCACCCTGTATTGACAGTGCCCTAACATTGCTTGTTGTGCAGGTGTGATCTCTGCCATGTGTTTGGACTCACGGCAATGCTACTTGGCCCTGGGCACTAGCAGCGGCTACCACACAGTGTGGGACCTAAGGTTCCAGATGCCCATCACCTCCTTCCCTCCGCACCCTGTTGACAGTAAGTAACATCACAAACGTTTTTTGTACAGTAAGAGTTGATGCAAGTTTCTGACAATTTTAATAATCAAGACGTCTTAGTGATTGATATAAAAGGTCTATGATCTTAATTTTGTCTTTCAACCATACAAATGTTTCTTGTAGTTTTTTTTTGTTACTTATGCTCCAAGCTATAGCTTACTATTACAATTTTTGACAGTTTTCTGCATCAAAATCATTTTAAACTTGCTCCAGTTAAGTAAAATGGAATTTGATTTTGCACCACTGTAAAAAGTAGCTTCCAAGCTTTCATCAAATGTATAAGGCATAAGTTTAACACTATAGGGAAATTGGAATTTTCAACGAAATATATATTTTCAGCTGCTGTTAACGTCATAGTCACCATAATGTGCAATAAACTAAGAGTTTCTAAGTGTTAAATAATTTATAGGCTGCTATCCGCATCGCAGGGTCACAACAGCTCTGGTGTTAAACACTGTTGTTGTGTAGGGTCACCGCAGAGGATCCAGCGGCTAATGCGGCACCCTTCGGAGCCGTCGTGGCTGCTGTGTGCATCGCAGGGTCACAACAGCTCTGGTGTTAAGCACTGTTTTTTTGTATGGTCGCCGCAGAGGATCTGGCAGCTAGTGCGACACCCTTCGGAGCCGTCGTGGCTGTAGTCTGCATCGCAGGGTCACAACAGCTCTGGTGTTAAGCACTGTTTTTGTGTATGGTCGCCGCAGAGGATCCGGCAGCTAGTGCGGCACCCTTCGGAGCCGTCGTGGCTGCTGTGTGCATCGCAGTGTCACAACAGCTCTGGTGTTAAGCACTGTTTTTGTGTATAGTCGCCGCAGAGATCCGGCAGCTAGTGCGGCACCCTTCGGAGCCGTTGTGGCTGCTGTGTGCATCGCAGGGTCACAACAGCTCTGGTGTTAAGCACTGTTTTTGTGTATGGTCGCCGCAGAGGATCCGGCAGCTAGTGCGACATCCTTCGGAGCCGTCGTGGCTGCTGTGTCCATCGCAGGGTCACAACAGCTCTGGTGTTAAGCACTGTTTTTGTGTATGGTCGCCGCAGAGGATCCGGCAGCTAGTGCGGCACCCTTCGGAGCCGTCGTGGCTGCTGTGTGCATCGCAGGGTCACAACAGCTCTGGTGTTAAGCACTGTTTTTGTGTATGGTCGCCGCAGAGGATCCGGCAGCTAGTGCGGCACCCTTCGGAGCCGTCGTGGCTGTAGTCTGCACCCCAGGGTCACAACAGCTCTGGTGTTAAGCACTGTTTTTCTGTATGGTCGCCGCAGAGGATCCGGCAGCTAGTGCGGCACCCTTCGGAGCCGTCGTGGCTGTAGTCTGCATCGCAGGGTCACAAGAGCTCTGGTGTTAAGCACTGTTTTTGTGTATGGTCGCCGCAGAGCATCCGGCAGCTAGTGCGGCACCCTTCGGAGCCGTCGTGGCTGCTGTGTGCATCGCAGGGTCACAACAGCTCTGGTGTTAAGCACTGTTTTTTTGTAGGGTCCCCGCAGAGGATCCGGCGGCTAGTGCGACACCCGTCGGAGCCGTCGTGGCTGCTGTGTGCATCGCAGGGTCACAACAGCTCTGGTGTTAAGCACTGTTTTTGTGTATGGTCGCCGCAGAGGATCCGGCAGCTAGTGCGGCACCCGTCGTAGCCGTCGTGGCTGCTGTGTGCATCGCAGGGTCACAACAGCTCTGGTGTTAAGCACTGTTTTTGTGTATGGTCGCCACAGAGGATCCGGCAGCTAGGGCGGCACCCTTCGGAGCCGTCGTGGCTGCTGTGTGCATCGCAGGGTCACAACAGCTCTGGTGTTAAGCACTGTTTTTGTGTATGGTCGCCGCAGAGGATCCGGCAGCTAGTGCGGCACCCTTCGGAGCCGTCGTGGCTGTAGTCTGCATCGCAGGGTCACAACAGCTCTGGTGTTAAGCACTGTTTTTGTGTATGGTCGCCGCAGAGGATCCGGCAGCTAGTGCGGCACCCTTCGGAGCCGTCGTGGCTGCTGTGTGCATCGCAGGGTCACAACAGCTCTGGTGTTAAGCACTGTTTTTGTGTATGGTCGCCGCAGAGGATCCGGCAGCTAGTGCGGCACCCTTCGGAGCCGTCGTGGCTGTAGTCTGCATCGCAGTGTCACAACAGCTCTGGTGTTAAGCACTGTTTTTGTGTATGGTCGCCGCAGAGGATCCGGCAGCTAGTGCGGCACCCTTCGGAGCCGTCGTGGCTGCTGTGTGCATCGCAGGGTCACAACAGCTCTGGTGTTAAGCACTGTTTTTTTGTATGGTCGCCGCAGAGGATCTGGCAGCTAGTGCGGCACCCTTCGGAGCCGTCGTGGCTGTAGTCTGCATCGCAGGGTCACAACAGCTCTGGTGTTAAGCACTGTTTTTGTGTATGGTCGCCGCAGAGGATCCGGCAGCTAGTGCGGCACCCTTCGGAGCCGTCGTGGCTGCTGTGTGCATCGCAGGGTCACAACAGCTCTGGTGTTAAGCACTGTTTTTGTGTATAGTCGCCGCAGAGGATCCGGCAGCTAGTGCGGCACCCTTCGGAGCCGTCGTGGCTGCTGTGTGCATCGCAGGGTCACAACAGCTCTGGTGTTAAGCACTGTTTTTGTGTATGGTCGCCGCAGAGGATCCGGCAGCTAGTGCGACACCCTTCGGAGCCGTCGTGGCTGCTGTGTCCATCGCAGGGTCACAACAGCTCTGGTGTTAAGCACTGTTTTTGTGTATGGTCGCCGCAGAGGATCCGGCAGCTAGTGCGGCACCCTTCGGAGCCGTCGTGGCTGCTGTGTGCATCGCAGGGTCACAACAGCTCTGGTGTTAAGCACTGTTTTTGTGTATGGTCGCCGCAGAGGATCCGGCAGCTAGTGCGGCACCCTTCGGAGCCGTCGTGGCTGTAGTCTGCACCCCAGGGTCACAACAGCTCTGGTGTTAAGCACTGTTTTTCTGTATGGTCGCCGCAGAGGATCCGGCAGCTAGTGCGGCACCCTTCGGAGCCGTCAAGGCTGTAGTCTGCATCGCAGGGTCACAAGAGCTCTGGTGTTAAGCACTGTTTTTGTGTATGGTCGCCGCAGAGCATCCGGCAGCTAGTGCGGCACCCTTCGGAGCCGTCGTGGCTGCTGTGTGCATCGCAGGGTCACAACAGCTCTGGTGTTAAGCACTGTTTTTTTGTAGGGTCCCCGCAGAGGATCCGGCGGCTAGTGCGACACCCGTCGGAGCCGTCGTGGCTGCTGTGTGCATCGCAGGGTCACAACAGCTCTGGTGTTAAGCACTGTTTTTGTGTATGGTCGCCGCAGAGGATCCGGCAGCTAGTGCGGCACCCGTCGTAGCCGTCGTGGCTGCTGTGTGCATCGCAGGGTCACAATAGCTCTGGTGTTAAGCACTGTTTTTGTGTATGGTCGCCGCAGAGGATCCGGCAGCTAGGGCGGCACCCTTCGGAGCCGTCGTGGCTGCTGTGTGCATCGCAGGGTCACAACAGCTCTGGTGTTAAGCACTGTTTTTGTGTATGGTCGCCGCAGAGGATCCGGCAGCTAGTGCGGCACCCTTCGGAGCCGTCGTGGCTGTAGTCTGCATCGCAGGGTCACAACAGCTCTGGTGTTAAGCACTGTTTTTGTGTATGGTCGCCGCAGAGGATCCGGCAGCTAGTGCGGCACCCTTCGGAGCCGTCGTGGCTGCTGTGTGCATCGCAGGGTCACAACAGCTCTGGTGTTAAGCACTGTTTTTGTGTATGGTCGCCGCAGAGGATCCGGCAGCTAGTGCGGCACCCTTCGGAGCCGTCGTGGCTGTAGTCTGCATCGCAGGGTCACAACAGCTCTGGTGTTAAGCACTGTTTTTGTGTATGGTCGCCGCAGAGGATCCGGCAGCTAGTGCGGCACCCTTCGGAGCCGTCGTGGCTGCTGTGTGCATCGCAGGGTCACAACAGCTCTGGTGTTAAGCACTGTTTTTGTGTATGGTCGCCGCAGAGGATCTGGCAGCTAGTGCGGCACCCTTCAGAGCCGCCGTGGCTGCTGTGTGCATCGCAGGGTCACAACAGCTCTGGTGTTAAGCACTGTTTTTTTGTAGGGTCTCCGCAGAGGATCCGGCGGCTAGTGCGGCACCCTTCGGAGCCGTCGTGGCTGCTGTGTGCATCGCAGGGTCACAACAGCTCTGGTGTTAAGCACTGTTTTTGTGTATGGTCGCCGCAGAGGATCCGGCAGCTAGTGTGGCACCCTTCGCAGCCGTCGTGGCTGCTGTGTGCATCTCAGGGTCACAACAGCTCTAGTGTTAAGCACTGTTTTTGTGTATGGTCGCCGCAGAGGATCCGGCAGCTAGTGCGGCACCCTTCGGAGCCGTCGTGGCTGCTGTGTGCATCGCAGGGTCACAACAGCTCTGGTGTTAAGCACTGTTTTTGTGTATAGTCGCCGCAGAGGATCCGGCAGCTAGTGCGGCACCCTTCGGAGCCGTCGTGGCTGCTGTGTGCATCGCAGGGTCACAACAGCTCTGGTGTTAAGCACTGTTTTTGTGTATGGTCGCCGCAGAGGATCCGGCAGCTAGTGCGACACCCTTCGGAGCCGTCGTGGCTGCTGTGTCCATCGCAGGGTCACAACAGCTCTGGTGTTAAGCACTATTTTTGTGTATGGTCGCCGCAGAGGATCCGGCAGCTAGTGCGGCACCCTTCGGAGCCGTCGTGGCTGCTGTGTGCATCGCAGGGTCACAACAGCTCTGGTGTTAAGCACTGTTTTTGTGTATGGTCGCCGCAGAGGATCCGGCAGCTAGTGCGGCACCCGTCGGAGCCGTCGTGGCTGCTGTGTGCATCGCAGGGTCACAACAGCTCTGGTGTTAAGCACTGTTTTTGTGTATGGTCGCCGCAGAGGATCCGGCAGCTAGTGCGGCACCCTTCGGAGCCGTCGTGGCTGTAGTCTGCATCGCAGGGTCACAACAGCTCTGGTGTTAAGCACTGTTTTTGTGTATGGTCGCCGCAGAGGATCCGGCAGCTAGTGCGGCACCCTTCGGAGCCGTCGTGGCTGCTGTGTGCATCGCAGGGTCACAACAGCTCTGGTGTTAAGCACTGTTTTTGTGTATGGTCGCCGCAGAGGATCCGGCAGCTAGTGCGGCACCCTTCGGAGCCGTCGTGGCTGTAGTCTGCATCGCAGGGTCACAACAGCTCTGGTGTTAAGCACTGTTTTTGTGTATGGTCGCCGCAGAGGATCCGGCAGCTAGTGCGGCACCCTTCGGAGCCGTCGTGGCTGCTGTGTGCATCGCAGGGTCACAACAGCTCTGGTGTTAAGCACTGTTTTTTTGTATGGTCGCCGCAGAGGATCCGGCAGCTAGTGCGACACCCTTCGGAGCCGTCGTGGCTGTAGTCTGCATCGCAGGGTCACAACAGCTCTGGTGTTAAGCACTGTTTTTGTGTAGGGTCGCCGCAGAGGATCTGGCAGCTAGTGCGGCACCCTTCAGAGCCGCCGTGGCTGCTGTGTGCATCGCAGGGTCACAACAGCTCTGGTGTTAAGCACTGTTTTTTTGTAGGGTCCCCGCAGAGGATCCGGCGGCTAGTGCGGCACCCTTCGGAGCCGTCGTGGCTGCTGTGTGCATCGCAGGGTCACAAAAGCTCTGATGTTAAGCACTGTTTTTGTGTATGGTCGCCGCAGAGGATCCGGCAGCTAGTGCGGCACCCTTCGCAGCCGTCGTGGCTGCTGTGTGCATCGCAGGGTCACAACAGCTCTAGTGTTAAGCACTGTTTTTGTGTATGGTCGCCGCAGAGGATCCGGCAGCTAGTGCGGCACCCTTCGCAGCCGTCGTGGCTGCTGTGTGCATCGCAGGGTCACAACAGCTCTAGTGTTAAGCACTGTTTTTGTGTATGGTCGCCGCAGAGGATCCGGCAGCTAGTGCGGCACCCTTCGGAACCGTCGTGGCTGCTGTGTGCATCGCAGGGTCACAACAGCTCTGGTGTTAAGCACTGTTTTTGTGTATGGTCGCCGCAGAGGATCCGGAAGCTAGTGCGGCACCCTTCGGAGCCGTCGTGGCTGCTGTGTGCATCGCAGGGTCACAACAGCTCTGGTGTTAAGCACTGTTTTTGTGTATGGTCGCCGCAGAGGATCCGGCAGCTAGTGCGGCACCCTTCGGAGCCGTTGTGGCTGCTGTGTGCATCGCAGGGTCACAACAGCTCTGGTGTTAAGCACTGTTTTTGTGTATGGTCGCCGCAGAGGATCCGGCAGCTAGTGCGGTACCCTTCGGAGCCCTCGTGGCTGCTTTGTGCATCGCAGGGTCACAACAGCTCTGGTGTTAAGCACTGTTTTTTTGTAGGGTCCCCGCAGAGGATCCGGCGGCTAGTGCGACACCCTTCGGAGCCGTCGTGGTTGCTGTGTGCATCGCAGGGTCACAACAGCTCTGGTGTTAAGCACTGTTTTTGTGTATGGTCGCCGCAGAGGATCCGGCAGCTAGTGCGGCACCCTTCGGAGCCGTTGTGGCTGCTGTGTGCATCGCAGGGTCACAACAGCTCTGGTGTTAAGCACTGTTTTTGTGTATGGTCCCCGCAGAGGATCCGGCAGCTAGTGCGACACCCTTCGGAGCCGTCGTGGCTGCTGTGTGCATCGCAGGGTCACAACAGCTCTGGTGTTAAGCACTGTTTTTGTGTATG
Organism: Neoaliturus tenellus; assembly: GCA_030545055.2. Taxonomy (NCBI): domain Eukaryota; kingdom Metazoa; phylum Arthropoda; class Insecta; order Hemiptera; family Cicadellidae; genus Neoaliturus; species Neoaliturus tenellus. Next base: position 113,396,483 of record CM061534.1, on the reverse strand, counting down.
GTCGCCGCAGAGGATCCGGCAGCTAGTGCGACACCCTTCGGAGCCGTCGTGGCTGCTGTGTGCATCGCAGGGTCACAACAGCTCTGGTGTTAAGCACTGTTTTTGTGTATGGTCGCGGCAGAGGATCCGGCAGCTAGTGCGGCACCCTTCGGAGCCGTCGTGGCTGCTGTGTGCATCGCAGGGTCACAACAGCTCTGGTGTTAAGCACTGTTTTTTTGTAGGGTCCCCGCAGAGGATCTGGCAGCTAGTGCGACACCCTTCGGAGCCGTCGTGGCTGCTGTGTGCATCGCAGGGTCACAACAGCTCTGGTGTTAAGCACTGTTTTTGTGTAGGGTCCCCGCAGAGGATCCGGCAGCTAGTGCGGCACCCTTCGGAGCCGTCGTGGCTGCTGTGTGCATCGCAGGGTCACAACAGCTCTGGTGTTAAGGATCCGGCAGCTAGTGCGGCACCCTTCGGAGCCGTCGTGGCTGCTGTGTGCATCGCAGGGTCACAACAGCTCTGGTGTTAAGCACTGTTTTTGTGTATGGTCGCCGCAGAGGATCCGGCAGCTAGTGCGGCACCCTTCGGAGCCGTCGTGGCTGCTGTGTGCATCGCAGGGTCACAACAGCTCTGGTGTTAAGCACTGTTTTTGTGTAGGGTCCCCGCAGAGGATCCGGCAGCTAGTGCGGCACCCTTCGGAGCCGTCGTGGCTGCTGTGTGCATCGCAGGGTCACAACAGCTCTGGTGTTAAGCACTGTTTTTGTGTAGGGTCCCCGCAGAGGATCTGGCAGCTAGTGCGACACCCTTCGGAGCCGTCGTGGCTGCTGTGTGCATCGCAGGGTCACAACAGCTCTGGTGTTAAGCACTGTTTTTGTGTAGGGTCCCCGCAGAGGATCCGGCGGCTAGTGCGACACCCTTCGGAGCCGTCGTGGCTGCTGTGTGCATCGCAGGGTCACAACAGCTCTGGTGTTAAGCACTGTTTTTGTGTAGGGTCCCCGCAGAGGATCCGGCAGCTAGTGCGGCACCCTTCGGAGCCGTCGTGGCTGCTGTGTGCATCGCAGGGTCACAACAGCTCTGGTGTTAAGCACTGTTTTTGTGTATGGTCGCCGCAGAGGATCCGGCAGCTAGTGCGGCACCCTTCGCAGCCGTCGTGGCTGCTGTGTGCTACGCAGGGTCACAACAGTTCTGGTGTTAAGCACTGTTTTTTTGTAGGGTCCCCGCAGAGGATCCGGCAGCTAGTGCGACACCCTTCGGAGCCGTCGTGGCTGCTGTGTGCATCGCAGGGTCACAACAGCTCTGGTGTTAAGCACTGTTTTTGTGTATGGTCGCCGCAGAGGATCCGGCAGCTAGTGCGGCACCCTTCGGAGCCGTCGTGGCAGCTGTGTGCATCGCAGGGTCACAACAGCTCTGGTGTTAAGCACTGTTTTTGTGTATGGTCGCCGCAGAGGATCCAGCAGCTAGTGCGGCACCCTTCGGAGCCGTCGTGGCTGCTGTGTGCATCGCAGGGTCACAACAGCTCTGGTGTTAAGCACTGTTTTTTTGTAGGGTCCCCGCAGAGGATCCGGCGGCTAGTGCGACACCCGTCGGAGCCGTCGTGGCTGCTGTCCGCATCGCAGGGTCACAACGAGGTCACCATGTGGAACATGGAGAGTGGCAACCGCCAGGTGATTCTGTGGGCCAGCCCTGCGCCCCCGCTCTCCACCTCACAGGTACGCCAACACGACAAATATGGCTAAAACTTCAACTGCTAAAAGCTGGCTGGAGTTCCTTTTCATTTTTTGCTACTGTAGTGAATGAAGGATATGCATGGGATTGGTAACCCATTACACTTCATGGATGTATAATTTTACACACATTGTCATTACATGTATGATCTCTTCGTGAAAGCTTTCCGTCCTGAGTCTTTTATAGGTTTTTTTTTTCTCACTGTATCAGAGTGTTAACTGGGACAAAATTATTTCATATGAAACATGGGCTCTACAGTGTAACCCTAGAAACTAAACATATTGTGAATCTAGGCACTGTCAAAATTAATTGTTTAATAATATTGGGTTTTCTGGAGCTGATATTACTGCTACCGTTTATTGAATCGGCTGTCAGTGATCGACAGAGCTGTGTCTAATGATTGTTAATTCTCTGTAATATCTAGGCCTAAAAAAATTGACCCCTGATTGCAACCAAGGAATCTTAAATAAGTAAAAAGAAGGTAAAGGTAAGACATGCAACGCCCTCTATGCACCAGGTGTTCTTTTGCACCTATGACATCACCATTTATTTATTTTTTTTAATAAACATAAATAATCTTCAATTAGTTCGTCACCTTCAAATATATTCCTATTAGTTATTTTTAGGTGTCATCATAAGGATATAAATTTTATAAGAGAGAGTTATTTAATTTTCATTGATTTCCAGAAGACATTTTTTTTAAATATTGTTTTGTCACAATAATTGTTTTGTCAAATAAATATACCTTCATTTAGCAAGTTCAAAAGAGACACATTTCTAGCAAAGACTATGATCGTGAGTGACTTTAAATACAGTAGTGCTTGAATATGATGCAAACAAGAATATTATTGAAACTAAATACAGTTTCTTAATTGTGCTTGCCTACAGCAAGTTTACATCGTGCTATCGTAATGCACGATGTACCTGAGTGTGTTGCAAATTTACCCATGCACAAAAGTAAAACACATTCAAGAAACTCACGAGGATCACAGTTTTTTTGGAACCAACAGATATTCAAACATGTTTTTTCAGTGTGTGGATTAGATCTAAGTGATTAGAAAAAATACAACTAGGCCTACATATTTTTAATAAAAAGAATTTCTATGACAATTTTAACAACGGTTACAAACGAATAGGACATTTTTATTTCCATCAAACATAAAATACGTGCTGGTTGTAAAACACAATTTTAAAGAATAGTGTAAGTTTCAAATTAATTTTACACACATTTTATGACTTAACCTTATTGTTAACATAAAAACATTATGTGTGTCAGCATCAAAACATTACATAGGTTTTGACAGTTCTCTGCAATTTGTAAACAAAAACTAAATCAGCTGTCAAGCCTTGCACCAGCTAGCTACATCATGGTTTTTGTTTACGTGACCCTTACATTCTATTTCCAGCTTCCTTGATTGCAACTAGGCAATCACGAGCCACCTGTTAAATACTGTATCAGTTTACGGATGTGTTGGAGAATTGTGAAGATGGATGGTGTATTTTTAGCTGCTTGTAACTAAGTACAGTTATTCTTAAACATTTCCTTACAAGGATGGCAAGGGCAGAAACCAAAAATTAGCCTCAAACTTTTTTTCTGAAGCTTGAGCAATTTTTCCAAATGGGAAGAACCACCTCAAACATCAATTCTATAGCGAGAAATACTCTCGCAATATCAACGATAGATGTTAATGAGAAATTCTTCGCTACAAGTTGATCTAAGATGCGGATGGCAAACAAAGCAGAACTGATATGTTTTACAATGTTTTGGATGTGACAGTGCCATTTAATGGAGGTATCAAAAGTGACACCAAGGAATTTAGTGAATAAAGAGAGACTCATCAGCTGGGATGCAGGGCAACTTTGACTCTAGGGCCAGAAGACTGCCAGCTCATATTTTGTTCATGGAGTCGTAAAGAGCTGATAGAGTAGACTTCCCTTTTTGTAAACCAAATTTATGATTATTTACTCTATGGTACTTTGTCAGATGATTGGAAAAGCGGCTTTCATAGATCTTTAATAATTTTGGCACCAAAGCAACAGGCCATTAGTTATTTAACAGGTGGATGCCATTTTTTTTTGTTTTTTGTAGAGGGCCATTAAGTTCAAGAAATTAAGTTTTGATGAAAACTTTCCTTGTTCGAGGGATTGGTTTATTAGACTATAAATGGGATGAGCCAACTGATGGCCACAAAATTTTAAAATACTTGGAGGAACACCATCCCATCCACACGAGTTGTTACTTTTTAATGAACAGATGACATTAAACACCTCTGCTTTGCTGGTTGGGTTTAGAAACATGGAAGATACAACCTGCCTTGAGAAAGAACTCAGTCTCCGCATGGAACTCGTCTTACTAATAATTTTTTGTGGATTTTTTTTTTTTTTTTTTTTTTTTTTTTTTTTTATAGAGGGGGAATGCTTTTACGCACGAACCAAGTTGGCCGACCACCCACTGGAACAGTGTGGGACTCACCCTGCCAGGACAGGGAATACCCACTAAACCCCCTCTCTCACCACCACTGCAATAGACCCGAGCTGTCTGCTCATTGCAACATCACAATGGTGGCCTCTGTCCCTTTTTTGGGATGACTCAGCTACTTTCCAGCAAAGATCTTGCTGTCACTCCTCTGGTGGGTCACTCCAAACATCCGTCCCTCCGCTTCTGGCGCAGTACAGACAGGACAAAGTCAGCCACTGCTCTCCAGCTGTCGTCGCTCTGCAGCATCCACCCTATGATGTTGTCCGGGGACAAGTCGCCACCAAGGGTTTCCGCAAGGGCGAACCGTTCTTCTTCGAAATGACGGCACACGAAGAATGTGTGATGCACGTCGTCTTCATTGTGTCCACAGTACTTGCACCTGGGTGAGTCGACCTTACCCATTCGGTGGAGGTACAGACGGAAGTATCCATGACCTGTCAGGAACTGGGTGAGGTAAAAGTTCACCTCTCCGTGGTCGCGGCAGACCCACGATTCCAGATTCCTTATGAGACGCCATGACCACCTACCGGTTGTCCCTTCGTCCCATCGTCGCTGCCAAGTGGCCATTGTACGGCCGCGGGCCAGCTCAGCGGCCTCCGCCCTTTCCATCTCCGGCACTTGTGCCGAGATGAACTTCCTTTCTTGGGCGAGCAGGTCGATAGGGATAACCCCTGCTACGACTAGTACGGCCGCTTCAGAGACCGTTCGGTACGCGGACGCAACCCTCAGAGCACCACGCCGCTGCACCGCGAGCATGCGAGTCTGGTATTTCTTTACCTTCGTCGCATCTGCCCAGATCTCCGCCCCGTAGAGCATGATCGCCTGTGCTGTTGACAGCAGCAGCTTCCGTTTCTCCTGTCTCGGACCACCAACGTTTGCCATCAGTCTTCCGAGTCTAGAGGTCACTTCAGCTGCCCTGTCACATGCAATCCTAATGTGGTCCCAGTAGGTGAGCTTGTTGTCCAGCACCACCCCCAGATACTTAGCTGTTCTCTGCGTTTCAATCACCTCGGTACCCACCCGCATCGGGATGATCGTGGGTATCCGCCTCCTAGTCAGCATTACGATCTCCGTTTTGGAGACCGCCAGCTGCAGGCCATGATCACGCATCCAGCTCTCCACCAGGCGCATGACTTGGTTCAGTCTGAGCTGAGCCAGTTGGATGTCCCGTTCGGTGATGACTGCCGCCACGTCGTCGGCATATCCCACGAGGTACGTTCCGTGTGGCATCTCCGTGCGGAGCAGGCTGTCGTACGAAACATTCCAGAGATCCGGTCCCAGCACCGAACCCTGAGCTGCCCCAGAAGTTACGGTTTTGGTCACGACTCCCAGGTCTGTCTCATACAACAGGCGCCGGTCCCTTAGGTAGTCCCTCACCATGGCGAGGAGGTACCCAGGTAACCTGAACTTCCGCTCAAGTGCAAACAGAATGTCGCACCACCGTGCTGAGTTGAAGGCGTTTTTCACGTCAAGCGTGACGAGCAGCACGATGGGTCGAGCCGCGTGGCACGCCTGATTCGCACGTTTCACTGAATCAACCACCTCAGAAATGGCGCTGATTGTAGAGTGGCCCTCTCGGAATCCGTGTTGCCGGACTGAGAGGTCCCCTGCCGCTCGAACAGCTTCTCCAATTCTCGGTTTCAACAGTTTCTCCATTAGTTTTCCTGCCGTGTCCAGCATGCACAGAGGGCGATACGATGATGGAGCATCCGGCGGACCCCGTTTTTTGCTCAGGAGAACGAGCTTGGCCTGTTTCCAGCGGGATGCGAACACCCCCGCTTTCAAGCAGACATTGTACATGTTCAAGAAGAGTTGAGGGCAGTTTTTCACCACCAGCTTCAACACCTCTGAAGGTACTCCGTCCGGGCCAGGGGCCTTGTTGTTTTTCAAGGAGCTGACGGCTCTCTGCAGTTCCTGCAGCGTGAACAACGGGACTTCATCAATGTCAACCGGCAAGGGTGCATCGGCTCTGACCGGGTGATCAGGAAAGAGTCCATCCACGATGTTCCGCATCTTTTCGGCCTCGATCGGCACGTACCCGGGTCCCTGTGCGAGTTTTCTCGTGACCAGTTTGTACCCCTGTCCCCAGGGGTCCCGGTTAACGTCCTCACACAGTGCGCTCCAGCAGCGCGCCTTGCTTTGTCTGATCTCTTTGACCAGAGCTCTTTTGGCCGCTTTGTACTCTTCTGATCTCAATGCTGCCTCGGGTCTGCACCGAGCTCGCTGGGCCCGCCGCCTGAGTCTCAGGCAGGACCGCCTCAGTGCGGCGATCTCTTCTGTCCACCAATACACTGGGCGCTTCCCTGTACGTGCTTTCTTGCGGGGCATCGACGCGTCACACGCACGGTGTATGAGGTGAGACGTGTGTTCCACGACTGCCTCTGCGTCTGCCCTGCTTGGCTGATCGGCAGGCATCAGGGGGTCGTTTCCCACCCCGTTTTGCAGGAACCGTATCAGTCTCTCTTCGTCGAGCCTAGAGCGGTTCCATCCGAGTGGGCGCAGGCTGTTGCTGAGTGGCACTTGCCTCCTTTCAGCCAGCTCGAAAGTGATGTATTCGTGATCACTACCTGAGTAATCGCCCATCACCCTCCAGCCGACAACACGGGACGCCAAACCTTCCGAGGCAAGGGTTATGTCGGGAATTGACTCCCCAAACCCAGGCCTACGGTAAGTAGGCGTATTCCCTTCGTTCATTGTCAGCAACCCTAGTCTGGATGCCATCTCCAACAAACACCTTCCGCGGGTGTCTGTGTGAGGCATTCCCCACTCTCTCGCTCTGGCATTGAAGTCTCCAGCAAGGAGGCATGGACCGGGGATTTCCCGGATCGCATCCTCCATGGCATCCAACTTCTCGCGAAATCGTGGAATCCTGTCATTTGGAGAAAATTTTTTGTGGATTAAGAGCATCTTAAATCATATCATCATTATATAAATCATCATCACAACAAAATGGCCACTATATCCAAGATCTAAAAACAAAATATTGAATGCCATGCTGAGCCAGCCAGATCAGATAACTTGAGATGTGAGATAAGATAACGGCCGATAAGGCTATACTATTGAATCTATTGTTCTGTAAGCGCAATATGGATGTTTTCCCTTTATATATGACTCCATATTTACTAGGAAACCATTTTTAAGCAATCAGTTTGTGTAGAGTTTATAAGTAATTTTTATAGTGGAGGCCTTCTTTTAAAAAGACCCGAAATCTGTAGACCAATGGGTTTTTTCTGCATTTACATCAGTCTTCTGTGTTCATTTTGCGAAGTTGCGTTACATAAGGAAAATGAAGAACCTTTGAAATAAGAAACCTGGAGTATTCCAGTTGTATATCTTATACTTGACGATGTTGATGCATCCTTTTTAATTCTTATGATTAATAAATTCTTCGTTCTATCAATAGAGTACAAGGGGTTGCTTATATAGCTGTACACCCGTTCTCTGCCACAAAAAATATATAATGAAAAACCTAAATGTAAAAAAATTAGATACGGATTGGCTCGTTCCCTTCTCTCTCCTGTCTACAGCCTTCTGAAGTGACAAATCAATTAAACAAGTATTTGACCTGTAAAAATCAGTAAATCAATTAAATAATTTTGAAATAATAATAATTTTTTTCTTCCGACTGGTAGTGTTAGTGAAAAGTACCTGAAGAACATCAACCTCTGCCAATCTCAGCAGGAACTCCTTTTAAGCCCAAAGACAAGCTTTTAAAACTAATAAATAACATGTAATACAATATAGTCTTACCAGTGAATGCGATTTTCTCTAAGGGAGTGAAGAGATGTTACATGCTTAGCTGCAGTAGCGAGATTTCTCATAGTAGTAGAGGAAATAGCTGCAGGACTCCTGTATTAAGTTTTGGAAATTATTCTCCAGAAAATTATGCTTCACTCAACGTCCAGACTGTTATAACTGGATAAAAATTAATTTCTTTTACTTAGGCTAATTTAAATATAGCGGGTTTTAATAAAATCTATGCACAAATTACATTTGAAAAGAAGTTTTCACTATATTGTCTCCTAGCAACAATCAAAATTAACTGTAAGTGATGTATAAAAAATCCTTATATGATCAAAGCTTAAAATGTGGTAATAACTTTCATACCTGCTACTTTATTATAGTTAGCTGAATACCCTACTTTGCCTAAAATAGATAAATATAAAAATATTGTAGACACCATCCTAACTTGCCACCTTATGTCCAGACCACAGCTGGGAAAAAAATTATCTGGTTATATCAATGTACAGGAACGTGTTCAAATGCAACTTTAATTAACTGTAATCTTATAATAAATAACAGAAATAAAATAAAATGTGCCGTAACAGGACTTGATTTAAAAGAAATAAGTAATCAACGCAAATACTCATTTTGGACGAACAGGACTGTTTATGTTATTGTTTAGAAAATTGTTGCGGACATTTTCCATCACTGATTAGTAAAAAAATTCACGACATTTCGGGATCTGGAAACTGATCTCGTCTTCAGGACTGTTTAAAGCATTATGTCCTTATAAACATCTGTTTAAAAGATTGTTGTTTCCTGACAGCCTAGGCTGGTTAAGAGGGAGTCTAGTGTAAATATTTTAATTAGATGTATAAAAATTAATCTCATTTGCTCTGCTCACACACCTTCCACTCTAGCTCAATCAGTAGAATTTTATGAAAATCAAGGTTTTAGATCAAGTTTAGGCTGTTCAACAATATCTAAATGAGTTGTATTAAGAATATATCCTGTACTATAGTCGTGGTCAGGCTTATTGGCGGGTGGGTGACCAGCTGTTGCAACCTATTACCTTAGTAAACTGTTTCCAGAAGATAACAGTAACTGTTTTTATTGGAATCATAACGTAACTGTTTGTAACTATACACTTTTACCGTCATTTTCTTGCACATATTTTTGCCTAGTGATCGATTAATGTGATAAATTGTTTCTTGTTTATCGAGTGAAACAGATAGAATGATTATTATATGGGCAGATTAATTTTTATTTTACCGCAAACAAACGCTTAAGGAAAACATTAATGTAGGCTATAGGGAACGTAAAATCGTGAGGAAATGTATTATACGTTGTATAAATGAAGGTAACATATAAAACCTTTAAAAATATCCTAACCTAAACTATAAAAATGTTGTAATTTTATTTTTTCACTAAAACTGACAACATTAGACCACAACAAAAACACGAATGTTCTATATAGTTTAAGTATGGCGTGAAGGAGATCTATACACTAAGGATTTACATTGTAGCCTATCACTGTAAAAACGTTTTCCCAAATCACTAACCAAACTCAACTCTGGTTTTCAAAACCAGTATATTTCTCGTCAGTGTAATTTTTAGTAGCTCTTCTATAAATCATAATAGATAGTATTTGTAAGCAAGGTGTAAATAGAATAGAAAATCATGAGGATCGTTCACACTTCTCGTCGAGCCTACATGGAATGCCTTCATCTTTCATCTACGCATGATGTGTACGCAAGGTCCAACATTAAATATGAACTATCCAAAATAATGAGTAAAGTTAAATGTTTTTGATAAAATATATAGCTTTAAAAGATATTGCTGGTAAAAATGTATGAAAAAATGTTTAATGACTTAACAACAAGTTGGAACGAAGGTTGTATTTTCATATGTAACAGCTGACATTAAAATTTAATGAAATGTTTGTAACTGTTACATTTTGATTCTGGTTGAAGCAGCTACGTTTGATTCTGGTTGAACTGTTACCTTCTAGAAACAGTTTACAAAGGAAATAGGTTGTAACAGCTGATCGGCCACCCGCCAATAAGCCTGTCCAGGACTATATAATACGAGCAATGTCTGAAGGGATGTGTATTCCACGATCTCGAAATCTAGCGGTTAGATTTTGCTTAAACTTTGCATTTAATAGTGTTTTGGCACAAAAATAAGTTTAGAAACAGCCTCAATCCCAGGAAAAATCGAATTCGGTCTATATTTAAGTTTAAAAATCGTATTTTTTAACATTGGTCTTATGGGTAGCTATATTGGTAACAAAATAACAATGAAAGGTTTACAAAAATAAAGGAACAGTAATGTTAAGCAGACGTTTTGAAACAGCTGTTAACTGTGAAGAGGTATAGTTGGTCGTTGGTGGAAATTTAAGCTTTATTACAATGACACTATATAAAAACTGAGTTAAAACCAACGAGCAAGGCTCAGTTAACCTGGTACTATATTACAAAGAGTGTTAAAGGCTAGATTTTACTAACATCGAAGAACACAGTTTGGATATAATGGCTAGTGTGAGCGGTAGTTGAGTGATGATTCTGTCAATTGGTGTGACACCAGGGGTGCAGAATATCTTCGATCCGGCGATCTAGGATTGGGGGAAATTTCCAGGTTTCTGGAGAAATTATAAAATTGTTTAGTATCTACGCTAACATTTTTTAAACTATCATAAGAGTTGAATATTAAAATTACAAATAGTTGTATAGAAATACTTTATTACAGGTGCTGAAAGTAGTTTTATTTTGATTTTAAGTAGATCTACTTGTGTTTAATATAATAAAATAAAATTTTAAAAAATCTTTATCATTTCACTGCCCCATTGTAAGCTGTTGAATTTTAAGGCAAAGTCATATATGTCAAGTAACTTTGGGGGAAATCGTTGATCCATAACAGTAGAATTGGGGGAAATTTTAGAAGTCAATAATTTTCTGCACCCCTGTGTGACACTGCCTGCAATACACGCTAGTAAGAGGTAGTATAAATCATAGCATCTGGAGTATTTATAAACCCAATAAACCCTTAATTTTTTTTTTTTTTTTTTAGTTTAATCATTAGCTTACACCTATACTATTAAAAGAAACATACATGCAAGTTTTTAAGATTCTAGGTCAGCAGTTTGGGTTGTGCAATAGTATGAGAGTGATTGGTGTTGACAAATAATAATAGATATCAGCCTATAACTTGCTGTGCTGTTTCAGCCAAACGTACACAGTGTCTGCGGGATGTTCGCCTCGAATGTGGACCGGTCGCCTTTCCTGCTGACGGCCGGCAGTGACCAGCGTATCCGCTACTGGGACCTGGAGAGTTACGACAACTCACGACTTGCTGTCCCCGCGGGCAGCGATGCCCAGGGACTCAACTTCACCTACAAGTGAGTCAGTCGTAAACACGCTTTCTTAGAAACACTGTGAGTAGTGAGTTCAGTGACAACTGTTGGTTAGCTAGTTTATCAGTCATTATCAATCAGCTGATGCAGGGGAGCTATTAGCTGCAACTTGTAACATTCAGGGTTACACTCTTTGTATCACATTGTGTATTTTTTATATATTAATTGAATAGTATCTCTTTGAAGTAGCCTATAGCATGTGTCGTAATATGTGTGGTGGCCTCAGGTAGGAATTGAGGTGCCTAAGAATTTTAGAAGAAAAAACTGAAAATATTTTAAGAAAATTATAAAAATTCTTAATTTGTTAGCCACAAAACGTCTTTTGTACTACACTACATCAATATCACCTGTTTTTGACCCTCACTTTTAACAAGGAAAATCATGCTATCGAGGTTTAGGGCCAAAAAATTTGGCCCCATAACTTCCCACTGGAAGCCAATGGAAACCGGTAGCTATGAAGTGGTAGTTGTGAAAAAACAATGCATCCCGCTTGGTTAGTTATTGTACATTATTTTTTGTTTGATATGGGCAAAATTTTTTTTTTTGTATAGTATTTATGGCATTGTGTAGTGTGATGAAAAATATTGTTTGTAACTCGGTCAAAAACATTTTGCCTACTCTCAATCGTTTCAATTTCTCGACTTTGTTTCAAACTTAAAACACGATTTCGAGGCTGGCAAATGCCATTTTCGGCCCTTATAACAAAATATGCTATGGAATATCCTATTTTAAACAAAGTCATTTGTAAATTCTTGGGAGCTTAAACAATTCAATTCTTTTGTTTTTTACTCAAGTCACCCCACAACATAAATATGCAATCTATCCGTCGTCACCAGGTTGTGTTTTGCCGCAGGTGTCGCATGATAGATGGCACCAACGTGGTACAGGAGGTGCAGAGAGGCGGTGGCGGTCCCGCCAAGGTGCCGACGGGGGAGGAGAGCCCCCGCGCAGGCCCTGACCCCCCGCCCCCCGGCCACCACGACGGCATCACGGACCTGGCTATGTGTCAGGCGTCGCAGTGCTTCCTGGTGAGTGCGGCCCGCGACGGCGTCATCAAAGTCTGGAAATGAACACAGTAGCTGTGGTAGGGTGGAATACGAGATAAAACAGTGGCTATTATTACACTTTACAACTGTGGGTATCAGTGAGAATATTTTGTATCCCAATTACATACATACGGTACCTATATGTCTATGTATTTGGGTACCTACTGTATAGCTGGATTTTGTCTTTCGGGCGGAAAATAGCTGACATCAGTCAACGGTCATAGTAAACTTTAATTTATCAAGTAAACTTTAATTTATTGGTCATGGTCTAAAGTCATGAATGGCGAAAAACAATTTATTAGTGTTCGAAAGTTGTAAATGAAGTGTTTCTAAAGAGTAACCTTTGTAAAGGAGAGCGTAGTTGATAGTAGACCTGTGGTATTGATTGGTGCAAAACAAGTTATTGGAGCTATTTTATGCTAAGATACCAATACAGTTTTTTGTTTGTCTTGAGTTAATTGTTTTTATAATAATTTTTTTTTTTAAATAATACTTTATCAATTTTAAGGTTGCTTGGAATGACAACCCCACTACCAGTTAAGAAAACCTTGTAATTTTAGGAATGCCCAGTATTTGTATTTTCAAGAAATTTATGAGTATATCTGTACTGAATGAAGTCTTTACAAAAACTTAACTAATGAAATTCCTTTTTAAATAAATAAAACAAACAACTCACCAAGGTAATAAAAGTATGAAGTGAGCAGTTTATATAAAATTCTAAGCTAACAATTAAGGTACTAAGAAAAATGAATAATAGTTTTTAAAAAGTCTATACTATGATAATAACAGAATATTGATAAAAAATTAATTTTGAAAATTAACATTAGATGCAAAGGTCTAGTTATTTTTATTGTCATTTAAATGTATTCATATTTATTGATATTTTTGCATTTGAATCACACAAAAAAAACGGATATAATCAAGTTAGAAATTTGGTAAATTGAAAATTGTAATAATACAAACAATGAATGCATTTAACGTTAACAAATTTAATTCATATTCTCTCCCATGAGCGTGATACTCAAGTATTCCATACATTGGATTATCTTCCATCCTACAGTTGAGGCAATGTTCCTTTCTGTCCTGTTACATCCCATTATTTGTGTACCAAAGACGTAATGTTTTATTGCAACACGATTTAAAGATACAATATAAGACCACACAACAATAATGTACTGTGGTTAGAACGTTGTAAACATTGATCATTATTAAATAATCGTGGATGTAGGTATAAAATTAAAAGTTTATGAATTATTTTTACATGATGACCAATCCAGTTAAGTCTTAACCTAATAAGTGAGAGTCTACGGTTTCTTGCGGCAGGTATTTTTTGAGTCATGTCAATGTTAAAGTTTTGCTAGAAGGAGTCAACCCAAGAATGAGATTTTTATGATATGGTCAGCTTAATAACTTACTCTAGTCAAATAAAATTGTGTAGATATTAATCTAACTCTTCTTGGGAAAAAACACCATACAAGGGACAAAATATAGCGCATTTCTGTTAGTTCTAATACTGTAATTAATTGTAATACCTACTTCTATTATACATATTTTCCATCTACTTATCTATATTATAACTTTAATTACAACAAATAGAAATAAATTTAAGATTGTTTATTATTTTGAATTAATTAAATGCTTTTATGGTGATTGTTATCCTTAATTTGTGACTAATTTTTCTATAGTCAATGTACATGTAATTGTAGCCTTACCTTGTAGTCCATTTCACTTTTAGACCAAGTTATCCCTCTGTATTTTGTATTTCTAAATGAGCGGGACACCCTATTATATGATATTTTAGTTGTAACTACTACCCAAAGATGTACAGATAACAAGTTGGTTCCTACAACTACTTTGTAAATATCAATATAATTAAAACTGTATAGACGTTTGTATATTTTGTTATGATGGAAATAATATATTTATATTTTTAAATGAGCTCTTTTCTTTGTTTATACCCATATTCTTAAGAGTCTTCATCACTCCTGCAAAAAGTGTCGAAAACATGCGTTCGTAATCCCCTGTTTCGGACGACATTTTTTAACCGATTTAATTGCAAGTGGTCTTAAACTGTTCAGGAAGAGTGCCCGCGTGTTTCTATTACCTCATAATAATAAAAAACGTACATTAAAGTACCTAAAAATACAGTTAAAAAAGGAAGAAATTACTTGATATTCAACAATTTTTTAAAATAGTTTTAAGAAACTATATCGAAATAACGAGGTACAAGAGACACGCAGGCACTCTTTCTGAACAGTTTAAGACCACTTTCAATCAAATCGGTTAAAAAATGTCGTCCGAAACAGGGGACTACGAACGCATGTTTTGAGCAAAAACGGGGTCTGCGAGTTTGCCTGTTCGAGGCGCTACTAGCCTTTTCGCAAACGTCGTCGTTCTCACTAACACAAGCACACAGAGACAAACATTATCGCATTTTAAATCACTCAGTGATGTTGGAGGACACATTCCTCATATTTATTTGAATACTTCTTTATTATCCATCTATGACAATTCAAATTTAGAACACCTGTGTCCATACAGTACTATGGTTCACTGACGATAGTTTTTTGTGTAGGGAAAGACGATCAGAACATTGCGCAATACTGGTTTTTAAAGTACATAATATACCGAAAACTAGTAATGTATTTTGAACCCCTCACAGATGAGATTCAAATTTTAATCTTACAAACAAATAGCGTACACCATTCTTCAATTTTTCTAATAGACTTAATAGACTTAATAGACTTAATAATAGACTTATTACCAATTTTTTAGACACCGGAAGTGCGCGAAATACGGTTCCGCTTGATACCACCTCACTGAAGTGAAGGAAATTCCTTTTATAAGACACACTACCGGACCGAGCATCGTACCGAGCATTACCGTTACCGTGCAGGGACGTAAACTTAATCCGAACATTTCGCCGAGCAAGACTGTGGACCGAGCATCGTACCGGACAAATCCACCGAGCGAGGTGAAGGAAATATTAAGAGAGGGATAGCGTGAGTGAGGGCGCCAGATGATGGGGCGGAGAGGGGGGGGGTTTTCCATACCGAGCGTTCGGGGCGACGCTCGGTACGGCGTTTGGAGCAAAATTGGCCCCATATATAGGCCTATACCCTGACACACTTCCATACATCGGACCGCACACCGGGAACAATAGTCCAGTCATATTAGCGAAATTACCTTAAAAAACTCTTATAAGTGTAAAACTTGGTACATTTACTGTATTTTACTTCCGGAATAACATATCAAAAGTCCTCGAAAAATAAACTTGTGCTATGGCCGCCATCTTGGAAAATGGCGCCCGAAAACCAGTTTTTCTCCAATTACTCAAAAACTATTCATCCTATAAAAAAACCTTAAGTGTAAAAAATGTTCGCCGAAAAAAGAGCTACAACTTTAGTCCTTAGCAATATTTTGATATAATTAACCGTTTAGCCATACAATTCAATATTTAGAAAATAAATTTCAAACTTTGTTAAAAAAAACCTGATTTGCTATTAAAAATGTTTTAAATACATTATTTTAACATTTATTTTACTATTGTAATTTAATAATTAGAATGTTCTGAACATTTTCATACCAGTAACATAACTTTTACCTTCCCATTTATATATTTTTGTGATTTTTTATATTTTTCACTGCTGATGCTTTTGTTGATAAACTACCATAATATTCCCATACTGAGTTCATTATGGTACAAGGATGGGATTTGGTACCTATGTATGTTTTATTTACTGAAATAACATAAGAAAAACCTCGCAAAAACATCTTATTAGGCAGTTATCTTAGTAAATGGATATTGAATTTTACCTAAGGATTAAGACATTAAAAATTAATAAGTGGATATAGCTTAATATTGTATGTAGGAAAAAACAAACCCCTTTATTAAAATTAATTATTTTTTAATTCAAATAATTATTATTGTATACTGTTACATAATTGCTCCAACGTCATTCATCTGACCGAAGTTCTACTCTGGGTACCAACATAAATATCAAAACGAAAGAATCAATAAAACCAACCATGGATAATAAACACAATAGGAGTTTATTATGGTAGTCCAACAACGACATTTAAAAATATCACAGAAAATATAAATGGAAAGATAAAAGTTATGTTACTGGTATGAAACTGTTCAGAACATTCCATTTTTTAAATGAAAATATTAAAACAAATGGTAAAATAATTTATTTCAAATATTTTTTATGGCAATTAATTTTTTTACGATTTTCACATATATTTTCTAAATATTGCATTTTATGGCTAAATGGTTAAGTATATCGAATTATTGGTTAGGACAAAAAAGAGCTATAACTTTTATTTTTTTCCTACATACAATATTAAGCTATATCCACTTATTAATTTTTAATGTCTTAATCCTTAGGTAAAATCCAATATCCATTTACTAAGATAACTGCCTAATAAGATGTTTTTGCGAGGGGTTTGTTATGTTATGTCAGTAAATAAAACATACATAGGTACCAAATCCCATCCTTGTACCATAATGAACTCAGTATGGGAATATTATGGTAGTTTATCAACAAAAGCATCAGCAGTGAAAAATAAAAAATAAAATCTCAAAAATATATAAATGGAAAGGTAAAAGTTATGTTACTGGTATGAAAATGTTCAGAACATTCTAATTATTAAATTACAATAGTAAAATAAATGTTAAAATAATGTATTTAAAACATTTTAAATAGCAAATCAGGTTTTTTTTAATTTCAAATTTATTTTCTAAATATTGAATTTTATGGCTAAACGGTTAATTATATCAAAATATTGCTCAGGACTAAAGTTGTAGCTCTTTTTTGGCGAACATTTTTTACATTTAAGGTTTTTTAATAGGATGAATAGTTTTTGAGTAATTGGAGAAAAACTGGTTTTCGGATGTCATTTTCCAAGATGGCGGCCATAGCACAAGTTTATTTTTCGAGGACTTTTGATATGTTATTCCGGATGTAAATATCAATATATATACCAAGTTTCACACTTATAAGAGTTTTTTTAGGTAATGGAGAAATTTTGATTTAAAATGACTACACTACAATCTTTTATTTGATGTTTCGCCAGAAAACCGCCTCTAAAACGCTCATTACGATGCTCGGTCCGGTGCTCGGTCCGATGTACGGACCCCTGACACACTACCGGACTTGCTGTTTTTTGACGGTACGATGCTCGGCCCGGTGGAAAGTCAGGTAGTGTGTCGTCACTTTAAAAGGCAAATTCCTCACTCGTTCATCACTAATCCTCCAATTTTCCGTTACACAAGAGAGTTCAAATTTGGCACACTGATTTGTTCAGTCCCAAGAAGGATAACCTAATAATGAAGCAATTAAAACGCAAATAAATCTTTAGTTCTGTTGATAATTTTAGGAGGTAAAAAATATCTCATCTGAGCTGATTTCATCATCAACCGAAATATTTTGTTACAGTTGTTCTAATCAAAATACCGACATTTGCGTTTGAATTTTCAAAATTATTATGATCAACTGATTATATTTAATTAGACTCTGGGCCACTAAATCACTATTTTGAGACAAAAATTATTATGATCAACTGATTACATTTAATTACATTAGTTATGTATTTTATTCTTAGACTCTGGGCCACTAAATCACTATTTTGAGACAGAGTCTCATTGACTACTATTTGATTAGAGCCTTCCATGGTCTGAGAGAAAAGCGGTAAGGTCGCACATGTCATTCAAATTACAATTATTTTACACTGCTTTAGTCTATGACATAAAAAAACTTAAAAATAAAAGTGAAGCAATTAAGATGTATACATTTAATGAACTGTTGTAAAAGAGCGGCACCGAAAAACACACTGATGTTTCGAATTTCAAACACTGAGGCTAGAAACGTAAATTAAAACAACTTCATGGTTCTAATCAATTAGTAAACAAAATTGTAATTTTAATTAGGCTATTTAATTAAATATATTACAAGTTTTAAGTATATAAGTATAACTAGTATAACTCTTTCATAATTCGGTTAATTCGATTAAAATCATCAATATAGGCCCTACATGCAATTTAGCAAACATCATAACAAGAGGGTTATTATATGTCCTTTGTTAGTGGGTGTCAACGAATTGTTTTTGGTGTGCGGGGGTTGCCTCCATACGTTGCGCCCGATTGTTCTAAAGAAAATAATTACTTTAGTCATATCATTTCAAAATTACTTATTTTGTTTCTGTATCGTCTGATCATTCTGGTTCGCGAACTCATTTAGGAAGATGCTGCCTTACACACCTGAACCAAATTTAATCAAAATCGGAGGTTCCGTTCAAACGCCATCTTGTTCACAGACACATGATACATTAAAAATGTCACAATTTCGGGGGCTAAATAAAGTATTCGTCATTCGTCAATTTGAACAAAAAATGTCCTCTTGACAGATGTCGAAAAATCCATCGTTTAGCCACTAGAAGCTATTTTGCTTTGTACACTAAATCTATATGTGTGTATCTTAAAAATGGCGGCCATTTAAAATTTTTAAACTCAGATATCTCAAAAATATAAGTAATATTTTTTATTATTCTTATTTCACATCAGCTTAATTCTTCAAATCCTAATTGCTTATCAATTTTGTATCAAATTATTACCTAGATAAAATGTTACATCAACGAGTATTTTTATATACGTAAATACTATAAAATCAATCCTATTTTAAAATGTGTTTATGTAGGCCTATATGACATTTTTTAAAAGAATGATTGTTTTTTACTATTGCAAAGGCAATTTCCACTTGCACCTGATATATCGCCCGATAGAGAGTTTATTTAATTAACAACCATAAACAAATAAATACTTTATTCCTGTAGGACAATACATGCACTGTATTGCATAGCATACTCAGAATAGTGTGATTTGCGCAGAATGTTAAGTTTGAAACAAAAAATTATATTGCATATTAGTACCAGCCAGTGTTAATACTACATTCACTCAGAGAGGACTCAAGCCTATGTCTTCCCTGAGTTGTGATTCTTGCACACGTCCACCGAGTAAAACACGTTTGACACTAAAAAGCGTCGATTAACCAATGTAATATAGGCTAATAATTGAAGACCATTAATTAATTTTAATTGCTGATAAATTTTAATTGGCTGTAATGAATAGGAAGAGTTCGAGCCTAATTCAAAATAGACAAATAGTCAAAAATAATAGACAATAGACAAAATAGTCTTCAAATGTAGACAGGAAAACGCTGCAACCGTACCGGACTGGCCGAACTCTCATTGTAGCGAGTCTGCGCGTGCGTGTGTTGGACGTCGCAGTCCGATGTTTTTAGAAATGTGACCCCGCCTCACCCCTCGCCCTAGTTAGGCGCACCTGACTGTACTAGGACAGTTGTAATGGAAATCAGAGTGTACGATGGATGTTTTGCCAAAGGTGATGAAGCCTCTTAATAATAGTGCAACAATATAATTAATAATTAGCAATCTTAGCATAACAATAGAGCACATACTCCTCTGATGAGTGATAGAGTTCTATTCTGTGAACTACGTTGTTCTGCACTCTAGTTTTGATAACATCAACTTGTTTTTAATATACAGTAGAAGTCTGACTATCCACGGTACGGTTATATAGTCGCTGGTTTAACCAAGAAAATTGCTAAATTTTAAGTAAAAAATTGTTACAAAGATGTAGGATGTATTTTACAACGGGAATTCATATTAAGTTAATCATGATCCTAAAAATGTATTTGTAGATTTTTACTGCCTCCGTGTCAGCCTGTTTCTCTCTTTGTTGCAGTCTGCAGGCCAATCAGCAGGATGTCACAGTATCTAATACAGATTGCAACAATCATAACAATATTATAAACTCTGGGTATTCATAACGACGGTCTTCTCTAAATATTTTTCACAGCAAACAGCAGACGCACAGGCAAACCTTGCCTATTTCTGCTGATTTCAAAGACCATTTTTGTTGCTTATAATAAATAAAAATAAAAGTAAAATTTGTCATGTTGAATATCTTATCTTATACTCTAAAACATTGTATTAGCCGCTGATTTGCTATTGAAGACTAAAATTTATTAGCCGCCGCTGAACTTCTATTGAAGACTGAAATAGTATACACAAACCTTCTGTCGAGCTGCTCAAATTTGTTGTTGTATATTATCACCACATGCTTTGCCATGAATACAGCATTGTCAAGTGAAATAAGAACATACTATCCATCAAAAGATTGGTCTTAAGGGTTAAAATAGACAAAACATATCACAAACACAGTTCAGTTTGTCTATTTTGATCTTTGACCAATCCCTAAATGTATAGTATGTTCTTGGATAGTAATATCACTTAAGTATTTAACTAAGTGATACTAAATGGATAGTAGTATCACTTGACAATGTCGTATTCTCGGCAAAACATGTAATGATTATATTCAACAATAAAATTTGAGCTTCTTGACGGAAGGTATTTGTATACTATTTTAAAACAAATATTTTAGCGGCAAATATGTAAATAATTTTGTAAAATGTAAAATAGAAATCAATATGTCGAGTAATGTAATAGTCTTGAAAAAGCGCAAGAAGTCTTGAAAAAGTCTGGAATTAGTCTTGAATTTTGAAAGAGAAATAAACTAGACACCCTGATAAAGTAAAATTTGTCATGTTGAATATCTTATCTTATCTTATACTCTAAAACAAGCTCCGTTTGTCCGGGCAAAGTTTTTTTTTCGCTCCAAGGATTTTTTATTTTTCGATTGAATATGGGGGTTTTGGCCACCAGAAATCGATTGGAGCTGGTCCCATAGCTGGGAAAAATCCGGTTTTCGCGCTAGAGCACTTCAAAGTTTCCATGTTATCCTTATGGAGATTTTTTAATTGAACAAAAATCAGCTGATAACTGTAGATATAAACCAATGTGTTACATCTTTAACCTGTTGCTTAGGAAAATTATACCAAAATGCAGCACCCGTCGACTTGGCGAGTGAGCGAAGCGAACGAGCTCGTCTTTAAAATGGAAGAGGGCAAGTGAGCGGAGCGAACGAGCTTTGTGTGAGAACGAAAGTAATAATTTTACCGAGCTTAAGCTCGGTCCCCCTGGTACTATAGATTATTCAAACAGCTTCAATTAATTTGTTTTTGTATGGTATTACAAAACTTTCGCCTGGTGTGTGTAAGTTCTGCTACTTTACTCTGCTAAAATATGTTTAACTCTCTTAGCAGAGTTGAGAGTGTATTAGGAACGTAATTGAATCAACTCAGATGATGTAATTAAAGACACTTTAATAAGACAACTATACCTAAAATAACATGGTGCACAGACATGAAACATAATTAGACCCTTCAATGACAATGAGTGATTACTCACTCTTTGCATATATACATTCTATTCAAAGCACTCAAATTAAAGTCTGCCCAAGTGGGGCTAGTTGTCCTTTGCACATTTAACACTTATGAAGTACTAGCAGGTACCCGGCGCGCGTTGCTGCGCTCAATTTATGTTTACAGAAATAAAGTTATTTTATTAGTTTTTTTTATATAACAAAAAAGTCTATGGAATAGAAAGTAAGTATATTAATTTTATTGTAAAGCCAAAGGATAAACAATTGTTTTTGTATTTGATTTAGTGTATAAATGTAAACATTTTCAGGCATACCAACTCGTAAGCACACCACATATAACTGACCATGCAAAAAACAGGCATTTTCCAAATTTAAACCCGGAATAGTCAAAGATTGTCCTTGTACCTTATTGATCGTAATTGCAAATGCACCTATGAGATACCTATGCACCTATGCGTAATTTAACTGGCTGGGTAGCTGAGTGGTTAAAAGAGCTCGACTTTGAATCTGAAGGTAGCCGGTTCGATCCTGAGAAAAGTTAGTGCTTTTTGATGGTTCGATACTGGACCCAGCTGCCTTTGGTCATTGGGCTATTAATTAATGATCCTGACAAATAAAACAGCTGATATTTGTCAGTAACAAAGCTACACCTCATCTGATCCATCACAATCATCACACTCACCCCTTCAGTCATACTCACCTTAAAATACGCACCACAGAGTGCGTCGGTGTTTCAAATAAAGTATCTAAAGTATTCTAGAGCACCTACGAGAAAAAGGCACATGAATGTCAAATTCCAACCCCGGAGCCAATATATAATTTTCAAGTCCAGTGGGGCGGAGCCCTAAAGTGTTCAAAACTATATTTGCAAACCCGTTTCTTGGTGAGTACCTCTGAGCAAAGAGACACACGGCCATATCAAATGTCAACCACATAGGCCATAAAGTAATATTAATGTCCAGTGGGGCAAAGCCCTAAGGTGCTTAAAAACTATATTTGCAAAACCATTTCTTGGTGAGTACCTATGAACAAAAAGAATCATCCATCAAATTCCAGCCCCAATGGCCTTAAAGTAATTTTAAAGTCCAGTGGGGCGGAGCTGCAAAAAGCTTCAAAAAATTTATTTGCAAAACAGTTTTTTGGTGAGTACTTATGAGTGAAGAGGCACGTCCATGTCAAATGTTCACCCCGGAGGCCCTAAAGTAATTTCGATGTCCAGTGGGGCGGAGCCCTAAAGTGCTTGAAAACTTGCAAAACCATTTCTTAGTGAGCACCTATGAACAAAGAGAATCCTACATAAAATTTCAACCCCAGTGGCCCTAAAGTAATTTGGAATTCCATTGGGGCGGAGCCTTAAAGAGCTTCAAAAACTATATTTGCAAAACCGTCTCTTGGTGAGTACCTATGCGCAAAGAGGCACGTCCATGTCAAATTTCAACCCCGTAGGCATTAGGTTAATTTTGAAGTCCAGTGGGGCGGAGCCCTAAAGTGCTGAAATAACTATATTTGCATAACCATTCCATAGTGAGCACCTATAAACAAAGAGAATCGTATATCAAAATTCAACTCCGTATGCCCTAAAGTAATTTCTAAGTCCATTGGGGCGGAGCCCTAAAAAGTTTAAAAAACTATATTTGCAAAACCGTTTCCTAGTGAGTACCTATGAGCAAAGATAAACATCCATGTCAAATATCAACCCCGGAGGTCCCAAAGCAATTTTGAAGTCCAAAGGTGTGGAGCCCTAAAGAGCTTAAAAAACTATGTTTTCAAAATCGTTTCTTAGTGAGTAACTATGAGCAAAAAGAACCGTCCATGTCAAATTTCAGCTCCGGAGGTCCTACAGTAATTTTGATGCCCAGTGGGGTGGAGCCCTAAAGTGCTTAAAAAAATTTATTTGCAAAACAGTTTCATAGGGAGCACTTATGAGCAAAGAGAGTCATCCATCAAATTTCAACCCTGGTGGCCCTAAAGTAATTTCGGTTTTTCTAAAAACCTGGCACTGCACCATTGTATGCCTTTTGGGTCAATGCCCTTTGGACAGATTTGCATCAAACTTCACTCAAACCATCCTCTAATACTGCTTAATAAAGCCTGAAAGTTTCATTACGATCTGTTGAGCGGTTTCAGAGTCTATAGGCAACATACATATATATTTATATATATACATACATACTTCCTCTTTTATAGATATAGATAAATTCAATAAATTGCTTCACA
The DNA here is from genome assembly GCA_030545055.2 of Neoaliturus tenellus. Lineage (NCBI taxonomy): Eukaryota > Metazoa > Arthropoda > Insecta > Hemiptera > Cicadellidae > Neoaliturus > Neoaliturus tenellus. Next base: position 113,372,598 of record CM061534.1, on the reverse strand, counting down.
CACAACAGGAGCATTTAAAATGTAAGTTGTATCTACATATTAATAGGCAATCATGTTTATTTTCCTCCTTTTTTCTCAGCTTGTGGGCATCGTAGGAGAAGTCTGCAAATACCGTTAGAAAGGTAGTGTGCTGTAGATGAGAAGAATCGTGTTTTAATTCATATCGGTCCATGGGCCTACGCCCTACAGGCTTTCAAAGTTTCAATGTTAATCTTATGAGAGGAGGATAATTGAATGAATCATTAGACAGCTGTTGACATAACATATGCTAGAAAATCAGGAAGAACAGATGCTTCAATTAATAATATATTGTTTTAACAAATTGGATCCAAATGGTCGACATCAACTTGAACAATTTCGGATGAATTTCAACCAGGAGGCGATCTCTAGTAAGATTTATCTTACAAGTTAATCCAGTATTAATGATTTACAATAATAAAAGCAATACAATGGAACAAGTATTACTTGAAATCAGGTCTTATGAAATTCAACAACACAGATAAAAATACTTTAAAATTTAGATTACCCTACACATGAAATGACTTCTTACTTTCTGATATTTACAAATGCTTAAAAGTTCCACAACCATTGAATGGAACTAAATGGAACTGATGCTTTAAATGGTAGCAGCTGCCTTTATATTGATTTACGCTTTCTCCTTTTGCAGAATTATTCAATCTTATTTATTACTTTACAAAGAAATATTACTTCATTCATTCACTCAGCTACCCAGCCAGTTACAGGGAATATTGATGTGCCCTATCAATCATTGATATTTAATCGCTCGGGACCTAGTACTGTGTACCGGACTAAGTTTGGCTTCACATACCCCTGCTGTAGACCTTCCCTCCGTCGTCCGTCGGGTTCATTGCTGGTACGGGGTCGATCACTGTGGTCCCTCGAATTGCTCGCTTGTGCTCCACCATTGGCTACGTGGGCGTGTGAGCTGTCGGTGGTGCAGTGTTGTCCTCGTCCCTGCAGGATCCCGAAGCTGGTAAGCCGTCTTCCTCCCCAGCGATGTCTCGTAGCTGCTGGGCCGTCTTCCTTCTCTGGAGGTAGAGGTGAAGGTCTTGGAGTCAGATCGAGATATCCGGAGCTCGGACACTGGTGGCAGATTTTACCTAATTCAGTTGGCCTATAAGCTCCTAGTGTATCCAGAGCCCAGACCAACCATTTTCCCCTAACTTCATCTACCCTAAACTTCTCTAAGACTGACTATACCTTCCTCTTTTAAATTCAAATTTTTGTACCCTCTACTTTTTTATTTCGTCCACATTTCCAAATTGTCCACGGCTCCCAGCCAATTATCTTTCAGTCTTCTCCTCTCCCTTATTTCCTATTGGTGATTGCGAATGTCGTCATCAAGCCGCCATCTTTGGTGCTGATTGCCGATCAGTAAGTCAATTTGTATTTCTTGGTTGATTACTCTAAAAATTTCTACATGGCATGAGAACGTGCGTGTGCTGTCCAGCCTCACTGTGTTGTACATATGATCATGGTAAATTTTTTTGTATCATATTCCCGTCTGGTCAACGACGGTCTCGACGGATTTATAATAATTTACTGAGATAATTTGGTTGAGAGCTTAATATTTCTTACGCTTTATTTTCAATGTTTACATTCCCCACGGCGATTGAGCGATATTCACAGAAGGTTGTGTATTGGCTTCGCTAAATTCTTGCTGAGCAATGTAAAATGTTGTATGTACTCTGTTCGCTACTGATGCGACATTCTGTGAGAAATTATTCAAGAATAAGAATAAGACTCCTTTATTGTCATTAAACACAGTTGTTATATACATGATTAAAAAAAAATAAGTCGGACACGACTTACAAACTTGGTAATAAAACATACAAAAATTCATGAAAAACTAGGCTAAATATACATTTGAAACATCAACAAAATCTTACTCACAATGGGTTTTGAAAGCACATTTATTTAAAATCATTATTAGTTAATTCAGTTAATTCAAAAAATGCCTTTACTGAATATAAAGGATGCTTTAGCAACCCATTAGTCAAAACCAATTTAAAATGAGGAAAGGATTCAATATTTCTTACATTGGCAGGAAGCTTATTGAAAAGTTTCAGACCAATTACCTTTGAACTTTTAGCAACTTTAGTCAATGTACAAAAGGAACTCCAACATTATTTTTAGATCTAGTATTATGGCCATGAACATTCAATTTCTTTACTAAATTAACAGATTCTGTCATAACATCTAATAGGACATGCAAAACATACAAACTAAACACACACAGTTAAAATATTTTCACATAGGCTATAAAGATGGGCCTACAATGATCTCTGTAGTCAGCACCTGCTACAAATCTCACTGCCTTTTTTTGTACTCACAACACATCCTGGCCCCAGCAGAATTTTCCCAAAAGCAAATACCATACAATAATATAACTTGAAAAAATCTATTGTAGGCTAGCCTAAGGTCTTTGGCTAGTCTTTGGCACATTCCTGTTTAATGACCTTAATAAATAAACAACTCTTGATAGTTTATTGCAGATGAAATCTGTATGATGATGCCATGTTAAATTATGTCAAATTATATGTTGTTTTTACTAGATCCTTATATTGATTTCCCACGGAGTTAATCATTTCATTATTGTGTTGTTCAAGATTTTTTTGATAGTCATAGATACGTTCAAGATTTTTGTGATTGTCATAGATACCCCCAACTTCGTCAGTGGAGGCTAAGTCGTAACACCATTGAAAGAAGTCTTTTAAAAATGTTAATCCCCTTTTTCGTCTTGTGCTTGTTACGTTGGTAAGCGATAGGTCATGGCTTTGGTTTCCAATGTGTGATATATTTAATTATTGGAGTTTCACTAGATTCCTCATATCAATTCAATAAATTGCTTCTCACACAACAGGAGTGTCCAAAATTTAAGTATTATTTGTGTGGATTTATCTTACAAGTTAATCGAGTATTAATAATCTACAATAATAAAAGCAAACAATGATATAGGTACACTACACATAAGTTGAAATTAAATGAGGTTTTACAGTACAATACTCAATTAATACTTTTGGATCAAAGTATTTTGTTCTTTGTTACCCACTTCCCTTTCTTTCCCAAATTATAAAAGACCTGGAGAAAAAATTATTTTTTGTTCAAATCTTTTTATTTGGGCCCTAATTAGTCATAATTCATGAATTTTTCAAATTTTCCCTCAGAAAAAAAAATAGAAATTTGTACTTATATGGTACTTATGGAAACACCATGGTCCCTGTTTTGGTACTATAAATGAAATAACAATTCAATTTTTATTTAGTGATTTCCTTTCTTTCCCATGGTACCAAATGGCACCATTTAAAATAATAAACCTGCTGCCATTTGGCACATATGGGAATAAAATGATCTTATACCTAAACAAATTAGCAAAAAACCCTGTCTTGATCTTCCCATAGGTACCAATTGGATACAAGTTTTTCAACTGCAATTATTTCATTGAAAAATAAAACTGTCACCATAGCAGTCCATAGCAACCACAGCAAAGTAATATTTCTTGAATTAAAATAATGTTTAAAAATAGTTTTTTATTGTCCTTACCCAGGCAGGAAAAAAAACTTGTGGCAAGTTTTCCTCATGTTTTTCTGTTAAAACTTACAAACTTGCCTTAAGCCTTATACGGCAAACAACAAGGCTTTAAAAAAGCTTGAGGAAAACCTTCTAGTTGCCCTTGGAAAAACTTGTCACAAGCCTTCCAGACAAATTTGACAAAGGCCTTGTAGACAAATTTGACAAAGGCCTTCCAGACAAATTTGTGGCAAGCCTTTCCAGACAAACTTGCCAATAAACCTTCCCGACTAATTTGACACAGGCCTTCCGGACAAATTTGTGACACAAGCCATCATGTTGCAAAAATCATTCATTGTACAGGGGTTAAATTTTGAGGTACGATGGTGTTGCACAGCAGCTATGAGCAGTCCTGTACACTGAAGTAACTGAAAGCGTGAGCGCACCAACTTCACCACTTTTGTTCTGGCAACACTAATTTTCGGTCTGTTGGACCACCGACACCAGTTCATGAGATTGAAATAAAAAACAAATTATAAGTTCATAAGATTATAAGATATGTAAAAAACATTACACCTAATTAGATGGATTTATCGTAGAACAAGTTATAAAACCTTTTTTATTGTTCTCATTTCGCTATTGAAACAAAGACATAATGAACTATACAGTCTCAGAGACCGACACAACCAAAATAAGGACTTTGCATATTAACTAGAATAATTTTTTGGAACCCATTTCCCAAAAAACAATTGAATATATATATATATATATATATATATATATATATATATATATATATATATATATATATATATATACATTGCCAATTTAATTTTAAGTTTGGACCTTTGTAATTAGAAGAACTGCAGAAGTATCCATCAGTTTTAAGTTTTAGTTTAAACATTACTAAATTTAACCAAATATTAAGTTTTGGAAAAAACATGTACTGAAATTAATTCCACTTCAAAATACGTTTTCACCTTAATACCTTGTATTTAGTATTTACCTTCCTAATAGGCTAACATTGTTACACAACAATACTCCAAGAAAAACTTTTAATATTTAGTAAGGTATACATAAATTTAATATGTATAAGTTTGTCTCCCAGACCGGCATCACCGGTTAATGCCACAAAATCCCTTCACTACAGCAGGGCAAAGAATTAAATAACTAAAATTTCTGTATCTGTTTACATTCAATAGTTGCCTTATAAATACAGTATTCTTTACAAACAGCTGATATATAAGTCAAATGAATGAAATGTCAAAATCTTCCATTTAAAATGTAGTGTGAATAAAAGTTGCTTTTGTTCAAGACAAACACAATTTTTGAGGTTAGCACACAGAAAATATTGACAGATGTATTTTTGGTGCACTTTTAAAAGCTACTTAAACGCCAACTTTGTTAACTAATTGTATACAGATCAGAAAACAACTGTTTTGCAAGCAGTATGATGAACATGTTTTAAAGAATTTATAGTTATTAAAAGAAAATATCCACATTAAATTTTAAAAAGAAGTAATGAAATACTTGTTGTAATAGTAATTTTGATACAATTTAAACAATAAAGATACAGTATTCTGATCCTAGATAGATTAACTGTCATATATTTTTATAATAAATAATAACTACCACAGGAAAACCGTCTGGAATATAATCAAGCTTACTTTAAACTGGTTACTAAATAAATACTTTGCAAAGGTAATAAAAAGTTTGAATTATAAAATTTACAATAATTTAATAAAAAGTTGATAATTTAACATAAACAAATCAGCTACGCCTCTTGCTCCTCGCCAAGAGTGTTGGTGGTGAGTTTCTCTTGCCTCTTATTCTGCCTGAAATCCAAATAGGAAACGTTAAATAGGAAGTAAGGTAAGCCTACAATTTCCTTTCTATAACAATAAAGAATTCATGTAAGGATGGAATTGAAATGTTGTTACGATTAATAATATTGTTAAAATTGAATGATCCACATTTAATTAATGTTTTTTAATGGTTTTATTCTTATTTTCATGGATTAAGTCATAAGATCTTCATTTGCCAACAGAAATGAATATATTTACATGGATCTTAAACAGGTTCATTATTGTCATTACAATCTTGTTCCAACAAAATTACTAAGGGCTGATTCTGATTTTTTATAATACCAGATTTGAGCAGTTGTCAATTTTCGATTCTTTGCGCCTTCCAGTTTCAGGTTCCGTTAGATTTGAAGGAAAATATAGAGATAACTTTCGTAATCCAAATTTGGGTAGAGTTAAGTTATTAGTTACCTCTTTTGGATACGGGGGTTGGCTTGCCAATGCTTGATGGTATTTTTCATCATTTCATTTGAGGCATCCTTTTCACGTTTTCTAACTGCATCTGTTAAAACATAAAAAGGAAAAAATAATCTACAGACGATATATTGTATTCAAAGGCACCAGAGGTCATGCTGAAAATACATCTGTGGGGTGGAAGGAATAACAGTATGTGGCGACGCATAGCTCCCTCCATGTGATTATTTTTTTAATGGTAGGTCATGTATAATTTAGGAGAGAGCAAATCAAAATCTCTATGAAATAAATGTTATGCACTATTTCATTTGTTAGCAACAAAGTTCACATTCAGTATCCAACATTCATTGTCTACTATTGTTATTTAATCTCAATTATTGGGCATTTTCCACCACCAGGTTTATGGCGACCGTCAGAAGAGTGAAGGTAGCCTATATCCGGATATCCTCTTGTCATGGTGCGGACCCGGCCTACGATAACTAACGGGCCTGCATACATTTTTTGTCAAGTGACCAGATGTGGCTAAATCTAAAATCTAGAAAGATTTAGATTTAGACAAAACATTAAAAAATAATCATTTAACATTTCAACTAGGTCTATATTATATTATTTCTTTAACACTGATTTACATAGATTCAGAACTGTATTTTTTTGTTATTTCTAACAAACTTACCAAAAATTAGAGAGCACATTCTTGTGCCTACAAACTTCCTCTTCTGTGGAAAATTTCCCATTTTTTCCTGTGAGGGAAAAGATCTTCGCAGCTTCATCCTTGAGTGAATGCCTCAATACATTTAAAGTGAGGGCACTTGAATCCCGGCCACCAACTGCAGAGATCACTTAAATCTGGAAATAATGCATATCGATAGAGAGTAACATAGGATCACACTCGGTTGAATTTTATCAACCAACAGATTTTTTGGACAAACTCATTTCAACAAGGAACAATTAAACATGAATGTAAAAGTGACATTTCTAAGGGATCAAGACATTATGCTATGTGGTCAAGATGAAGCACCAATCACAAGCGAGCAAATTCCTACATATTGGTCAATCCAAACCAACTAGGCCTACAGGTGGTATCAAACAAGGACATGAAATTAAGGATACTGCCTTCAATGGTACTGTTCATAACCACACTTCTGACGTTTACTATAAAGTTACGTCACATTTTTCAAACTGTTGAAAAATCGACTAAAACAAGTTTAGAGGGTCGAAAATGGGCCTAAAAACTGACGTTTAACACTTGGATGAATAAACCCCATGGGGGAGATTATATGAGATGTGCCGCCTTATGGGTGTTGTAAGCAAATAGGCCTATATGTTAAACCCTACCAAGTGAGTGTTTATACCAAATCTGATCAAGTTAGGACTAGGCCTATGTCAATAAGTAAGCGAGAGACCGTACAGGGTTTTAATTATTTCTCATAGCACACCTATTTATGGATTTTCTTCTGTTTAAATGTTAAGCCAAGTTAAAAATTCAATATGTTCTAAATACTCTTTAAAGTGTTTTAGTTAAAATTTATAAGTAAATTTCCAAACATTAAGGTCCAAAAACGCCAAAAACCCTTTTTTGCAGGGGTACAGAATATGTCCGATCCGGGGATCTAGGATGAAGGAAATTTCAAGGTGTCCGGAGAAATTTTGGGGAAAATATTATTATCCTATTTGATGTTGTTTTGATGTTCTTCTCTTCTTCATAATTGAAGTTAATACTGAGCATATAATCAAGATTTTATTTAATTTAGTTAACTTACTTAGCCTATATGATAGATAACTCATAAGTACCTATGACGAAGTACTGGTAAGTAGTTTTGATTTTAATTAGCCTAGTTAAGTTATGTTTTAATATAAGTTTAATTAAAATATAGAAAAATTTGTAATCATTTCACTGCCCCGGCGAAATTTTGTCATACGATTCCACCGTTATTATCGATGTGGAAATTTCGATAATGCGATTGAAATTGTGGGATGAAAACAATCGAATAAACAATACTGAGATAAGAAATGTATCATAACAATAATCTAACTTAACAATGTAACCGTAAACTTCCGTCACTTTTATTGACAGCGATGTAATAACAATCAAAAACAATGGTGTTTGGAAACATTTAAAACGCAAATTCCAATAATACAATAGCAACAAAATAAATTAAAATAAAAAATAAAATAAAATACCTTTCTGATTTGTATTTGGCAGCATTTGTGTGACGCCATTTTAGATCTAACAAAGTCTGCTTCTGCTGTACTCACAATTTAGATACAGCTACACAATAAACTTGGTTAGTTTATTTTGTGTTGTTCTATGTTACGGGTTACATTAGCTACAAGTTTTACTTTTTTGTTGTTATTATCAGTTACTTGTTTCATATATTAGAAAGAAACTAAATCAGGGGCGAAACTTCGTTATCCGTCTCCACCGTTATTATCGATGTGGAAATTTCGATATTGCGATAATATTGCTATTATATCGATGATACAATTACACGATACGATTACGATTTTATCACCTGATTTAGTTTCTCGTTCTAATATAATGAAATAAACCTCTTGACAATAAAACAAATACCATATATATTCAAACAAGTAACTGAAAATAACAACAGAAAAAGTAAAAATTGTAGCTAAAAATTTTAAATGTAACCTGTAACAAAGAACAACACAAAATAAACTAACCAATTTTATTGTGTAGCTGTATCTAAATACAAACTGTGAGAAGAAGCAGACTTCGTTATATCTAATATGGCGTCACACAAATGCTGCCAAATACGAATTAATCAGTAAGGGTTTTTTCCCTATTGTATTGAAGGAATATGCATTTTAAATGTTTCCAAACACCATTGATTTTGTTGTTATAAACATCGCTGTCAATTAAAGTGACGGAGGTTTACGGTTGTACACTGTTAGGTTAGATTATTATAATGATACCATTGACTTTGTACACTTCACATTGTGTACACAATGTACACATTGACTTCACGTTAGTGTACATAGTCAATGATGATATACATATCTTTTCTCAGTATCGTTGTTGATTCGATTGTTTTCATCGCTCAATTTTAATCGCAATCGCAATATCGAAATTTCCACATCGATAATAACGGTGGAGACGGATAACGAAGTTTCGCCAAATCAGGTGATAAAATCGTAATCGTATCGTGTAATTGTATATCGATATAATAGCAATATTATCACAATATCAAAATTTCCACAAGGATAATAACGGTGGAGTCGGATAACGAAGTTACGCCACAGCCCCATTGCAAGCTGTTGAGTTTTAAGGCAAAGTCACATAACTTAACTTATGTCGCAAATCTTGGTGAAATCTTTGGTCCGTAACAGTAGGTAGGCCTACGATTGCGGGAAATTTTATGAGTCAACACATTTTCTACACTGAAATGGGCCATCTAGGTCTAGGCTTTATACAAATTTTAGGTTAGATCTCCTGAGATTTATAAGGTTAAGCTAAGTTATATCAAGTTTTGACTAATCTATACTATTTCATTATTCACTAAGTTTATCTTGTATATGCCTTATTTTTAACATTCTAAATAGGCTATGTATGTATGCTATATTAATTAACTTAAATAGGCCTCAGTAAAATACTTGTACCAAATTAATGGAGTTATACTAACCCAGTCTTAGGCTAGCCTATCTGTTAACAGAGGGAATTTGGTTGAGTAGACCTATGTCCCTAACCCTTCAATTTATAAACGCTACATTAATGTTTTTAGTCTTTTAAAGTAACTAATTTAAAAAATGTTTTGAAACCTGGCGAACCCGAATCATACCGTAGGCTAAATGTTTTTTCCAAATTACACTTCCAGAGAAGACAGCTAACTTAGGCCTAAGTTATATTATATAAGTTATTGGAAAAACCCAAATTTACTTACCTGAGCAGTGTAGAAAACCTGATACTATTAATCAACTAACAATTAAAACCTATTTAAAACTTAAAACGAAAGATCAACAAAACGAATTAACAAAGGCTAAGGGCAGCTAGCAGACGGAATAACAAAAACAAAATGGCGCGTCGAACGGTGTATTCGTAAACGCCGCTAGCGCTGCAGCGGTCAATCGGAAGAGACTTAAGGGGATCCGCCACTATCTCCAACTTTTTTTTTATTTTTGACTTTTTTATTACTTGAGTATTTTTTTTTAATGGGTACTTGGCTAATTAGAAGATTTGATGTGAAATATAGGATATATTTAAATAAAATTTCATGGTTTTGGTCCTTTATAATATTTTTTACCAATTTTTTCTATATTTTATTTCTTTGAATATCTTTTTTATTATTCAACTAATTGCAAAAAACAAACTACCATTTTATTCCTTATATAAAAAGGAAAAATCTGGTGTATGGAAACCATGGTAACTCAAAAAACAATAATGTGGTGAGCATAATTTGTAATATCAAATTTTTGCAACGGGAAAACAGGTTTTTTTAAAATAAATATCATTAAATTTTATACTAAATATGCTTGTATTGGGATTCTTATACACCAGAATCTTTCAAATAGTATTAAGATGATGTGGTAAAAATTTTATAACAATAGGCCTAGTACTTTCATAGTTATTCAAACTTTTGTTGGACAAAACATGGAAAAACACAATTCCGGAAAAACGGCTCTCAAAGTTTTATAAGTCTTTTCTCCCAATCTAGAACTCGCCTAGGCTATATGAAACGCCTTCTTTATCTTTTTTAAGTTCTTTCTCTCTAAGCTGTGCACTCTTCAATATTTTCAATATTTCACACTGAACTATTGATCACTTTTCACTTTTCATGAACAAAAAATGTATCAATTAGGCCTATTTGTTACTTTTGCAAATAAACAGAAGTAAACTAAAGGAAACATCAGTTACAAGTTCAATAGGCTAGGCCTAGTTGTTGTAAGTAACTATGTATATAAACAAACAAACATAGCCAAAAAGCAATTCAAAACAACAATAGTTGTCATCTGACAGCTGACAAACAACAGTGATGCAACCTTAGATTGAAAAATTTACCAAAATAGTTTATAAGTTATTTTTATTAGGCCTAGCTATATGACTTTATGATTCTAAATCTACCAAAGCCATATATTTTTACCAACAATACACCCTTCTCATTATAATTATAATATACATAAGTAAAAAATATAAAAATAATGTGACAAATAAATAAAAATGCATAAGTTATCTTGAAAATTCGCGAAATTGCGATTCGCGCATTGTTTTACATTTATATAAATTATATCATGAAAAAATATTCAGATTGGCATAAAATTGCATACACATGTTCACTATTAAATGCTGATTCTAAAAACCTCAATTTTGAAAAATGTCAAAAAAATAAAAAAATCAGCCGGAGATAGTGGCGGATCCCTTAACGTTCCTCAAAAAAACTTGCCGGCCAGTTTGTTAAAGATGTATGATTGGCAAGTGTCCCGCGGCAAGCTGTGTACAAATTTGCGGCATATTTGTGAAGGCAAGTTTTTTAGGGAAACACTTGCCTCAAATTTTCGGTAAATTATTATTGGAAAAGTTTTCCTTAGCAAAACGAAAGGCAAGTCTTGCCGTAAGCTTACTTGTTACCTGGGTAGTTACATTTAAGCTGTTGAAACTTAATGGCAAAGTTCACATGTAAGCACTCAACATGAACATGACATAGAACATAACCAATAAATTTCAAAACTATATATATATATATATATATATATATATATATATATCGTATGGCTAATTTAGCCAGCCACCTGGTTTTAAGAATAGGAAAGTAAATTCTGCGGTGCAGAGCACCTGATCGAGTCACATATGTAAAAAGATAAACACTAAAATAAAAATTAGGTCTCTCTTTATAGAGCTAAGCTAAGACAGCCTAAATTTTTTAATTTGCCTTGGAAAGGGCCATTCGCATTTTGTCTGGCAGCTGGCATAGCTGAGAGATCACTTGCAGTGATTGTTCAAAACTAAACAATCAGCTCTGGCAACCTAAAACACAGTATTTCCCTTTGCAAAACAACTGACTTTGATTTCCAAAGCGTTGTAAATCAGTACAGTATATATCTATGAGCAGTCTATGAGAAAAAACCTGTTGCCAAATGGCAGCCGTGGGAACAAACGGGTTAAATAGTTTTTACCTTGTTTTATCTTTTCTCTACAGGTTATTTGAAATTTGTATAATGTTACCTCTGATAATTCATATTTTATAATGTGACAGCATCTTGGTCCCACATGTGTGTTAAATTAGAATTAGATTAGTTTGATTTTTACTTCTCAATTGAATAATTAATTCAAATACAACATCTAACGAAATGTACCCATGTAACTATGTAAAGTAATACTTCGTTACGCAAATCTTGGTTAAACAAATTTTTTTTAGATTTAAATTACATCATATTACTCTTTTGTATTAGTTTTAATGACAATGCTACTTCAATTAGAGAATAGCTTTGAAGAATTGACATGACTTTGCAATTATTATTTATTGTTCAGAAGTGCAAATCATCTTTGCCCAAGTTCAAGGTTTAAATAGCCAGTGCTCTGTGAGGATTCAGTTTAGAAACTGGCGGCAGTTTACATATTAACTATTTATTTAGGTAACTTTTCAGTGTATTTTCAATGTGTATTTTTTCTTTTTAGTTTTTTTTTTTTTTTAGTAATATGTTTTCCTTTAAAAATGTTTTTAGTTTTCTCCCTCCCAATTAACTAGCTAAGTATAATTCTTAGTTTCTAGTTAATTCCGAGCTATGTTTTGTAGGGATGGTTACTTACAATGTTGGAACTTCTATTTCACCGAACTTTTTAAAATATATTTACCAACCAGTTAGTTATTTTTCAGTTATTGCTTTGACTTGTAATATCTTTTTATTAGAAATATACAGTTTGAACTTGACATTAAAATTCTATTCTAGAGACACAAATCGTTTCTCCTTTTGTTTTCTTTACTTTCCATATTTTTCTTGGGAAATTATAAAAACCCTCTTCTTATTCTTATGCTTTCTTATTCATATGCTTTAATTTTACTTCAGTACTTCCTAAACATTAAAACTATCGCATTTGTGTTTTCTGATGAGTTTCTTTATTCAAATACTTACAAAATTTTTTCCCTGTTAGATGGTACACAATGATGGATACATTCACTGTAAGGACACTGTGATTGTAGCAATTCAACCGTTACTCGTGGGAATACAAAGCAGTGATTACCAAATAGGACCAGAAAGCTTTCCGCATACAACAAATTTTTCGTTATGACTCATCTTGTGCAAATTGATGCTGGTGGTCTTTGTATCCATCTCTTGACTTTTGATTGATCATCTATTTGATTGAATTTGTGAAACAGAATGATTAGACTATGGGACGGGGTTGATAAGGTTTCAAAATGGTCAAAAATGGGGTTTTAACATTTTTTATCACAATTTTTTTTAATTTGACAACTTTAATTCCGATTATTTAAAAAAACTTTAAAAAATAAACAATTTATTATTTTGAATCATTAATTCAACACAACTGGTTTTAGAGAAAAGGAAATTAAATTTTTTTTATATTAATACTATGGGAAATATAAAAAATTCCTATAAATACTATTGCTAATTTTTAAACATATCTTGAAAAAAATTGGTATGCACCTTTACTAGGTTGAAAGTAACTGATATTTGCTAAAAAAAACCATGGCAGCAAACCAATATACTAAAAGCTTTGCCACGTAACTTGACGAATGAATTTGCACTACTATTAATTTTAATTTATTGGATAATCAGCTGTACCATGAAAATTTATAAGTAACATAAGCTTGATTTTTTTGGATCTCCTCTCCCCCTCCTCACCCATCCCAGCTGTTTTTGGCCATTCGTCAACTTTGTGGCAAGACTTATTAAATCCCATGCTATTTGAATGAAAAATCTATACTGAAGGGTTGTTTTTTTTTTTGTAATTGGAACTTCTCTAACAATTTTCAACCAAATATGGTTTTTGGTGTCGTTAGATATGGGCTTGGTGTGTAGCTGTTTATGCCAAAAATTGATCAGACTCAGACTTAGAGTAAATGCGCTATCTATAATTGACATTTCAAATTTTTCTATTAGAATAACATTTGGGTCGGGTTGAAAATGTTAAATACCTGTTAAATGTAAAGCTGTAAGTTTTGTGTGATTACTATAGTCATCTCTCGCAGGTAAAGGAAAATAAACTCATTAAAAACAAATTTCACCCAGGCACTCATTTACTTTGAATTTTATGAATAGGTGCACGGATGGTTGACTTTATTACTACTACTTAACGTCTACATTACCTTTGTTGAAGACATAACTACAAACCTCTGTGCAAGCTTCGACGTTGAGGTAAGCAGTGGCAGATCTTGAGTTTTACTACTTTTAATAAACAGAAGTAAAAGGTAAAAAAGCAGTCATAATTTTTATTTTACTACAAGTAAATAAAAAAAACCATTTATAATACGAATGGTTGATTATAGTATGTTATTTTTATTATGTTGTATTTTTCAATTTTTAGTTCTTAATAATTAAAAATTTTAACTACAAATTGTAGAGGGGTTGTATTGTGTGTTTTATTTTTACTATATACCATTAATAAATCTGAGTTAATTTCAGAACTTTATAATCACTACAGGTGGTAGCCTGATATGCCAATATCTACTATATTCAGATAAGGGTGACTATTGCACAAGCTAGATAGAAGGTGAATAATGATGAGAAAAATGTTATTTGAGCGTGGTCGAAAATCACATTGAGCGTGTAAGTACCTTTTTGGTAGTTCTACTCAATTCAGATCTTAACAGAGAAAATATTGCACAATATAGACAAAACTTTAGGTTGGCGTATATTTGAAATAGAAATAGACTAATCATTTAGCTTTTCTTTATTTCTATTTTGAATAAAAGTTTTTTGTATAGAAATTAGTTGTCTTGTTATAGATGTAACCGTTAACCTAATAATCTGACTCTCTAAATAAACCTCAATTATGATTTCCTGCAATTAATAATTACAACCAATTTAGTGATCTGGAGTTGCTTCGCAGATTTACAACTAATATTTCTTAAGGGATTACTCATGAAGTGTTGGGTATTTGATAAATATAATTAAAAAAAATTTAAAACAATATTATTATACCCTTGAATATTTTAGAAGTATTTTTAGGGTTTAGTTGTGAGGATTTAGTATAGTGTATACCATTTTCGTAGGGAACATTTAACCCTCTCCGCTTGTATGTCGGGGCGGGCCCTGCCCGCTGTTTTTGGCGACATTGTTGCATGTCGGGTTTGACCCGACAAACCCTTGTATATATATTAAATTATATATATGTATATAACTTACATACTATTTATATATTTTATATATAATGTTACTACATATATTATAGTAGGATTCACGATTATAGTCCGATGCGAGTTGACACACTGTTGCCAAATTTACTCTGAAACAAATTTTTATACTGTATTTTTTATACACATTGTATACATTACATATGGTAGACATAACCGCAAATGACAACATTGCAGGGCGAGAGGAGGTGAGGGAAAGACACTGCTGTCAAAATTTCCATCGGACT